>OZ017741.1:88987595-89587595 GCA_963969285.1 Odontomyia ornata | reverse complement strand
TGTTGCCTACGTTAGTTAAATAGTGGGCGCGTTTTGCATGCATTCTAAGTTATAACTGAATAAACATGCAAATTATTTGTTTGACGAAGTAAATTGTCTGGGCGCGAGCTTGCTGGTGCGTAGCATATGATTCCAACAACAATATCGTTCTTGAAAGTGATGTAGCATGTTGGACCAGTTTTAATCTAATCAGTTTGACCGTTTATAAATTTCTAGTATCCGAGTAACTATAAATAAGCATAACGGAGTTTTTAACACTTTCCAATCGACGCCATGAGACGCATTTAATGGAGCAGATCTATCAGTTACGGGTGACACTTGGTTTAACATACGGAGTAGATCTGTTTGAGAAGAGGACAGAAGATGTGTGCCAATTCCGTTCCGGTTTAAGTAACGAAATTCCAACAACAATATCGTTCTTGAAAGTGATGTAGCGTGTCGGACCAGTTTTAATCTAATCAGTTTGTCCATTTATAAATTTCTCGTCATCGTCAACGAGCGCTCGTGAGGATGCCGATGAGTACCTGTTTTTAAATTGTATATTTGATTCAATTTTATACTTGATTATTGTTTATATTGGATTAAATTTTATATTTAATTAAGTTTTATGTTTGATTATTTTTTATATTGGATTAAATTTGATATTTGATTATTTGTTGTATTTGATTTAATTTTATATTTGATTATTTTTTTTATATTGGATTAAATTTTATATTTGATTATTTTTTATATAGGATTTAATTTTATATTTGATTATTTTCTATATTTGATTATTTTATTACTAAAAATTGTATCAAACTAAATTGCCAAAGCATCAATTGTTGTTAAATCATGAAGATCCCCCGATAACTTAGCTTAAAATGTATTGCACACACTTAATGACATTCATGAAATTTTAGTCCATTTGAAAAAAAAGGTGGAAATACACCACACTTTTGACTGCTAGGTTTTTGTATGTATAAACGTATTTATCAGGCATGTGATACGATTTCTCTATGCTTGATATATCTGAAATTACAAGAAAAACTGAAAATAAAGAAAGCAATAAAGTAATCTGTAAGTATAAAAAAACAAACTCGGTCTCTCCCTTCCCTGAAACCTGACCGGGTATAGGACCCGTAACGATGGCAGGCTGAAATGTGCTAGCTATCGGGCGCGCTCTTCCCTTCTTTTGTTTTGTAGGGGCTCTTGCCGGTTAGAGTGGCCTTCCGTTTACGTTTCCTTTTATGGTAAAGAGTTATGTGATTCCATCGCATAATGCTATAACATAAATTGGCTACGGTTGTATTCCTCATTTAATGGAAAATGTGCTAGCTATCGGGCGCGCTCTTCCCTTCTTTTGTTTTGTAGGGGCTCTTGCCGGTTAGAGTGGCCTTCCGTTTACGTTTCCTTTTATGGTAAAGAGTTATGTGATTCCATCGCATAATGCTATAACATAAATTGGCTACGGTTGTATTCCTCATTTAATGGAAAAACTCATGCAAATTATGTTTGTATGAGTTTTTCACTCAAACGGGAAATAAATGGCCAGGTTTACGTTCGGATCTTGATCTGGTTGGGAGGGTGCGAGGGGGCACCGCTTTCACCTGGATGCCCCACTCTTATTTGTGGTGTAAGTATCGTCGGCAACGATGAAGTCTCCGCAAGTCCGTCTGTTTTTGCTCGGCCCAATTCGTTCTTTGAACAAGCATTTCAATCCTTAGTAGGTTACCTCGGTCTCAACACCAGCCGATCGGCGTTTTGTTTTAATTCGGGAATGCGATCGGCGTTTTGACATGTTTTAATTTTTTTGCAGTGGGTCCTTGTGCTAGGGGAAAGAACCCGCCCCACGACACCGCAACGCTAGCCTGCCAGCGCATTCACGCGTCCCTAGACAAGGCCAATCTCGGCGTATCTCACCATCCTCTTTCGCCAAGGCAGCAAGCCATTGCTTCAGTCCATTACGGAAATGTATCTACCTACTATCACTACAAAACCTAGCCCCTGGGGAATTAAAGTATTTATTCCTTGTGGCAAAATTAGTCTACCGTACGACTTCATAATTTACCAAGGAGCAAACACGGAGATCAACCAATCGCTTGTAAAACATCTCGGCTATGGTGTCGCTATAGTCATGCATCTGTCTCGTAGGATCCTGGATAATACAAAAGGTGTCAAATAGTACTTTGACAATTATTTTACATCATATGGAGCCTTCGCGCTGCTGAAAAAACGCAATGTTTATGCTGCTAGAACCGTCCGTCGATTCTGTTCACCGCCATTTATGAGTGAGAAGGACATGAAGAAAGCTGGAAGATGTTCTTCTGAACAGTTAACAGGTAGTGACGCAAATGTCATTTTAACAAAATGGTACGACAATAAAGCCGTCACAATTGGATCCTATTTCATAGGCATTGGAATAACAGACAGTATTCGAAGATGGAACAAATGTACAAAAAAATTCGATTCAGTTACACAGCCTGAAGTTATAAAATTATACAATGAAGGTATTGATTGAGTTCATTTATCAGGTCAACTCATATCATATTATAGAATCTATATTAGGTCCAGAAAATGGACGCTTCGTGTTATCATCCATTCTATTGACTTCGCAGCAGCTGCAAGCTGGCGGGAATACAGGCGCGACGCAGGACGAAACAATGTCCCTTAAAGGAAATTTTCGATTTAATGCCGTTCAGAATGAGCATAGCTAAGTCTTTAGTGCACGCAGAAAGCCAAAGACGACGATCAGGTCGAATATCGGAGCTCGAAGATACAGCAGAAACTCTAGCGAAGAAACCTTGGTCAGAACTAACACCAGATAGTGAAATTCATTTCGGTAGGTTTGACCACTATGCTGTTTACGACGAAAAATTAGAAGCTAGTAGATGTAAACTTCAAGGATGCAAGCAGAAAACGCACATGACTTATATTAAATGTCAAGTTCGTTTTTGCCCATTAAAAGATAGAAACTGTTTCTTAAAGTTCCATTCTAGGTAATAGGGATACCGGTTAATTCGTGCGGTTTTCTAACAGATGGCGTAACTTGATTTTTATTCCAGTGATTCACCTTTCCAAATATGGGTTGGAAAGCTACTGTCATATAGTTTCAGAATCAGTATGTGTCATTTAGCTGAAGCGTAAACAACAATACTTTTTTTTACTCTGAAAATTCGAATTTTGTGCCGAATAAAGTGTTTTTGCGGGGAGTACTTCTTCATTACTTCAATATGAAGAAAAAGCTGCCGAAAGTCATCGTATTTTGGTGGAAGTGTATGGTATGCATGCTCTAGCTGAGCGTACGTGCCAGAAGTGGTTTGCACGGTTTAAAAGTGGCAATTTTGACTTGGCGGACGATGAACGGCCCGGACAGCCAAAAAAGTTTGAAGATCACGAATTGGAGACAGTGCTCGACCAAGATCCATCCCAAACTTGCAAAATCACTTGGCGCACCGCACGAATTAACCGGTACCGCTATTGGTATTACAAAAGTTCTAAAAATTACACGAATCTTCTTATTATATATATATATATATATATATATATATATATATATATATATATATATATATATATATATATATATATATATATAATTTTTTCTTTATTAGAATGCATGCGGTACAGAGGCCTTATAATATAGTAGGCGTTCTGACAAAGTCATTTCACCATCGTTTGAACATTACTTAAAAACTATGTGTAGTATCGTATTTCTATGTGAATATTACAATTAGCTAGTGGAAAATTTCGGCAAAAACCTCTACTGAGCTTATTGCCAGCTTAACATATCTTAACTATCTACTTAATAACTAGCTAAAATCTATGAGGCTAGGTTACGGCCAAAGAAATAGGCGGAAGTAACTGCTGGTTTTCAGTTCGCCTGGGTACGAATTAGCGGATTGGGTACGAATTAGCGGATTGGGCGAGTCATTTGCTTTCGCGATTAATTTATTACGGCACGATGCAGCACCGTGATAAATTAATCGCCAGCAAGGCTGTGTAGTTTTTCAGAAGAGAAGTAAAACGGTTTATTAAGTACCATTTTCAGGTATCTATTTTGGGTGATCTGAAGCTTTGTTACTAGATATTTAGCACATTGGGTCCATGTAGGTGCACCATATAGGATGTTCGGTTGGATTGCCATTTTGATGATGAGGACTTTGTTTCTGGTGTATAGACGCGAATAATGATTGAGAAGGGGGTAAAATGAGAGCACGGCCTTAAACGCTTTGGAGCTAATATGCTCAATATGACTTCTGAAGGTTAGTCTTTTGTTGAATATAAGTCCAAGATACACCAGGGAATAGTTTGCCCTAAAAAATGTATTCCTCGCTTCGGTAGGTGAGCAGGCTTGCTTCCTGGTGAAGAATATTGACTTCGTTTTCGCAACACTAATTTTAATTTTCCATCTATGGCAGTATTGATAAGTAAGACCTAACGCCGTTTCAAGGCCGGTGATAGTGGAAATTGGATCTGCACCTATGTTGTATATGCAAATGTCGTCTGCGAAAGCTGCAACTAGGCAGTTTGGTAAAGAAGGGAAGTCAGACGTATAGATGTTATATGGTGATGGGCTTAGGCAGGAGCCTTGTGGAACACCGGCAGTTATACTTTTCACTGGGGAAATGCCTTCCCCTACTTTGACCTAGAACTTCCTATCAATTAAAAATGCTTGTAAAAGGTTCAACAAGTATGGGGATGTGTTATATTTCTGAAGTTTATAGACCAGAGCATCATGCCAGACTGTATCGAAGGCTTTTTCTATGTCCAGCGTCACCAAACCTACAGAAAATTTATTGTTCATCGCTGTTTAGACGTCTTTCGTAGCACGGAAAAGCTGATGCTCTGCCGAATATCTTGTAATGATTTTTCTACCTTCAGATCGAACGCGGAACCGACCTCTCATCGGTTCTAGACGTTAAGTCAGAGTAGTGCCAACGGATGGTACCAACAGGTCAACCAATCCGTGCACCGTAATCCATTCACGCGGTGACTGCTTGTCGGCCAGCTAGTTCGGAGAGGATTTCGGTCGCGGGTCTCCGAATGGATTACGCTCAATCACAATATTTCAGTCACCTGAACTTGCCCGTTTTTCAAACGCGTCAACAATTACTCATCCAGAACGAGAAACCTACATTACGTTAGTTCTGGATGTGATCTATCCACAGATCTCAAATCAAAAACGCTACAAAAATCCCATAGGCGCGTTACCGATTCACCGACGCGGTACCGAAAAATATACTACTCGAACTTAAACCGAAGAAAACTACTCTAAAGAAATGGCGAAACAAACAAAGGTACCGCGTACCGCGCGCGACGCGAAACCGACTTCAGCGGATTTGGCGAAACCCTAACCTCGCGACGACATACCTACCATACACTCTCCGTTCCCCCTGAAATAGAACGAGTTACTGAAAAGGAAAGTCGTTAGTTAAGTTAGCAATTCATTGGATTTTTTTTTTATTTACTTCAAGAAACGGAACATAAAGTATAATTTCCTTAATACGTATTTAAAGGGTTTTTGCAAGAATCGAGCGATAATTTATTACTAATAATGATAATAGTTATAATAATTATTTTTGAAGACAATTACATAATAAGGTAAACCGCTAACAATTTGTTTCTTAATTTATGTTTCACCTTTTATTATTTTTGAATATAAATTTGCGATCACAAACAAATTTTTCGTTTTACAATAAACCGCCAAATTAAACATTTATTTTTAATTTTTCTAGGTGGATTTAATATTTATTGTTCTTGTTTGGTTCTAAATAATTTAAATTTTGTTTTCTCAACAATTTCGTAAATTAAATATTTCTAAGTGGTTCAAGTACGCATTAGTGACGAATCTAATCGTGCGTCAAATTCAAAAAGCGAAATGGAAGCAGCAAAGATGGCTTATCCACGTATACAATAATTAATAACAAATCAGGAAACGATGCAAGTGATTTTGTATAAAAAAAACGGAGAATCGATTCATTGTTTTTTTTTTTTTATTGCTTTTTATCTGGAATTTTCCACTTCTTTTACCATTTTTTTATTCCCCTTGTATGGCGTTTAACTTTGAATATTATATATATAAATACGGAGCGGTGTAACAATATGTGAGCGTGATCTTTAACAATCATTTGGTGAGTACAAAATATTTACAAGCCAGTTTATTATTATTGTTTATCAGTTACTTTAATGTTTAATGCCTTTGAAATGTCTTTTTTTTTATTGAAATAGTGTTTTAAAATTGAGGATTTGATTCACAATCAGTCGCTGCTTGAAGTTAATGGGAATGTTACTGGAAACGATTGAACTAATCAGGAATAATTGGGGGTTGAGAGACAAAAAAAATTCGATTTTCCATTCTCTGCGACAAAAAGCAATCCCTCCATTTCTTGCAATATTTTTAACGACATAAAGCACACTGTTCAACGTACACAAAGATTTAAAAGTAGGAATGACGTGAAAACTATAAAAAAAAATTTATCATATGTTCTAGATAGAAATCAGGACCGCATCATTCATGTCGTTCAACTAACGTCCGATTTAGCTAACGCATTTTCTTACAAAAGTTATTACGCTAAGAGTTATTTTGTATTATCATCATTTACTGTACTCATTACTATGGACAAGCGGTGGAATATAGAAATAGAAAAGTGTAAAATTACCCAAGTCGTTTGTTTGCGTTTTCTTATCTATTTTTACTAATTAATTTTTCTTCATAGCTTCAACAGTTTGTTTATTTATGCCAGATGCGAGTTTTCTATCAGAACAAAATCATCTTTAGTACGGCATGGCTGGGTTTTTTTTTTTGTAGACTTAAGTAAACCAAACATGGAATCAAACGTAAATTGTACGATTCAAATCGAATTAATTACCACTTGCTATTATTGGTAAATGTACTAAAGAATGTTGTTTACGATATGCATTATTTTCGGAAATACGGTATTGGAGGAATAATGGTTCGTTTTAGTTTCATTCAGTAACTTATTTCTGAATAAAATAAACAATAAAATAAACGACGTGCAAATACCTGAAGGTAAACAACCTGTCTTCGTAGATCGGCTAACTCCTGTCTAGGATCATCGGCTATTGACGAAGCCAGACTACTTGTGTCCTTATCATCAGCGGGCAATTGACCACTACTGTCCAATTCACAAGATGCGAATAATTTCCCATTACTCTGCTCGAATGGGTTGAGAGTTTCAGAATCTTGTAAAATCCTTCGGAGACGTGTCAACTGTTTCCTTAAATTTTGGACATCTTGAATCATTGCATTCCTAAAAGATTTGTCTATACACAGTAGATCGTCTGACGAGCTGACTATATCCTTGCCCGTCAGCGATGAACGGAGATGTTTGTGGGGAAGACTATCTATTGATCTAGGACTATCTGAACCGGTATTGCTGAGCGTGCTCTGTTGCACGCGGGACCTGTTGAGCAGGCGAGTTGCACGTGCGGGTGATTGTGAACTAATACTGTCTTTGCTTGAGCGATGAATTCGCAGGACACTATTCCACTCGCGGATTAAGTCCCCACTTTTGGCGTCAAGTTCTGTGAACAATTGCATGTCGTCAACTCCGTTCCATGCCGATCCACTTTGGCTTTTTCTTGAGTGAGATAACCTATCGACTGAATCCAAGCTGCTCGTCAAATCCACGCCTACTGGTTCCGATACAGTTCACACTGCCTTCCGCTCTTTCCTAATTTGCCTGTTGATCTCCTTTCCGACCTTGACAGAGCTTCATGCTCCAGCCTGAGGCAATGCTCCGGTGAATGTCACTGCCTCACGAATAACGTTTTCCAAAAACTCTTTAAGCACACCACGCGTTTCTTCATAGATTAAACCGGAAATATGTTGCACTCCACCACGTCGCGCCAAACGACGTATAGCTGGTTTTGTAATACCTTGGATATTATCACGAAGAACTTTACGATGACGTTTAGCGCCTACATGTGGCTGCCAAAATCATCCCGTTGTCACATCGGACAAAACAACTGTGTGTGGAATGGCACGTCATATGCGGCAATGTACCTCTCCAGTTGTCGCCAGTGGCATAGTTTTCTCGAGGGCCACGGTGGAGGGGCATTTCCAGATGGCTATGCCTCGAAATGTGCCGGGGTTGGATTAATTCTATATTTCGAATATTTATATCCACGGATCTAAATATTTGGACAGAAAAAAAAAATATTTTCTGCATAACGATATCCGCACAACAGATGAAGTCCGCTGGCACTTCGAGGACATATCCATCTGGCAGGTTACAAGGGTTCGGGATCGGAATCACTTCGATTCCTGGGCGTAGGCGTCACATTACACATTCCCCCCCCCAAAATCGAAGTAATTACGATCCCGTCTCCTTTGTAAAAGGTCTTGGTTAGGGACGTGGCGGGTCGAAGATCCGTTTCGAAGGATAGGCTACAACCCTGTTCGTGAAGACTCGACAGTGACTATATAGTAGGAAGTCAGGTGTTATTCGGAGGCCTTCGTCTAGGCAGAGATTTGGGATAAGCCGGGGTTTCTCGTGGGAATTAGTTGCACTTCATCGTCTAAGGTCTTTTGCGTGGTAAATTCCCAGGGTCCTACCAGTCATGTCCGCGATGAGGTATCGGGTGGGGCTTATGACTTGTATGACTCGACACTTCACGAATTTCTTGTCTAGCTTGGCATTGTAATGGCGGGTGGCATCGCTCTGTCGGAAGTTTCGACGATATATTTCGTCGCCGGCCTTAAAGCCAGAAGGATGAGATCGCAAGTTGTACCGCTCCTCTCCCATCCGTCTACTTTCTTCAATCTTCTCCCGCAGTTGATCTCGCAGAAGTTGGAGCTTTTCGTGCGGTTCTAGAACCACGATTGGGTCCTCTAGCGATTTCAGCTGCCGCAATAGCCGGTAAGCGCTCCCATGCCCGATCATGTACTGGCCGAACACTGCAAAATACGGCGAAATGCCGGTCGTGGCGTGGTACGACGAGCGCAGTGCACTAGTGATGGCGGACAATTTGCGATCCCAGTCCCTCTGATTCGGGTGGACATAGGCGCGAATGGCCGCTATGAGCGTACGATTCAGTCGTTCGGATGCGTTGGCTTGTGGTGAATAGACGGCAGTCCGTTGGTGGATGATGCCGTATTTGGACATTAGGTCTCGGAACTTGCTGGAGGTGAACTGGACCCCATTGTCGGAGACAAGTTTCTCCGGAACTCCAAACATGTGAAAGACTCGGTTCTCCAAAAAGCTGATTATAGGTCCAGTGTGCATGTTACGTAGTGGTTCTATGATAGGGAATTTGGAGAGCTGGTCCAGGACCACGACAGCTCCCGTGTGACCAGAAGCAGATCGAGGGTAAGGACCGATAAGATCAATGTACAAGCGCTGGAACACGCGTTCGGGGACCTCAACCTTACCCATGGGTGGTCGAAGAATGGTGTTGGGCGCCTTAGTGCACTTGCATAGCTCACAGGAGGCTACGTACGCTTTTATCTGTTGTGCCATCTTAGGCCAAAAGAAACAGGTTTTCAACCGCCTAAGTGTACGACCGTATCCGCCGTGCGCACTTGATGGGTGGTCATGAGCCCGCCTGATAAGATCAGTGGTTAATTCTTCGGGCACCCACAACTTCCACTGTTCTTCTTCTTGTATGGGGTCTCCGGATGCGTGTCCCATCCGCTTGTAAATAAATCCATCCGTCAACCGCAGTTCAGGAAGCTGGGGCTGTTGGTTCTGGATAGTGTGAATCAGTTGGGTGTAGCTGGCTGACTTGAAGGCAGGATGGTCCAGATCGATCAATTGGGGGCTGTCGTCCTCTTGGACCAACTCGGCTCCTTCAGGGGCGAACATTCTGGATAGGGTGTCGGGGACTACATGCTGGCTTCCTTTTCGGTGGCGGATTGTGAAGTCAAATGCCTGGAGTTTCAGTGCCCACCTGGCCAATCTGCCGTTGAGATCAGTCTGGCTCATTAGCCATTTCAGAGAAGCGTGATCCGTAACGATTTCAAAGGTGTGTCCCTCCACATAGGCTCGGAAGCGTTTCACTGCCAACACCGCGGCTAAACATTCTTGCTCGGAGACCGTGTAATTTCGCTGGGCTGGGTTCAGCTTGTGAGACATGAAGGCTATAGGTCTCTCCTCGCCGTCTTGTGCAACCTGGACTAAGACTGCTCCCACCCCATGTTGACTCGCGTCACAATGGATTGAGAACGGTTTGTCAAAGTCCGGGCTGTGCAGTACGGGGGCCGTAGTCAGACTCTTCTTTAGCTCTTCAAAGGCTCGCAAGCTGGGCTCTTCCCAGACGAATTTACGTCCCTTACGCAGCATGTCGGTCAAAGGAGTGGTAATGGTGGCATAGTCACGTACAAAACGCTGGTACCATCCGCATAAGCCTAAGAATCGGCGTAACTGTTTGGTGGTCTTGGGTAATGGAAAAACGTCAATCGCTTGAGTCTTTTCCGGATCGGTCTTGATATGCCCATGCCCAATGATGTGACCTAAATACTTCACCTCCGTCATCACGAACTGGCTCTTCCTTATGTTGATGGTTAATCTTGCCCTCCGGATGTGTAGAGCCACCTCCTGAAGCAGGTCGATGTGTTCGTCAAAGGTCTCGGTTATAAGCAGCAGATCGTCCAAGTAAACGAAAACTTGGTGCCGCAAATGAGGTGGTATCACCTTGTCCATAAGGCGCGTCATTGTTTGGGGGGCATTACACAATCCGAATGGCATGGTCACGAATTGATATAAGGGCCGGCCTGGGACTGTGAAGGCTGTTTTCTCCTTTGAACCGGGGTCTAAAGGAATTTGCCAGAAGGCGTCCTTGAGGTCTAAGCTCGTGATGAAATGGGCTTTAGGCAATCGACTCAAAATGCCTTCGATCAACGGTAGAGGATATGCGTCCTTGACTGTGACGGCGTTCAAGCGTCTGGCATCTAAGCATAACCGGACCTTGTTCGGCTTGACAACTAAGGTGACTGGGGAAGCCCACGCGCTCTGTGATTCTTCGATTACGCCTAATGATAGCATTCGATCCACTTCGGCATATAACGATTTTTCCTTCGCCGGAGATATGGCGAAATGTCTTTGTTTTATGGGTTTCGCATCCCCCACATCTATAGTGTGGAACACCAGGGCAGTCCGCCCGAGACCTTCCTTCTCGTGCGAGGGAAAAGCCGATATAGCCGAGTCGAGACGCAGTTGCTGAGTTACCTCCAGTGTATGCCGTAGTAAGTTAGTGGGTTGAGATTGGTCAGGAACGGTGGTGACGGACTCCAGGGTCGAACTGGAAAATAGTGCCGGGGCCAAGTTAAATTTTCGAACGAAATCCACTCCTAAATAAAGATTCTGGGTTAACTGAGGTATGATGAAAAATTCCATAGGTTTAGTTACCCCTTTAAAGGTGACATCCGTCATAATTTTTCCCACTACAGAGTGACGAGTTCCGTCCGCCGTGCTTAACCAGGAGGTGAAATGACGGATTTGGTCCGCGTGCTTGGCCAGTACCTCCCCTGCAAACTCGGCAGAGATGCAATTCACACTGGCTCCCGTATCGACTAAGCCTGATACTCGTTTTTGCAGGAGGTGTACTGACGCATATGGCCGGACATCCTCCCTCAATAATTCGTCTAAGTATATGTCCTTCAACCTTTTTCTCGACTGCCTGACTTTTCTCCAGAAGCTCCGCATCCGACGCGTGGCTCGCTTGCTTCGCGGTGGGACAGTTGTGGCCAATTCCTCATGGAAGATGCGCTGTCGAGTAGCCAAGTAATTCCGCAGCCTGACATGAAAAGGTTTTACATGCCAAGGAACTTTCGTCTCGCTAGCATTTCCCTGCGCATTGGCCTCGGCAGAGGACGGCGTCGGTTGTGGAACTTCGGGAGAACTGTTGTCAGCGGTGCGAGTCAGCAGAGTTGGAGTCATGTTGGGAGCTGGGTCATAGCTGGTGATGGGGTCAAGATTGGTTCGTCCGGGGTCTAGGAGTGCCGACGGGTGGTCGCGCCACTCGGTGGCAAGTTTTTTCGCCCTTTGAAATTTGCACAGTCAGGTGCGTATGTGTCGGCCTTCCCGCAGCGGTAGCAGAAAAGCGTCGGCTCCGCTGGACATGCGTAGAAACGATGTCCCGGTTGTCGGCAGTTCCAACAGACCGTCGGGCTTGTAAGTGCTTCAAGGGAGGGTCGATCAATCAATGCTGGGTCCTCAAGCTCCGGTGGTGCTCCGCTCCTCGGTACTGGTACTGGATCAGCAAGCAGGTGGTCTGCTGCCATCAACTCCGCGGTGTGATGATTTCGGGGATTTGGTCCCGTTATGCGAGGTTGTGGGCGGAAGGTACCTCGTCGCTCATCCAAGTGTTCTTGTCTACGCGCATGGAGGCGCAATCCCTGTATGGTGTTGATGGGAAAATGTAGCAGGCTGTTCTGGAGATCCCAGCGCATGTTCTCTCTGATAATTTCTACTAATTCGTCCTCGGGCATGGTATTTCGCAGGCGAGTGCTCAATCTCACTATACTGGTGTAGTACTGGTCGAACGGTTCGTGAGCGCCTTGTTTCCGTTTCTTTATTTGCTCTCTTAGCTCTCTCTCAGTGAAGCCATCCTCAAATCGATTGCGGAAGGCTGCACTGAAAGAGTGCCAAGTGGGACGTGGCGTTGACTCTTTAAAGCTCCAGTACCAGTCGGCAGCGTCGCCGCTGAACAAAAGATGTGCATGCCGGAGGAAGGCCGAGGAATCCCCTCCCAGGGTGCTGGATATCAACGCCTGAATCCGGAAAAGGAACCGGTCCGCCGATATCATATCGTTGAACCCTGTAAAGTTCAGGCGCCAACTCTCCATGATACGAGGCGTCGGGTCTCGAAAAGGTGCCAATGCGTTCCCGGGGGGAATCACATCCTCGATT
Organism: Odontomyia ornata; assembly: GCA_963969285.1. Taxonomy (NCBI): domain Eukaryota; kingdom Metazoa; phylum Arthropoda; class Insecta; order Diptera; family Stratiomyidae; genus Odontomyia; species Odontomyia ornata. The sequence goes on along the minus strand of OZ017741.1, from coordinate 89,574,744 downwards.
GACCTGTGGTACTGAACTGCCTCGGGGGCTGGAGGTACCAACGGAGGTCCGGTACTGTGTCGCGGTCTGTATTCGGGAGCTCTGGGATCCATTCCCGAGTTCCTTGGGGGTGGGACCCATTGCTCGGATTGTCGGGAGTGGGGCATCGCCACACTGGGATTTGGCTCCCAGCCAAGCGGAGTTCTCACGCGGCTGGGTGGTTGGCTCAACGGGAGATTCTGGATCTTTCCCTCCAGGTTGCCAATCCTCTCCGACATATCCCTCATCAACGCCACGAGGGTGTCAATGGAGTGGGCGGAAGGCATGGTTGTCACCTCGGACACGACACTCGCAGCCGGAACTTCACCGCCTACTGCTCCTTGCAGGTCTAAGAGTGGTTGTGACGGTTCGGCTTCTGGAGCTCCTTTCGCCACTGCTCCACGCGTCGGTAGGGGCGTTCCGAGGGGGACGTCTAGGGCAGACCGATCTATGGGTCGTCGGCATAAGGGACACAGCTCTGACGTGAGGAGGAGCTGTTGTACACAGGCACGATGGAATAAATGTCCACAATCCAATCGCACGCTGTGTACGCCCTCCACTACGTCTTCGAAGCAGATCCCGCAGTTAGCTGGTTGGACCGTTTTGGATCTGGTCCAACGCTTGTCTGGGGTCCGCTTCGTTGCCATTTTGTGTGTGTTACTTGTGGTGCTAAAATAAAGTAAAAAAAAAATATATAGAATATACTTATTCCTACTAATAACTTATCACTAAATTAGTGGCCGTTAGTGGCGAGCTATGTATATAAAATAGAAAAAAAAAGAGAGGAAAAAAGATTAAATGATACACACTTTCCTTTTCAGTGGTCGAACTCTTCAGCGGGAAATGAGAGTGCGTGGTAATCTGCCGAAGAAAGGGTGCTTCGGTCGATTTACGAAATTTATCCCCATACCCACATACATTACAAACCGGTTCTAATCTACGTTAAATGACTCGACGAGACAAGTGGTAGAGCTACCGTAACGACTTTGTACGCGGTCAAAGTTCCCGACGCGTAGAAGCATTCCGGGCTTCGCAACTCCAGCATACGCCACCGAACGTTGAACCGATACCACTCGTCTAACACGCATAAGAAATAGTTAGAATCCTTCCGCGACATAAAGGCAAGGTAGCCTTCTATTTTCTTGAGAGTCCATGCTGATAGGTAAACCCATCAGACTGGCAGTTCCATCAAGAAAATAGAAGGTCCTTACAGGGGTTAACCTGGGACAACACATCGGAAGGATTCTGTCGCGAAAGCAAAATCAAACAAAGGAGAGCGGAAGCTACAACTCACGTGAAGCGACCTCTAATGTGTATCACACAATTCCACTGCTCCTGATAGTGGGACTCGAGTACCAAAGTACCGTACATCCTCCGTAAAGGACCAACTCGTCAGAAGACGCGAAGTTCTTTCCCCCTTAGGATGTTGTTTGGCCCCACGTTGGGCGCCATTTGTAATGATTTTTCTACCTTCAGATCGAACGCGGAACCGACCTCTCATCGGTTCTAGACGTTAAGTCAGAGTAGTGCCAACGGATGGTACCAACAGGTCAACCAATCCGTGCACCGTAATCCATTCACGCGGTGACTGCTTGTCGGCCAGCTAGTTCGGAGAGGATTTCGGTCGCGGGTCTCCGAATGGATTACGCTCAATCACAATATTTCAGTCACCTGAACTTGCCCGTTTTTCAAACGCGTCAACAATTACTCATCCAGAACGAGAAACCTACATTACGTTAGTTCTGGATGTGATCTATCCACAGATCTCAAATCAAAAACGCTACAAAAATCCCATAGGCGCGTTACCGATTCACCGACGCGGTACCGAAAAATATACTACTCGAACTTAAACCGAAGAAAACTACTCTAAAGAAATGGCGAAACAAACAAAGGTACCGCGTACCGCGCGCGACGCGAAACCGACTTCAGCGGATTTGGCGAAACCCTAACCTCGCGACGACATACCTACCATACACTCTCCGTTCCCCCTGAAATAGAACGAGTTACTGAAAAGGAAAGTCGTTAGTTAAGTTAGCAATTCATTGGATTTTTTTTTTATTTACTTCAAGAAACGGAACATAAAGTATAATTTCCTTAATACGTATTTAAAGGGTTTTTGCAAGAATCGAGCGATAATTTATTACTAATAATGATAATAGTTATAATAATTATTTTTGAAGACAATTACATAATAAGGTAAACCGCTAACAATTTGTTTCTTAATTTATGTTTCACCTTTTATTATTTTTGAATATAAATTTGCGATCACAAACAAATTTTTCGTTTTACAATAAACCGCCAAATTAAACATTTATTTTTAATTTTTCTAGGTGGATTTAATATTTATTGTTCTTGTTTGGTTTTAAATAATTTAAATTTTGTTTTCTCAACAATTTCGTAAATTAAATATTTCTAAGTGGTTCAAGTACGCATTAGTGACGAATCTAATCGTGCGTCAAATTCAAAAAGCGAAATGGAAGCAGCAAAGATGGCTTATCCACGTATACAATAATTAATAACAAATCAGGAAACGATGCAAGTGATTTTGTATAAAAAAAACGGAGAATCGATTCATTGTTTTTTTTTTTTTTATTGCTTTTTATCTGGAATTTTCCACTTCTTTTACCATTTTTTTATTCCCCTTGTATGGCGTTTAACTTTGAATATTATATATATAAATACGGAGCGGTGTAACAATATGTGAGCGTGATCTTTAACAATCATTTGGTGAGTACAAAATATTTACAAGCCAGTTTATTATTATTGTTTATCAGTTACTTTAATGTTTAATGCCTTTGAAATGTCTTTTTTTTTATTGAAATAGTGTTTTAAAATTGAGGATTTGATTCACAATCAGTCGCTGCTTGAAGTTAATGGGAATGTTACTGGAAACGATTGAACTAATCAGGAATAATTGGGGGTTGAGAGACAAAAAAAATTCGATTTTCCATTCTCTGCGACAAAAAGCAATCCCTCCATTTCTTGCAATATTTTTAACGACATAAAGCACACTGTTCAACGTACACAAAGATTTAAAAGTAGGAATGACGTGAAAACTATAAAAAAAAATTTATCATATGTTCTAGATAGAAATCAGGACCGCATCATTCATGTCGTTCAACTAACGTCCGATTTAGCTAACGCATTTTCTTACAAAAGTTATTACGCTAAGAGTTATTTTGTATTATCATCATTTACTGTACTCATTACTATGGACAAGCGGTGGAATATAGAAATAGAAAAGTGTAAAATTACCCAAGTCGTTTGTTTGCGTTTTCTTATCTATTTTTACTAATTAATTTTTCTTCATAGCTTCAACAGTTTGTTTATTTATGCCAGATGCGAGTTTTCTATCAGAACAAAATCATCTTTAGTACGGCATGGCTGGGTTTTTTTTTTTGTAGACTTAAGTAAACCAAACATGGAATCAAACGTAAATTGTACGATTCAAATCGAATTAATTACCACTTGCTATTATTGGTAAATGTACTAAAGAATGTTGTTTACGATATGCATTATTTTCGGAAATACGGTATTGGAGGAATAATGGTTCGTTTTAGTTTCATTCAGTAACTTATTTCTGAATAAAATAAACAATAAAATAAACGACGTGCAAATACCTGAAGGTAAACAACCTGTCTTCGTAGATCGGCTAACTCCTGTCTAGGATCATCGGCTATTGACGAAGCCAGACTACTTGTGTCCTTATCATCAGCGGGCAATTGACCACTACTGTCCAATTCACAAGATGCGAATAATTTCCCATTACTCTGCTCGAATGGGTTGAGAGTTTCAGAATCTTGTAAAATCCTTCGGAGACGTGTCAACTGTTTCCTTAAATTTTGGACATCTTGAATCATTGCATTCCTAAAAGATTTGTCTATACACAGTAGATCGTCTGACGAGCTGACTATATCCTTGCCCGTCAGCGATGAACGGAGATGTTTGTGGGGAAGACTATCTATTGATCTAGGACTATCTGAACCGGTATTGCTGAGCGTGCTCTGTTGCACGCGGGACCTGTTGAGCAGGCGAGTTGCACGTGCGGGTGATTGTGAACTAATACTGTCTTTGCTTGAGCGATGAATTCGCAGGACACTATTCCACTCGCGGATTAAGTCCCCACTTTTGGCGTCAAGTTCTGTGAACAATTGCATGTCGTCAACTCCGTTCCATGCCGATCCACTTTGGCTTTTTCTTGAGTGAGATAACCTATCGACTGAATCCAAGCTGCTCGTCAAATCCACGCCTACTGGTTCCGATACAGTTCACACTGCCTTCCGCTCTTTCCTAATTTGCCTGTTGATCTCCTTTCCGACCTTGACAGAGCTTCATGCTCCAGCCTGAGGCAATGCTCCGGTGAATGTCACTGCCTCACGAATAACGTTTTCCAAAAACTCTTTAAGCACACCACGCGTTTCTTCATAGATTAAACCGGAAATACGTTGCACTCCACCACGTCGCGCCAAACGACGTATAGCTGGTTTTGTAATACCTTGGATATTATCACGAAGAACTTTACGATGACGTTTAGCGCCTACATGTGGCTGCCAAAATCATCCCGTTGTCACATCGGACAAAACAACTGTGTGTGGAATGGCACGTCATATGCGGCAATGTACCTCTCCAGTTGTCGCCAGTGGCATAGTTTTCTCGAGGGCCACGGTGGAGGGGCATTTCCAGATGGCTATGCCTCGAAATGTGCCGGGGTTGGATTAATTCTATATTTCGAATATTTATATCCACGGATCTAAATATTTGGACAGAAAAAAAAAATATTTTCTGCATAACGATATCCGCACAACAGATGAAGTCCGCTGGCACTTCGAGGACATATCCATCTGGCAGGTTACAAGGGTTCGGGATCGGAATCACTTCGATTCCTGGGCGTAGGCGTCACATTACAATCTGTTTCTGAAGCCAAATTGGAAATCAGGTAGGATATTATTGTTAGCCATTAATTCGTTTAATCTTTTTAGGACTATTCTTTCAACGAGTTTACCTAAATCTGGTAGTAAGCTAATGGCCTGTAGTTGTCGGGAAAGTGCTTCCAGGCTTCAGGATAGGTATCACTAGAGCTTGTTTCCAGATGGATGGAAAGAAAGACAGCCTAAGGCAAGCGTTGAATAGGAGGCATATGAAGACTATTCCTTTTTTTGGGTAAATTTTAAAGTACTTTATTCGGCAGGCCATTGATACCTGGAGCTTTGCCGTTTTTAACTTCTTTAAGTAAACCTATTAACTCTCTGGTTTTTATGAATGCACCAGGAGGTAAAGATGTTTGCTTAGGTTGTTTTTTCAAAGCTTTAGCCACCATAATTTCTGCTAGATTGTTCCAGAACCTATTGGAGTGTTATGGAGCTGATTAAATTTATCTGCAAGTAAATCTGCTTTTCCTTGATTGGAGTAAATATGCTCTTCGTTGTTATTTGTTATCGAATATGGTAACGCATGATACTTTCGCTTAAAAAGTCTATTTAAAAACCAGACTTTCCGCAAGTTGTAGTCTAGATTTGATCGCATGCTGTTCCATCGGAGATTCCGGAGCTCCTTAATTTTGTTTTTAATTGCTAGAGTCAGGATATTAAGACCAATTTCGAGAGACTTAATGCGGGTTTTTTGCCATTTACACCGCAAAGAATTTCGCTTTCTTATGAGACTGTAGGTTTCTTGATCAAATTCTAAATTATAGGAAGCTTTTGATCGTTGTGGGACACTAAACTCGATAGCTTGCCAGATAGTGTTGGTGAATTCTTCAATTTGCTCCTCACATACTGGGGGAGTATTTCCATTAATAAAACTCCGAAATTCAGACTATTTTGCATTTTTATAACAGTAGTATGTTTTTGGTGCATTACTATTACTTCTCGTCGTTTTTAAGGAAAATAGTACAGGTAGATGAGGAGATGAGAGGGCTTGCAAGACACTCAGCTCGAAGGGAGTAATATTTTGGTCACTAAAAACCATATCCAGAGTAGAACCAATTCCGCGAGGAGAGTAGAACATGGGTTTTTTAGGGAAATGTACGTAGATATCTGCCTTTCTGGGGAGATTAAATAAAATGTGCCCCATTTTGTTGTTTCGTGTGCAATTCCAGTGCCAATATCTAGCGTTCAAGTGTCCATAAAGTAGAAACCTGTAGTTAGCCTTGCTAAACCATTTCAGATCTCTTCTGAAAAGTTCGGCTTTTTTCGTGCTCAATTTTGTCCAGGAAAGTAAGCACCGTATAGTTTTATATTTGGTTCTTCGATAATAACGCCAATATTTTCAATTACCGATCTGGGACTTTTAGGCAATACAGAATGTTTAATTTTTCTATTAACGGCTATGGCTACGCCTCCTCCAGTTCTGTCAACGCGATCATATCTGTATATATGAAAATAGGGATGCTTAAAACTATCATTTGGCCTTAACCAAGTCTCCGTTATGACAAATATGTCTATATTATTTTGAACAGCAAAATTGAATGCCTCAGTATGCTTATTTTGTGCATTCCAAACTAGTACATTTAATTGTTTATCCATATAGAAATTTTATGGATAGCTCTACAATAACATTAAACTGTTCTTGCTTTGTTCATTTACTAAAATTAGTAATTAGTTCATGAGAAATGGTCAAAAGAGATTCGGGTCGCATAAACTATTTGTAAATCGTGGGTTATGCTTGATAGCCATACTGTAGGACATAGGTGGAGTGGTTGTCGACTTAGCTGAATTTTCTGACTTTTTTCCCAGTAATGTTGCATCGCTGTTGTCTTGACTTAGGGTTGGCGTATGTGTTGAAGCTTTTGTCAACAAAGGAAAATTTGAGCTCGTAATATCGAAGCTGCTTGTAGTTCTCTGAGCGGGGATTGTGGAACTTTTCGAATTTTTTCTCCGACTATGCAGCTTCTATTTCAGCTGTTTATAGTCTATTGTCGCCTTGCAATCAAGAGAATTTGCGAAGTGTGCTTCTTTGCAATTACTCAACGAATTTCATTACGTCGCTCTTCTTTTAGCGTGCATTTGATATGATCATGCTCACCACTACATACAGCGCATCTTGTGGGAAGATGGCAGTAAGATGTACCGTGCCCAAAGCGCATACAATTCCTACATTGCGTAGGGCCTTTTCGGCTACTTGTGTAAAAGCTCCATCGTACAATAGTGTGCATGATCGTCTTGATTTTGTTTAATTCCGTCATTTTCGTACCCTTTTGTAGATACATATAAGAGATAGTACGTGGTTTCGCGATCTCTTAATTTGGGATTGAATAATTTAATATCAATAGCATTAAAATTATGTTCTGTTTTGAGAAGCTTTTTTAGCTCTTCTGAGGAAATTTTATGCGATCCTGTTAAAACTAGCGGTCGTAAATCTGGCCATTGGAATGTGAAATAATTCACTTTCTTAGCTTTTAAATGTTTTTCTATGGTCTCGTAATCTTCCAGATTAGTAAGGAAAAGCCTCATACCAATTGACATTATTTTAATTGAAAAATTAGTTTTATTCAATTCTTTGAGAATGGCGTCTATCTTGTCGCGAGGCAAGTCCGTAAATGTTATTCGAGGGACTCTCACCTTTGTTTAAACTTCAGCGTTGGGTTGCTGATCGCTTTCATTGCTATCCGCAAGGTCAGCTAATGGCAAGAATCTGTTGGAGTTCGATGAGCTGGATGCGGGAATTCGCGCCAATTTAAAGGAGATTTCAGATGCACAAGAACTTAATATGTAACTTGAATTGACACCAAAAGAACGTATATAATAAAAAAAGTTACTGTGAAACTCGGAATAATAAACACTAACTAGTCACTATGTAAATCAAACGTCGCCAAAATGAACATCGTTTGATACCTGATGTCCATTCCAGGGGACATGCTGTAAATGTACATCAAATCATATTCAATCAATTACAATTAGTCGACCTAATGCAAAAATATTATTGAAAGGAGCTTTAATTCCTTCCCGGGTCTAAATGGGTTAATATAATTAATAGCGGCTTCCCAAAACGCATCAATTTTTTCAATATATTCAAGAACGTCAAGTTAATTCAAAGTTAACGCGTCTGAGTGACTCAGTGCACCAAAGGAAATAAAATTCAAATGACGAAATCAATCAACACTCACCTCCTGAATTTTTCCTAGCCATATCCTCAGCACTAGACGTTTTCCGCTGATCTATCCTCAAATTTGGTATGTTGAAAGGTGGAACGTGCATGTTGTCCGAGGAGAACTGATGTCGTAATGGCCGGTGCCGCTCAGGTGATGGAATGGACAAATTATCCAATTTTAGTTTATTGCGCTGTTGTCGATCAATATGGTCAAGCATTTCTTGCAGCACCTATTCGGACGCAATCGTAAAAATAAAAAGAAATTGTTCGTTAGCCAGCAACAGGAAAATGTAGCAACAGCCTGAAAGAAATGCTTTCTCGTCTCTAAGTATTCCAAACACGTTCCAAGCGAGAATGTCCTTAGGGTGCAGTAAACATAAACTGTGAACTTAATGGAGTGGTGAGTATGTTAGTGCATGCATTGTATCTGCTATGTGATGGCGCTTTCGCCAAGAAGACGATAGAGATAAAAGTTAAATGTTTAAGTCTTATTTGTGTTGCCTGTTTGGGATTCATAAAATGTATCCTTGGCTAATTGATAAGGTAAACTAGTAGTGTAGCCAAGATGTATCTCACACATTATATTAAATACAACATTTTATACTTTGAAAGAATTACTCACCTCAAGTAGAATTGTAAATTGCTCCAAATTTAAAGAAGGATTCACTGTATGTGGAATAAGCGACGGCATAACACGTGTCGCCATAATGTTAACGGAAAGACCATACTTTTTATCACTTAGCATTATTCTGTAGATATCTACAACAAAGTATACAATTTATAAAATTTGTTATCACTAATATTGACAGATACTATTAGAAATTATCCAAAAAACAAAAAATGCCATCGCGTATGGATTAGTTACGGACAGACAGATAGATAATCATTATTGAGACTTTTTGCTATATAACATAATGTACATGGATTAAAATTCGGCCTTGGGCAATATCTGAATTGTTGTATTGAATATGAGGGAACGATTTTTTACCATATGCTCAAATGGTTGGAAAATCATTGATTTTATGTACATTTTGCCAACCATATCTTTGCAATTTTGCCCAAATACATTTATTGATGGGATCTTTTCCATCTTTTTATTAACATTTACAAAGAGACCAGCAGACAAAACTGTTAAATTTTGCTCCCTACGCGTTTATGCTCCTTTGAGTCATCTTTGGTGTCTAAAGGATGTGCGTAAGGACATGACTTTATATGAGTTTAGTATGGGTGGAGCAGGCAGGTACTAAATTATGTCATTTTGAGGATTTCGGAGCCCGTCAGAGTCGAGAGTTTACCACCGCAGACAACATGAACCACTGTAAGATTGGTTAATGCATAAATCCACTTATTCGAAAAGAGAATTCGGCTCCACAAGGACGAATTTTTGAGTTCCGTTATGCTGCAATTGACTGGGGACGGAATATCCTTCAAGAGCATGACTTTACAAGTGCTGATGTTGGCTTCCTTGTGGTACAGTAGGAGAGATTGTCGACACATATGAATATATGGTTCCATATGGATGCATTTTATGTATTTGTGGCGGCAGCATTAGCATAGCAACATTGTCCGATGCTTCAACCAGTCCTCTACTTATGGTACGTAAAGCCAACGGAGATTGGCGGCCATGCGGAGACTACCGAGCCCTCAACGCATGCACCGTCCCGGATCGATATCCAATTGGATTCCTACAAGACTGCACAGCTGCTTTACACGGGATGACGGTCTTCACTGTAATCGATCTACAAAACGCGTTTCATCAGATTCCAGTTGAGCCGAGTGATGTCCCGAAGACGGCGATTATCACGCCGTTTGGATTATTTGAGTTCGTCTGCATGACCTTTGGCCTATGCAACGCGGGCCAGACCTTCCAACGCTTCATGCACGAGGTGCTAAGGGGACTCAATAATGTATCCGTCTACATAGACGACATATTGGCGTTTTCACTGGAACTGCAGATGCACCAACAGTATGTGTTTTAGGTGTTGAGTCGTCTAGGCCAATACGGACTTGCGATCAACAAAGACAAGTGCCAATTTGGACTAGACGAGGTTCGATTTTGGGGGCATACGATTTAATCTGGTGGATTAAAACCTTTGCCTGAGAAGATGCAAGGCATATCCGCGATTTCGAGGCCCAGGACAGCACTGCAATTAAAGTCATTCCTAGGAATGATTCTACAGAAGGTTCCTGCCGCACGCTGCTCAAAACCAACGCCCACTCCAACAACTGATAGAGGAAAACAAGAAGCGCAATAAAACGGAGCTTAAGTGGACCGAAGAGGTATCGGAAGCAAACGAGAGGTGCAAGTCGGAACTAACCAAGGTTCCGTCAGTAGTGGATCCTGATCCAGCAGCTACATAGTCCCTAGCTGTGGACGCATCGGATGATAGACTCGGAGCTGTCTTACACCAAACAACGAGCACTGGAACAGAGCCTCTGCGATTTTTCTCACGCAAGCTGAACGGCACCCAGCGACGGTACAGCACCTACGACCAGGAGTTGCTATCCATTCACGAAGCCATCAAGCGCTTCCGGTACATGTTGGAAGGCAGAGTCTTTATGGTCTTCTCCGACCGCAAGCAATTACAGTTTGCGTTCCAGCAACGACCGGAGAAACCATCACTGAGGCAACAACGTCAGCTGGATTTTATCTCCCAATTCACAGTTGGCATCCGCCACATTCCGGGCCGGAATAACTCCATCGCGTATTACTTGTCTCGGGTAAATACGATTTCCAAGACAGACCTCCTTTCTCTCGCTTCAGCTCAACAAACCGATACAGAGCTCAAGGCTTTGTTAGAGGACCGAACGAATAAACCCGAGTGGAAGAAGCAGGATCTTGCTGATTCCTCCATGCCACTCCATTGCATAGTCACTGACAACAAGGTTCGACCCTACGCACCGCAGCAACAATCATGCAGATGATGCATTGCCTAGCCCACCCGGGCATACAAGCAACTAGACGACTCATCACCGACCGCTTCTTCTGGCCGGCCATGAACAAGGAGATCAGAAGCTTCGTACGAGGCTGCATGGCCTGCCAACGCAAGAAGGTTGGACGTCACGTCATCACCGCTCCAACGGTACGCCTTGCTGGACACCAGGTTCGAGCATATCAACATCGACTTCATCAGACCACTATCCCCGAACGATGGTTACAGTTATTGCTTAACCATCATTCACAGGTTCACACCTTGGCCTGAAGCTGTACCGCTCCAGAATATCACCACAACAACAGTCGCCGAGGCGCTTATCAATGCATGGATAAGCCGCTTTGGAGTGCTGGCAAGAATAACTACCGACCTAGGACGCCAGTTCGAGAGCCAAATCTTCGCCGAGCTGACCCGTATTCTGGGAATCAACCACCTGCGGACGACCCCGTACCATCCTGCAACCAACAGAATCATTGAGAGGTGGCATCGCACAATCAAAGCCGCCATCCGCTGCTACGGCACAACCAAACGGACGAGGGTGCTTTCTCTTGTGCTCTTAGGACTACGCGCCGCATTGAAGGAATGCTACATCTGCAGACATGGTCTATGGCACCAGCCTACGGCTTCCAGAAGAATTTTTCACCGCATCCCAGCCAAACATCAACGAAACGGACTTCTTGCGTGATCTCAAGCCACGCATGACAAAACTGCGACCTCGAGACACCGCACACCACACCATCACCCCAACGTTCGTACACTGAGCATTAGGCAGCAGCTCACACGTCTTCATACGGAACGACAGAGTGAAATCATCGCTCACATCACCATACGACGGTCCATACCCAGTTCTGAGGAAGGAGAAGCATCTTCGCATCAAAATTAATGGACACCCCACCTTGATTTCGGTCGACAGGCTAAAATCCGCATTCCTCACGCCAGAATCTACTTCGAAGGCGAGGCCCCTTTCTAGCGAACCAACAACAACCACGCGCAGTGGGCGTAAGATCCGGCCACCCATACGGTTCGAATAAAAGTATCGTGGCCCAGCCACTGCGGGGGGAGTAATGTGGCGGCATCGTTAGCATTGCAACATTGTCCGATGCTTCACGTTAGCGTGCAACTTTGTCCACAGTGCAACATTTGTATTGCAACATTGTCCGATACTTCAACCAACGCAGCAATTGCCTCAAGCAAACATGCCATATCAATTTACACGACCAGAGCTCTACTCAGCATGTCTGGTGGTCGTACGTGTGCATGGTCAGCAGTTCTAACGCAAGTGGAACGTTCTGTTGGAAGTTGATATCGCGTCGAGGAGAAGATAAAAACACTTCATTGCAAACCTCACGAGAGTTAGCTATTGACGAGCATTCAGTAATATAAGTTTTTATCGAAATTTATGTCATGGTGTTATTGTAAACAGCGGAAATTAGAGAATAAATAGTTTTTTAGCGTCTTGACCACCGCGTATCAAGGACCATATATTCTTCCTTTGTGAGTGGATAATGCAAATCACGGTGTTGACTGATAATCAGATATCGGGAGCCAGGACTTATCGCTATTAGTCGATTATGTCTTGCTATAGGTATGGGATAAAGTCTGAAGAGATCAAATATAATTGTGTTAAAGAGTGGGATCTTGAATTTAAATATAACGACATCTTCAGTCTTAAGAAGTTGTCATTAGCTGCTGGAAAATGCAGTGTGTCAGCTAGATGCTCTTTGATGTTAGATATTGCTACGCTCCATTGCTTCTGCGATAGCTATAATGGGTTGAAATTCTACGGAGGTCCGAATGCGTTGCAAATTGCTGGTAATTAGCGTCATTTGAAACGACAACATTGTGATTAGATTCGTCAACTTATTTTGATTACCCTCCTGATTTGGGCCTCTTATAATGTTGGTTAATTGATTTAGCTCCTCCTCAATCACCTTGAACCTTTGTTGGACCGTTTCGTCACTTTGCTTAATAATGTTCAACATGTAATCGATAATGGATGTTTGATTCTTTAATAGGGAGTACCATTTCTCTTGATTTCATTTTACACCCTTGATTGTCTGAGTAATCCGGTTAGTATATTCTTTGTCCAGAGGACCAAACAATGATTTTGCTACACTACCAACAATGTTGAAGGCTCCTATTTTGGTTCGGACATTTGATGTTTGTAAGTTCATTTTGCGAGAGTATAAAGTGGTCCGTTAGCATTAAGTAAATGCTCACAAAGCTATTGCGAAATATTCGTTCCGTTTTCTAATGTGAATTCTGTTCAAAATGGCCCTAAATAATAGTAAATTACGAGCTTCCATTCACTTGTCGATAAATATGCATTATGCCATCATTACCTTTATAAATTTTTATGATTCGGCCAAGTGGCCACTTCATTACTGGCATATTTTCTTGCTTTATAATTGAAAAACACACCCAGTTGAATATTCTGGCAGGTTTGTTTCCATTTCGAGCGACGTTGCAATTGATACAAGTATTCTTCTGAACAGCGTCTCCAAAGTTTGTGCTTAATATGGCTTTCAAGTTTTCATCTCGTAAGCAATCCACCTTTACTGGTTCTGCCGTGGTGTCTACGGTAGCTGTTGGAGGTTCTCCGATGAGAAATGGCCTGGAGTCAGTGCTAAGAGATCATTAGAATCTTCTGATTGTGGTGTTTATGGTCCCAAATTGAGGATGGTTTCAATTTCCACCATCAGAGTTTGTGGCTCTTCATTAGTTAAATTTACTGATGAAGCTCCTTGGTACAGCAAATATTCGGCCGATTTAAATGCCGTCTCCCGCAGGCTACCAAAATAGGGCGCACGAGTGGTATAAAGTGAAAATCTATATTCTCCTGAGATTTCTCGGAACGTAAGGAAGTTGCTTATTCCTTAAGCTGATTATGGGTTCCTACGAAATTGGTTGCATTGTCGCAGTAGCGATTTCTACAATAGCCTTGTTTACCGATAAATCGTGAGAGGAAGCCGATAAATGCTTCGGTGCTAAGATCGCTCACCAGCTCTAAATGTACTGCCTTAGTGGCAATGCACCCCACAATGAATCATCATCGGCGCATAACTGCACAATGGATCGTGACAATGATTTTCCCTCTATTGGCCAGAAATATTGCCGTGTAATCTTGAGTAGTGCCCGTGGCCCAAGACAGTTATCCTGGTGGATGGATGCCTGTAGGGTAGCAGCATCGGATGTTTTGCATCAAATGATAATCTTGATGTCCTTAATCTTCCCCCAATATGCGATACCCTCCTTTCGTCAACAAAAAGGATTAGATCAGTCAAGGGACAGTCCTTCTTGAGTCTCCTTTTATCAACCAAATCCTTTATCTCATCACGAAATTCGTCCTGCTGGATGTACTTCACGATGACCTTCAGCGCTTGGGATGATTCCTGACTTGTAAATGACCCTTTCAAAACTGTATCGGATCGTAACCTTTTGCTACTACACTCGATAAACCTTAGCACATATGCGATGATTTTTTGTAATATTTTAAAGGAGTTGCCATATTGAATATTGTCAATAAAATTAACTGGTGTGACAATGGTTGTCGCTATGGTTAGTTTTGCCTACTTCTTCTCTAGATCACATGATGATCTCTTCGTATATTCTGACGGCCATAGTACTTCAGATCCATGCAAGAAGGGAGGTTTATACAACTGAATGTTACAGCCAGCCAATTCTGCTGGTGAACTTCCTCGTGAAAGAATGTCAACTGAGTTAATTTTGAGCTAAACGTACCGTCAATTTTTTTCTGTGCGTGGGAGGTGAGTATCATTTACACACAGAGTGTGGGACTCGCATGCCCACAAGACAGCGACTGAACTACCCACTTTATACCTCCCATGTCAACCCGAGAGCCCAGCCTGGGACCGTTTGACACATTACTTCGGGCCAGGTCTCGTTTTGTTACGCTGTGAGCACCTTCAAGCTGGGGCATCCCTCTTCTAGTGGGAGGGGAGAGGGAAGAGGAAGTACCAGATTATCGATCCCCCAGCCCAAACGCCCCCGGCTGCCGTGAGTCCCTTTTATGTTTTAGGACTGCCTGAACATAATGTGCCACCTGGTTTCATTTGTCAGTCGGTTCAAGCATCAGCGCAACTATATTATCCGGGGTGAGCTCTCTCGTCTCCCTAAAGAGTTCCCTTTGCAAACTGTCCCATTTTGTGCACGCAAAAAGTGTGGCGGGCATTGTCTACCTCTCCAAGGCAAAACTGACAATCGGGGGACCACGAGTTACCAATCTTGTACAGGTACGACTGAAAACACCCATGCCCGCTCAAAAACTAGATCTGATAGAAATCAGTCTCACCATGCCTTCAATTGAGCCACGGTTTCACATCCGGGATGAGGCGTGCAGTCCGTCTTCCCTTAGTGCAATTCATTCAAGACTGCTGTCAATCGTTGCGTGAGCACTGCCTCTCTTCGCGCACAACCATCTCAGTCGCATCCTCGTTTCGCCCCAGATAAATAGAGTGGCGCTCTCTAGCAAGGAGGCCAACAGGCATCACGCCTGCAATAATTCTCATCACCGAACCAGAGACTGTCGGATACGAAGATGCAATCCTCAGTGCTCCTCCTTCTCTGTACCAGTGCCAAACGTTTTCGGTATATCTCCTTACTGAGAGCGTCGCCCCATACTTCTGCTCCGTACAGTAGCAGTGAGCCTACAGCACTCATCAAGAGGCGTCTTCTTGATGAGCTGGGTTCCCCTGCGTTGGCCATAAGTCGACTCAGAGCTGATACTCCCGAAGCAGCCTTCTCAGCCATTGCACTAGTTTGTTCAGAGAAACTCATCTTCGAGTCAATCAGTAGCCCCAGGGACTTCACCGATGGCGTCGATTCGATTCGCAAGTCTCCAATACTGATCATCCTTACGCTAGGGACTCTTTTCTTTGTCAAGATGACCACTTCGGATTTCTCCAGTGCTAAACTGAGCTCGCGAGCAGTCATCTAGTCCCTCACTCGCCTAAGTTGCGCTTGTTCAACGGTGCGTCCAGCGACCAGAGCCGCAACATCATCCGCATAGCCGATCAAGTGCGACTCATCTGGTATCTTGAGACTCATTAGCCCGTCGTTAGACACATTCCACAGGTCCGGACCAAGGATAGATCCCTGGGCAACACCCGATGTAATTTCCATCCTTCTTTGGCCCTGCATCGTGTCGTAGAGCAGGCTCCGGTAGTTTAGGTAGTTCGTCAAAAGCCGCATTAGATATTCTGGAACTTGTAAAGGGTTTTCCAGCGTATCCAGAATATCCACCCATCTAGCGGAGTTGAAGGCGTTACTTACGTCGAGTGTCACCAACAGGACGATCCGTCGCTTGGTGCGACTATATGCCTCTGCCTTTTGGACCGTGCTCACCACCTCTGCAATTGCATCAATGATAGAACGTCCTGCTCTAAAGCCGTACTGTCGATAAGACAGGAATACCGAAATTGAAGTGTCCGTGTATACAGCACTGCGGGACAAATTCATTAGCAAATTTGGACGGAACCATATAAAGTTTCTTTACAAATGACTCTTCAAATTCGGTGAGCTTTGACGTAAATGGAGACACGGTGGAATGCATCGTAATTACAGTCGCTTTTAATTCGATTTTGCTGTAGGATATCATTAAAAGAAGTCCTTAGCGAGGGCGTTCATATTCAAAGCCGTCAATTCGGAAACCGAAATGGTATATTAATATCCACGTGATTGGATTGGCACGCTTGGTCAAGGAAATAACTCGATATCAACGTCTCGTGGATTTTTTACGGCCTTAGCCCCAAACTCGCTTCAGTTTCTTGCATTGTGATGAGTTCGTATTGTAGTTTTGGCTGAGGATAGGGTCTTCTTAAAATCAAGCATGGCACAGCAACGCAATTAGAGAGATAGGAGTAGTCAACCATAGATGTATAACTTTACCAAGTAGATATATTAGAGGGAAGCATTTGCTGGAGTTCATCACTATAACCGGCCTTCAATTTAATTATAAAACGATTGTGATTTTGGTAATGCGTGATTGCTCAGTCGTCGGATACCAGAGGCGTGTATCTGCATGTACTCGTATAAGACGTTTCCCGAATAAACATATTTTTGAATGAAACTTAGTGGCGTTAAGACAACGGATTGCGAACACATATTTCAAATTGGTAAAAGTGAACTCTCAGGCCGTGAATCGCTGATTATACATTCGAATTATATTTGTGTTTTCTGTTTGTCTGACACGGCACTAGAGGATCGAAGGAGTTGAATGCTCAATCACAAAGAAATCAATGTACAGTACCGCAAATATTTTTTTTTCAGTTTTGATTTTGACGTCCTAACAAATGTCGAAAAAGTAATTGCTAGATCCGTTTTTCTTCTCAAGTTTTATACTCGCACATACATTTTTTTGAAGACAAATTGCAATTCGTCGGAAAAAAGGAAACTTTTATGAGAAGTTTAATATCATCAATTTTTGTTTAAAATATGCTTATGTATAACTGTTTGGCATCGGTATATAAAGAATATACAATAAATTATTAAATTATATCTACAGTCTTTCTATTTCGTTCTACTTGACCAGGTATATGACCCGCATTGATGGCAAGCTCCTCCTCTAGAATGGGCTAGCCATCGGGCGCGATCCTTTCTTTTGTTAACAGGGCTCTTGCCGGGTACAGTGGCCTTCCGCTCGCATGCCCGTTTATGACATAGGGCTATGTGATTTCATTGCATAACGCTATGGCATAAATCGGTTACGTTTTTATTCCTCACTTGAGGGAGAAAGTCATGCAAATTGTATTTGTATGAGTTTTTAACTCTACGTTTGGATTTTGATCCAGTTGGGAAGGTGCACCGCACCGCTACCTTCTGGATGCTCCACTCTTATTTGTGGGCCATAAGTCTCGTCCGTAACGACGAAGTCATCTAAAGTCCGTCTGTTTTCCCCAGGTCCAGTTTGCCTTCTGAGTCAGCATCATTCTTTGATCTTTAGTAGGTTACCACCTTCTTGACTTCGGTCGATATTTCTTTGACCCTAGAAATCCGTGGATGCGAAATTCTTTTGCAGTGGGTCCTTGTGCTAGGGAAAAAAGCCCATCCCACGACACCGCAACGCTAGCTTGCCAGCGCATTCACGAGTTCCCAGACAAGGCCAATCTCGGCGGAACTCATCATCCTCTTCCGCTGAGGCAGCAGACCATCGCTGCAGTTCTTTACGGACATTTAACTATCGATTTCACTATGCTCTGCATCCTTCAAGCATTAGATTGCATTCAAAATATTCTTCTGACCAATACGTGCTTAATTTATAAATACGCTTAATGATTTCTGAGGTCTGATTTGGAGTTCTTTGAGATATTTGAATTTTTGAATTGCAATATTTGAAATTTCAAGTTTTTCTACTTCGCTTTGATGTAGAGAAACGCTTTGCATATAGTGCTGTTGTTCTAATTTCTCGTCTAACGAAGCAAACTATGCTTCAATATTTTCAATTTTCGCAATTATAACTGATCATTTGATACCATGTATTCTGCACTGCTATAGAATTTGGTCACTTTATTCAGGGTCTGTGGGGCTCAAATTTTGACATCTGTGTAATGGTCTATTTTTTTACATTTGGCCTTTCTATTCTGCCTAAACAATATTCACTGTAAGCACTTTGTACCTGGTTCTGTGATTCCTTGATTTGACTGAAATAAACTCAAGCCAAAACCCTTAGCCTGTGAGACTTCGCTTAGAAATATACAAATCAACATTTTGGGTCTGAGTGATCATAATGTTTTCAACAAATTACCCGTCTAGATCACGGCACTCAATAAAACTGAATCAACAATTTATTGGTAAGTCTAAAAAGTATTGAGCCTTTTTTGTCATTTTTGGATTGAATATTTCTTTTATTTAAAATGGATTTAATTTAAGTACATATTATCCATTATTACCTATGACCTTATGCCATTTTTTGGGGTAGCCATTATTCCATCTGTGTAGAACTTCTGGGGTTTGTCGGCGAAAAACTTGGCCAAGTGATTTTCACAGTCCCTTTTTGAAGTGAATTTCTTTTCATTAAGGAAGTTTTGTAGAAACCGAAACAAATCTAATGGTGCAATGTCTGGACTATATGGTGGATGCATCAAAACTTCCCAGCCATGCTCTTTCAATTTTTGCCGGGTCATCAAAGATGTGTGTGGTCTGGCATTGTCATGATGAAAGACAACGCCTTTCCTATTGATTAATTCTGGCCGGTATTTTTGAATTGCTTGTTGCAACCTGGTTAATTGCTGACAATACAGAGCCGAATTGAGTGTTTGGCCAGGTTCTAGCATCTCATGATAAACAATTCCTTTCCAATACGCCCTTACCAATCTGACCGGAACGAAACGAATTAGAACAACACCGTATCATCCTGCGTCCAATGGTGCGATTGAGCGATGGCACCGAACCTTCAAATCAGCTCTTATGTGCTGTCAACCAACATCCTGGATAGAACAACTTCCAACTGTTCTACTGGGATTGCGAACGTCACTCAAGGAGGACTTGGGAGCTTCACCCACCGAATAACTTTACGGTGAAAGCTACGTGTTCCGGGCAAATTTTTTACAAACGACGACATGCCAGCCGATGCCACCTTTTTTGTTGAGAAATTTCGTGAGCACATGCAACTCCTTCGACCGACACCAACAGCTCACCACATAAAAAAAACCTTTTTCAATACAAGGATCTCCACACTTGCACTCATGTCTTCCTGCGAGTCGGGCAGTCAGACAGCCGTTGGAGCAACCCTACACAGGACCACATGAGGTGGTTGAACGAATCAACGATCACGTGTTCATTATCAAGATAAAGGGACAAGATGCGACCGTCTCAACCAAACAATTCAAACCAGCATATACTACAAAAGATGGCAACGACTAGTATCATGACATTCCCCTCAGAACGTACAGTCGGACCTCAAAGCCAGCATCAACTTGACGTCAATCCTGGAAAGGCGGTACTGTAGCAATCATTAAAACTATTTCCACCACTGAGTGGCGCTGACATCGTCTCGAGGAAGTTTGACTTTACATATCTGGCAACCAATCAGCTAGCAACAAGGAGACTTATCATCAGCTGCTCTCTTTGGCTGGTCGCGAAGCAGACAAGTTTAGTTTCAGTTAAGGTGTTTTACGTTGAGTAGGGCTATAATGTTGAGTTTAGTTTGGATTAAGGAGGAATTTTATAATGCCGAAAACCTTACACAAGCGGCGAGGCCACAGAATTTGTTGGCCACATACTCATCCTAACGATTAAGTATTTGCCATGCTTAACCTGATCCTATGCAAGGACAATCTTGCGAGGATTGATGTCTTAGGCTCTTTTATACAAATCGACGATAGTGGAGGCGCTCCGAAGCTGCAGCGAAATAACATCCACGAATTCTAGTTTAGAATTAATTCTTTATTTTTGAAAAAATTTCTTTTTATAGTATTCTTACAACCTAAATTTTTACAAGTTGTTTACATTCTAAAAGTGCATGAAAAGTGCATGCATTTACACACTCAGCATGTATTCCCATACCCAACGCGCCACACGCATCAAGAAATGCTTTGTCGCGTGCCGCTAGTTCACATGTGCATTTTCCCATGATGCAAGTGCATAATTGGTGAAAGTGAAAGTGCACATGTGTTACTTGATATGTATTGGGTCGAAAGTGTGTCAACTCGATTATGGGTTTTGTATGCTAGGTGAGTGTGTTGCAAAATAATAAATCTTATTATTTAATTTTGCATATGATAGGTGAGTTTGTTGTATTGATTTATTTACAGGAAAAATGGTAAGTATATTATTTAATATACATTACACAGTTAACGAAATGTGATATATTTAGATTTTTGCAATAAATTGTTATTTACCACATTAAGTGAATTTAACGATTGCATTGTGCACATCTTAATACACGGGATTCAAGGCGGCTACAGATATATGACAATGAACGCCATCTAGGCACAAAAAAGGCTCAATACTTCAATAAATACTATCCAATATACCGCTTAGTAGAGGAAAAAGAAGTTGGAAGGTAAGGTTTTTTTTTTGATAAATTAGAGTGTGAGGAAGCTCTGAATAAGTTTTATAATTACCTCTATGAGTTGATTAAACACTTCGCACCTTTCCAAGCTCTTCGCAAAGTAAAGCAGAAACCATGGCTAACCAAGCAAGTACTTAGTGCCTTGAATGCTAAAAGTAAGGCACACCACCGTTTCAAGCGTTATGGCACTGAAGAATTCAGAGCCCACTTTTGTGATCTGCATCTTGTAGCAAAATAATAATGCGAATAATGCGAAACCATTCTGGTCATACATTAGATCCTTCAAGTCCTCCTCTTCTGTCCCTCCTTCAGTCCGCTGGAATAATATAGTTAGCTCTTCTCCACAAGATATTTCCAACTTGTTCTCTCAGTTCTTCTCGTCAACTTTTATTCCTTCTACTTATCTCTCCGATCCCGTTAATACACCCGTACTTCACTCCATTGACATTTCTTCACTTTTCACTGACCACATCGAAGTTGAATCCCTCATTAATTCACTTAATCCTAATATATCACCTGGTCCTGATGGCTTACCGAATATTTTTGTCAAGTCATTAGCGTCTTCACTTTGTATCCCTCTGGCTTTTCTCTTCAACTTCAGTCTAAAGACTAGTATTTTCCCTACTTATTGGAAAAGAGCAAACGTTGTTCCTATGCTTAAAAGTGGTGATCCTTCCACTGTGTCCAATTATCGTCCTACTTCCTTAATTTCCTGTTTCCCAAAATTACTCGAGCGTTTGGTGCATAACCGGCTTTCAGTTTCATTGACCCCTTTCTTGTCGAAGGAACAACATGGGTTTCTCAAAGGTCGCTCTACGACTTCAAATTTTATTGAATTCACCGATTTCATTGCTAAGGCCCTAGACAATCGATTGCAGGTTGATGTAATCTTCACTGACTTCTCGAAGGCATTTGACACGGTCAACCATCAGCTTCTCTGGTACAAACTGAAAACTTTTGGGGTTGCTGGCCCTCTCTTATCATGGATGGACTCCTACTTGTCTTCTCGTATATGTTGTGTTAGTTACTCTGGAACTACCTCTATTCCATTCTATCCGTCCTCTGGTGTTCTTCAAGGTTCCATTTTAGGTCCCCTCCTATTCCTTTTGTTTATAAATGATCTTCCTTCGGTTATCGCTTCCAATTGCCTAATGTATGCCGATGATTTCAAAGTATTTCGAGCTATCAGATGTGTACAAGATTGTCAATATCTTCAGATGGACCTGATTGCACTAAGTAAAAGGTGTTCGTCTAACTAGCTCTGTCTTAATGTTGCCAAATGCTATAAAATGACTTTTAAGCTAAATCATTCTCCGCTGACTTTCAGCTATATGTTGAATGAAGTCCCTCTCGCTGCTGTGAGCTCTGCTAAGGACCTTGGCATTACTTTTGATCCTAAGCTCAACTTTGATGCATACATTCTAATTGTGACTACTAGGGCCTCGAAAATATTGGGACTTATTTTCAGGCGTGCTGATAAATTTAACAATATATCTACCCCCGTCCGATTTTTTATCTGTCTTGTCCGTCCTATCCTCGAATATTGCTCTGTAGTTTGGTCTCCCCGACACTCCTACCTTATTGACTCGTTAGAGAATGTCCAGCGCAAATTTACTCGTGTCTTGTTTTACGAATTCAAAATCCCATATCAACCCTATGACTGTCATTTATCTTTCCTACGTTTGCCTACTCTGTCATCCCGTCACATGTATCTAGATCAGTGTTTTCTGTATCAACTCTGTCACAATCAAATTTCATTAACATTGTTTACAGACTTACGTCTCCGTCAATCATCACGTTCTTCTCGGGCAAACAATTATTTCGTGCCACCGTATGCCCGTGCAAAATTATATTTTCATTCTCCCATTATACGAATGGTAAGGAATCATGATAAGCTCGAGCTTGGCCCCTTTTCCGACTCATACCTAGTTTTTAAATTGAGATTAACCCTTTACGGCGCAAGAACGTGTTTTTGTTTTATGTAATTGAAATATGTTAAGATGAGCTGTATAATAACGGTAAAAATAGTAAAAAAAATTCTATGTAAGAAAAGGTATTTGCTTTTGAAAAAAAACATTGAAATGCAGATTTGTATCATGGGGTAAAAACATCTTAATATTCACGAGCTGTGGAAAGGACGGAAACAGCTATTATTTTTACTAAAACATAAGGCTACGCCACACTTTTCACATTCCGTTTGGGCTGCTCCAGTACATCCTGGATATTTGCACCGAAGCCTTTTGTCGGGACAAGCAGGCCAGTGCCCTAACTGATCAAATCTGATATCTTTTAGTGGGATATGCTGACAAAGCCCTTTTTTCTTTTCGTCCTGGATGAGTTCTTTTACATCGCTAGTGCGCTTCAACCGGTTCGTACTTTTATATTTGGCTAAAGTTTCAGCAGTTTCTAGTCGGAAATCAGCAGGATTTAGCACCTTGACATTATTTTCCGTGTCAGCATGAATTCTTCTATACAATAGCCAAGAATTAATCATGGCCATGTCCGGGTAACGGTAAAAGAGCCTAATAAAACAACGTTTGCCCTTAAGTCTAATTTTATAATGATCCGTTACGGAGTCCATGAGGTCTACACCACCCATGTGCCGATTATATTCTGCCACAATATAGGGCCGTTCAACATTGATTTATTTCTTTTGCGACCTGTCGAATCTACTTACGCCAGCAAAGTTGGATGCTAGATTCACAATTTTATTATTCCTCCAGGCCACCACCGATATGTCAATAACGTTATAACTTGCAACTTGTTTAGCTGATGTGCCTCTAGGCTGTTTTTTCGGCTCTTTTTCTTCTGGGAATTTACAGTTCGGGATACGGTTTCTCCGAACGGTGCCCAAAGCTAATATACCACGGTGTGACAAGAATTCAATCAAGGGTAGCGATGTATAGTAATTGTTAATAAACAGTCTTTAGTTATGGTTGGAAGGAATCTCTCTGGCAAGTCAGACCATTACATTAGATGAAGCACCTAATTGAGGCTCGTCATCTGCGCATATATTCTCTTAGCCACTGTAAACTTCAAACTTGTAGCTATATACACTTGCACCACAAATCACGAACAGTTTGAAGCCCAATTTGTGGTGTTTGTCTGGCAAATATTACTTTAGAGCACTTCGTGCTTTGGTTGAACACATTTGTTCATCAACAGACAAAAGGGTTTCTAGAGGCACTTTTCTAAAGTTATGATTATTGGTCTGATTTTATAAAGTCGATCAGAATTTGGCTGATTTTACGGTAACATTTTAGAGTTACCATTCAAGTGTAGTACTTACTTCAGAAACTTGAACCATTTTAGCGTCACTATGTTGCGTATGTTGGCATAGCTATATTTCTGTGACCAGTACGTTCGAATATTGGGCAGGGCAATAATGGACATGAATTAAATAATTTCAATACCGTCTTATTTCCTGGCTTGTGGCATTTATAGGTTTACTGACATCTTTTTGCACGCTATACAGATTTACTTCGTCTCTTATGAGATCCACAATGGCGTCAGTACTCGTAAATAAGTAAGAAAATACCTGATAAGGCGTCTGTAGTTCCAGTATTTCATTTGGTAACTTGGAAGATTCATTCAGCTCTAAGTTTTTAGTTTTCCATATGATATTTGTTTTGGGATCACATGTGCTTCGTGAAGTTGCGTTGACTTTGGAGCTGGTACTGGGTACTGAAACAGTAGGCCGTATCTCACATGGTTGAACTGTAATGCTTGTACTGGTCTCAGAGCTCGGTAGCAAGATGTCATCTTCCTGATCTTCCAGGAAGGGTATTTCGGGTTCCTCATTTTGATTTTCCATTTTTTTCGTCGTTGTCTGAAAAGTCTAAGACATCCTCAATATCATGCCATTGGTTAGAATGTTTTCCAATTCGACAGTTGACAAAGGCCTACAGCCTAAACGTGGAAACCTCAAACTCATATTGGGCACGAAAAAAGAAATAAAATATAACAGTTTAGCGCAGTGTTGCATTACTGCATCAAAACGAAATTCGAGACTATCTCTCTAAATACAATCTAAAACATTTGAATTGCATGTTCTTAGCAAAAACCAATAACTAATTGTTACTCCGCAGCAATCTCACATCAAAATTTTCAATATAACCACTCAAAAAAAAAAACGAAAATTACGCGCGAACAACACAAACCGGTTCTAAGAGATCCGTCACTTGTAGTGGCCAAAAATTACAAAAAACGTCGTCTAGCGCAAACGTGGGGTAACTAATTCAATAGAATGCTTTGCTGCAGATATGCAGTGCCGCGTTGGAAGGTATTTTATTCGTTGCTTTGAACGATTTTGCTAGTTCGAATAGTATCATTAGATCTGCTACTCAGCGCCGCAAAGGGTTAAGAAGCCTGATTCTTGAAACTCAACTGGAGTAAATATTAGACTTAATTTTTTGTGTGTTTAATTTTACATGCATATTTATTATTGTTAGTACCATAGAATTTCTTTCTTATAATACCTATAACACTTAATTCTAATTTTCATTAATTTTCTTTTCTGTTTGTTTTGTTCCATTTATAAATTGGATTATGTTTTATCTGTTAAGTGGAATTCAAATAAATAAATAAATAAAAGGGGGTGTGTGGGCCGCGTCAGGTAAACAGTGATGTAAGTTTTCCTGAAGGACTGACATGTCGGGGTTTCGGTTAAAGTGTTAAGTATAATAAAATATTGTAAACATATTTATAAATCAGAAACATCAAATTTTTAAATGCATTTAAATATGAAAGCATG
The DNA here is from genome assembly GCA_963969285.1 of Odontomyia ornata. Classification (NCBI taxonomy): domain Eukaryota; kingdom Metazoa; phylum Arthropoda; class Insecta; order Diptera; family Stratiomyidae; genus Odontomyia; species Odontomyia ornata. Next base: position 89,548,922 of record OZ017741.1, on the reverse strand, counting down.
CGAACTAAAGTAAATAAAAAACAGTCCTTTCAATGTCTTAAAGATTTTACAAATCATACTAAATTTTGTTTGATGCATTTTTTATGTCCTTGTGGAATACAATCAAAGGATTATTGATTTGCTTTGGATACCTTGTAACCAGATTATTATTTTTGAAACTTATGCCCCCGTCAGGAGTCTACTTCCATTCATTTCTAAACGCTATTTTACTACAAACTTCATGTTGATAACTTTCATTAAAAATGCTAAAATTTTTCAAAACAAGCAAGAAACACCCCGCAGTCAATTTTCTTAATGAGTTTGTGATTTTGATTTATCTTTCTGACATTGCAGAATATTTTCACATCTGCTCGTAAAAGCTGTTGTTTACTCGCCCCGGATAAAGTGTAAAGAATTCATTTACTCATGATTTCGGAAGGGATGAAAGTTGCACAAAGGAATGCTTGATTAACCTTGCGATTTACTCGAGTATGAATCCGATGAGACAATGAAGTGCGGACAAGCATGGGGTTGGGGAAAATGGGTGGAAAACTTTCGTTTATCGCTACAGAAAAGCTGGAACAGAAAGGATGTAGAAAATTATTTTTTATCTGCGTGGTATTTTTGCTGGTGCGGAAGGATAAACAATAATTTCGAAATAATTATATTAAAATATTTCTCATCGGTGTTTATAATAAGGACTAGAATAGGCAGATATCAAGTTAAATTCTATATAATTAATTTAGACAGTACTGAAAAATTTAGATTTGCTCCAGCTCTGCAACTTTTCCTCACAGAATATCGGCAGTATTCTAACAAGCATCGTTAAAAATCAAAAGTACTCATCAATCACATTTTTCTTGTTCAAAATTTACATTGTTAGCATTACATCACATTTCACTTCAATTGCTCCCATAAAATTAGCTACAACAAAAACGAGGAACTTTTATCTTTTCATCTTGATTGCAGGCGAAAAAGGTGAAAGAAAAATACACAAGGGATTTCGATACCGCCTCAATTACTTGGGCCCTGATAGACAGAATATTTTGCCTTTCATAAATTTAATAAGAAATTTTTGACTCTTTGTCAATTTTCTTCCACTTCTTCCTCTCAAGAAAAAAATAGGGAAAACGAAAAAAGTCCATTTTTCCCTTCATTTATTTTCAGTAAGATTGCCTTGAGTTTTAGCTGTACATTGTAAGGTACAAACAGATGAAGGGAAAAAAAGTTTTTGTTATATCGGCCGTTTCGTCGTCCTTTTTCTCGATTTCCATATTTAGAGAATAGCTTAGTCAAACATTAATGGAATTGTGTTAGGCAAAAGTTGTATTGGAAAAGCAAAAGGCATCGGTTTTCATTAAGAAACTTTGCTAAGAGTTTATAAAAAGAATTTGTAAAGGTGAGACCTCATTACCAGGTCGAAGAGGTGCTTTCTGAATAAACGTTTATTGTGTCTTTATCATTTGTTTTGATCGATCTTTATGGCAAGAACTTGGTGAAAGTTGGAAAATAGCTTTGTCGGTAGAATGAATTTCTTATTGTAATCGTATTTTGAATATGAAATTGTATTTATCTAAATACTTTAGATTGTCATACTTACTCACAACTCGCAGAATAATCTCAGGATCGGCTAATCGCACGTCCCAAAGTAGCGGCAGCACTTCGTCGATTATCTAAATTTAGAAGATTTTTCATCTTATATTCATCAAAGGTGAATTCATATCAGTACCTGTGATTTATCTAGTTTTTCTAGAGTCCTTTCTATGCAAGACAACACATTGGATACTATTTTGACATCCGTATGATTTTTTTCGAACACCATTTTGATTTTAGGCAAAACCATTTTTTTGATTGAGGCCTCGTCGATGCAGTCATAAACATTGGTGACAGCTACTAAAGCAGCACTCTGTAAAGAGAAAGTGTAACTTCGATTATTTTAATTTTCGGAGCGACGTTAGGATCATGTTATAAGGAGAGTTCAGAAAAATGAGTTAACTTAAAGCAATCGCGGCTCGAATGTTTGAAACTGATATCCCTATATCCAATAAAATTGTATATAATGCTAACTTTATTGGCATCTTACAAACAAAGCAAGCTTGAATGCTTCCGGGGAAGCATCATTGAAATATTGTTGGTAACTTCGAGTATATTTCCGGTAGATCTTTTCTGTTTTTGCGTAGGCCACCGATGGAGGTAAGTGGGTGTCACTCTCCCAATACGTAGCCTCAGGAGCCGATAACTGGAGAATCGAAATACTGTAGCGGCACGATATTTGGACGTTTAATTCCGTTTCACTGCGTATCTGTAGGGTATTACCAGAGCGTTTTTTATGCTTTGTATATTCTACAAACCCCTATTAAAATTAGGTTATTCCATCCATCTGGCCGTCTGTGCTTCCGTTTGCGTATCACAACAGTTTTTCTTCGAAACTCCAGCCGCTACGGACTCCAAACTCGGTAGGTAGATCTGAATTGATAACTATTTGTAAGTTAAGTCACCAATAAATTGTTCTAAAGCTTTTAAGGGGAGTACTTCTATATTTCAAGGGGACTCGTAACAATTTTTTTTTCACTGAAAGTAGCGGGGTGAAGTGCCAGACTTGATGAGAGTCTTCTAAAACGGAGCTACTTGCTTCGTCGCGTTAAGGGGAGATGTAAGAAAAATTGGTGACCACCCTTCGCGATTGGACATCTTTGACGCGAAAAATCAGAAAAAATTCTTGATGTAGGTGTTTTTGAGCACAACAACAACCTCAGATGTCTAAGTTTATTCAACTTTACTAATAATAGCATCATTTCCAAATTTTACATTTCATTTTGCAATAAAATCACATGGGTATATTTTTTTTGTGATTCGAAGGTGATGCCTATTTACGCCGTGTGTGGGGCTCTTAGATGTATAGTGTATCTGAGCTATCCCCTGAATAACTTCACGACCTGACAACCTAGCCTAGAACTGTTCAACACACTACTTCGGGCTAAGCCTCGTTTTGCTACGCCGTGGATGCAATCCTCCGGGCTCCTCTTCTCTGTACCCTCTGCTCCATACAGTAGTACGTATTGTTTTTTTTGTGTTTGGGAGGTGAATACCACTCACGCAAAAAGGGGGGGGGGCTCCCATGCTCGCAAGAAGGTGACTGGACTACCCACTAAACAACCCTCCTGTCAACCTGAGAACTCAGCCTGGAACCGTTTGACACATTACTTAGGGCCAGGTCTCGTTTTGTTATGCCGTGAGGCACCTTCAAGCTGGGGAGTCCCTTTCGCAGCGGGAGGGGAGAAGAGAACAGGAAGTGCCACCAGCCCCAACGCCCCTGGCTGCTCTGAGTCTCTTATATATTTTAGGACTGCCCGAGCATAATGTGCCACTTGGTTCCATTTGTCAACCAATTTGAGCATTTCGGTAATTATAATATATTATCCGGGGTCAGCTCTCCCGTCTCCCTGTAGTGTTCCCTTCGCAGACTGACCCATTTTGTGCACGCAAAAAATGTATGGCAGGCATTGTCCTCCTCTCCTGGGCGAAACTGACGATCGGGGGACTGCGACTTACCAATCTTGTGTGGGTAAGACTGAAAACACCCATGCCCGCTCAAAAGCTGGGTCAGATAGAAGTCAGTCTCACCATGCCTTGGATTTAGCCATGGTCTCACATCCGAGATGAGGTGCTCTTCCTTTGTGCAATTCACCCAAGACTGCTGCCAATCGTTGAGCGATCACTGTCTCTCCTCGCGGACAACCATCTCCCTTGCATCCTCATTTCAGCACAGGTAAATATTGCGGCGCTTTCCAGCAAGGAGGGCGACAGGTATCACGCCTGCAATCACTCTCACCGCCGAATCAGAGACTGTCGGATATGAAGATAAAATCCCCAGTGCTCCTCTTCTCCGTGCCCGTGCCAAACGTTTTCGGTATACCTCCTTGCTGAGAGCGTCGCCCCATACTCTTGCATCGTACAGTAGCACTGACCCTACAGCGCTCATCAAGAGGCGTCTTCTTGATGGGCTGGGTTTCCCTACGTTTGCCATAAGTCGACACAGAGCCGATACTCCCGAAGCAGCCTTCTCAGCCGTTGCCTTGATTTGCTCAGGGAAACTCATCTTCGAGTCGATCAGTAGCCCCACTTACTTTACCGATGGCTTCAATTCGTAAGTCACAAATACAGATCATCCTTACTCTAGGGATTCTCTTTTTTGTCAAGATGACCACTTCGGTTTTCTCCAGTGCTAAACTCAGCCCGCGAGCAGTCATCCAGACCCTCACTCGGCGCATTAGCATACCTAGCCTAAGTTGTGCCTATTCAACGGTGCGTTCAGTGACCGGAGCCGCAACAAAATCCGCATGGCCGATCAAGCGTGACTCATTTGGCATCTCGAGTCTCAGTAGCCCGTCGTAAGACATGTTCCACAGGACGATCCACCGCTTGGTGAGGCTACATGCCTCAGTCTTTTGGATCGCACTCATCACCTTTGCAATCGCATCGATGGTGGAACGTCCTGCTCTAAAGCCATACTGCTGAGGAGATAGGTCCCAAGCAGGAAGAATCGCGTCAGTGAGTCTTCCCTTGATGAGTTTTGCCAGCACCTTCCCAGCCGTGTATAGCATGCATAACGGGCGGTATGCAGACGGCAATCCGGAACTTCCCTTCCCCTTGCTGATCAGCACGAGCCTCGTCACCTTCCATCGTACCGAGAAAACCTCGTCCAATAGGCAAGCGCTGAATGTGCTGAGCAGCAATTCAGGATAATGGTGATAGACAAACTGCAACATCTCAGCTGGAACACCATCTGGACCTGGAGCCTTGCTCGTTTTTAGCAAAAGAACTACCTCTTTCAGTTCCGGCTATGTGAAGAGTGGGCACTCGACTGCTGTTTCACCATGGACAGCGTCAACACGGACGGGATGGGCGGGAAAGAGTCCCCGTACTATCTCGTACATCTTTTCTGCATCATGTATACAAGGTTTCCGTAGGGCACTAAGCTTTGGCATAACTAGCTTGTAGCCAAGGTCCCACGGATCCTTGTTCACATTGTCCACTAGATCTTGCCAGCAGCGAGCCTTGCTGTTGTTGATCAATTTGCGAAGGCATTTCCTGGCCGACTTATATGCTGCTGCGCGGTTGCATGTCTCGTCACCGTTCCGTGACCGTTGAGCTTCGCGCCAAAGCTTGTGACACTCCCTTCGTTTTTCAGTGATTTCAGTTGACCACCAGTACACTGGGGGGCTTGCCGTGCCGGAGTTTTCGACGGGGCATAGAAGCGCAGCAAGCAGTCGTGATGATGCTTATAGTTGAGTTCACCACGTCTTGAGCTGCCAGTTCTTCGGTTCCCGCCGGATCTCCCTGAGGTGGTACATCTGCTGTGAGAACCTCGAAAAACTTCTTGACGTCCATTCTTTCATGTTGCATCCAATTGTAGAAAGCCGAGAGCGTGGACGTCGGGAGACAACATCGTTTATCTCAAGCAGAATCCACTGATGATCCCTGGCTGAGTAGTCCTCTAATACTCTCCAGTTGTGTATCCTTTGTACTGAGGACACCGAGGCAAATATCACGTCCGGTATGGCTCCTTAAATGCCAATACGGCGGGAAGTCAGCGTATTTCCGGTGTTTAGTACGACGAGCGCGATCCTGGCCGCCATTCCAAGGATTCGTTTTCCCCGCGGATCTGCTTGGCGCATGCTCCATCCGATTGTTTTTGCGTTGAAGTCTCCCTTAACCAGCACGTTCCAGTCTGCATTCGAGACAACGCTCTCAAAAAGCTGAAGCTCGGCTTGGAAAGATGATATATCGTTCGGCCTTAGGTACACACTAAGGAAGGTGGTCCCTGAGCACCAAACCCACACAAAACCATCCCCACGTTCACAGCTTTCGAAAGCGGCAGTCCAGTTTGCGGCAGTACCAGATGGCGGCAGTACCAGATGTCGGCAGTACCAGTTTCATCAGGATACCATGATGCAGGACTTTTATCGTGGTGTTGCTCACTCAGCGGCAAAAAGTCAGCTCTTATGTCCCTCGCAAACTGCTCAAGCAGATTTCGGGCGGTTGAACTGCGGTCTAGGTTTAGCTGCAGGATGCGGGTCATTTAGGTTCTCATTTTGCCTTGGCTAGGGCTTCCTGGCAAAGCCAGCATTTTCCTGATCCCAAGGCGTGTCCAAAATCATCTCTTAGATCAGCATCCTTGCAAAGAATACAATGTGCCTCCCTCGTACGCTCTTTTCTTTTATGTCCCATTTCACCGCATTTGTAACTCAGAGAAATCGTATCGGGTGCTTTGCATACTTATGGGGTGTGACTATAGTCAAGGCATTTAAAACATTGAAGAGGCATTGCTCTATACCGTATCCTACATATAACCCACCTTATTCGTACTTTAACCTTATCCAGAATTTATTCGGCATCCTTTTCGGTCATTTCAATGATGCCTATGCGTTGTCTTTTATGATTTTCTCGCACGCTTGGATTCTGCCCACGCTAGGGATCTCCCTTTTGATGTCCTTTTCCACCTCGGCCAGATCCGTGACGCAGTCAATGTCTCTTATTTCGATCGTTGCCATCGGCTTTAGGTGTGCTTTTGCCGCAAACTTTCTTTACTGCGTCGCAGAATGCTTCCTTATTGTCAATCTCTGCGCCAAATTCGACCAGTATGTTTCCCGAGCGCGTTGGTAGTACTGCTTTAATGGTAGTGTTGGTGTCTTCGGGTCTTACATTTCCCCTGATGTCCCGCAGTACCTCCGCGTAGGATCGACCATCTTGGGGTTTTACGAGCAGTGCTTGTTGCCGGGGACTTTGTCGGGGCTTCTTTCTCTCCTGTTTTGCATCGGGTCTTTTTCATCTTAGGCGTCCGTGCGAACTTAACTTTCTGGAACTCCTTTTGTGAGCACTGTCTGGAACCCGTGATCTGGAGTTCCGCGCCCATCAAGTGCCTCTTTCTTCCTTCTTTTGTCCCCATCTCCTTCAATTGGGCTGGAAGCCATTCTTTGATTGGTTTTTGATTGTGGAGCTATCTGCACGTGCGCCTTGGACTTCGCCCCTAGCGCTTCTTTAGTCTTTTGCTCTTTTTCGGCCTTCTGGTTCTCTTCGGCCTTTAACCAGCTTCTCCGATAATGCCTATGTGCTCTAGGAGCTCCTCTAGTTTAAGGAGCCCAATTTTTACTGCTTCAACGATTTTTGGCGAGTCGCATGCAGATTGTATGTTTTTTAGAACAACTCCTTTTTTTTTAGAACAACGCCCTTCTTCTTCATGTCACTGGGCGGCAATTGTACTTTTTGACCATCCTTGGGAGAGGTTATCGGCTTATGTTTCCGAATACTGTACTTTTGCCACGTTTCCGACGTTAGCGATGAAATTACACATCGTCGCTTTATTTGCCTGGTCACTCGTTTTTTTCTGCCGGAATCTCCTTGTTGACTTCAGGATGGTTCTTTGCTAATTCGGGCTTTACGACCCTTGATTCAATCGCTTCAGTAGCGATCGCAGCAGTGACTACGAATTCTGGAATTTCTTTGTATTTTCGTCCACCGCTCGAACATCTGGCGCGTCCTGCGGAGTTTCCCGCTTTTTCTTTATAGGATACTCTGGCGTTTGCATCATTTTTTGCTACGCCTGAATGCCGCAGGAATCTCAGTCTGCACCAGACTATCTGTTAATCTCCGTTTTTCGTCCGTCTTCACTGTCATCGTATTAATCGTCGTTTTTGTCATCGTTAGTACCGCTTCTGATGGTCTGTTAATATCGTGGCTGCAGCCGCTGGTTGCGTCGCCATTATTGTTATTTTTGCATTCTTTTTTTTTAGTTTTTTAATCTTTTTAAGGGTTTTTAATTGCTCCAGTTTTATTGGGTCCCCCCTCGTAGCTGCTATCGCTGCTCGTGTGTGTAGTCGCCTTTTTGGTCCCATGGTTGTCTTTGCAGAGCAGGGAGGCCATGGAAGGGTTGGCACAAGCCCTTATGGGGACAAGTGCTCAGAGCCAGACCAGCGCTAATCGTGCACCCAATGGTACGAACTTCGAACGTAGTCCGAGGCCTGCCAAGATTTTAACCGGGACGGAGACGGTATGATAGTTGAATTGGAGCCGTTCACTCACGAGTGTCACCTCGGCGCTACCGTGCAAAGCAACTAGATCCAAGCCATCATATCCACCAGCCCAAAGCATGAATTCCAGTTCGTTGTCCAAGGCGTAGTCTAGATCCAGTCAGGGTCGTTACCTACTATCCCAGGAGGGAGCCTCACGGCACCCCCCTATCTTTGAGCTCGTGGGGGCGGCGCTCCTCAAAGAATGCTAGCCTCCAAGAGTGCTCTTGTCGACCGGCATTCCTCCTGCGGGAAGAGACTGTAAGGACTTCATAAAAAGTCTACCTCTTCGTCAACCATAAGTCGACTCAGAGCCAACACACCTGGAGCAGCTTTATCAGGCGTTGCTCTGATTTGCTAAGAGAAACTCATCTTTGGGTCAATCAGTGACCGCAGATACTTACGGATGGTTTCGATTCAAACAATACTTCAGCAATACTGGGTACCCTTAAAATTCATTACTTACGATAGTCCTGTATAAAGCCCTCCTTCTTCTGCTTCTTCGTAGCACTACAGCCCCTCTCGGGCCTACGCTTCCAGCGAATAGCACCTCCAACTGTGCATTGTCCGCGCCCTTCAATTTCGAAATCCCAACAGCGATGAACTGTCTCCGTAAACCGAGTCAGCGTTTCCTCAGTTTCGCCACTGGTCTCCAGCCATCATTTCTTCCAGGGAATACAGTTTTGGGTATCCGTTGTACGTCCATACGATTCAAGTGGCCAGCCCATTGGAGCTTCAGCAGTCTTACAATCATGGAGATCTCGGGCTCGTCAATAATTTCATACAGCTCATGGTTGTATCGCTCCGATAGTTCGCCTCAGGAACCGTCGACCAAAGGCGTTCAATATGTTTGCGGATGCTTGGGATAGGGTCCATGTTTCACATCCATAGCATAACACAGGTCTCATCCCAGATTTGTATACTTGGAGCTTTATTTTCCTGTGTTTGCGGCTAGTTTTCAAGATCGTGAAAACTGAAAAAAATTATTTTATTTGTGAGATGTATTCTTCGGCGTATTCATCCACTGCAGCTCCATCTTTTCTCGGTTCTTGTTTCCCGGTATCAACTGTTGCAGAAAGCATTGATTTTGAGTAGTGCGCGGCAGGAATTGTCTATTAAAGTTAACCATGCCCAACAAGGATTTAAGCTGTAGGATCACGGATATGCTTCCTTTCTTCTCAGGCAACGATTCCTATTCGTCCGATGCAATGGTATGTCTCAAGAAGTTAACTTCCTTTAAACCATAGTGCCACTTATCGATGCTAATTGTAGGTCCATATTTCCATCTAGGACTGAAAACTTCTGGGAGGTTCCACTGATATGCAGGTTGGTTTGACGAGTATACTTGTAGGTCGTTTGAGTAGACTCATACGTTGCTGAGTACACGTCGATCCTCCTCTATGAAGTGCTGAAAGGTTTGGCCTGCGTCACATAGGGTAAATGTCCTTAATAAAAACTCGTATAATCCGCACGGTGTGATAATTGCTGTCTTAAGGACGTCACTTAGCTCGGCTAGTGTTTAGAGAAATGCTTTCTGTAAGTCGATTACAGTATAGACTTCATGTCATGCAACAAGGTAGTGCTGTCCTGCGGAAACGCGATAGGGTAGCGATCTAAGACGGTGCAGGCGTTGAGTGCGCGATAGTCTCCCTATGGACACCAGTAGCCGTTGGCTTCCCATAATATTTATTGGGAGCTACTCCACCCACTTTTGGATGGACGAAAGATACCCTGCTGAAACAGGTACTCCAACTTGGCTTTTGCAGCGGCAAGTTTGTCAGGCAGTACGCCTTGGTGCATTTCACCATAATATGGTGCATCATCATGCTGTGATGTCTTCGTACGTAGCTAGAAGGGCAGTGTATGCTCTACCGATGCCACGCGACTGCTGTTGGTTGGTCCTTGGGCAGGGCTTCCACCTCCGTTGAAGCCGCAATCGATCGCTTAATAACTTTTCATTCTTTTGTGGCTACGAGTAGTCTATAGTGCTCCAGCAGGTCACCTCAGTTGATCAATGAGCTAAAGTCTGTGATAAAAATGACCGATGCAAAAGGTTTCGGTAGCCCGAAATGCAATGTTACTTTCCGTTTCCCAAAAGTAAGAATAACGAAACCGTTAGCTGCTTGAAGGAGGGCGCCAGGATCAAGGCTATCTTAGTCTCGGATGGTTGGTTAGATTACGAAAATAACTCCGCTGATGCCGATTAGTAGTACGCCTATGCACTTGCTGTCACGGATGTAAAAACGGTGCATTGTGCGTGTGCAAGCCATGTGTTGTGGGGATGACGGACTGGGGTTTTTTTGTTCTTAGCATATGGTCTATAATGTGTGTGGTACCAGCAGGCCTCTATTGCTTGCTTTGGTATCATTTTGGTGACGTTGGTGGTGTTTCTTGACTCATGTGGCATATGCAGGTACGTATGGCATCCATGGTGTGGTTCAGCCAAAACTCATCGACTTGGCGCACTAGCCTTTGAATTTCTTCAGTGAGCTTAGAAGAAACCTTCAGTGCTAGTGGAGTGGATACATGCGAGTTCTGGTGCGAGATCTGCCTAATAGTGTATGGCCAGGATCCTCTAATTACTCTGTGCATCCTGTCAGCGATCGTGGAGAGATTTTCTTAAGAGACGTTGTTCGCCGAGAAAATGCTGCATAGCATGACGTCGAGGGGATCAAGCCACATCTGCTTTAGCGTTTTGTCAATCATGCTGCCTGCTGCCAAGGCTCGTATCTGATTCAGCAGCTGTGAAAATTGCACCTCGGCTAGCAGTTTTTGAATTCCCTGCTGGGCGGATTGCTGTCCTGTTTACGGCACGGACGTGGTCTCCGTACAATATACATAAACACCGAAAGTCACGGTGTAACGTCCAAACAAAATTTGCCTACAAGTTTATTTGTCATTTCACCAGTTACTTTCTTTGTCAGCTTATTTTTGATTCGCGTTGAATTTGGCTCGTGCTTTACGGTTTGCTGGGCTTACCTACTACCATATCTGTTGGAGGCTCCGATATCTTGACGCCGTTTAATCGATAATCTTGATACCGGCTTTTCTCCATAAATTTCCTACAATTTGTTGTGTTTTCATTAGTCCTATTTCTTCCTACAATTCGCTCATTTTTTCGTTCCTAGTATCCCAATATCTTTCCAGGATTTGCTCGTTGTTTTCTTCACTACGCATCAATCTCATCGCTCAAACGTTGCCACCTGACGAAAGAATCATCCAACTCGTTAAGCTCCGTTGATACTTCGGGATTTTTTAACTGCTTTCCCCCGGGGGATTGGACTTTTAGTTTTAATCAAAACGCGCGTACTACCAGCAACATAAAAATTTTCAATTTCCCGGTCACATAGTTGATTTCCCTTTAATTTATTACCTGCGTGAAAACGCCAAGTACATGTTAAGAATTATACATACGTCAACCAGAGCGGATTTTACTTTTTTTTGTTTTGTTTTGTTGATGGCCAGTTCTCTATGAAGAAATGTCGGCAAACGCTTGTCGACAATTATCACAGAACAAGTTTATTGCCGCATAATTCTTGTTGCTTTTTCGTATTTTATTGTTTATGAAACAGTAACCTTGGTGTTTTTAACAAAATTTCTAGGAATAAAAATTTCACGTTATTTGAATGGAAGATCTCAAACAGTGCCTGTCACCATTGAGGTGATTAAGGTATTTGGTGTTATGAAACTAACCAGCATGTAAGCGTCTTTGAAGTGATTGCATTTTTTTGTGGTTGAGAAGTGAAGGCTACTTACACCCTGAGTGTGGGGGCCCCCATATTGCTTCTAGACTAACCACCAAACACGTTCCCTGTCAAATTAAGAGCCTTTCTTCGAAACGTTTGACTTATTACTTCAGACTACGCTTCGTTTTTTATGCCTCAAAGTGCTATCCGGCTGCAGGGATCCGTCTTCTAGTGAAAGGGAAGGAAGGGAAAAAAGAGTGGTCAAAAAGAGATCCCTTACTTTCAACGCCTCCAGGCGCTTCTTTTTTGGAATTAGAATAGCCCGAGCGTAATATACCATCTGGTTACATCTGCCATCCGATTGGAGCACCTCTCCTATTGGATTATCTAAAGGAAGCTCTCTTAGTTGCTAAACGAGGTCATCTCGCAGCCTGTCCCATTTTTTCCATGCAAAACCTGTGGGAAAATCTCTCTAGCGTAGAACACACAATCAGGAGACCGCAATTTGCCAATCTTGTACAGGTAAGATTGAAAATAACCATGCCCACTCAAAAACTAGTAAGATGGAAGTCAGTCTCACCATGTCTTAGATTGAGCCACGGCTTCAGGTTACTCACCCAGGATTGTTGCCAATTAGTGCGTTACCTCTCTTCATGCACAGCTGCCTCCCTATCATCGTCGTATCTGTGCAAGTAAATTTTACCAGTTCTCTTGCAAACAGAGCGATGAAGTCTATCCAATAAGCAGATTTAATCTTCGGCGATCCTCGTTACTGTACCTGTTCCAGGCATTTTCGGCACTTCTTTGCTGATAGCATCACTCAATATACAAAAGCACAGACTGTAACATACAGCACTAATCACATGTAGGTTCTTTGATGAGATAGGACCTCCTACGTTAACCGTTAGCCGAATGAGTGTCGATACACCTGCTGCAACCTTATCCGCCATTGTCCTGATTTGCTTAGAGAAAATCATCTTCGATTCGATCAGAACGTCTAAGTACTTTACAATTAGTTTTGACTTAACTTGTATTTCCCCAATGCTGATCTTCCTTAATCTGGGAATTCTGTTCTTGGTCAAAATGAAAAATTCAGTTTTCACCAGCACTAGGCTGAAACCACAATCTAGCTCCTCACTCGACACTTAGCGTACCTAGCCTGAGTATCGCATATTCAAGCGTGAATCCAGCGACCAACGCTGCAGCTGCATAGCCAATCAGGCGCAGCTCATCAAGTAGCTTCAGTCTCAGCAGGCCGTTGTACAAGATGTTCCGCAGGTCTTTATCAGGGACCAAGTGCTGAGCGACACCCGATCTAACTCCCATCCTTGGCCGACCTTCCTTCGTATCACAGAGCAGGCTCCGGCCCAGTACCTAGTCGCTCAGAGTTTGCATCAAACACTCCGGGATTTGGAAAGAGTTTCCAGTGCTTTCAAAAGACCCTCCTGTCTAGGGGAATTGGAGGCATTTTTGACCATCACAAACAGGAAGGCGGCCGTATGTACTACTGAGATTGCGTCAAAGATGGGGTGCTCTGCTCTTAAGGCATAGTGCCGTTGAGATAAGTCCTTAGCAGAACAGACCGCATCAGCGTGCTTTCTCCTGGTGAGTTCCTCAAGCACTTTTCCATCCATGTCCAGCATACATAATGATCGGTAGGTAGCCAATGACTCCATGTTTCTTTTCCTTTTGGTGATCGGTATGAGTCTCGCCACCTTCCACCATTCCAAGAAGACCTCTTCACATAGCCATGCATTGAATGAGTAGCAAGTCGTGGCCTAATGTTAGACCAGCGGCAACTCTTTAGCTGAAACGCCATCTAGTTCTGGTAGTTCCCCGGCCCTTTTTGATAGAACTGCTTTCTCTAGTTCCATTCTCGTAAAAGGCGGACACTTCACCTTTGTTTTGTCGTGGATGGCGTCAATATAAATAGGATATACAAGGAAAAGAGCCCCTATAAACTGATCCATCTTTTTCACTTCAAGTGAGCAGTGCATCCATATGGCGCTGAGCTTCCATGTTTTGAGCTTATTCCTCAGATCCCACGGCTCATTGCTCACGTTGTCAACAAGATCTTGCCTACACTGCGAATTACTTCAATTGATAAGCTTACAAAGGCACTTCTTGGACGTCTTGTATGCTGCATGTCTGTGGTCTGCCTCATTCTGGGCCTCTTGTCAAAGCTTGCGGCGTTCACGCTGCTGTTCAGCAATTTCAGTTGACCACCAGAGGTTTATTGTGTTGTGGTATTCGAAGTGGCGTATAAAATGTACAAGAAGACATAATGATAGTTAGAGCATAGTTTGCTACATCCTCAGCGGTTAGTTTCTGCTCCTTGAAGAAGCTCCTTTCATTAGTGTGCCTGCTGTGAGCATTCAGATAACCTCGGAAAGCATTTAACATCGGCTGTACAAAGATACGACTGAAATCTCGTAGGACAACCGTTTGTTATAGTAGTTCTAACAATAAACTGCTTAATTGGTAGGCCCATGGAAATTTATCAGAGTTTTTAAGGTGAGGAGGAAGAAGATACAATTTTTTATCTCAAGGCGAATATCTGGTCCTTGCCAGGAGAAGAATGGACTATTTTAGCTTTTATTTTTTTCTCTGGTCTAGCTTTCATATTTATGGCAAACTTTGTGGCTTTTCCAGTGGGAAGAGCCACCTACTGAGTAAAATTCTATGTCATCATCTGCAGCTTCTTGCACCAGACTATTCAGGAATACTAGAGAAGTGCTACAGTACTGAGTTTCAAGAAAGACTTTTTCGAACTGCTGTGATTTTAGTATAGCTTACGGAAAATAATTTATCTAGCTTAAATGCTACTTCTTAGTTAGTAGATTCTTTCAAAATATTTGGTTCGTCCAATAATACTTGTTGATGGTTACAGATATTCTGAAAATTCCTTGGGGTTTAAATGAATGGACAATTTCCAGTCCAGCTTCTACATTGTCTTCTTCACACATTCAAAACATCTAACCGAAAATACCCTCCTGAAGGCCATATTAGAATTTCTGATTGCACATTCACAACATCAATCTTTCTATACCGGTCAAATCAAAATGAAAATTTTAAGCCTAAAATACTCCTTAGCCATTTAGATTATCATATGAATTTGCTCGCATGTGATTCTTCAATCATAAGCTCCCAAAAGTTCTAATATTTGAAAAGGTAGACAAGAAAAAGGGTAAAAGGTTACTTGGTCCTTTCATTTGCATAAGGAGCTTCTATTGAATACTTTACTGCCTAGGCCAGTAAAGTGATAAGCAGATGCGAGAAGCAATAAACATATATTCATACGTATGAAAATGTTGTATGAAAAAAGGATTAGAATGGCATTTTCTATTTTTGAACGACAGCTAAGAAGAAAATCGATGCAAAATGATATTGAACAGCAATATGCATTAGATGATTTTACATATACGAGTATTATTGTAAATTTTTAAAGTACTTATTTTACAAATGGCGAATCATAAAATTCTTGTATTCAGAAAACTGCCATTGAAATTTGAAAAGAACCCCTCACTAATAATGGAGGGTAAAGTAAAAGAAACCATACGTTTGAATATTTTCAACAGAAGCGAAGTATTTCTTCACATTGTTATCATAATCAATGACAATAGTATATTGTGTTGAGCATAAGGAACTAAAATAGTGGTTAGAGTGCTCGCTGCGTAAGTCGGTAGGCCCCTGGTTCAAATCCCGTTGGTGACAACGAGATTTGTTTCGAGTCCGTTCGGTTATGATATGGACTGGTTAAAATCAGAACGTATCGCAGCTAAGTGGACGAACACATGGTCAAAGTGTGATACTGACCACATATCACCTTCCCAAGTACCGATACATTTGATCAAGGTAATGAGATGCTCTGATTATTTTTAAGCGAAAGCCCGAAAGGGGCTGTATGGTTAAAACAAAAGTAGTTATAGCCCGCTTTAGTGCATATTGATGTAAATTGCATGATGGGTAAACGTACATACTAATAGTTATAAATACCGAAGATTGCTTACTCTAGCCCAGTCATATTAGGGCTTTCACCTCGGAATGAAAGATAATAAGCTGCAAATTGGTATGAACCTTTGTTTTGTCATTCTAAATGTTGTCTCAAAAGTCACAATCGTTATCGTGTTCGCGTCTCAAGATATTCAAGGTCAAAGGTCACAAAAATCGGTTTTTCGCGAATATCTGGCTTCCTATCGGTTAAATGAGATTTGCATTTATTATAAAAGTTGTAGGCTATAAAATTCCCTACAACTTTTGTTTAAACTTTTTTTTCATACGACCAACCGTTTTGAAGGTAGAGCGCGAAGAGTGCACATCGTACAGTCATATACGGCCTAATGTAAGGTCAAGCGTGAGTTATGGTTATCAGTACGTTATAAAGTCAATTATTTACTTGGAAATTATAATTATTAAACAATGCCTATTATTTATGTACTAACTATTAATTATTTATATTTAATTAAAGTAGAACCTAAAGAATGGGGCTGGATGCTTGAAAATGAAATCCTGGAGCCCATACGAACGTTATTACCTCCAGCACCAGCCGAACTACTAAACGTAATATTTTGCAATTGCAAAAATGGTTGTGGTTCCCGCTGTGGATGCAGAAAATCAGGGCTACAATGTTCTTTAGCTTGCGGCCAGTGCAACGGACAAGCTTGCCTCAACGCTTCACTGTATCCAAGTAATCCCGATGAAGAAAATACATATGATCCCGATATTCTGGAAGGTTTGGAGATGAACATGACAGATAATGAGGATGATGACAATGAATCGAACATTTTTGAGCGACAAGAAGAAGAATTCATTGTCATCATCCTCATTATCTGTCATGTTCATCTCCAAACCTTCCAGAATATCGGGATCATATGTATTTTCTTCATCGGGATTACTTGGATACAGTGAAGCGTTGAGGCAAGCTTGTCCGTTGCACTGGCCGCAAGCTAAAGAACATTGTAGCCCTGATTTTCTGCATCCACAGCGGGAACCACAACCATTTTTGCAATTGCAAAATATTACGTTTAGTAGTTCGGCTGGTGCTGGAGGTAATAACGTTCGTATGGGCTCCAGGATTTCATTTTCAAGCATCTAGCCCCATTCTTTAGGTTCTACTTTAATTAAATATAAATAATTAATAGTTAGTACATAAATAATAGGCATTGTTTAATAATTATAATTTCCAAGTAAATAATTGACTTTATAACGTACTGATAACCATAACTCACGCTTGACCTTGCATTAGGCCGTATATGACTGTACGATGTGCACTCTTCGCGCTCTACCTTCAAAACGGTTGGTCGTATGAAAAAAAAGTTTAAACAAAAGTTGTAGGGAATTTTATAGCCTACAACTTTTATAATAAATGCAAATCTCATTTAACCGATAGGAAGCCAGATATTCGCGAAAAACCGATTTTTGTGACCTTTGACCTTGAATATCTTGAGACGCGAACACGATAACGATTGTGACTTTTGAGACAACATTTAGAATGACAAAACAAAGGTTCATACCAATTTGCAGCTTATTATCTTTCATTCCGAGGTTGACCCCTTTTTTTACCTAATATGACTGGGCTATCAGTGAGTTTTCATGGAGGCTAAAAGGAATTATGACCAGTTGCAAACACAAGTTATCAAGAGGATAAATCTCCATGCTCTCCCAAGAGGAAGACAATTGGAGTACTTCGCTGCGATGATCAGGCCCCTAATGAGTGGGATTATTGGCTTAACGGCATTAGAATAGTCCTCAGCAGCTGGCGCCAAGTATTCAATAATTGATGCAGGTCCTGCATTCTAACACTTAATAGGTATTTGCTTAGTTTTTATGTTAGTTAAGCCATAAATTTCTACGATTATGCCCATGGACTTCTAGAAAGTTCGACCACTACTAACCGCAACAAGTGGTTCGATTTCTATTCTATGAGTTTTTACACTACTAGCGATACAAGATAGTAAAGTTACTTGATGGGTTCAAATAAAGCCTTGACCACGTAATATACCCCTCAAGCACATCCCAAACCTTCATAAATTAAAGCAAATTCCTTTTCCACCTGCACTTTAATGCCTGCTTTATTCAGCAGGTTCAACAATATTACTTACTCCAACGTCTTACAGACTATCAACGCCACAAATTTCAAGAATCCATTGCTGAGTTTTAAAACTATTCGGAATAAGTGCGAAAGATGTACCATTAGGAAAAGGGTACTATCCACATCACATCGCTAAAGTTGCCCTTTTCTTTGTGGTTGTTGTTTAGACCCGGTAATAGGTACACATAGATGAAAATGTTCAAACCTGTTCATTCAACTAGCTCGGATACCTAACAATACGCGAGCCAGCATGGTCAAATCCAAAACTTAGCTTTTATGTGTATCTATTCTATGGTCAAGACTTCATCCTCAGCTAATCTGCTTGTCGAGAGCTCCGCCTACTGTACCTCTGTATCCTTCTAGAATATGTGTTACATAAGAGTCCAACAAACCAACCAATGTACGTATCTTTTTTGTTCAGAATTTAATCTCTGTAAATGATTAGCCGTTTGCGGTCTAGTATAAATACTTGCTTTTGGTTTAGCTCCTTATTGATCACAAGGATCGAAAAATAATAATCACACAAATATATAAAAACTGTACAAAATTTGTTTATCATTATTTAAATTATCAAATGCATTTCGAACGTCAATTGAGCATCCATCATCGGCGTCTATTCACAATGCACTGTTGTGTCAATACCAAAAAAGAGAAAATGAAAACAATACAAAGTAAGCAAAAGTGACACATAGAAAGAAAAATCACAAAAGACAAAATAACGGTGACACAATGTTGCCTTCATCTAAGTTTTTGTTTTTGGCTGCATACAATGCTTCATATGCGTCAAGTTTAGAAGGACTAACTAATTTAAAGTTACCGGAAAAAGAAACAATGCAATTAGCTTCAATGTTGTAAATGTTCGCAAAAACGAACACGGAGTGCACGTTTCGTTTGGCCGATATATTTTTTCCCATACGTAGAGCAAGTGATTTGGTATATGCCGCTCTGTTCCTCTATTCGTTTTTTGTCCTTTGTTGAACCCAATGAGAAACACAAGCTGTTTGTGTTTGTGTTAATAATTTTAGTGTGTGTTGTAATTTGTTGGTAGTATTTGGATCGAAAGTGATAGCAGCACGTTTCATTTGCGCTGCACGAAGAGTGTGGTTTTGGCTGAATAAAGTAGATGTGTTACCTATTTTTATCTTCGCAGAATGTTTGTGTGTGATCCTGTCAATCATTTGTTTATCATATCCGTTGATATCAGCCAAATTAACTATGTGATCATATTCTTTCTTGTAGTTGTCTAAAGAAAGAGGCTAATTTCACAGCCTGTGAACCATAGAGTGTAACGTAGCGACTTTGTGTTGTCTGGGGCAGAAAGGATCGCTCGTGATGTATCTACTCCTAGATGTTGATTTCCGATACACTGCAAAATCGATGGTGCGAAAATTTCTCTTCAACTCTAAATTCAAAAACAGGCAATGTACTTATATGGGTGTACATCTTCCCTCTCGAATGTGAACTTGATACTGTCATAACAATTATTGACGGTGTTAAAAATGTTGTCCACTTCTGATGTTTTTGCGGTTGCAAATGTATCATCAACATACCTCCATCAAACACGAGGCAACAAATTATTCACTTTTAGATTTTTTTCGAGTTGGCACATAAATGCTTCAGCGACAAATGTAGAAAGACTATTGCCCATACTGCATCCAAAACCATTTGCATAAAACCGATTTCTGGATTGGAAACAATTATCAATTATGTTTCATACATGTTTTGATGGATAAAATGTATGTGTCGAATTCACTCTTAGGCAAATTGAACTTTGTGAGATGTTTTTTAATGGCAATCATGGCAGTGTCAATTGGTACACTTGAAAAAAAAGCACGAACATCAAAAGAAATCATAATTTCATCGTCTTTAATATCGATATTCTTTACATGGTCAACAAAATCAAGTATGTTTCTCACTGAAAAACCATCGAAATCACCAAACTTTTTAAGGTATTTGACTAATCACTTATCGTATCAATTTTTCGATATCTGGGTTTAAGATCATTCTACTCCAGTTTCCTCTTTGATCCTAAAGTCACCCGTGTAGCAGGTCATGTCTGCCTTACCGAAGAGCGATTCCGAATGTGACCACTCTGTTCTACTTGAGGTTTGGATATGAAACCTTCTGTAAACGTTTTGAAAAGTATCCAACCTATCAACTAGCATGAGTGTCTCAATGACATAATTCCGCCAACAACTTGAAGATGCTATTATGATCTATTGAAAATTTTCCTACGTTTCCCGCTAATGCAAATCTCAGGCCAGATTTCAGGGCCTCTCATTTTGTGAACTATTCAAGGAGAGATAAGTTTAATACAGCGCGCATGGCCCTACCTGGTGTTGTTCTAAACACCTCGGTATTTCGCAGACACACCATCCTTTTTAAGCCTAGCCAAGCAAGACGACGCCTCACAGCGGTGGGCTGTATGTTGCCAGACTACATACGTATAGTAAATCTGTAGGCTAATAATTACTGTAACAGCCATAGGGTCTACTTGGGTATCAAGCCTCATGATTTGCCGAAAGTATACCTACATTGGCCAAATGGTCAGTTATCCTGCTTGGTCTTCCTTTCAAAGAAGTTTTCTATACAAAGTGTACCCAAGATACTCGACCTCTGAATGAAGCTGGATAATGACACTATCCAGCTGGGGTAGAATTAGACCATCAGTTTTTCTTTTTGTCGTGAAAAGAACAACAATGGTTTTATGCGAATTAACTGACAGCTCAATGATATAAAACCACTGCTGTAGCGCGTCTAAAGCACTTAGCATATTCCTGCAAAGAGATGCTTGCATGTGGCAAACAGTACTTTGTCATTTGCATATGTTTGCGAATGGACTTCGCACTCCTCCAGTGTAATCAGAAAGTGTTGACCAATATGCTAAATAGCAAATGGAAAAGGATGCCACCTTGAGTGCATCCTTTTCCCGGCTTTCGAAGGGTAGGCTATATTTAAGCATATTGCTGATTCAGCTCACATCTTCTGGTTCAACTCCATGAGCTTTTGCTACTTTATTCGGAGTGCAAGCAGTTATACGGTGCAAGAGTGAAGGCTTCATCAATATAAATAAACCCTTCTAGTGTATATCGCTTCTCTTCCATCACTTGCTCAATTTTCACCCCTAGGGAATGAAGGGCAGTTTTGCATGATTTTCGTCATTGATTTGCATGTTGTGTAATGCAGAGATTCTTTCTTAGTGTCGTAAATCGTATGTGTAGGTCTACAATCTATTTCGGTACCTTTAGCGAAATCTAAATTTGAATGATAGGATGGAAGCTTTCAGGCTCAGAGTTGTCAATTCTTCCAGGTTTTGGAATAAAGGTATTCTGACACTCTGCCAAGGTTTAGGTATGTATGCTATTGCTAGGCTTTATGTGAAGATTTTTCTTATACACAGGATCAACTTCTTGGATTTCACCTTGATTATATCAAGAACAATACCATCAAAGCCCGGTGATTGAAATTTATCGAAGGTGTCCAACGCATATTGGTTTCCATTTAACATAATCTCTTGTCTTTTTAAGTTCTAACCTCTTTTTCCTGTTCTTCTTCCTGCAGTGGCATAAGCAAGGGGTTCATGATAGAAGGCTTAATAATACCTAAAGTTGGTTTTTTTCAGAACTTCCAGTGAATCCAGATTTGACCCTGTAAAGGTACGATTGGGGTTTTAGTTGAATTTTACTTAAAAGTACGGTCCTTATTAAGGCTTTTGTAAAGTTTTGCATTCTCTTGTATTCCCGCAGTCCGTTCACAAAACTTTATATAAGAGGCCCAATTAGAGTCTCTCACTTTCCTCTTATTTGCGCCTTACGATATCCTGCAGTTCTACTCGTCAGCCTGCTGTACTCTCCCTGGCATTTCCTAGTAGTCTTCCAAAACTTTTGAAGCTCGTGGTTCCACTACGGAGCTATTGCTCCATTGGAGCTTCAATTAATCGGATTTATGACCTTCAGTTTAGAAGTGCGTTGAGTCCGACAACACTCCTTTTGACCATTTGTCTAGTTTTGAGTTTAGGTGGTACAGATAATTCCGCTTCAACTCTCAACTCATATATCTTCCTGCCCACTTTTCTAAAATTCTTGAATATCCATTCCATCTTTATCTCTGTGCTGACATGAAATTCAAGATATCTATAAGCAGAAAGTGTAGTTTTATTTAAGACCTTTCAGCATTGAATCGCTTGTGCTATCCAAGACGTGGCCAGAGAGATGTCTATCATTTCCTATCTATTGGACGTGATGTGAGGTTCAAAGCCTTTGATCAAAAATTTTAGTCAACTAGATGTTACAAGTCCAACAGCTGTTTGCCTTGACATTTGCAGTTGCTTCTGCCTACCATCTGGTTGTTTGTATATTTTGGCATTGCAACCCAATATCAAGTCAACGCTCATAGACAAAGCGTGGACTTCCATTCTGCTGGGTGGAAGTAAAGCTGTGTTCTATGGAAGGTATGCTATACAAAAATGATGCGCCAACCGTGGTCTTCTTTATACGATTTTGTAGTAATCGAGCAGTCATACAAGCAAATTGCTCAAAAACCTTCCTTTCCCCTACTCAAAATTTTATGTGGCAGATTTGTAAAAATATGTAATTATTTTTATTCGTAATCGTAATTTGTAGAATACTTATTCTTCTTATTATTTTTATTAAATGTTATTTCATATTCCTTTATATTAAAATTTAAATGTCTCCCTTCAACTATATTCGTCAAGAGATTTAACTTTTATTGCTATTTAAAATCTTCAGTTTCTTTATTTCAGTTCAATTTTCTTTACTTCTATTAAATTTTCTTTACTTTAGTTAAATTTTCTTTACTTCAGTTAAATTTTGTTTTAAAAAAAAATTTAAATCTGCACATAAAATTTCGAGTATGGGAACGCTGATATAAAACAGTATTCCAAGGATTGCATAGCCAAATGCAATCCACAGTGACTGAGCAAAGGGCTCATCTTCAACCACCGTAACGGCGTGACGATACGGTAGAGGACGAACAAGCGAGAGAAGTCTGCTTGAAATCGCCAACCAGTGCAGACGTCACGAGAAATAGAGGGGCCACGATTGACATGCACGACGGGATAATTAGGCTGGAATGCGGTTCAAGATCGATTTTCGTTTGTAATAACTTTAAATTGTGCGCCATTGGCTTAACTACTGAATGTGGTGTAAGATCTAAAGAAAATCCGACAATCGATTTCTGAGAAAATAATGGATCATGCGGCTGCTTTCAAATTACTCGAAATAAATGTTGATCGGTGTAGAAGTTTATCGATGAAAACAGTGTTGGTTGCAATCGTAAACACCGTGAAAGAAACAGGCGGCGTCGGAAGCACACGCGGTACAGTCTGCGGGTGCCACATTGAGTAAGAGTTCTTTTCATCCACCTATGAGTGGCGAATTGGTCTTCAACAATATCTTTTATTGCTGGTTGGGTGTTTTGACGTCACCGTTCAAGCACATACTTTTGGCATGAGATGACGGCCGCGTGGGAACAGTGCTCGCGCTTGATCGGAAGAGATGGAAAAACTCCGCTTGTCGGAAGCGATGGAAAAACTCCGCTCCGCGTCATTTGTGCGGTCAACAAATCAATAGCAGGAATGACACTTTTGGAACAAGTCGTGTTCTGCCATGGGGAGAAATCTAGAAGGAATCACAAAAGAAAACTTGTGGAAGAGAATTGAATCGTTCGATTGCCATTTTTGCACGGTGGAATAAAATTCAGTTCATACTCCCTCAACGACAATTCTCGAGACTAACGAAAGGAGTTTCGTGTACTCGACACGATTCTGTAGTGCGGAAAATAATTTGAAACTGTTTCATTGCAAGCATCTATTACATATTAATTGTGTCCATTGTGCGAAAATCATTCTGTTACTCCAGATAATTTGAAGAACAAACCTGGAGTTGTGGTTACATGTGCCTATACATCGATCTTGAATAATTTCACGTTTACTCAGATCCATATATGCCGATGAGGCCAATTGTACATTTGTCTCCTAAAAAGTGAAGAGCGCTAAGTGAAATTGCTCGTTGAGAATATTTTCAACTTCAGTGTTAAAGTAGAAAGAAACCAATGGCAAAAAGTGAATGGCGGGAAACATACTTTTGTTTTGTTTTCCTCAAAAAAAGTAAATCTTAACAGAATGTGTGAAATAAGGTGAAAATTGCGTCATTAGGAAACATAGTTTCAATGGAATACCAGTATCTAAAGAGGCATCCTTCGAGTTGAAATTGTCATTTTTATTAGGCTTCCACGCACAATAAACTCCCACCGAGGTAACATTTGCATTATATAAGAATTTTTCAGCACGAACGAATTACATCCTTGTTCGGGGTGTAAATTGATACGCTACTGCGGTCGAGACTATCAACCTTTGGATTTTTTTTTGTGGTAGGGAGGTGAAGGCATTTACGCCCGCCGAGTCTGGCAGTGTGGGACTCCCATGGAGGATACCCTTGGACTACCCACTAAACACCTCCCCTGTCAATCTGAGAACCTAGCCTGGAACCGTTTGACACATTACTTCGGGCCAGGTCTCGTTTTCTGACGCCGTGGGGCGCCTTCAAGCTGGGGAGTCCCTTTCCTAGAGGGAGGGGAGAGGGGAAGAGGAATTGCCAGAAGAGCGATCCCCCAGCCCCAGCGCCTCCGGCTGCTGTGAGTCCCTTTTATATTTTAGGACTGCCCGAGCATAATGTGCCACCTGGTTCCATTTGTCAACCGATTCGAGCAACACCGCAACTATATTATCCGGGGTGAGCTCTCCCGTCTCCCTGTAGAGTTCCCTTCGCAGCCTGACCCATTTTGTACACGCGAAAACTGTGTAACAGGCATTGTCCTCCTCTCCTGGGCAAAACCGACAATCGGGAGACCGTGACTTACCGATCTTGTGCAGGTAAGACTGAAAACACCCGTGCCCGCTCAAAAGCTGGGTCAGATAGAAGTCAGTCTCACCATGCCTTCGATTTAGCCACGGTCTCACATCCGGGATGAGGCGCGCAGTCCACCTTCCCTTCGTGCAATTGACCCAAGACTGCTGCCAATCGTTGAGCGAGCGTTGTCTCTCCTCGCGGACAACCATCTCCCTCGCATCCTCGTTTCGGCGCAGGTAAATAGCGCGGCGCTCTCTAGCAAGGAGGGAACAGGTATCACGCCTGCAATCACTCTCACCGCCGAGTCGGAGACTGTTGGATACGAAGATGCAATTCTCAGTGCTCCTCTTCTCTGTACCTGTGCCAATCGTTTTCGGTATACCTCCTTGCTGAGAGCGTCGCCCCATACCTCTGCTCCGTACAGTAGCACAGACCCTACAGCACTCATCAAGAGGCGTCTTCTTGATGGGCTGGGTCCCCCTACGTTGGCCATAAGTCGACTCAGGGCCGATATTCCCGAAGCAGCCTTCTCAGCCGTTGCCCTGATTTGCTCAGAGAAACTCATCTTCGAGTTGATCAGTAGCCCCAGGTACTTCACCGCTGGCTTCGATTCGATTTGCATATCTCCAATACTGATCATCCTTACTCTAGGGATTCTCTTTTTTGTCAAGATGACCACTTCGGTTTTCTCCAGTGCTAAACTGAGCCCGCGAGCAGTCATCCAGTCCCTCACTCGGCGCATTAGCATACCTAGCCTAAGTTGCGCTTGTTCAACGGTGCATCCGGCGACCAGAGCCGCAACATCATCCGCATAGCCGACCAAGCGCGACTCATCTGGCATCTCGAGTCTCAGTAGCCCGTCGTAAGACACGTTCCGCAGGTCTGGACCAAGGATAGATCCCTTTGGATTGGAGCATCCATAAAGTCTTTTGTACCGTCCTGAGGCGTGGACTGGAGATGCACAAACTTGAACTCTTGACATTCCTTCTGCATTGTCAAGTTTATTTTGCATGCGTTGAGGGCGAAGCATGTTTCAATTGCCCGAGCATCAAAAAGAAGACTCGAACAATCATTCTCCAATTTCGGATTCCAATAGTTTGCCCAAAGATTTATTTAGTTTGATTGAACTGACCTCTAAGCGTCAAAAAGGCATGAAAATCTGTAAATTACCAAAGTCTTTAAATGAATTCCAGAGATCTGTAGCTATTAGTGACTTTTTTGTTTAGCAACAGTAATATACACAATACGCCGTATACGTGCATTAGTGGACGAAAATGATAGTTTAACGATATAACTTATCGGTGCACGCGATGAACATGCATTTTTACAAGAACCTCAGTGTATATTTTTATCCTTCCAGCTCCCATCTATAAAAGTATTCAACTTTTACCTTTTTGGGCCATAAGTAGAAAGAATGCCTAAATTAGTAATTATAAATTAACTAACGAAATATAAAAAGCTGAAGATGCTTTAGATGCTTGCCAGTACGCAAAAGATACGTGGAAGCGTGGAACAGAAACCTTATTTGAATTTGAAAACATTCCGATTATTTTTACTTCATATACTAAATTAGAATTACGGAGGGTGTAAGGGGGCACCACCTCCATCTGGATGCCCCACTCTTATTTGTGGGCTATAAGAATCGTCGTGTAACGATGAAGTCCCCTTAAGTCCCTCTGTTTCCCCAGGTCCAGTTTGTCCTTTGTGTCAGCAATTTCTGACCCTTAGTTGCTTACATCCTTTTTTGACTTCGGTCGAGTTTGATTTCACCCCGGCATTCGTGGATGCAAAATTATTTTTCTAGTGGGTCCTTGTGCTGGGGGAAAGAACCCGCTCCACGACACCACAACGCTAGCATGCCAGCGCATTCACGCGTCCCCAGACAAGGCCAATCTCAGCGGATTCTAACATCCTCTCCCGCTGAGGTAGCAGACCATTGCTGCAGTCCTTTACGGACATTCATCATACCTCCATTCACTACAATATCTTCACCGCGACCGTATCTTAGTTAGTGAATTGTCTCAAAAGAAATGATTCAACATTTGTAGGGGCTACAAAGCAGGCTCGCGGGCTGTCAGTTCTTTTATCGCAGAAAATTCTGGTGCCACGCATGTTCAACCTACAGATACGTTTGTTCCTCACCCATAGCCTTTGAAAAATTGTGATTTGTTGTAATAATTTTGTCTGCAGCATAGCGTATGTATGTATATGTATTAAAAGTAAGACAGCAATGGCATGCTGCAAGTAAAAAAAATTAATTCCTTGGCTTACTTCATATTTACATCAGCAGTTCACAATCTCCACTTTGAGGTTTGCTATATAAAGCCAACTGAATCCACACGCGTATGTTTTTTTACTTCCCAGCTAATAATTTTTTTACTCACACTCTTACATTTTTGTTTCGATTTGTATCGCGTTCTCCTCAAATTTTTTGATTGCTTCTTGCTATGTTTTTGTGCTTTTGTAAATATCTTTTTGATCGATAACTGTCACTCGTGTTGTTTTCAGAATAAGAGACAGAAGACGAAAACTCTGTTTCCTGTAATTCTTATAAATATTTTTCTCTGGGCCTTTTTTTTTTGTGGTAGGGAACTGAAGGCATTTATGCCCGCCGAGTCTGGCAGTGTGGGACTCCCATGGAGGATACCTTTGGACTACCCACTAAACACCTCCCCTGTCAATCTGAGAACCTAGCCTGGAACCGTTTGACACATTATTTCGGGCCAGGTCTCGTTTTGTTACGCCGTGGGGCGCCTTCAAGCTGGGGAGTCCCTTTCCTAGCGGGAGGGGAGGGGGGAAAAGGAATTGCCAGAAGAGCGATCCCCCAGCCCCAGTGCCTCCGGCTGCTGTGAGTCCCTTTTATATTTTAGGACTGCCCGAGCATAATGTGCCACCTGGTTCCATTTGTCAACCGATTCGAGCATCACCGCAACTATATTATCCGGGGTGAGCTCTCCCGTCTCCCTGTAGAGTTCCCTTCGCAGCCTGGCCCATTTGGTACACGCAAAAAATGTGTGACAGGCATTGTCCTCCTCTCCTGGGCAAAACCGACAATCGGGAGACCGTGACTTGCCGATCTTGTGCAGGTAAGACTGAAAACACCCGTGCCCGCTCAAAAGCTGGGTGCGATAGAAGTCAGTCTCACCATGCCTTCGATTTAGCCACGGTCTCACATCCGGGATGAGGCGCGCAGTCCACCTTCCCTTCGTGCAATTCCTCCAAGACTGCTGCCAATCGTTGAGCGAGCGTTGTCTCTCCTCGCGGACAACGATCTCCCTCGCATCCTCGTTTCGGCGCAGGTAAATAGCGCGGCGCTCTCTAGCAAGGAGGGCGACAGGTATCACGCCTGCGATCTCTCTCACCGCCGAGTCGTAGACTGTCAGATACGAAGATGCAATTCTCAGTGCTCCTCTTCTCTATACCTGTGCCAATCGTTTTCGGTTTACCTCCTTGCTGAGAGCGTCGCCCCATACCTCTGCTCCGTACAGTAGCACAGACCCTACAGCACTCATCAAGAGGCGTCTTCTTGATGGGCTGGGTCCCCCTACGTTGGCCATAAGTCGACTCAGGGCCGATATTCCCGAAGCAGCCTTCTCAGCCGTTGCCCTGATTTGCTCAGAGAAACTCATCTTCGAGTCGATCAGTAGCCCCAGGTACTTCACCGCTGGCTTCGATTCGATTTGTATATCTCCAATACTGATCATCCTTACTCTAGGGATTCTCTTTTTTGTCAAGATGACCACTTCGGTTTTCTCCAGTGCTAAACTGAGCCCGCGAGCAGTCATCCAGTCCCTCACTCGGCGCATTAGCATACCTAGCCTAAGTTGCGCTTGTTCAACGGTGCGTCCGGCGACCAGAGCCGCAACATCATCCGCATAGCCGACCAAGCGCGACTCATCTGGCATCTCAAGTCTCAGTAGCCCGTCGTAAGACACGTTCCACACTTCCGGACCAAGGATAGATCCCTGGGCAACACCCGATGTAATTTCCATCCTTCGTTGGCCCTGTGTCGTGTCGTAGAGCAGGCTTCAGTCCTTTAGGTAGTTCCTCAAAAGCCGCATTAGATATTCTGGAACTTGAAAAGAGTTTTCCAGCGTGTCCAGAATATCCACCCATCTAGCGGAGTTGAAGGCATTCCTGACGTCGAGTGTCACCAACAGGACGATCCGTCGCTTGGTGCAACTATATGCCTCTGCCTTTTGGACCGCGTTCACCACCTCTGCAATCGCATCAATGGTAGAACATCCTGCTCTAAAGCCGCACTGCCGAGGAGATAGGTCCCCAGCAGCACGAATCGTGTCAGTGAGTCTTCCCTTGATGAGTTTCTCTAGCACTTTCCCAGCCGTGTCTAGCATGCATAACGGGCGGTATGCAGACGGCGATTCGGGATTTCCCTTCCCCTTGCTGACCAGCACGAGCCTCGCCACCTTCTATCGTACCGGGAAAACCCCATCCCGTAGGCAAGCGTTGAATGTGCTCAGCAGCAAGTCAGGACAATGGTGATAGACGAGCTGCAAAACCTCAGCTGGAACACCATCTGGACCTGGAGCCTTCCTCGCTTTCAGGGAGAGGACTGCCTCCTTTAGTTCCAGCTGTGTGAAGAGTGGGCACTCGACTGCTGTTTCACCATGGACTGCGTCAACACGGACGGGATAGGCGGGGAAGAGTCCCCGCACTATCGCGTCCATCTTTTCCGCGCCATGTATACAAGGCTTCCGTAGGGCACCAAGTTCCCCCATGACCAGCTTGTAGCCATGGCCCCACGGATCCCTATTTACATCGTCCACGAGGTCTTGCCAGCATCGGGCCTTGCTCTTGTTAATAAGCCTGCGAAGATATTTCCTGCCGGACCTGTATGCTGCTAGCCTAGTGTCTGCCTCCTCCCGTGTTCGCGCCCGCTGGGCCTCTCGCCGAAGTTTGTGACACTCGCTTCTTTGTTCGGCGATCTCGTTTGACCACCAGTATACTGGAGGCTTACCATGTCGGGGTCTCCGGCGGGGCATGGAAGACTCGCAAGCAGCTATGATGGTACTCATAGTTGAGTTCACCAAGTCCTTGGCTGTAGGCCCTCCACTCCCTGGCGGAGCTCCCAGCAACGGTGCGCCTGCCGTAAGCGCGTCAGTGAACTTCTCGACGTCCATCCTCCCAGTCCTCCATCCGAGGATTGAAGTTTGGGCATATGCACGTAGAGTGGCACCGTCGTGAATCTCAATAGCTATATACTGGTGATCACTAGCCGAGTAGTCCTCTAGTACTCGCCAGTTGTGTACTCTAGGTACCAGGGACTCCGAAGCGAGGGTCACATCGGGTATGGTTCCTACGCAACCCCAGCAACGGAAAGTAGGGGTGTTACCAGTATTTAGGACAAAAAGCGCTGTTCTGGCCGCCATGTCCAAGATTTGCTTTCCCCTTGGGTCGGATTGTGACATACCCCATTCGATGGCTCTAGCGTTGAAGTCTCCCCCGACCAGCATGTGGCCCTCTGTGTTCGAGACAGCGTCCTCCAGGGCATCGAGTTTTGTTCGAAAAGATCGCATTGCCTCGTGGGGCGTCAGATAAACACTGAAATATGTTATCCCTGAACACCGCACGCACACAAAACTATCCCCGCGTCCATGGCCCTGCACCTGAAGGCGGGCGCTGTCTCGAACCCAGATGGCCGAAGTACCAGTTTTGTCAGGGTACCACGCTTGCGAGTCCTTGTTATGATGTTGCTCGCTCAGCAACAGGAGGTCAGCTTTCTTATCCCTCGCAAACTGCTCAAGTAGGTTCTGGGCGTTTGTGCTTCGATGCAAATTGACCTGCAGGATACGGATCATTTGAGTATCGATTTGGCTTTAGTTAGGGCCTCCTTGAAAACCCGGCATCTCCCTGTCCCCGGCTCATGTTTGAGGTCGCCGGGTGCTAGCTTAGCATCCTTGCAAAGAATGCATTTTGCCTCGTTCGTGCACTCCTTCCTTTTGTGCCCCGTTTCACCACATTTGTAGCACAGAGATCTCCTGTCGGGTCCCCTACAGCCATACGAGGCATCTGAAGCAGCAGATAGGGATCGCTCTTCTCCGTATCCTGCAGATCACCCAACCTATCTTAATTTTGCCCTTCGCCAGGATTTGCTGGGCGTCTTTATCAGCTAGTTCGACAATAGCCATGCGTTGCCCCCTTGTGTTTTCACGTGTCAATCTTGCCTTGACTTCACTTAAGCTGGGGAACTCCCTCCTAATGGCATCCTCTACTTCAGCTTTGTCCGTGACGCAGTCGAGGTCCCTGATTTCCAGGGTGGCCATTGATTTGAGCGAGGCAACCGTTGCCGCATCTCCAAGAACCTTTTGAACCGCGTCACGGAATGCATCTTTGTTTGTGGCCTCTGGGCCTTTAAAGACTTTATATGCGCTTGATGACTTGCGCTTGCCTTTTTTTTTTGTGTGGTAGGGAGGTGAAGGCATTTACGCCCGCCGAGTCTGGCAGTGTGGGACTCCCATGGAGGATACCCTTGGCCTACCCACTAAACACCTCCCCTGCCAATCTGAGAACCTAGCCTGGAACCGTTTGACACATTACTTCGGGCCAGGTCTCGTTTTCTGACGCCGTGGGGCGCCTTCAAGCTGGGGAGTCCCTTTTCTAGCGGGAGGGGAGAGGAGAAGAGGAAATGCCAGAAGAGCAATCCCCCAGCCCCAGCGCCTCCGGCTGCTGTGAGTCCCTTTTATACTTGCCCTTGGAGCTCCTTTTGACGAAGTCCTATCAATTAAGTGAGATAATCTGTATCCAAATCCAAACTAGTTGAGCTAACATCAAGGTGGATGGCTTTTATTTTACCTTTAATTAGTTATGTGAGATCCATTGAATCCAAGACGATTTTGTTAGTGGTGTATTTTGACAAATATTACATGTACTGGACTGTGTATTCTAGTAGCTTCCTGACTCATACGTATTTTTCTTCGATGTATTTCACTAGAAGTGGCGTTAAGCACACGGGCCAGGCGGAATGCAAACAAAGTATAGTACGATTTGTTGAATTATGTGACTACAGTCTAATCCCAAGTCTTGACCTATCGAAAGGAATTCATGTGATTCATATACATATCTTGTCAAACGCAGCGCTAGAGAAAAGCAACGAGCTCTGGATGGAAGTGGAAATGGTTATTAAGACCGTGGCAGAACACATAATTGGACATAAAGCCCGGCCCTAGAGAAATAATTGGTTCGATAATGATTGCCAGAATGCGTTATATCTTGAATACGTTATATGATTGCCAAAATGCGTTATATCTTGAATATCGCTTCCGGTCCAGTTCGTTTGATGGATTGCCGGTATGTTTAATTTCTATTGATTAGCCTCTTGTAAAAGGTATTTAACAGCGCCAGGGTTATTCAGTGTCATAGCTCCTTTTTCGTTTGCGAGGTTGTTGCCGTAGGTCCAACCCATTCTAAGGCTCTGTTGCAGATTTCGAAATAAAGTAGGGGTTTCCTGGAATGGAGTGCTAGCCCGTCGCCCAACCTCCATTCCGGTGGCGACGGGTACCTTCGATCCCGTTATCAGGCGTGGAATACTTGCCTTCAAACTCTGACCTCAGTTTTTTACACAAAGTGAACGTTTCCAGCAATCACCACAAAGGAGGTGTAAGTAGAATGGGGTAGCAGAACTATGTTGGCATTTCTGGGCATTTAATGTACCATCCTTGGGGAACAAGTAAACGCAATATATGACTCCAAGGCTATTTACTACTAATTTACTAATAATGGATGCATAATTGTTCGGAAAGTAGGGGTGTTACCAGTATTTAGGACAAAAAGCGCTGTTCTGGCCGCCATGTCCAAGATTTGCTTTCCCCTTGGGTCGGATTGTGACATACCCCATTCGATGGCTCTAGCGTTGAAGTCTCCCCCGACCAGCATGTGGCCCTCTGTGTTCGAGACAGCGTCCTCCAGGGCATCGAGTTTTGTTCGAAAAGATCGCATTGCCTCGTGGGGCGTCAGATAAACACTGAAATATGTTATCCCTGAACACCGCACGCACACAAAACTATCCCCGCGTCCATGGCCCTGCACCTGAAGGCGGGCGCTGTCTCGAACCCAGATGGCCGAAGTACCAGTTTTGTCAGGGTACCACGCTTGCGAGTCCTTGTTATGATGTTGCTCGCTCAGCAACAGGAGGTCAGCTTTCTTATCCCTCGCAAACTGCTCAAGTAGGTTCTGGGCGTTTGTGCTTCGATGCAAATTGACCTGCAGGATACGGATCATTTGAGTATCGATTTGGCTTTAGTTAGGGCCTCCTTGAAAACCCGGCATCTCCCTGTCCCCGGCTCATGTTTGAGGTCGCCGGGTGCTAGCTTAGCATCCTTGCAAAGAATGCATTTTGCCTCGTTCGTGCACTCCTTCCTTTTGTGCCCCGTTTCACCACATTTGTAGCACAGAGATCTCCTGTCGGGTCCCCTACAGCCATACGAGGCATCTGAAGCAGCAGATAGGGATCGCTCTTCTCCGTATCCTGCAGATCACCCAACCTATCTTAATTTTGCCCTTCGCCAGGATTTGCTGGGCGTCTTTATCAGCTAGTTCGACAATAGCCATGCGTTGCCCCCTTGTGTTTTCACGTGTCAATCTTGCCTTGACTTCACTTAAGCTGGGGAACTCCCTCCTAATGGCATCCTCTACTTCAGCTTTGTCCGTGACGCAGTCGAGGTCCCTGATTTCCAGGGTGGCCATTGATTTGAGCGAGGCAACCGTTGCCGCATCTCCAAGAACCTTTTGAACCGCGTCACGGAATGCATCTTTGTTTGTGGCCTCTGGGCCTTTAAAGACTTTATATGCGCTTGATGACTTGCGCTTGCCTTTTTTTTTTGTGTGGTAGGGAGGTGAAGGCATTTACGCCCGCCGAGTCTGGCAGTGTGGGACTCCCATGGAGGATACCCTTGGCCTACCCACTAAACACCTCCCCTGCCAATCTGAGAACCTAGCCTGGAACCGTTTGACACATTACTTCGGGCCAGGTCTCGTTTTCTGACGCCGTGGGGCGCCTTCAAGCTGGGGAGTCCCTTTTCTAGCGGGAGGGGAGAGGAGAAGAGGAAATGCCAGAAGAGCAATCCCCCAGCCCCAGCGCCTCCGGCTGCTGTGAGTCCCTTTTATACTTGCCCTTGGAGCTCCTTTTGACGAAGTCCTATCAATTAAGTGAGATAATCTGTATCCAAATCCAAACTAGTTGAGCTAACATCAAGGTGGATGGCTTTTATTTTACCTTTAATTAGTTATGTGAGATCCATTGAATCCAAGACGATTTTGTTAGTGGTGTATTTTGACAAATATTACATGTACTGGACTGTGTATTCTAGTAG
Source organism: Odontomyia ornata (assembly GCA_963969285.1). NCBI lineage: Eukaryota > Metazoa > Arthropoda > Insecta > Diptera > Stratiomyidae > Odontomyia > Odontomyia ornata. The sequence goes on along the minus strand of OZ017741.1, from coordinate 89,514,899 downwards.
CTTCCTGACTCATACGTATTTTTCTTCGATGTATTTCACTAGAAGTGGCGTTAAGCACACGGGCCAGGCGGAATGCAAACAAAGTATAGTACGATTTGTTGAATTATGTGACTACAGTCTAATCCCAAGTCTTGACCTATCGAAAGGAATTCATGTGATTCATATACATATCTTGTCAAACGCAGCGCTAGAGAAAAGCAACGAGCTCTGGATGGAAGTGGAAATGGTTATTAAGACCGTGGCAGAACACATAATTGGACATAAAGCCCGGCCCTAGAGAAATAATTGGTTCGATAATGATTGCCAGAATGCGTTATATCTTGAATACGTTATATGATTGCCAAAATGCGTTATATCTTGAATATCGCTTCCGGTCCAGTTCGTTTGATGGATTGCCGGTATGTTTAATTTCTATTGATTAGCCTCTTGTAAAAGGTATTTAACAGCGCCAGGGTTATTCAGTGTCATAGCTCCTTTTTCGTTTGCGAGGTTGTTGCCGTAGGTCCAACCCATTCTAAGGCTCTGTTGCAGATTTCGAAATAAAGTAGGGGTTTCCTGGAATGGAGTGCTAGCCCGTCGCCCAACCTCCATTCCGGTGGCGACGGGTACCTTCGATCCCGTTATCAGGCGTGGAATACTTGCCTTCAAACTCTGACCTCAGTTTTTTACACAAAGTGAACGTTTCCAGCAATCACCACAAAGGAGGTGTAAGTAGAATGGGGTAGCAGAACTATGTTGGCATTTCTGGGCATTTAATGTACCATCCTTGGGGAACAAGTAAACGCAATATATGACTCCAAGGCTATTTACTACTAATTTACTAATAATGGATGCATAATTGTTCTTTAAAAGCCTAAAAGCATTACAAAGCCCTTCTGGCAGGAGCCCCGGACTAGTTTTTAAATTCAGAGCAACTTTTCTTCTAGGTAGCATTGCTTGACCTAATTTACCCAAAAACCAATGAAATCATAAAAAAATATTTCGTTTGATTGTGTGGCACGCATAAATTCGAACAAGATGTAGTCCAATAGGACGTGCTACGTGCCAAAACTTGTTCGAACCCAAATCCGGGGATAAGTTGATTTCAAGAAATTGACTTCTTTCTTCAAGCTCATTTCTTATTTGAACTTCAACTTTTTACAGTAGAACACTTATTAAAGTTAATGTTGCAAATTGTTTGACATAAGTGTATTTGTATTCGCACGTAGGTGCCACCACACTTATATTATTTTTACTATCGCTCGGGTTTAGATGAGAGCTCAGAGCTGGCAAAGCGATGCGTGAGCATCGCGCAGCTATGTGTATCAAGTCATATCTGATTTACAATAAACACCTTAATTAATAAAGCTCTTAGTATTTATTTCTCCTAAACCTGATATTAGTGACATTTGGTGACCGTGATAGAACCTGGTGAAATATAGAGCTAATTTTGATAGTTAAGAAAGTGAGAGTGATCGTGCGCGAATTTGTAATAAAATCTGGTTTAGTTATTGTCAACATGGATGCTTTGAAGAAAAAGCGTATAGCTAAACGTGCGGCTTTTACAAAGCAGTTGAATGTGTTTATTACTTTGAGGGACTCGGCTACCGCTACACCAACAGAAAAGGCTGTGGCGTTTTCGTTCCTAGAGTCCACGATGCAGGATGCGTATAACGAAGCACTCTCCGAATCAGATAAAGACGAGACAGAGTTACAGGCAGAACTCGATGCACGTGATGTATATAAGACTCAGTTTTTAACAGCGAAAATGAGTACGGTTAGTATAAATACAATTACAGTGCAAACAGAAAACGCACGCTGGGATTAAATAATCCTCAGAAGACAAATCTACCGCCAATTGACTTGCAAAAGTTTCATGGAAGCGTCAAGGAGTGGCTTCCCTTTTGGAGTCAATATAAAAAGATTCATGAAAATATGGGTATAAGCAAGGAAGATAAATTCCAATACTTAATCCAATGTACTGTTCCTGGTTCGAGAGCAAATCCCTTGTTTCTAGCTTCCCGCCAACATCTGCAAATTACGACAAAGCAGTAGCTAGTCTGAAATCTCGTTTTGGGCGGGACGATTTGGTCATTTAATTTGACATGCACGAGTTGAGAAACCTTGTCTCGAAAAAAGATTCGAAGAAGTCATGGTCAGACGTTCATGATAAAATTGGAACGTATATACGATCGCTGGAAATGCTCGCAGTGACTTCTGAGAAGTTTGCTGTAATGTTGTGCCCACTCGTTGAGTGAGAAATACTTCAGGCTTGGCAACGTAGCAGTCAAAGTAGACGCGACATATCAGGCGAAGAAGAAAACGGAGCAGAAAGAGATAGAGCGAAGGAGCGACTCTATGCTCTTCTTGCAGTTTTAAAGCTTGAAGTTGAAAACGAAGGAGGGAATGAATTGACAAGGCAGGGAAATTCATTATCGACTGAGTCGGCGGAGGGGAGCAAGCAGATGACACACAAAGGTAAAATTTCTAAACCAAAAGATGTAGCTACCGCGAGTGCGCTATTTGTTGCAAAAGGTGAAAAGGGGACGAATTGTATTTTCTGTGAGTTACAACATGCGAGTCAGAGCTATGAATGTGCGCGTAAAATCAGTTTGGAGGAACGTGAAGCATTAGTCAAAAAAGCAGGTGCGTGTTTAAAATGCTTGAATGGCGGACATATTTAGACTTAATGTAGAGTGCAAGTTAAATGTGCTTGGTGTTGAAAGCATCACACGTTATTAATGTGCCGTGAATACTCGAGAAAGAAAATTGATGATGTAAACGGGCAAACAAAGAAACCCGCGACTACAAATATCGTCGTTAACGACTTGGCTTCCTCCGTTGCTTCACCAACTGTTTATTTATAAATTTTAAAGGTAAAATTGTACTCCAAAACTAATAAACTAACTGCGAGAGTTTTAATAGTCCCTGGACCTGAAAGATCTTACATACAAACTGATCTTGCACACAAACTTGGTGGCGTAATACTTAAGAGTGAAAAACATGACGTTTCGAAGCTTTGTATTGTATGAGAAGTATGGATGACTCGTATGCATGCACTTTTGATGTGATTAATAAGAATATAATCTGTGACACTGTATCAAGCATTAAGAATGATGTATGGGTAAAAAAGTTGCGAGAAGAAGACATATTCTTGTCGGACGTTGATTCAAAGATTTGTTCGGTTATAGACATTTTGATCGGCGCGGACGTGGCCGAAAAACTATTTACAGGTAGCAAACGTAAATTAAAGAATGGTCTAATTGCTTTTCAGACTCTGTTAGGTTGGATCCTGATGGAAAAACACATCGGGAAAAATGTAAAGTCCGATACGACACCTTTAGTAATGAGTATGTTTATACAAGAGGCCAATCTTACTGATCTTTGGAATTTAAATATACTCGGGATTGAGGACCCTATAGAAAAAAAGAGTCGTCATTTTCAAGAGTGTTGAGCGAGAGAGTTTGTAATGGGATCTGCTAAAATTAACATTGAGGGGCGTTATGAAGTGCCATTGCCTTTTTTAGAAGACCATTCTGATTTATCGAACAATTAAAGTGTATCCTGTTTGAATAAGCTAGTTGACAAATTAAAAAAAAAACAAAATCTATTTAGCTCGTACGATAAGGTCTTTCGTGAATGGGAACTAGAACGAATCATGGAAAAAATACCTTATGACGATGATTCAAAACATTGTCAATATCCATCACATCGTCCGCTAATAAAGCCACAGGCAACAACGCAGGTCCGACCCGTATTTGATGCCTCCGTGAAAGAAAAGGGACTTCTGTCGTTGAACCAATGCTTAGAAAAGGGTCCTAATCTTATTGAACTTCTTCCCTCCATACTCAATCATTTTCGCGAGTCTGAAGTGGGGGTAGTTGCCGACATAAAAAAGGCATTCTTGCAAATATCGATAGCTAAGGAACACAGAGATTTTCTATGTTTTCTTTGGTACGAGAATAGATAACTCGTAGTTTTTAGACACTGTCGACAAGTGTTTGGTTTGATATGCAGTACTTTTCTTTTAACAGCGATAATTTCACTTTTACTGTACCAAGCTTTGAGAGTAGCAGAAAAAAGCAGCAATCGCAAATGGTCGAAGGAAAGTGTTGCAAAACTAAGTGAGGTGTTTACGTAGATAACGTTGTAATCAGTGTAAGTTCGTTGAATAAAATGAAAAAATTTATGAGTGAGGCTAAGTCAATGATGACTAGTGAAGGCTTCGATCTTTGCGGCTGGAAATACTGTGGTGATGACTTAGACAATAGAAGAACTCTTGTTCTTGGTATTTTTTGGGATAGGGATAGCGATAATTTTTCGATAACCCCTGATATTTTGAGGGTTGAACATGATTTCACAGAAATCATTACAAAACGAGTTATATTGTCGATTGCAAATCGTATTTATGATCCCATAGGGTTTTCAGGCCCAGTAATTTTGGTGCCTTGTAGTTATTGAGCAGTTACTCTATTAAACTGCTCTAAAACTTTCCTATCTCCTTCACCCTTACAGCATGGTGATCAAGAAAATTGAAATTCCTACTAGAAAAAGTGAAGACAGGTCGATGAAACGCATATTGCTATAGGCGGCGACAAGTAAACATTAATGATTATTCAGTTTAGAAATTTTTTTTTTAAATATCGAATGTCTTCGTTAAAATGATCAATAACTAACAAATACCTTGTATACCAATTTTGTTTCAAATCAACGTGATATCACAAAAAAAAACTGCTATATATTATTACGCATTATTCATTATTGTATGTATCTTTACGTTGAAAATGAATTCAAATTTATCAATAAAACTGTATGATAATAATATTAGTTAAAAACACAAGCAAACTCCAAGAAGCAATTCTGCTTATTTGTCCCTAATTCTCCTTTATACTTATTAATTATACGCACCCACACATATAAAAAAATACAATATGCAAACTCATTCGAGGCCTGCATCGAAAGACAAGAGTAAAGTGGTACACGCTTACGGCGACGCAAACGCTGACGCATTTTTGTGTTCCTCAACGGATTTACGAGGTTGGCGAAGGTGGAAAGACGTCAGTGTTGTTGGTTGCGTCCTTCTCTTATTCGCGCTGTCATTTTTTGTATCAATTATGGAAGAATTACATCAATGAAATTTCACGTAAAGTAAATGCCACCGACTTGAAACCTCTATGGTGAACTATCGATAAACGTTCATAAAGTGCGTGAAGTGACATATTTTGCTATGTACTAAAGGAATTTAGTCAGTGCTAGAAATTGAAAATGTCACTCATGTTCGACATTTGACGGCCATCTTTCTATGATCTTTCTGGACGTAAAGTAGCCGCATATCGGTAATTTCTGAGTTAATGAATTAATTCAGAGTGTAATTCTAGGTTGATACAATAATTGTCTAAGTGATAATGAACTCTGCTCATTAGGAGTGCTCATGTAGTGTAGAGCATGCTACGTACTCGAAAATTACGTACTGGAATCTCAACAGTGGCATAATTCTCATTCATCATTCTCAAAATTTCCAACAACCACAACACACCGCAAGGTAAGTCACGTTAACTCAATCAATGCATTATTTCAAGATAGTCTAGTTGGCAGGCAGTCGCAATCGATATATGTTCGACAATATTCGGGTCATGCTTCTCCGCCCTCGTTGAACTTATCCAGGAACGTGTCTTACTCGTTTTAAAACTCTACGATAAAATTGATCCCGCAAAGCTGACTGTCGATTCTCACTTTATCAACGACTTGGGCTTGGATTCACTGGATCATGTAGAAGTTATAATGGCTATGGAAGACGAATTCGGTTTCGAAAGTCCAGATTCAGATGCCGAAAAGTTATTGACACCTGCCAACATCATTCGATACGTAGCCGATAAAGAAGATGTGTATGAATAGAATCATGAGGTGAGAGGAAAACGTTAACGAATGAAGCTCTAAATAGTTGGAATTAAAATGAATAAGAAGCTTAAAAACCAATATGTAAGCAGTGTTATAGAAAACTAATGATATCATAAACAAATGCAGTGACAGCAGCAAGCAAAAGTACAAGTGAAAGCCCTGAATTATTGGCGAAATATTGTGAATTATTGCTGCCGAATCTAGTAGGAATCCAGTTATAATCGTGACCTGGGCGGTGGGAAATCGCGTATCGGAGAGTTGTAAAGCGCAACTTTGTTTTGGTGGCACGTGTTGAGGTTAGCTGTCAGTGTTAAACAGGACGAACTTGAGGTTTAGTGGAGGGCAGTGAAAATAGCTCATAATATCGGTTGTGGCCTTTTATATGAGTTTTAATTAGAGAATGGAGGGAATCGATGCAGCAAATAGTGGTATATTCTCACTAAAAACAGAGATAATGTTTGGTTCATTTGGTGCAAAGTCGTGGAATCATCTGGTTTGTCTTGAATCATGGATTGTGCAATAATAGTTTAAAATCAATCGTTTAAGACCTTAGCATTCAAAGAACCGTCTTCCAAAGAAGTGATTACCGGAGTTTTAATCAGTGTTAATTGATCCGTAACGACCTGTGAATCATAAACATTTCAAGTTCGTACTAGTTAAACAAGCATTAGCGGTTGATTAGTACATTATTTGGAAGTAATTCAAGGTTTTAATTTTTGGTCCAAGGATTTAGGTCTTATTGGAAGTCGAATATTCTGGATTTCGCTTCTTCGAATAATTCGAGAAAGAAAGTCCATCGATACCGGCCTCATCGCTCTTATCGCCGGCGGCTTCATCTTTCTCTCAACTACCATCTGTATCTTCAACAGTTCTTTCAACCTTTTCAAAGATGATTAAAGATTATTCACCAACCAGCCAACATCTTGAAGATAGTAGTGTTTCGAACGCGGATATCCAAGTGAGTCCGACATTCGATCATTTTTATGCCCTGGAACAACACGAAAATAGCAGTACACAGGCATTACCAGAACAACCACTAGAACCGCCAAAAATTTTATTCACCTATGGAAATACCATCATTCCCAACTGCACCAAGCTTACAAAACACGAATCAGAATACATACCGTTTAAGTGTTAAAAGAAGAACATATGCACCAATTCCAGGACTCTCCTCTAATGTTTATCAACCGACCACTAACGTGCTTCCAATGCCTGTAGCTACATTGCTACCGCCGCCGCCTTTACAACCATCAACAGGAAGTGAAGTTAGTCTTCCTTCTAATGAACAGGGTTCCGACAGTTTCGCCAATAGTGTACCTGTCTTCAATTTATAACCGGGAGTAGCAAATATTCAGCCGTTTGCAGAACAACCTTCAAAAAAAAAAAGGAAGAACGAACAGGACTATTCTCACTATCCCCCAGTATGGCAGAATTCATCTGGGCTCGTTGGTACAGTAGGGGGCCAAAAAGATCAATCTAATATTCAAACGCCCCAGTTCGAACCAACCTTGAATTCTCCTCAGGCAACTGTGCAACAGCCTTCATTTTACTCACCACAATATCAGCAGACACTGTCCACTCTTTTATACCCTAATAAACCGCAACACTATTCATTTGGTGTGGATAAAGGCAATCTACCACCACAGCCAGCTCAATTTTTTTTTACGCAGCAGTCACCACCACCCTTTCAAAATCTTCCTGGAACTGAGAACTCAACATCACGTCCAGCAGCAAGTACTCCGTATACAAATCCTATAAATTTTGGAAAAGCAACTCCACCGCCTGCCGCTATCACACCACCAACTGTTGGATTTTCTAGCCTTAATTTAGAAAACTCGCCTCGTTTGCCAGAAGCTGATAGTCGGCCTGTGCAACTACTTCCACCAGCGGGGACAGGAAATACATTCAGACTTCAAAAAGGAACACATCCGTTTATAATTTACGACTGTCATCATTTTCTAAGCAACCGTTGTCGGCGTCCTCAAATTGTGTTTATCTAATGTTTCCTTGTGAAAAAATTTTCAGGTCTTACATCCCCTGCTTCGTCAACGAGCGCTTGTCGTCGGACAAGGTTCAGTAAGTACCTTTTGCATGTACTTATTACATTTTTTTGAACATTTTTATAGAAAAAACAATTTTTTTTATTATTATTATATAAAAAAAAAAAATAAAATAAAATGAATATACATATATATATTTTTTTTTAATTTTATGAAATTTTATATTTTTAAATAATATGATTATTAAATCTTATATATATTTTATATTTCTTATTTTATATCTTAAATATTTCTAATATTTTTATTTAATTACTTAAATTATTTTTCTTATAAAAAATATTGAATTGTTCCTAAAGTTCGCCGAATATTAAAATGAATTACTAAACTAATCCGTCGGTCTTTCCATTTTGATTAGTCAGACCATGTATAGGACCCGGTACGGTGGAAGGCTCTCACCACCAAACATGAGCCAGCCATCGGGCACATAATAACCTTCTTTTTGTTTCAGGAACTCTCGCGGGTTGAGTGGCCCCGAGCAAGGTGCCTTTTCATGGCATAGGGTTATGTGATCCGATTGCATAACTCTATGACATAAATTGGTCACCGGGGTATTTCTCCTCTGATGGGAAGGCTCATACAAGTTATTGTATGAGTTTTCCACTCTGAGAGGAAAAACTTGGTCACTGCAACATCTAGGGATCTTAATCCGGTTGGGCGGGTGCGAGGGGGCACCATCACCACCCGGTTGTCCCACTATTATTTGTGGGCCATGAGCATCGTCGGGTAACGACGAGGTTACCTTAAGTCTGTCCGTTTTCACTTGTGCAACTTGTTCTCTGAACAAGTCATTTCCCTCGTTGTAGTTACCTACAATTTTTCGACTTCAGTCGTCTTTCTGTTGAGACCCAAGAATTCGTGAATGCGAAATTCTTTTGTAGTGGGTCCTTGTACTGGGGGGAACGAACCCGCCCCACGACACTGCAATGCTAGGCTGCCAGTGCATTCACGCGTCCCCAGACAAGGGCATTCTCGGCGGATATCAACATCCTCCTCCGCCGAGGCAGCAGACCATCGCTGCAGTCCTTTACGGACATTGATACATTGATCGCAAGAATAATGAAATCTTTAGACAATGGATGTTAGAGTTAGACTTTTTGAAAAGCATAGAAATTCCTCGTAAACTAGGCTCGGGAGAACTTGAAATGCATGCTTTTTCGGATGCTAGTGGCATTGCCTATGCAGCAGTTGTTTTTGCGCGTGTAGTTCAGGGCGGAGGTTTGGTAAACAAACAGCTTTTGAGTGCAAGATCTGCCTAAAGGAGCCACCATTCCAAGGTTGGAACTAATGGCAGCATCTTTTGCTGCACGACTAACTAGCCCGGTTACAAGCTCATTAACCCGTAAAATCAATCGTATTACGTATAGGTCCGACTCGAGCACAGTACTAGCGTGGATTAATCGAGATCTGCAGTGGGGCACATTCGTACATAATCGCGTTAAAGAAGTAAGATCTTTGAGCAAAAAGAATTCGCGGAAATTTGTTCCTGGTAAAATCAATCCTGCAGACCTCCCTTCACGAGGCTGCAATCCAAAGCAGTTAGTAGAGTCTCGGTGGTGGCTTGGTCCGCAATGGTTATATGAACCTGAGTTAACTTGGCCATCAGAGCAGGATGAGGTCGACGAAGAAAAAATATCAGCTTAGATAAAACGAACGACTTTGACACAAATGATCAACACTGATAGTAACTTCAGCGCAGCTAAGTTTTTCTCGAGCTAGTCAAAAATCATTCGTTTTTTAGTCTTGAGGCAAGTATTTTTTGATGGATGTCGGCAATCTCACAGAAAAATTACAAAGGATGAGCTTTGTACACCTAGGGATTTAAAATTAGGGATAACTTTCAAAGGACTTCGAACTGCTGAGACCAAATTTTTGCTTTTTTTACAGCAACAAATGTTTGAAAATTCAAATAAATTATCATCATTGAAAGTCATGATAAATCCCGTTGTAAAAATTTGGATTCTTACTAGAAAGTATGACATCAATTTTCGGTGTCCAATTATAATGGATGGGAAGCATGAAATAGTCTATTTGCTAGTGAGAGAGACTCACGAAAAATTAGGCCATGTAGGAACGCAAATAATCATGAATAAGATAGGCGAGAAATTTTGGATCATCGGACTTCGTAATGTTGCAAAACAGGTTGTGGCTAAATGTGTCAATTGCAAAAAGGTAAAATCGAAAAATTTGCAATGTGAAACTCCACCTTTGCCTTTGGATCGTGTCCGAGATGCGAAAGTCTTTGAAGTGACCGGTACCGATCTTGTCGGCCCTGTTTTCTTCCGTGGGGGAGGGAAGGGTTGAATCTGCTTGTTCACGTGTGCTGTATATCGGGCTGTTCATTTAGAACTATTATCATCCTTATCGACTGAGATCTTTTTGGAATGGTTATGCAGATTTATAGATAGGAGAGGTAGGCCTAGCACAGTGTACACAGACAACTGGACCAATTTTTCTGGTGCAGATTAGTTATATGTGATGTAGAAACTATTGTAAACTCTCAAACTCTGACATATATCTCGGAAGACACTGATGATCTTAAGCCACTTTCTCCTTCGTGTTCCCTTCAAGAAGAGAAGAGTACCAACTCCCGACATTGATGTGTTTTATCATGAAAAACTTAACAAAAATTCAAACATATTCAGGAGACTCTTAACGCCCTTCGTAGAAGATTTCGAAAGGAATATCTAGGACAATTAATTTCGAAAAATTCTACAAACGAAACTAGGAAAATACATGTCGGCGATGTAGTTTTAGTTGGGGATGATAATCATAAACGCAAAGATTGGTCTCTTGCTCGAATCGTTGATTTCATCATAGGTAAAGACGGTAACGTTTGAGTTGCCATTATGAAAACACAGAAAAGTTTGCTTAAACGTCCTATACAACAAATTTACCCTCTCGAAATTGCACGAGAGCACCTAGAAGTTGATGAATCTTTGAATCAAAAGGCTAAAGTTAAAAAACCGCGTAATTTTGACGCTAATAAATCTAAAATGAAATGTAAACAATCCGCCGAGAAAAATCTTTTTACCGAAAATGTTCAATCGAAAATTGTAACCACGAGAAGTGGACGTGAAGTTAAAAAAAAAACTTTTAAGTTTTGGAATAAATTAAACTTGTTTTCACAAAAGGGGGAGGATGTTGCGAATTGTTTGACATAAGTGTATTTGTATTTGCACCCACAGCCACCACACTTATATTATTTTTACAATCGTTCGGGTTCAGATGAGAGCTCAGTTCGAGCTGGCAAAGCGTATCAAGTCATACACGTATCTGATTTACAATAAACACCTTAATTCATAAAGCTCTCAGTATTTATTTCTCCGAAACCTGATATTAGTGACAGTAAACGATTCACAGTCACATCTTTCCAGTGTCAATTTCAAAAACATTGAGTCCGAAGAACTTTCTAATTTATGTAATTAACTTTAAAATATAACGCAAAATCAAGGCAATAGACAAAAGCATATGATTGTCAATTATTTTTGATGAAATATTCATAAATTTCTTCCGTTCAACGGAAATCCGTCACAAAGTACTTCCAAATCGCAAATAAGCATTTCAACTCACTCGTAACGATGCTTAAGCTCCAGAATTGTTAGTTCAAGAAAGGAGGAACCAACTGAGATGGCTGTCTTTAGATACCTATACGAGTATGAGTACATACAAATTCAATCTCCGATGTGAACCAATGTGAGTATACTCGCATTTTGCTTATTACGCTCTGTTGCTTAAAAGTACGAATATTTTCTCAACAATATCCTTCTCTCCGAAAAGGAACTCGCATTTATCTCTAATAAATAATATTTGAGAGTATGGATGGATAACATTTCAAGTTTTCAGACGTACGTTACGATTTGTGTATGCTCTATACGAACCGTTTGCATGGGATTGTACGCGCAGAGAGCGAATACGGACCTGGTGAAATTGTAAATTTAAACTCAGACATCCTTACCAAATTTATATACGCAAGAGTTTGCCGGAATAGAAGTTTACAAAGATGAATTACCACTTGAGTTCGCAAGGATAATAGGTATCTTTGGATTTGTAACAATAATCTCACATACTATACGAGTACGTCTAAAGCTTGTGGGATTCGGAGTATAGTCTACGTCACATACGAAAATGTTTGCAAGCATGGTTGAACGTGGTAAGATATTCTCATTCTCGTCGACAGGAGTGCAATCATGTTCTATTGCATGCAAATATACATATATTCTACTTAATAACATATGAATCTTTAATTCAACAGTCATTTTTCAATTTAAAGATATTTGATGGATTGTCTAATACATCGAACCATTTCTTTATTTCCATAAAAGACTTCCACGTGCACTTAATCCGATAAGAAAGTGATTTCGGTGTTTGTCCGTTTGATTTGGGTGTGACAGTACTTTCTGGGTTTCATGGAATTCTTTGTTTTCAATTTCGTCTCTGACACTAACAAATAACTAGGATTGTAGGGTGTATACATTTGTGACCGATGTTGGGAAGTAAAATTAATTACCTGAAGGGAGAAACTCCAGCAAAAGGAGTTCAGTGGCAAATTTTGAACACCATGCACATATGTTTATTTTATTATGCATACATATGTATTACTGTGCATAAATAGCAATGCTTCGTAGTCAATTATTTTTTTCATTTGATATCCACAGGCCAGTTCTCTTTTTTTCTTGAAAAGCCGTCGGACCTTGCTTTATTGAGTGAGCAGACAAGTTTCGATGCCCTTGAGTCATATTCCGTGTCTAAAAGGATGAAAATGTTAACAACCAAATTCAAGAAAAAAGAAGTAAAACACCGCGAAGCGACACATATCTATGGTAAATTGTAAATTGGTAAATGGTAAATTGTACTAGAGCATCATTCCCACCATGCAGTTTTCCCACAAAATTGCCACGACCTAGCGTCTGCGATTTCGCATAATAAAAGTAATTATATTAGGAATTGGAGCGATGGTAAAATTTCGTACAAGGTGCAAGCCTTCACTTTGAAATCTATTTGTTAAGAAAAAAGCCCGAAAATCATTATTACAAAACCTGAATTATCATTTCTATCCTAATTATATGAGTATATTATGTTAAAACCAATCAATAGTTAACTTAACAAATTCCTCGAAAGTACAAAGTACCTTAAACTGCATAAATCATGAAGTGAACGCCTCTCAATGTATGTTATGCAAGTATACATTTCACATTTGCAAAAAATATGTATAAAAGAAAGTATGCAAAAATAAAGTCATTGTTTTTTGCAATCATTGAACTATAGCGTTTTAATAGCATTCATATATTTCACGTTGGAATTTACATGGTCTGTCGAGCCGGATACTGGAGATACAACCAAAGATTTTAGCCTGGAAGATTCAACCAAGGACTTCCCGCAGGGGGAATGCCGGTCGACAAGAGCACTCTTGGAGGCTAGCATTCTTTGGGGAGTTCCGCCCCCACATACCCGAGGAAATCCTCGCAGGGGGAATGCCGGTCGACAAGAGCACGGACCCGAGGATATGGGGGGTGCCGTGAGGTTCCCTCCCGGGACGACAGGTAAAGACTCTGATTGGATCTGAACTACGCTTTGGACAACGAACTGGAATTGACGATTTGGGCTGGCGGATGTGATGGTTTGGACCTAGTTGCTTTGCACAGTAGCGCCGAGGTGAAACTCGTGTGTGAACGGCTCCAATTCAACTATCATACCGTCTCCGTTCCGGTAAAACCTTGGCAGGCCTTGTAGCGTACTCTCGAAGTTCGCACCATTGGGTTGGTGGTGTACTTCGAAGTTCGCATCATTGGGTTGGTGGTGTAGGTTCGGTTGAGACGGACTCCCGATTAGCGCTGGTCGGGCTCTGAGCACTTGTCGCCATAAGGGCTTGTGCCAACCCCAGCGTGGCCTCCCTGCTCTGCAAAGATAGCCATGGGACCACAAAGGCAACTATACACACGAACGGTGATAGCGGCTCCGAGGGGGGACCCAACAAAACTGGAGCAAACAAAATCAAAAGACCAATAACATCCAAAAAGAGAAACAAAAAATAATAACGACGACGTAACCTGCGGGTACAGCCACGATGTTAACAGTACATGGAGAGCGGTACTAGCCATGACAAAAGCAAAGAATAACACAATGACAGTTAAGGCAGACGAAAAATGGAGAATATCAGAGAGTCTGGTTCAGACTGAGATTCCTGCGGCGTTCGGGCGCAGCAAAAAAAAATGATGCGAACGCCAGAGCGTCCTACTAAGGAAAAGCGGGAAACCCTGCAGGACGCTTCAGGTGTTCGAGTCTCGGAAGAAGATAATATAAAGAGCACCCGAAATTCCGATGCAAGGGTCGCAAATTCCGACATTGCAACGAAACATACTGAAGCCAACCAGGAGATTACGGCACAAAAAGGAACGAGTGACCAGACACCGCCTGATTGCACCGCCAACGTCAAAAATGTGGCGGAAGTACTGCACTCAGAAACGGAACGCGATAACCTCTCCCAAGGATGGTTGCAAGGTACGACTGCGGCCCAGCGATACGAAGAAGAAAGGCTACTTCGAAAAGCGGGAGATGTTCTGGAAAGAATACAATCTGCATGCGACTCCCCAAAAATCAGCGAAGCAGCAAAAGTGAGCTCCTTGAACTAGAGGAGCTCCTAGATCGTATCGGGCACTATCGGAGGAGCTGGTTAAGGGTCAAAGATGAACAGAAGGCTAAAGAGGCGCTTGGGGCAAAATCTAAAGGCGACATGCAGATATCTCCACCATTAAAAGTCAATGAAAAAATGGCGTCTAGCCCAATCGAAGGAGATCGGGATGAAAGAAAGAAGAAAGAGGCACTTGATGGAGCACCAGATCACGGGTTCCAGACAGTGCTCACAAAAGGAGCGAAGAAAGCCGCAAAGAAACTCCTTCAAAAAAAGCCAGAAAGTAAAGTTCGTACGGCAACCTAACAAGAAAAAGGACCTGATGCAAAACAGGAGGGGTAGAAGCCCCGACAAAGACCCCGGCAGCAGGCACTACTTGTAAAGCCCGAAGATGGCCGATCCTACGCGGAGTTACTGTGGGATATCAGGGGAAGACACCAATACTACCATTAAAGCAGTACGACCAACGCGGTCGCGCCACATACTGGTCAGATTCGGAGCAGAGGCCGGCAATAAAGAAGCATTCTGTGACGTAGTAAAGAAAGTCCTCGGCAAAAGCGCAACTATAGCCCCGCTCGAGCCGATGGCAACAATCGAAACACGATACATTGACTGCGTGACGGATCTGGCTGAGGTAGAAGAGGCCATAAAAAGGGAGTTCCCTAGCGTGGGAAGGATCAAAGCGAGACTGACACCAGAAAACAACAGAGGACAACGCATGGCCATAGTTGACTTGACCGAAGAGGACGCCGAACAATTCCTGAACAAGGGCAAAGTACGAATAAGGTGGGTTGTCTGTAGGATACGGCGAAGAGCAACGCCTCTTCAATGTTTCAAATGCCTTGGTTATGGTCACACCACACAAGTATGCAAAGGACCCGATAGGAGTTCCCAATGTTACAAATGCGGTGAAATGGGACATAAAAGAAAAAAGTGTACGAAGGAGTTAAATTGTATTCTTTGCAAGGATGCTGATCCAAGACATGATTTTGGACACGTCTTGGGATCAGGAAAATGCTGGGTTTGCCAGGAAGCCCTAGCCAAGGCAAAATGAGAACCTAAATGACCCACATCCTGCAGCTAAACCTAGACCGCAGTTCAACCTCCCAAAATCTGCTTGAGCAATTTGCGAGGGACATGAAAGCCGACTTGTTGCTGCTGAGTGAGCAACACCATAATAAAAGTCCTGCATTATGGTATTCTAATGAAACTGGTACTGCCGCCATCTGGGTTCGGAACAGTGACTTTCAAGCAGGGAGTTGTAGACGGGGGGATGGTTCCGTGTGGGTTCGGTGCGCAGGGACCACCTTCTTTAGTGTGTACCTAACGAATCGATATCATCTTTCCAAGCCAAGCTTAATGCTTTGGAGGGCGCTGTCTCGAACGCAGAGGGTAAAGTGCTCGTTGGCGGCGACTTCAACGATAAAGCAATCCAATGAGGCATGCCTCAGACGGATCCACGGGGAAAACGAATCCTGGAAATGGCGGCCAGGACGGCCCTCGTTGTACTAAAATCCGGAAATACGCCAACTTTTCACGGTATTGGCTGTGAGGGAACCATACCGGACGTGACATTCGCCTCGGAGTCCTTATAACGGAGGATACACAACTAGAAAATATTAGAGGACTACTCAGCCAATGATCATCAGTGCATTCTGCTTGGGATCAGTGATGCTGTCTCCTGACGTCCGTGCCCTTGTCCTTCTACAACTGGATGGAAAATCGGAAGGATGGCCGTCGAGAGGTTTGTCGAGGTGCTCACAGCAGGTGGGCCGGAAGAACTGGCAGCTCAAGACGTGGTAAACTCTACTATGAGCATCATTACGACTGCTTGCTGCGCTTCTATGCTCCGTCGAAGAACCCAGCACGGCAAGCCCCCAGTGTACTGTTGGTCAACTGAAATCGCTGAAAAGCGAAGGGAGTGTCATAAGCTTCGACGTGAGGCTCAACGGGCGCGGAACGGTGACGAGGCATGCAACTGGGTAGCAGCATATAAGTCGGCCAGGAAATGCCTTCGCAAACTGATCTACAGTAGCAAGGCTCGCTGCTGGCAAGACCTAGTGGACAATGTGAACAAGGATCCGTGGGGCCTTGGCCACAAGCTGGTCATGCGGAAGCTTGTTGCCCTACGGAAGCCTTGTATACATGACGCGGAAAAGATGGACGCAATAGTGCGGTGACTCTTCCCCGCCCATCCCGTCCGTGTTGACGCTGTCCATGGCAGCAGTAGAGTGCCCACTCTTCACACAGCTCGAACTGGAGGAGGCAGTTTTCTCATTGAAAGTGGGGAAGGCTCCAGGTCCAGATGGTGCTCGTCTATCACCATTGTCCTGACTTGCTGCTCAGCACATTCAGCGCTTGCCTACGGGACGGGGTTTTCCCAGTACGATGGAAAGTGGCGAGGCTCGTGCTGATCAGCAAAGGGAAGGGAAATCCCGAATCGCCGTCTGCATACCGCCCGTTATGCATGCTAGACACGGCTGGGAAAGTGCTAGAGAAACTCATCAAGGGAAGACTCACTGACGCGATTCGTGCTGCTGGGGACCTATCTCCTGGGAAGTACGGCTTTCGAGCAGGACGTTCTACCATTAATGCGATTGCAGAGGTGGTGAACGCGGTCCAAAAGGCAGAGGCATATAGTCGCACCAAGCGACGGATCGTCCTGTTGGTGACACTCGACGTCAGGAATGCCTTCAACTCCGCTTGATGGGTGGATATTCTGGATACGGTGGAAAACTCTTTCAAGTTGCAGAATATCTAATGCGGCTTTTGAGGAACTACCTAGAGGACCGAAGCCTGCTCTACGACACGACACAGGGCCAACGAAGGATAGGAATTACATCGGGTGTTGCCTAGGGATCTATCCTTGGTCCGGACCTGTGGAACGTGTCTTACGACGGGCTACTGAATGCACCGTTGAACAAGCGCAGCTTAGGCTAGGTATGCTAATGCGCCGGTGAGGGATTGGATGATTGCTCGGGGGCTCAGTTTAGCACTGGAGAAAACCGAAGTGGTCATCTTGACAAAAAAAAGGATCCCTAGAGTATGGATGATCAGTATTAGCGACTTACGAATCGAATCAAAGCCAGCGGTGAAGCACCTGGGGCTACTGATCGACTCGAAGATGAGTTTCTCTGAGCAAATCAGGACAACGGCTGAGAAGGCTTCTTCGGGAATATCGGCTCTGAGTCGACTTATGGCCAACGTAGGGGGACCCAGCCCATCAAGAAGACGCCTCTTGATGAGTGCTGTAGGGTCAGTGCTACTGTACGGAGCAGAGGTATGGGGCGACGCTCGCAGCAACGAGGTATACCGAAAACGTTTGTCACAGGTACAGAGAAGAGGAGCACTGAGAACTGCATCTTCGTATCCGGCAGTCTCTGATCCACGGTGAGAGTGATTGCAGGCGTGATACCTGTCGTCCTCTTTGCTAGAGAGCGCCACGCTATTTACCTGCGCCGAAACGAGGATGCGAGGGAGATAGTTGTCCGCGAGGAGAGACAACGCTCGCTCAACGATTGGCAGCAGTCTTGGAGGAATTGCACGAAGGGAAGGTGGACTGTGCGCCTCACCTGGGATGTGAGACCGTGGTTAAATTGAATGCATGGTGAGACTGACTTCTATCTGACCCAGCTTTTGAGCGGGCATGGGTGTTTTCAGTCTTACCTGCATAAGATCGGTAAGTCACGGTCCCGCGATTGTCAGTTTTGCCCAGGAGAGGAGGACAATGCCTGTCACACATTTTTTGCGTGTAAAACATGGGTTAGGCTGCGAAGGGAACTCTACAGGGAGACGGGAGAGCCCACCCCGGATAATATATATTAGTTGCAGTGATGCTTGAATCGGTTGACAAATGGAACCTGGTGGCACATTATACTCGGACAGTCCTAAAATATAAAAGGGACTCACAGCAGCCGGGGTCGCTGGAGCTAGGAGAGCGCTCTTCTGGCATTTCCTCTTCCCCTCTCCCCTCCCGCTAGGAAAGGGACTTCCCAGCTTGAAGGCGCCCCACGGCGTAACAAAACGAGACCTGGCCGAAATAATGTGTCAAACGGTTCCAGGCTGGGTTCTTAGGTTGACAGAGGAGGTGTTTAGTGGGTAGTCTAGTCGCGCTTGGGAGTCCCAAACTCCGTGCATAAATGTCTTCACCTCCCTACCACGAAAAAATGGACTTTGATAAGGAAGATTCAGATGGTGCCAGCTTATCGTTGAGCAGACTTGAAGATAGGGCTTCCTTTTCGAACATCAGTGCCAATCATTAGTGGGCGGTTGGAGCATCAGTGGCGGGGATCATTGGGTGATTCGAGCATCATTGGGTAATACTTGCAACCAGCAATCACTCGTAGCGGTCGAAGGAATTTCGCTTTGTATACGCATTTTAAGGACATCATTTCTTTTCGTTCTATCCTTTGGGGAACCCACTGCAGAAAGCTTAAGCACAGAGCGTCAGCAGACTTCAGTGGTTGCCAGAGGCGTTTTCGCTTTAGCTTGAGTAATTGCTGGATTAGGTGAGCTGACAACTGGACACTCTAAAGAGGTGAGACATTCGGAGCTTAGCAAAGTTTACGTAGTTCGACAACAAAATGAGCAGCCAGGACGCTTTCTTAAACCAGATTCAGAGGCTTATCTCCAACTTCAAGAAGGACAACGAATCTAGATACAGCCTCGCGTATTTCCAGACAAGAGAGGAGAAATTAAAAGCCATTTTGGCTACATCTGAAGGACAGCATGAAGCACAATGCAGTCATTTAAAACAAGATGCAGTTAAGTTAAGTCAGTACACGAAGGAATTCGAGGGCACTGAAGAGCTGGTGATGGATTACCTTAGTCTCTTCCAAGCAAAAATAAACCATTATACATCTGGAAGCACGGTGCAAATGCAAAACGATTCCATCAAACTAGAAAGGATAAAAATACCTCCCCTTATCGGAAGCTACACCGACTGGTTTGCATTTTGCGATCTGTTCAAATGCATGATCCACAATAGCATTCAGCTCTCTAATGTCCAGAGCCTGCAGTACCTACGCAGCGCACTCCGTAGGGAAGCAGAGCAGTTAATCAACCACCTAACAATTACCGATGCAAATCACGAGCCTGCATGGAATCTGCTCTGTGAACGGTATGACAACCATCGGGCTATCGCTCAGGAAATGATGCAGCGGTACTTCAATATTGAGAACTGTACTCGCAATGATCCCACCGCACTGAGACATATGCTCGATACAATGAACCAACTTTTAGCTGGCCTGAGCACGCTGAAAACGAATGCATTCTCTTTGACTAAAATATTTCTGTTGAATCAGAAACTTGACGAAGAGTCAAAGAGAGAATGGCAAAACAAAACAATTATTGATGCTACAGAAATTCCTTGATTAGATCAGTTCCCCCCGAATTTCTGAAACAATGCTTCTCCATACTAGAAACCTTGTCATCAGGAAAACCAAAAGTGAAAACAGTCAAAGTCAATACAACCAGCATCGGATCCAAATTCACTTGTCGGATGTGCAAAGTAGGTCATAAATTGTTTGAGTGCAGCTCATTTAAGCAAGCATGCATCCACAACCGCAGAGATATCGTTTGAAAGGCTGAGCTATGCTACAATTGTCTGCAAGTATAACACCGAGCAAACAAGTGCTCATCAAATGATGGATGTAAAATTTGTGGCAAAAACATAACACACTGCTTCACCCGGAAGGAATAGACACCTCGAATCAGTCCAAAACAATATCCTCTGCACCCGTACAAGGATACAGTGCATACACTGGCAAGAATTATGTGCTTTTAGCAACAGCACTGATAAAGGTGAGCAGTCAAGATGGAGAAGTTATAACCAGCAGTACGACCAAACTGAGAGTGGTATTCAATGCCACGCGAAAAGGATCGCAGAAAAATCACTGAATGAGCTCTTTCACATGGCGCATACAATACAGGGGAACTTGTTTCATTTTTTGATGCGGTGGAGGCAGCACAGGTACGTTTTTGCGGCTGATATAGAGCAAATCTACCGACAAATTTCAGTGCACCATTTCCAAAGGATTCTATGGCGACCTATACCTAATGGGCGGATCCAGCACTTTCAATTGAACACGGTTACTTATGGGACGGCTTGTGCACCTTACTTAGCGATCAGAACATTACATCAATTAGCCGCAGATGAGTCTTCTACATTTCCCGAAGCAGTACAAACGTTAACAAGTGACTTTTATATTGCTGATGTATTGACTGTATCAGACAAGATTGAAAGACTTGTTCAATTATAAACCGATTTGCGAAGACTTCTGAAGAAAGGAGGATTTCACTTAAGGAAGTGGTAATCCAACCATACACGAGTATTAGAACGAGTCCCAGAATCAGGACGCGAAACACAGCTTCCCGTACATATAGCAGTCATGGAAAATGTAAAGACTTTGGGTATCCGAATTTTCATTCTCCATCACGAAAGCAGACTGTCAAGCCAAATTCTCCAAACGAAACATACTAGCTGAAGTTTCAAAGCTATTCGACCCTATTGGGTGACTGCAGCCGTGCATAGTCATTGGAAAAGTGACGCTATGACAGCTATGGGAAGAGGAAAAAGGTTAGGATGATGACATTGAACCTAATACAGTAAAGGGATGGGTGAAATTACGAAGTCAACACCCAGAATTAGAAATTTACACCTCACCAATTTCAGCTACATGGCTTTTGCGACTCGTCTAAAACCGCGTACACCACAATCGTATACATTTGAGTCACATCCCCAACATCAACCAAGGTGACACTTGCCACAGTGAGATCGAAAGTCCTTCCAGTAAAAGTCGAGTCCGTATCAAGGCTAGAACTCAATGGAGCAGTTCTTTTAGTCAAACTTATGGGTGAAGTCATCAAAGCGCATAAATGGGCAAGCGTCCTTCGATATTATTGGACTGACTCAACCAACGTCCTTGCCTGGATTCAAAAACTAGCAGCTAAGTGGGAAGTTTACGTGGTAAATTGTGTTAGCATCATTTAACAACACAGCCCTGTTGAGCTTTGGCATCATTTCAGGACAACAGACAACCCAGCTGATATTGCATCCAGAGGAATTTACCCGAAGGAGTTGCTAACATCAAAACTCTGGTGGAATGGACCGGAATGGCTAACTGCCCGAATCATTCGAATTCCTCAATCAATACTTCAACCAACGACAGAAGACGAAGGAAAAATTATATCGTTGACAGTCAATGTAGCAGAGCCTCCAGAAACCCTCAGAAGATACTCATCATTCTACAAACTTAAAAGAATAGTGGCATGGTGTCACCGATTTGCGTTTAACGCTAGACGACCAACGACGACACGAAAGGGAAATTTAACTGAAGTTGAACTTTGAGAAGCATTGAATGCATGCATCCGCATTTCGCAACACCACAGTTATAGCGAAGAAATTCAACACGCACTTCTCGGAGAAGCAGCGAAACATCAAGCAATTATTCCAAAGGGCCCTCTCACTAAATTGTTGATAAGCGAGGCTCGCCATCTACCTCTGCATAGAAGATGTCAGCCGACCCTCGCTAATCTTAGCCTTTCATACTGGATAATATCACGGCCGACAGCAGTAAAACAAGTGCTAAGAGAGTGCATGACTTGCTTCAGAATGACCGCTAAACCCAACACACAGCTGATGGGAAACTTACCAGCCGTCAGGGTACAGCTAGAAAAGCCATTCTTGAACACTGGCATTGACTATGCCCGACCAATCATCATCAAATGGAACGGAGGACATGGTGCGAAGACCACCAAAGCATATATTGCAGTGTTTGTCTGTATGGCAACGCAGGCGTTTCATTTGGAACTCGTATCTGATTTAACCACAAACGCCTGCATAGCAGCGCTACGACGGTTCATCGCAAGACGAGGAAAATGCCAGTCTATTTACAGTAACCTCATTTCGGGAGACTTTGGGAAGCCGGCATGAAATCGATGGAAGCACATCTTTACAAAATCATCGGAAAACAAATTTTAAACGTTGAAGAGATGAACACGTTATTGGCTCAGTGGCCACTCACACAAATTAGCGAGGAACCAAACGACTTAACTGCACTGACACCTGGGCATTTCTTAACAGGTACAAACCTTTTCGAAATAAAAAGTGACCCCAGTGAGTTGAGCCGCACTTTGTTAATAAGATGGCAATCCTTCCAGTGAAGATGGTCAGAAGGGTATTTACAACACCTACAACAACGATCAAAATGGTTTCAGCGCCAAGAAAACTTCAAGGTGGCCGAGCTCGTGTTAGTTAAAATCGATCATTTGCCATCAATATAATGGCCGCTGGCAATGATCTCGGCAACACACCTAGGACCAGATGGACTACTCCTTACAGTAACGGTCAATCTAAGAGGCAACACAACAAAGCACCCCACCGTTAAAATCTGCGAACTTCCTTTCAATGAAGAGCACCAGCCTCCGCCAGAAAATCCACCGTTAACTACAGAAAATGATGTGACAACAGATAAAGCTATCAAGCGTCATATTGGTTCAAACATCCCTACCCTGAAGAAAAGAAGGGTAACCTGAACTTTAATAAATATCCCAATAATTCTACTAACTCCCAAACAGAGTGAACCACAAAAACACTCGGATGTTCCCGATGAGACAAGCCATACATCTGTCCGCATTATCTTCCGCGAACCAGAGAAATGGATAAAACTGGCTGCACTTATAAAGTAATTAAACATAAAGTACAGCTCTGCCATATGCGTATATCTGGGCATCCAGATTATACTACAATCCTCCACGGATCACAAAAAAATAACCAAGTTGTTAACTGAGCAAAAATGGCAGTATAAAACGTACTTCCTCGATGAGGATAAAAAATTAAATGTGATAATTCGCGGTCTTCACAGACTATTGGTGGAAAGAATTAAAAAAGATCTCCAGCAGCATGGCTTCCACCCTCTAAACCGGTAAAAGTCCTTTTGCCAAAAGCAAAAACTGAAATCTATTAGATCCATCTGCCGTCTCATCTGCCAAGTCAAATCAATGAAACCACGTAGCGGCCAGGCTATGCATAGCCGCCAACAATTTTCCCATTCATCGAGGAACTGCCACGCTCAAGTTCACTGTGTAAAGTGCGATGGCCTTCACCATTTTACACACTGCAACAAACAAAGTACCGAAAACCACAAATGCATCAATTGTGGAGGAGAATACTCCGCCAACTACGGAGGATGTCCCAAAACCCCAAAACGTAAGAAAACTTTCGTAGGAATTGCTGCCTAAAACAAGCAACAACTCAGTGTGAACCCCTCAAACCCAAATACAAATAGAACCACTTCAACTCCTGCCCAGCCACAAACCACATTCAATCCACCAAATATGGAGCAATTTTTCATCGAAATGCAGTCACAGATGCAACTGATGATGCAAAAAATGATGGCCACAAGGGTGCACGCCTTCTTTGTGTCACAAAACCTGAGTAAAAACACCCAATGACTTCCTCCAGGAATCACATTTCCATATTCACGTGGAATGCAAACTCTTTGCAACAAAAGACTGGTGAGCTTAGACAGTATAACACATGATTGACCGTAAACCTTTTTGAAGCCGAGAATTTGTCTCCGTTTTCCTAACTATTATTTATACAGAAATGATAGACCAACAGGAAGGGGAGGTAGAACGGCCATTCTTGTGAGAAGAAATGTGAATCACTACTGGGTTGAAACTCCACAACTACAAAGCGTAGAGGCGACAGTAATTAAACTAAAAACGAACTCGTTTGAATTTGCAATCATGCCACTGTACAATCCCTTCGAAGTGAGACTTTCCATCAAGATCAAAGCTCCCTCTTTGAGCTGAAAGGCCCGTTCCTGGTCAAAGGTGATTTCAACGCCTGTCCTAATTCCTGGGGTGCTGTGAGAAGCAATTGAGCTGGGGCTGAGCTCAACAGATTTATCACAGCCAAAGACGCAAGACTATATATGCTAAGTGAACCAACGCACTATGACCGAGCTTCTGGTAACATCCTAGATTCGGACTCTCACGAGATTTCCACCACAATATCCGTACAACAGTACTCGATGATCTTTCTTCCGACTACAAACCGGTGCACTTTTTAATAGAGGAAATCTTCATAGAGGAATCTCTAAAAGTAAAAAGGAATTAAATAAATTGGCAAGCTTTCAGGGATACTCTCTCCTCAGAAAGCCTCACCCAGCTTCTAAATTCAGCCAGTGATGTCGATGAATCCATAAAAAGCTTACCAGAAAAATCCTACTTACCAAGGAAAGTAATACAGCTCAAACTCCAGTAAGGGAACACAATCCCTATGAATTTCCTCAAGATATTAGGCTCCTGATAAGGAAGAGGAATCAACTTCGGAGACGAGCTAGGAACACGGGTGATCCTAGGTTAAAAATCTAAGCCAAGTCAAGTTCGGAACCGGATGTGAGAAGGATTTTTGCAAAGCCTCAAACCTGGTGATAATAACTTTTGGGGCCTCTAAAAATATTTTAAGTTGAAAAACAAACTAAATACCCCCCCCATTCACAGACAAAATGGTCTTAAGTACAGGAAACGCCGAAACCTTTACAGACACTCTTGGACTGCAATTCCATGAGAATAATTTCACTGAGGAGAGCCCTGAATTTGAAGATGAAATTGAGTCCTCTGTGCAAAGACTGCTAGCTTACCAGACGACAAGCACTAACGAAATTCGTCTACTAGGCTTTACGGAATCAAAAGACATGATAAGCACGCTAAACAAACAGAAAGCCTCAAGAGCTGATTCTTTGACGAGCACCATACTGAAATGGCTACCAGACAATATACTGCAAGCCCTGACGAACATCATCAACACCATCTTTTGCCTACGCAAATTCCCCAAGTCGTGGAAGACGGCAATTATTATCGTCATTCCGAAACTAGATAAGGATCTTACTTTCCCGCGAAACCGGCGGTCAATAAGCCTACTTTCTTTTTTCTCTAAAGTCACAGAAAAGGCACTTTCCACAAGAATGAGATAATACCAAATGAACAATATGGCTTTCGAGCTGGACCCTCCACCGAACTCTAGCTAACAAGGGTGGTCCAACATATTAGAAATGGATTGAATCGTAGAAAGTCAACAGGCTTAGTTATGTTTGACATAGCAAAAGCCTTTGTAAAAGTCTGGCATGCAGGGTTAATCTTTGAAATGCATGAATATTCCATTCCACTACGTCTGATAAAAATTATCAACTCTTTCCTGCAGGGCAGACATTTTCGCGTAAAAATTGATAATATATTATTCAACATGCGACCGATTCAAGATGGAGTTTCATGAGGATCACCACTCTTCACATTACTGTATACACTATACACTGCAGACCTCCGACGTCCGCCTAACAGCGTTCTAATTTCCTTATATGCCGACGACACTTGCATATATTATACTTCGTGACAAGCAGAAGCCATATCTTCAAGTCTGCAACGAACCACCGAAATTATTTTGGGATATTTTCAAAGGTGGAAGATAAAAATTAACGCTGACAAGACACAAGCCATTTTCATCACAAGAAGACGATGACAAAAACCTCCTGAACTACAAATCGACTCAAACTCAGTACCTTGGAAAACAACAGCAAAATACCTAGGGCTAAAATTTGACAATAGACTTACATGGACTGATCACATACGTGACAAGAGACAACACTGTTAGGTATCTAATCCTTCTTGCACCCCATTCTAAGATCAAGAAAACTGAACGTGAAACACAAACT
Organism: Odontomyia ornata; assembly: GCA_963969285.1. Classification (NCBI taxonomy): domain Eukaryota; kingdom Metazoa; phylum Arthropoda; class Insecta; order Diptera; family Stratiomyidae; genus Odontomyia; species Odontomyia ornata. The sequence goes on along the minus strand of OZ017741.1, from coordinate 89,488,617 downwards.
CCTCATCTACAAACATGTTATAAAGCCTTTTCTTCTCTATGGCCGCATAGCCTGCTGTGAGACCTCAAAATCCAACAAAAAACTGCGTCAATCCTTGCAAAACAAGGCCCTTAGGAGAATCTTTAGAACCCCCTGGTACATTAGGAACATTGACATTCATATAGACCTCAAACTAGACACTATTGACAAATATATACTAGACCGCGCACTAAAACTGTTTGACAAAATGGATGAACACCCTAACAGCACCCTCAATCCCCTAAGACCAACTAATAACGAACAGAGGCTCACCTACCGTAGTCTCAGGTCAATAAAATTGTGATATAGGACGGACAGAAATTAGTTATATTGTTTGCTATAGACCAGTTGGGTACAAAGGTACCCACAGATAGAAATGGGGCAGAAATGTTAAATCACACTAGTTTCACGTAAGGGATCTCGCGCTGTTGACGTTTAGAAAACAATAGACTTAAGATCAGTTTGTAAGACTTGAAGCTTAATGAAATTATATTTTTTTATTAGCGGACGGACGTTTCGCATACTTTATTTGGGTGTTCCACCGGAATATTCAGTCAACATGCTAAATTCAAGGAGAACAAGTAGCTATAGATCGTCCGATATACAAGGACAAGATCAGGAAAGGAGTAAGCTACGATTACGATAATGCATCTGAGTGAACATCAACTTTAAAAAGTTCGACCTGGTTCCCAGCCACTCAATCTCAGATTCAAAGACAACAATTAGTGGTATCAAAAGCAAAATTCTGTAGATTCTGAGCAACAAAACAGACGTCCATCTAAAAAAAACACATCGTGGGATGATAACCATACGATCAATTGGGCCATAAGTTGAAACAATTTAATCTAAGAACTGTGCATAGTGTATGGTTTAGAGAAGTATAAAAGTTGGCAACGTCGAAAGTAAATTAAGAATGGAGACTGCAGAACTTAGTGCACAATATGAAGTCTGACAGGGCAGTTAAGAAATCTTGTGGCAATTATTGAATCCTTGAGAAGGCCATAACTAGAAGTAGCAACGTATCCCAAACAAATTTGCCAACATGCAACAGAATAGGATATAAACATCAATATATTCAGGAACTTGAATAAATATTGTGAAAAATTGAAAGAATTTAGACCATGAGAGAAAATGGTACTCCAAAAGACAATTGAAAAATACGCGAATTCAAATACATACGCGGAAGCTTTAATAATGATTAGAAGCAAACTAGTTGGTCCCGCAGCAAGAGTGCTAATTAATAATAATACAGTCGATTATTTTGTTTATTTGATATCCACAGACCAATTTTCTTAATTCTTGAAAAGCCGTCGGGCTTAGGGATGGCAAAAACTGCACCAGTTTCACCGAAAACCGGTGTTTTTGGTTGGGAAACCCGGGTTTTTAGGAGGATTTTCGCTCACGGATTATACCTGTTTTTTTTTTTTTTGAAATTGAAGAACCGGATAAAAAAACCCGATATATATATATATATATATATATATATATATATATATATATATATATATATATATATATATATGTATATATATATATATATATATATATATATATATATATATATATCAATACAAAGAACCGTGAAACAGTTTTTCGCCATCCCTATCTAGGCATCATTAATGACCGCAGTCACCAGAGCTAATAAGAATCCTTATTGTTTCACTCCGAAATTTGTTGGCTTTTTCGAGGTAAAGTTGTAGCTAAATTGTTTGAGCTTTGCAACAAAGAGCGAGAGTTCTGCCTGGTTAAAAATGCCTGAACTATACCAGAACCTCGATGATGACTAATTGATAGGCAATCTTGGATGCATCGCTGATATATTCGAGCATTTTAATGAACTGAATAAGAAATTGCAAGCGCGAAAAGAGAATACATTGACTTGATCTGACAAATTGCTCGGGTTCAAAACTTACCTCAAACTTTAGCGAGAATCATTGCAGAAAGGTTTTTTGGGAATACATCAAAGGATCAACCATATTACCATTGCAAACAAGGAATTTATTGTAGATTCAGTCCAAGAACATTTAAGTACATTTCAACAGAAATTTGACCAATATTTCTATGATTTTCATGCGGCACAATACGACTGAGTTTGTAATCCATTTTGTAACAAATGGTATAAACTCTATGAATTGCCATTGAAAATTAATGAAGAATTCACAGAATTATGTAATGATTTTTTATATATTCGATATATTTTTAGGGTTTTGTAAAATAATTTTACAAAACCCTACTAGTTTCGCGACCAGTCTGTCCGTCTGTCCGTCCGTCCGTCCGTCCGTGTGTCACAGCAGTTTTTCTCGGAAACTACTTAAGCTAGAAACATCGAATTTCGTGTATAGGTGTAAAGTGGTGATCTCTTCAAAGTTCAGCTACAAAAAAAAATTTTATAAGGTATTTAAGGGGGGTCTACCCATATAGGAGAGTGACCCCCCGAAAAAAAAATTTCATTGAAGGTAGCCGATATGGGTATCAAATGAAAGGTCTTGATGAGAGCTTTTCAAAACAGGTGTTAGTTTGCCAAAATTTGCTTCGAGGGGCGCACAGGGAGGGGAAATACACGAAAAATTTGTGTGCCCCACCCTCGCGATTGGACACCTGTGATCCGAAAAATCTGGAAAAAATCAGGGATGTAGGCCTTGGTGAGTACAACAACAACAAAAACGTTAGAAGTCGCAATTCACTCAGCTTTGTTAGTAATAGTATGATTTATCAATTTTATGTTTTCTTGAATAAAATCTTAACGGTACCCTTAAATTCTATGAAATTCAGTACACAGATGACTATTAATAAGATTGATCTATCCTGAAAGTTTCATAAAGATTGAATTATATTTAGCGAAGTTATAGCGGTTTGAATTTTCCTGTATTACTATGGAACAATATGCGCTGCATGTATTACTATGGCAACATATGGCTATGGAACAACATGCGCTTTTTACCGACTCAGACACTACAGTTTTGCTAGGATTTGCATGAAAATTTCAGGAATGATAGGTGTCATGTATATCTTTGAGAATCGGTTCAGCTAGTAGTATCAGTAATCGTAAAACAAGATAAGATTGAATAATTTGGAGCTATTTTTTCCCAACTTCAACGTTTAAGGTGCATGCTTTGAACACTTGATTCAATTGAATGAATGACTGAAGATGAGTACCCACAATTAATGCTCATAAGTGAAATAAGTCAAGGAGGTGGGAGAGAGCTCCTAGCAAAAGGGTTTTGTAACCATTCTAGGATTCGAAAAAATTGGCCATGAATCGATGATTTCAGCACAGGAGAGTGACCCCTGAAAAAAAAATTCATCAAACGTAGCCGATATGAGTATGAAATGAAAGTTTTCATGGGAGCTTTTCAAAACAGTTGTTAAACTGTCAGTTTTTGCTTCAGTGGGGGCACAGGGGGGAAATACATGAAAAATGTGTTTCCTCCGTCGCGGATGGACATCTGAAATAATTATCAAGGGAGATATTTATGAGTATAACAATACCAAAAACCTCAAAAGTCGAAATTCATTGAACTTTGTTAAAAATAGTATGATCTTCGGATTTCATATTTTCTCCAATAAAATCGTCTTTGACATGTTTCTTGATTTGATTCGATCTGGTGACTGCATTTAGTAAATTGAATACAAAACCCTTCTGACATGAGCGTAGGTCTGTTTACCCAACTTGTTTCAATTTAATTTTGATGCATGATTTAAGCCCAAGTTTAGAAATGCTAGTTGTTCTGCTGTAAACTCTTGATGTGACCTGTTGACTAAAAAATTTGGTATGGTTTCCACCTACGTTGGTTTTCTTGTTGATTTCTTTCCATTTAGTGCCTCGAACTTTTTCTTGAGTATTGCTCTTTTCTTACGCCTTTCACATTCATAAGCTGCATCCATCTTTTCCAATATTTAAAGCATTTCACCTTTCCTTCCTTGTTCCATATTTCTTAAAGTAAGAAAATCAATGGCAAGCATCAGGAAAGATATATATCATCTGTAGCGAAGCACATCATCAACGAGGGGCATGCAATTAGTCAAAAAGATGAAAAATGCATAAAAATAGTCAGAAAACGAAGCCAGTTGGACGCCTACGAAAGCATATACATTGCTCGAACCGAAGAAGGTAAACGGATGAATCACGATTTAATCAACGGATTTACGACCCTAATTAAGAGGATTATAGAATAAGTAGGGGAGACCAGGGACAGGTGCAACAGGGTACGGTTGTAACAACGCCCATCATTCGAAAACCACAACCGCCAACGTCTCGAAAATGATAATGAAATATGTATCATCTTCTATGAAATCCGTCTGCAGTGTTTCTAGTGACTTGAAACAGAACACACGTGCGTGAGAGTGGTCAATCGATTTTTGTGTGAAAAAGTAAAGTTTTAAAATTTCATTCAATAGTGAATTTTGCCAAGACCGATTTTACTGCGAAATTAAGAATATCAAGCCAAGGAGATATAAGTGTTGAATATAGAATGTGAGTATTTTTCCTACATTATGCTTTTTTTGTAAAAGTTATGGGAAAATATTTCCGAAATAGAACTTCGGGGTCGATTGTAACAATTTATTTGAGGTCAGATGAAGCGTTACAACCGACCCCAAACTATTTATTTTCTGCAACTAAAGGTGCGTTTTCTGTCTTCAGATGCCGAGAAAGCGTGAAAGAAAAACAACCAGGGGTCAAATCGATATATCGCAGTATTCTAATGCCTATGATGACGTGATGAACGGTCTATCTTTGCGCGTTGCGGCTGCCAAGCACAATATTAATTACGTATCATTGATGAGGTACAAAAGGAAACGTGAAGCGAGTAAACTAGATGTAGGAGCAGTTGAGCCTTCGATGGGTTATAATGCGCACAACAAAGTATTTTCACACGAACAAGAAAACATACTGTCCAAATATATAATTAATTGCGCCGACATATATTTTGGGCTTTCTCCAAGAGAAGTAAGAAAGTTATCGTACGAACTCTCGGTAAAATATAATATAAAGCGTACAAAGTCTTGGGATGAAAATAAAATGGCCGGTGAGGATTGGTTCAGTGCATTCATGCATAGAAACCCAGAACTATCAATAAGAGCTGCGCAAGCCACAAGTTTATCGAGAGCGACCAGTTTCAACCGAGCAAATGTTGGTTTGTTCTTTGACAATCTGGAGAAGGTTATGGACCGGGATAGTTTCGAGCCACAAAACATATACAATGTTGATGAAACTACTGTTCAACCTCCAGGTAAAGTTGTTGCCCAGCGTGGTGCTCGACAGGTTGGGTCGGTAACATCAGGAGAGCGAGGAACACTCGTAACAATTGCTTTTGCAGCAAATGCCTTAGGGAATGTTATTCCTCCTCTTTTCGTTTTTCCACGGAGTAGGAGCAGCTACGCCATCTGGTTGAACGCAGGATGAAATATTTTTAATGTTTCTGCATCATTTTCATAAGCACACAAATTGTTCAGTGTCCCATAAAATTTTGCTCATTTCAGATAACCATTCATCACACATAAATATTAATGTGGTAGATTTTTGCAAATCAAATGGGATAATATTGTTATCGTTTCCTCCGCATTGTTCGCATAAGCTACAACCTCTTGATAGATTAGTGTATGGTCCCTTTAAAAAGGCCGTCAACTCAACGTATGACGCTTGGATGAGAAATCACCCCGGAAAAACTATGAGCAGTTATGATATACCCGGCATTGTCACTGCAGCAATGCCATCAGCTCTTACTCCCGGAAATATTCAGGCTGGATTCAAAAAAACCGGAATTTACCCATTTAACCGCAACGTGTCCACGGATCTTAGTTTTTCATCAGCATATGTCACTGATCGGTCAGTTTCAAGTCCAAGAGAAGAAATGGCTTCATAAATTCTTGCTTTAAATAAAATAAGAGTCGATATTGGGATATCAAAATGTCTGAACAATTTGTCCTGCGAGCATGATTTTGAATTGAGTTCGGCACAAGAAGGAGAAGTCCCGATTTCATCAATCACAATTAATGAGAAGAAGCAGTGCCTTCGAGTGATGAAGATGATTATTTTTGTCTGATTTGTGTGGAAAGCTATGCAGGGAGTAAGCCAGGAGACAACTGGATTCAATGTGTAGGCTGCACTCACTGGGCCCATGAAGCGTGTACAAAAGGTGGTCCATATTATTTGTGCCACCATTGCGAATCAGATTGATTGGTGCCATCCTTTTATTTAATACTAGAATTTTTGGTTGTGATTTATTTAATACTTTGACAATGAAGCTCTTTTTTTCAGTTTGTTAACAATTTATTTGATTTATTTACCAAAATAATAATAATTTAAATTTATTTCACTCAATATGTTTATGTTTTTTTGGTGTGCTACAACCTACTCCTCCGATTGTTTCAATTGCCCCGGGTATGGGGTCGGTTGTAACGAATTTTTTTTTTATAAATTGATTAAAACAAACGTTCTCGTCCAAAGAACTATTCATTATCAGTATATCCTTCGAGCAAACATACCAAAGCATGGGAAAGGCTAATTTTTGATACGAATATGGCTTACGTTTGGAATTAAAAGCGAATAATATAAAAATTGTTACAACCGTCCGCGGTCTCCCCTAGGTAATTAAAAGTAGTAAATAGTTTTGTAATTATACGAGTAGTAATAAATCATGTTGAAATATTTTGTAACCAATTAGTAAATAATTAATGAAATAAAAATAAAAGGTATATAAAGCAAGGAAGTAAGCAAATAAAATTTAGTAGTAAACAAACCACTGAAGAAGGGGTCAACTAGATCCCGAAATACGTATATGGGAAAAAACTAAATAAATCCGTGAATAAGGGAAAAACGAGTTTCATTCAATTTTATACGGATTGCACACAACCGTTCGTGTATTGCCTTAAAATTAATAACGTGCGATTTGAACTCCCTATCCAGATTGAAGGCCACTCCGAATTCTTGTTTTCCAGTAGGCTTCTCACCTTTGAATATTGTGTGCGATCTCATATCTTGAATGTCGTTTCCAGTCCAATTCATTTCCTGGACTGCCAGTATTTTTAATTGATATTGACTGGCCTGTTGTTAAAGGTCCTTGACAGCGCCAGGGTAATTGAGTGATCTGACATTTCAGGATTCAATGCCATAGTCCTTTTTTCGTTTGCGAGATCGTTGCCGTGAATCCAATCCATTCCGAGGCCCTTCTGCAAGTTTCAAAACATTTTAAGGTTTTCCAGGGACGGGGAGTTAGCCCAACGCTCAACCTCCATTCCGGCGGCATGGTTATTATGTCGATTGCGTTATTAGGCGCGGAAGAATCGCCTTTACCTTCTTACGTTCCCACAAAGGAGGTGTTAGTACGATTTAGTATCAGAGCTGTAGATGAATTTGCAGTTATTATTGTTTCTCGTAATTTAATGTCCCATTATTGGGGAACCAGTAAACCCAATGTGCGACCCCGAGAGCTTTTACTAGCATTTAGTTGGGGGGTTTGGGATGAGGAGTCATGGAAGCCATGGGTTGGGGAAACAAGGGGTTCCCTCCTCCATTCTCAAACGGGTTTGGGCCGTCTATGGCGGAAGATCACATGGGTCACTCATTATGTTATTGCAATTCCAATAAAATTAAGAGTATTGCGATTACATTCAAATTAAAAATTAAGTAGTTTTTACAGGTATATGGTATAGACTTCAAATTAAAATAGGAATTTTTTTGCAAAATTTGCTTTTAGTGTGCTGAAAAATCTTGTAGAAACTTTAGTGTGCCGTATGTGAGAGAAGGCTCGGGAGCACTACTCTAAAGTGACACGAGCACCTTTGAATTATGATATTTAGTTGCTACTATACACACTGCTATAATTCAATATGTACGAGTATAAGGTCATGCAAAATATAAAATTCAATTTGTATTTCAACAATCCGTTTAACTTTTATAATATACATTTTTTCATCAATGAACCGTAAAATGAGTAATTAATTAAATATTTGATTTTCTATATGATTTCTCCCTTTCTTTCACTCACTCCTTAGTTTATTTTATGAAAGTAGCCGAGCACAGGTGGATTTCAAGAACAGTCTGCCAAATTAAATCGCCTCCAAGTATGGTGCAGACCATGGCCGTGAGAGGACTGGTTTCTATTTTTATGTTAAGGAATATAAATAATATAAAACTCAAGGTTCGAGCCTTTAAGCAATGAACCCAAATGCTAGGAATTTCTCACTAAACACAAGGATTAAAAGCCTCACTATTATTATAGCTATCTTCTTCATCTTAAGAATAATCAAGAATGCAAATTCCTTGCTAGCAGTTCTCTCCATAAAACGAGTATAATTCAACTGCTCGATGTCCTTAAACTACTGACGGAAGTGAACCGAACGTTCCAACCATTTCCAATTAATGCAAACTATTCCAGCTTACATCCCTTTAATTAAATTGTTTCCTAGACAAACGTTTGCTGTAACCGGATGATAATAGTAACTCCTTATCACAATTATTCAAGTCCTCAAGAGTATTTGTCTAGTCACTAAATTACCAAGCACTTTGCATTGCATTCAATGACAATATCTCACGACTTCTATTTCACACTTAATTGTGAACTTCATTTGAAAGCTTATCCAAGCATTCCAGGTGTCACACCTTCCCTTGAGTTGACACTGAAATCTCAACACGTTCGCATTCCTTTACGATGGATGCCATGCCATGCTGGCATTGCATTGCCCGCATTGTTTTTGTTTGCACGTCTCGTCTGAAAGTTTTCACAATGTTGGAGTGGTGGGAAAATCTACTTACCTGTACTTGAATTGTTGTACTCTCGAAGGCGTTGAACAGAAGTGGCAAAACATCCGTTTTCACATCTTCACGTGGCGTTTTCTCTAATATCACATGCAAGTTCTCAAGGAGCGTTACGCTGGCCTGAATAGATTTGGGCGATGCAAACACCACTCTGAAAGGAGAATGAAAATAAATGGAAAGTAGGATTAAAGAAACATTAGGATTCCACTTGTTATAAAAAGAGGCTTATTTTCACAGCAGTTTTTCGAAAGTGGAATATTTGATGAAGGATTTCATCTGTGAGAAAAATTCTTACTCCACATAAGTTTCGACATTAGTTTGAAGCTTTGTCATATCTCTTATCTAAAGACAGAAATTTATTTAGTGATAATTCCACAGAAAGAAAAGACTATTTTTTTTATTATAGTAAGGTTACTAATTGTACTCTCAAATATTTTCCATTAATTTTTTTTCCACTCGACTCGAGTATAACTTTAATCCGTAACAGCTTTGTCTTTTGCATTTTCGCTTGTTATCATTCATTTATATCATACTTTTCTCTAATGTGTTTGATTATTGCCGCTTTGGCCATTTCTGCTTATTCGAAGTATTATAGCCCCTCTTGAACCTTCGCTTGCTACAAATAGCGCCTCCAACGGTCTCAGTCCATCAACCGTGTCCTCCGATTTGGAAATCCGAGCAGCGATGAACAGTCTCCGTTAAGGGAGTCAGACCAGCGTTTCCTCTTTTTCTTACTGGTCTCTATCCTTCAGTTCTCCCAATGAATACCTTTTTGGGTATCCGTTCTTCGTCCATACGATTCACATGGTCAGCCTATTATAGTTTCCGCAGTATTAAAATCGTTGAAATCTCCGGCTCGTCAAAAATTCCACACAGCTCATGGTTGTATCGAATTCGCCTAAGCAAACTGCTCGAAAACCTTCATATCACTTATCCGAAATTTTAATTGTAGATTTGATAATTATTCCATTCATAATATTTTTATTTTTTTTTATTTTTATTAAATATAAATTTTAGATCATTTTTTCTATATTAAATTTCAACTTTTCTTTATAATTATATTCTTTATGATATTTACCTTTTTCTATTATTATTTAAATTTTTCTATATTATAATTTTTCATTAATTGAAAATCTGCAATCGAAATGTGGACATGGCACATTTTTTCTCGCTGCACATGCACGTATTGCATTGGCGAAGGCAATTGTGCAGCAGAATGAATGAGAAGCGGGTCGAGTCCCAGTGCGACAGAGAGAGCACGGGATGACCGACAACAAGACACGGAGTCTGCTTGAGATCGTGACCCAGCGCGGACACCGCGAAAAATAGAGGAGCAAGCGCGCGTGGTGATTTTTTTGTAATCTATTCGGGAAATAGTTGGGAAATTCCGGGAAATAGATCAAAAAGGAATTGTGGAAAGTAGTCTGCAACGTATTTTCCTTGATTGTATGGCCCTGGCGTGCATACGGCAACGTGAAATATGTTTTAAAGGTTGCGACGTCCGACTGCGATGGTGAAGTTCTCATGTCGAAGTTTATTTCAAACTACTGAAGGAAAATTGAATTTGTTGGACAAAGTCGCGTGAAAAAGTGCCGTAAATACGAACATCGTAGTATGGTAATGATGGAAATCGTGCAGTCAATAACTGTCTGTCGATAAGTCGTGGATAGTGAATATATAAAACATCTTAGCAGCTTAACGGCGATTTATACGGCGGTAAAGAGAATACGGAAAACTTCTTCAAAAATTTGATGTGAAAAAGAAAGGGAAATAGCATTAAACTGTAACGTGACATGATTCTAACATTTCCGTTGATTGTTGGTGGGCATAAACACTCCAATTCAGATGCTGTTTTGTGCTTGCGTGAATGTTTTAAGACGAGTGCTTAGAAGCTTGACATATATTCTTTTATCATTTCCGCCGGGAAATCGAAGTGTGAACCAAACAATAATTTCATATGAAATATTTTTCAAGTGTCGCAAACGTCCAAAGTGATATTATGCACTATTACATGATTTATCCCCATTTCGATACTTTTTTATTCATGCAATGTCGCGAAGCGTAAATGAAGCTCAATTTACCTTGTTTAAATTTGTTGTGGGGTTTTGTTTATCTGAAACTTATCATTATATTGACAACATCAAGATAACAGTCATCGAGCTTTGGAGAAAATTTTAAAATGCCCTGAATAGTGACATGTGACAGCGCTGATGAATGAATTAGGCCATGAAATTTGTTCGAGCGAGGAGAAATCTTTGTTTATAAAAAATTTATAAAATTATTTACGGGGAGAAGGAGTGTAAAACCGGTGTCGTATTGTCGAGTTCAATATTGTGGTCATGTTAAACCGTGGATCTTAAGAAATCGCAGTTGCTTGGGCTGCGGCTGCACTCACTTCTTACAACCTTAACTCTAACTTAGTTTTGGGTACGGAATTAGTGTTGTTGCGACCGCGGAAGTCACCGCAGTTGCAGAAATTATGTTTCAGCGGAGGGGTGAGTAATCTGGGGTGGCATACTGAGGCCGGCTAGTGCTCAGTCATGTCGTGGGTCTTCCGGGACACCGTTTGCTCGTGCTGAGCCACTTTACATACAATAACTTAGACGAAGGAAAAGGACGAGAAAGGAGGAGGTCATTTTAAGAAATGAAAGATTATTGGTTTTGGCAAAACATGACCGTTTTATTCACTATGAAGGCAAATTTCTACAAAAAAATCTACAAATTATTAATTTCAATAAAAAAAAGAAAAAAGGGCCCTTTAAAATTTTACGTGCAGAAGAAAAACAAACAATCAAATAAAATTTTTATATAAAGGAAACCACAAAAAAAAAAGAACTTGATGATGTGAATATACAGTAACAAATAGGAAAGAAAAACCAAATACACACTCACTCTTTCCTCGTTGATCTCCGAGCGCTCAGCGGAGACAAAAAAGAGTGTGGGGCCACTGGAAATTAAATTTTAAATTAATTTGAAAATCCAATCAATAAAAAAATCAAGGAACACGTAACAGCCACTTGCCGAACTCTCCAATCCGTCATTATGGCTCACTCGGAGAAAAGAAAACTTTAATTACGGTACTTGGCCCTCTTCGCAACTCAACAACACAGTTTTTTTTATTTTTTTTTTAAGGGAAGAATCACTCTCGGCACTTTATTTTACTTCATTCGACCTCAGGCTCGCACCAAGTTTATTCCCGGAGGCCGGAAACCAAAAATTCTTCTTCCTCACTTGTATTTGCATATGGATCATACGTTATTCCACAACAAATGTAATTTATTGTGTCTTACTTCACAACTATTGTAGTTTTTCGCTTCTCATTACACAACTAATGTAGTTTCTGGTTTTTTATTTCACAACTTGTGTAGCTGCTTTTGCAATTCCTCACACCAAAACTTTCGCCACTCAACTTCGTAATTAATTCATTTACTTTCTTCTTCCGTCGCCAAGAAAATCAATCCCGTATATGTTACTTCAAATTCAATTTCCTTTATTTTTTCCAACTTATAAATTAACACACTAATTTTCTACTGAAATTCCCAAATTCAAAAATTCACTTCACCGAACTTTCGCTAAAAGCAATTCCTCTTCTTTTCGTCAAATACTGACTGCCTTTCCAAATCCCGAATTTAACTCCTTAATCCCACAATCCTTTCATTCTCAATTACTGCTGCCAAATCTGTGTAACGTAATCGAAGTTCATTACACTTCGATTCCGCTACCCACACATCTTTTTGCATATCGACAACCGCAGCAATTTCCATTTTGCATATATGGCGATTTGCATAACCATGATAGTGTTTGGTTAGATATAAATCATCATATATATACGGAAACAATTGCTTTTGCCGATATTCCAAAAAAGTGTTTTCCTGCGCTCGGGGAACTTGAACCCAGGGTTCCAGCGGAGCGAACTTCTGTTGATTTCCCATTCATTATTTAGCAACTTCAACTGTGCATCTTTCCTAATGAAAATAGTCCGCATAGCTTTTTGTTGATTACAGTAGACTTTACTGTACAGGAAAGGATTTAATTGTATTGCTACCTACGCGATTGTAATTATTCGAATTTATATGTATAATAAAGATAATGTGTGAGTAGAGAATTATATTCGGTCTTTCTTTGCGCTGGAAACCTACCCGGGTATTGCACCCGCAACGATAGCCGGCCCCTCTACTATAATGAGCTAGCCATCGGGCGAGCTCTCCCTTTTTTATACGTTTCAAGGGCTCTTGCCCGGGAGAGGGGGCCTTTCGCTCGCGTTCTTATTTATGGGATAGTGTTATGTGATTCCCTTACATAATATTTTGACATAAATTTGCCACGTTTAAATTTCTCATTTAAAGGAAAAATTCATTCGAATTATGTTTGTATGAGTTCACTTAAATAGGAAATATAGCCACGCTTACATTTGGATCTTGATCCGGTTGGGAGGGTGCGAGGGGGCACCGCTTCCACCTGGATGCCCCACTCTTATTTAGGGGCCTAATTATTGTCTGCGTGGCTTAGTGGCTAGAGCACTAAGCCCGTAAGCCGAAGGTCTCTGGTTCAAGTCTCGTTGGCGTCAAGGAGATTTCGTTCGAGTGGTTCTTCGGACGGACTGTAAGCTTGTTCAGTTATGATACGTGCTGGTTTAAAATCAGAATGTATCGCAGCTGGGTGGACAGACACACGGCCAAAGCGTGAAAATGATCATATCACCTTGTGGAGTGCCGATACATTCGATCATGACAATGACAAACTCTAACTATCTCTAAGCGAAAGCCCGAAAGGGGCAGTAGGGCTACAAAGAAGAAGAAGTATCGTCTTATAAGGGGCCTATAAGTAGCGACGAAGCCCTTTTAAGTCCGTCTGCTTTCTCCAGGTCCAGTTTGTCCTCCGTGTCAGCAATTTGTGACCCGTAGTAGGTTGCCTCCTTCTCGACTTCGGTCGATATTTATTCGATATTCCTTTGATCCCGAAATTCGTGAATGCGAAATTTTTTTGTAGTGGGTCCTTGAAGTGAAAAAAAAACCCGCCTCACGGTACCGCAACGCTAGCCTGCTAGCACATTCACGCGTCGTCAGACAAGGCCAATCTCGGCGAAACCCACCATCCTCTTTCCCCGGGGCAGGACCATCGCTGCAGTCTTTTACGGACATTTTATCTTCACCACTTTCACTACAGGTCACCGTCTAGCTTCACTCCGATTATTCGCCTCAGTGCCCGTCTTTCAAAGGTGTCTACCCATAGCACAACATAGGTCTTATCACAAATTTGTCTACTTGGAGCTTTGTTTTCCTGTGTATGCAGCTGGTCTTTAAGATTGTCAAAACTGGATAAAATATTTTATTTGCGGGCTATATTCTTCTGCGTATTTTGTCCCTTCCATTACCTGTTCTCGTTATTTTGGCGCTTAAATACACAAATTCGTCCATATTTTCAATACTGTACTCACCATGGGATATTTTCTGTATTTTTTCTCGACTGCGTTATGAGTTTTGTTTTATTTTCATTGATTTGTAGCCCTACTAGTTTTGCTTTGCAGTCGAGTTTCAGGAAGAGCTCTTTAGCAGTTGTTAAAGACCGTGACAAAATGTTGATGTAGTCTGCATAGGCTACTACTTGGCTCGACTTGTATAGTAACGTACGTCTTGTATCGATAGGTAGCTTTCTTATTACGTATTCTAGAGCCAAATTGAATAGCAATGGAGCCTGCCTATCTCTGTGCTTTAGTCCGATATTTATACATCGGTATCGGATACGAACTTGGGAGGTCGTCGACGTCATTGTTTTTGGCTGGGAGAAACCACCTTGATACTCCCCAATATTACTATTGGCGTGTTACCCGATATTATTTTCTAAGATCTTTGAAAATATTGTGTACACCGTAAAAAGCAGTGATATGTCTATATAGTGTTCGCACTTTAGCTTGTCACCTTTCTCGTGGATAGGGAATATAATTGATTAGCTCCACTCATTCGGCATTTTTCCTTGCTGCGAAATGTGCTGGATGACTTTTTTTCGTGGCAAGGAGGTGAATGCGTTTTATGTACAGAGTGTGGGACTCCCATGCGCGACTGCACTACCCACTAAACACCTCCCCTGTCAACCAGAGAACCCAGCCTAGAACCGTTTGACACATCACGTCGGGCCAGGTCTCGTTTTGTTACGCCGTGGGGCGCCTTCAAGCTGAGGAGTCCCTTTTCTAGCGGGAGGGGAGAGGGGAAGAGGAAATGCCAGAAGAGCGATCCCTCAGCGCCAACGCCCCGGCTAATGGGAGTCCCTTTTATATTTTAGGACTGCCCGAGCATAATGTGCCACCTGGTTCTATTTGTCAACCGATTCGAGGATCACTGCGACTATATTATCCGGGGTGGACCCTCCCGTCTCCCTGTAGAGTTCCCTTCGCAGCGTGACCCATTTTGTACACGCAAAAAATTTGTGACAGGCATTGTCCTTCTCTCCTGGGCAAAACCGACAATCGGGAGGCCGTGACTTACCGATCTTGTGCAGGTAAGACTGAAAACACCCATGCCCGCTCAAAAGCTGGGTCAGATAGAAGTCAGTCTCACCATGCCTTCGATTTAGCCACGGTCTCACATCCGGGATGAGGCGCGCAGTCCACTTTCCCTCCGTGCAATTCACTCAAGACTGCTGCCAATCGTTGAGCGAGCGCTGTCTCTCCTCGCGGACAAATATCTCCCTCGCATCTTCGTTTCGGCGCAGGTAAATAGCGCGGCGCTCTCTGGCAAGGAGGGCGACAGGTATGACGCCTGCAATAACTCTCACCGCTGAGTCGGAGATGGTTGGATACGAATATGCAATTCTCAGTGCTTCTCTTCTCTGTACCTGTGCCAAACGTTTTCGGTATACCTCCTTGCTGAGAGCGTTGCCTCATATCTCTGCTCCGTACAGTAGCACTGACCCTACAGCATTCATCAAGAGGGCTGAGTCCCCCTACGTTGGCCATAAGTCGACTCAGAGCCGATATTCCCAAGCCAGTCTTCTCAGCCGTTGCCCTGATTTGCTCAGAGAAACTCATCTTTGAGTCGATCAGTAGCCCCAGGTACTTCATCGCTGGCTTCGATTCTATTTGTATGTCTCCAATTCTGATCATCCTTACTCTAGGGATTTTCTTTTTTGTCAAGATGACCACTTCGATTTTCTGCAGTGCTAAACTCAGCCAGCGAGCAGTCATCCAGTCCCTCACTCGGCACATTAGCATACCTAGCCTAAGTTGCGCTTGTTCAACGGTGCGTCCAGCGACCAGAGCCGCAACATCATCCGCATAGCCGACCATGCGCGACTCATCTGGCATCTCAAGTCTCAGTAGTCCATCGGAAGACACGTTCCACAGGTCTGGACCAAGGATAGATCCCTGGGCAACACCCGATGTAACTCCCATCCTTCGTTGGCCCTGTGTCGTGCCGTAGAGCAGGCTTCGGTCCTTTAGGTAGTTCCTCGAAAACCGCATTAGATATTCTGGAATTTGAAGAGTTTTCCAGCGTGTCCAGAATATCCACCCATCTAGCGAAGTTGAAGGCATTCCTGACGTCGAGTGTCACCAACAGGACGATCCGTCGCTTAGTGCAACTATGTCCCTCTGCCTGCTGGACCACGTTCACCACCTCTGCAATCGCATCAATGGTAGAACATCCTGCTATAAAGCCGTTCTGCCGAGGAGATAGGTCCCCAGCAGCACGAATCGCGTCAGTGAGTCTTCCCTTGATGAGTTTTTCTAGCACTTTTCCAGCCACGCCTAGCATGCATAACGGGCGGTATGCAGACGGCGATTCGGGATTTCCCGTCCCCTTGCTGATCAGCACGAGCCACGTCACCTTCCATCGTACCGGGAAAACCCCGTTCCGTAGGCAAGCGTTGAATGTGCTGAGCAGCAAGTCAGGACAATGGTGAAAGACGAGCCGCAACACTTCAGCTGGAACACCATCTGGACCTGGAGCCTTCCTCGCTTTCGATGAGAGGACTGCCTCCTCCAGTTCCAGCTTTGTGAAGAGTGGGCACTCTACTGCTGTTTCACCATGGACAGCGTCAGCACGGGCGAAATGGGCGGGGAAGAGTCCCCGCGCTATCGCGTCCATGTTTCCCACATCATGTGTACAAGGCTTCCGTAGGGCACCAAGTTTCCCCATGACCAGGATGTAGCCAAGGCTCCACGGATCCTTGTTCACATTGTCCACTAGGTCTTGCCAGCAGCGAGCCTTGCTACTGTTGATCAGTTTGCGAAGGCATTTCCTGGCCGACTTATAAGCTGCGACCTGGTTGCATGCCTCGTCACGGTTCCGCATCCGTTTAATCTCACGTCGAAGCTTGTGACTATCCCTTCGCTTTTCAGCGATTTCAGGCGAATGACTTTGTGAATAGCTTTATGAACACTACTGCCACCATATTTAATGAGCTCCACTAAAATGGGAGCCAGCTGGTTGTCAAGGGTCTCCGTAAAATTTTTCGCCACAGAAGCCGTTCGAAGCCTTTTTATGCAAAATTTTTGTAGCAGGCTGGTCTTTGCCGAATACGCCTTTGGCATACGACATTGACAGGTTAATTTGATCAAGTAATGATCTGACTTACATACAATTGGCTCCTTGGTATGTACAGACTTCAAGTATGCTCGAGGCCGATCTTTGTTGGATCATAACATTGTTGATCTAATTTTGCATGTTGGCATCCGGTGACACCCAGGTCATTTTATGTATGCGTCGATATGAGAAGCAAGTCGAACGTATGATTAGATTTCTGCTACTTGCTAAGTCAATCAGACGTCATTCCCCAATGAGATAACTCATTGCTATGAATAGTGTTGAAATCACCCTGAGTCGACAGTCTTTCCAGATGAACAGTTCCTTCGTTTCTTTGTCCTTCTCTTTCGTCAATCATTAATGTGTGAGTTGAACTCCCCATCCAAAATTAAAGCTGCTTCGAATTCTCGTTTTCCAGTAGGCTTCCCACTTTTGAATATTGTTTGCGGTCTCGATGTCTTGAATATCTTTTCCAGTCCAGTTTTTTCCTGGATTCCCAGTATTTTTAATTTTGTTGACTGGCCTGTTGTAAAAGGTCCTTAATAGCGCCAGGGTAGTTAATTGACCTGATATTCCAGGATCCAATGCTATAGTCCTTTTTTCGTTTGCGAAGTCGTTGCCGTACATCCAATACATTCCAAGGCTCTTCTGCAGGTTTTGAGACGGCGTAGGTTTTTCCAGGGTCAGGTAGTTAGCCCGTCGCCCAACCTCCATTGCGGTGACCTGGTTATTACTTTCGATTCCGTTTTCAGGTACGGAAGACTTGCATTTATCCTCTTGCGTCCCTAAAACGAACGTGTAAATAGGATTTAGTAGCAGAACTTTAGCTACTATATACAGTTATTGGCGTTTCTCAGCATTTAATGTTCCATTATTGAGGATTGTTAATACTCCTTTCAATAATTAACTTTCTTGTTCCTTGGTGATTTTTGTTTTCATTGATTCATTCTGAGGGTTTCATTTATTCTATTTCACTGGTGCTAGTTTCACTTTAATTATAACCGCTCTTGTTGTATTTTGACAGGCTAACCTAGCTCTTGCAAGCTTGAAAGGTCATTCGTTTTGCTCTAGACCAGTATGCAGTATGCATGTAAATATTTCTTGATAACAATTGCAAGAAATAACCGCTAAGCAGTCCGAATCAAACGGCGTTGAGATTTGTTAGAATATCTAATTTCAGAGCCACGAAGAACATTACTTTACAAGATGAAATGGTCAATATCACCCTTGACCTGGCTTTTGGAATGATAGGCCGAACAGGAACCCAATGGTTTTCGATAATGACGCTTGAATCTGCAATTCACTGCGATGTTATTGAGTACTCTACTGACTACTCCATTTCGACTGGGATATGATTTTGATTGTCTCCCTGGGATGCATGCCGAATAGCGGCAAATGATCAGCAATGGGGTGACCTTGCACAAAAATGGCGATAGCAGACCCAAGGGGGGCTCAACCGCTATCATACATAACAATGAATCAGCCAAAGCCACCAAAGGCTGTCAACAGGGAGATCGGACAATTATGGGTAAATGGATAATTTTGTGGTATTTAGTTGCTAATAGAAAAAAATGCACATTCCGGAGCAACATGCACAAGAGGAGCAAATACTAGAACTAGAACCATCGAGAGAGTTTTGAATCGCAGAATTATTTCCACCACCAAAATAGAATTTAAATGTCGAAACTATTTATCAAAGGAAGTCGTTCAGCTTGATTGTCCATGATCGTTTGGAAGAAGAGCGGCTTTAGCAAAAAGCAAAAGCAGACCTGAAGCGTGTCTAAGCTATTTACGATGCTCAAAAAAACATAAGAGCTAGAACGATGGTCGTAGGAGGAATGCTGGTTGACAAGAGTATTTCTTGACAGCTAGTATTCTTTGGGGAATGTTGTCCCCAAGTACCCGAGGATGTTGAGGTTTCGGTAAGGTTCTTACGTAGACTGCGACCTAGCAAAAATATGTGGACTGCAAATAGGGCATCAAATTGGACCTGGTGTTTTAAGCTGGCAGATATATTTTGAACCCAGTTAAATAAAGCGGCACTGCAGAGGCGACACTTGCACGTGAACACCTCGAATCTACTCGAAAGTATCATACCGTCGCCGTCTCGGTAAAACCTTGACAGGCTTTGGAGTACGTTCAAACTTTGCATCGTTGTGTTGTTGACTTAGGCTCGGTTGAGATGCACTCCCGATTAATACTGGTCAGACTTTGAGTACCAGTACCCAAGCTGGTATCAACCTCGCATTGTCTCTCTGCTTAGCGAAGATAACCATGGGATCAAAAGGAGAGGAAACGCAACAGACATGGTTTCTCAGAAATTACCAAAAGCAGCAACGAATAAAACAATAAATATTTCACTAGACACTAAATTAAAGACCAAAGATAAATGGACGAGTGAATGAAAAAGTTCAGAGAACATATCTCAGCCGGATGTAATCGCTGCATTTCGGCGCAGTAAAAAAAACTGCGCTCACTCCGGAATGTCTACCATGAGAGTGTATGATGAACCACTCCGAGGGCGAACAACAAATCATGGCTGAAAAAGAAAAGAGCGAGGAGATCAACAAAGTGCCACTGAGCAATGTTTCTGATATCACCAAAATGGTGACTGAAGCATTGTACTTAAAAAATGAAACAGAGAACCTCGTTTCTGAGAGAAGGATGAACAGTACAATAGTCGTTGAGCGCACACACACGAACGGAGATAGCGGCTCCGAGGGGGGACCCAATAAAATTGGAGCAACTAAAATAAGATAGAAAAACCCAAGAAAAATTAAAAATAATAACAACGACTAGCGGCTGCAGCCACGACGTTAACAGTACATCGAGAGCGATACTAACCATGACAAATACGACGAATAATACAATGACAGTGAAGACGGACGAAAAAAGGAAATTAGACGAAAGTCTGGTCCAGACTGAGATTCCTGCAGCGTTTGGGCGCAGCAAAAAAACTATGCGAACGCCAGAGTGTCTTAACAAGGAAAAGTGGGAAACTCTTCAGGTGTTCGAGCTGTGGAGGAAAATATAAAGAACATCGAGAATCCGATGGCCACTGCTGCGATCGTTACCGATGCCACCGATGCAAGAGTCGTAAATCCTGATATAATAAAGAACCATCCTGAAGCCAACGAGGAGATTACTGCAGGAAAATTAACAATAGACCAGACAAATAAAGCGACGTTGTGTGATTGCATAGCCAACGTCGAAAATGTGGCGGTTTGGAACAGCAATTTCCAAGCGGAGAGTTGTGGACGGGTTCGATGCTCAGGGACCACCTTCTTTTGTGCATACTTAACACCGAACGAATCGATATCATATTTCCAAGCCAAGCTTTATGCTTTGAAGGGCGCTGTCTCGAACGCTGAGGGCAAAGTGCTCGTTGGGGGAGACTTCAACGCAAAAGCAATCGAACGGGGCATGCCTCAAACAGCTTCGCGGAAAAAACGAATCCTGCAAATGGCGGCCAGGACGGCACTCGTTGTACTAAACACCGGAAACACGCCGACTTTTCGCCGTATTTGCTGTGAAGAAACCATACCAGACGTGACATTCACCTCGGAGTCTTTAGTACGGAGGATACACAGCTGGAAAGTATTAGAGTACTACTCAGCCAGTGATCATCAGCGCATTCTGCTTGAGATAAGTGATGTTGCCTCCCGACGTCCTTGCTCTTGGCTTTCAGCAACTGGGTGGAACAGTAGGTGCACCGTTGCAGGGAGCTTCGGAACGGATGGAAGAACTGGCTGCTCAAGACGTGGTGAACTCTACTATGAGCGCCATTACGACTGCTTGCTGTGCTTTTATGGCCCGTCGAAGACCCCGGTACGGCAAGCCCCCAGTGTACTAGTGGTCAACTGAAATCGCTGAAAAGCGAAGGGAGTGTCACAAGCTTCGACGTCAGGCTCAACGGGCGCGGAACTGTGACGAGGCTCGCAACCGGGTGGCAGCATATAAGTCGGCCAGGAAATGCCTTCGCAAATTGATCAACAACAGCAAGGCTCGCTGCTGCCAAGATCTAGTGGACAATGTGAACAAGGATCCGTGGGGCCTTGGCTACAAGCTGGTCATGCGGAAGCTTGGTGCCCTACGGATGCCTTGTATACATGACGCGGAAAAGATGGACGCGATGATACGGGGACTCTTCACCGCCCATCCCGTCCGTGTTGACGCTGTCCATGGTGAAACAGCAGTCGAGTGCCCACTCTTCACACAGCTGGAACTGGAGGAGGCAGTTTTCTCATTGAAAGTAGGGAAGGCTCCAGGTCCAGATGGTGTTCCGGCTGAGGTGTTGCAGCTCGTCTATCACCATTGTCCTAACTTGCTGCTCAGCACAGTCAGCGCTTGCCTACGGGACGGGGTTTTCCCGATACGATGGAAGGTGGCGACGCTCGTGCTGATCAGCAAGGGGAAGGGGAATCCCGAATCACCGTCTGCATACCGCCCGTTATGCATGCTAGACACGGCTGGGAAAGTGCTAGAGAAACTCATCAAGGGAAGACTCATTGACGCGATTCGTGCTGCTGGGGACCTATCTCCTCGGCAGTACGGCTTTAGAGCAGGACGTTCTACCATTGATGCAATTGCAGAGGTGGGGAACGCGGTCCAAAAGGCAGAGGCATATAGTCGCACTAAGCGACGGATCGTCCTGTTGGTGACACTCGACGTCAGGAATGCCCTCAACTCCGCTAGATGGGTGGATATTCTGGATACGCTGGAAAACTCTTTTCAAGTTCCAGAATATCTAATGCGGCTCTTGAAGAACTACTTAAAGGACCGAAGCCTGCTCTACGACACGACACAGGGCCAACGATGGATGGAAATTACATCGGGTGTTGCCCAGGGATCTATCCTTGGTCCGGACCTGTGGAACGTGTCATACGACGGGCTACTGAGACTTGAGATGCCAGATGAGTTGCGCCTGGTCGGCTATGCGGATGATGTTGCGGCTCTGGTCGCTGGACGCACCATTGAACAAGCGCAACTTAGGCCACGTATGCTAATGCACCGAGTGAGGGACTTGATGACTGCTCGGGGGCTCAGTTTAGCACTGGAGAAAACCGCAGCGGTCACCTTGACAAAAAAGAGAATCTCTAGAAAGGATGATCAGTATTGGCGACATACGAATCTAATCGAAGTCAGCGGTGAAGTACCTGGGGCTACTGATCCACTCGAAGATGAGTTTCTCTGAGCAAATCAGGGCAACGTCTGAGAAGGCTGCTTCGGGAATATCGGCTCTGAGTCGACTTATGGCCAACGTAGGGGGACCCAGCCCACCAAGTAGACGCCTCTTGATGAGTGCTGTAAGGTCAATGCTACTGTACGGAGCAGAGGTATGGGGCGACGGTCTCAGCAAGGAGGTATACCGAAAACGTTTGGCACAGGTACAGAGAAGAGGAGCACCGAGAATTGCATCTTCGTATCCAACAGTCTCTGATTCGGTGGTGAGAGTTATTGTAGGCGTCATACCTGTCACCCTCCTTGCTAAAGAGCGCCGCGCTATTAACCTGCGCCGAAACGAGGATGCGAGTGAGATGGTTGTCCGCGAGTAGAGACAGCGCTCGCTTAACGATTGGCAGCAGTCTTGGGTCAATTGCACGAAGAGAACGTGGACTGCGCGCCTCATCTCGGATGTGAGACCGTGGCTAAATCGAAGGCATCGTGAGGCTGACTTCTATCTGACCCAGGTTTTGAGCGGGCATCGGTGTTCTCTGCCTTATCTGCACAAGATTTTTTGCGTGTACAAAATGGGTCAGGCTGCGAAGGGAACTCTACACGGAGATGGGAGAGCTCACCTCGGATAATATTGTTGCGGCGATGCTCGAATCGGTTGACAAATGGAATCAGGTGGCACATTATGCTCAGGCAGTCCTAAAATATAGAAGGGACTCACAGCAGCTGGGGGCGTTGGGGCTGGGGGATCACTCTTCTGGCATTTCCTCTTCCCTTCTTCCCTCCCACTAGGAAAGGGACTCCCCAGATTGAAGGCGCCCCACGGCGTAACAAAACGAGACCTGGCCCGAAGTAATGTGTCAAACGGTTCCAGGCTGGGTTCTCAGGTTGACAGGGGAGGTGTTTAGTGGGTAGTCCAGTCGCCTTCTTTTGGGCATGGGAGTCTCAGACTCTGTGCATAAATGCCATTCACCTCCCAACCACAAAAAAAAAATACGGGGGAAGTGTTTGTCGAATCGAAACTAAAGTTAAACACATGAAGTTTTTAATCGACTCAAAGGTCAATTTTTCCAAGCAAATCAGGACAATGGCTGATAGGGCTGCTTCAGACGTAGCGGCTCTGGGTCGACGTACAACCATGTTAATGTATGAAGCAGAAATATGGGGCGATGTTTTTGGCAAGGAGCTGTACCGAAAGCGCTTGGCATAGCTGCAGAGAAGAGGAGCATTGAGAATCCGCTATACCAAAGCCTTTGATTTAGCAGATCTTATTAGCGAAGGCATGATAACTAACGACTTCTTTACTAAAGAGCGCTATATTATCTTCCTGCGAGACAACAATCATTCAATGATTGATTGTCAGCAGCCTTGAGTGAAAACACAAAGAGAAGACGAACTGGGTGGCCCATTGCTGATTTGACAACGTGACTCAATTGAATGCACTCTGAGTCTGACTTCTCCCTGATCCGACTCTTAAGTGAGCAGAGATGTTTTCAGTCTTACTTGCACAAGATTGGATAGTCGTGGTCCCCTGACTGTAGGTGCAAGAGAAGAAGATGAATCCTGCCACATATTTTTTTGCATACAAAAATGGAAAGGCTCCACTGGGACTTCTACAAAGAAACAGAAGGGCAAATATAATTGGAGAGATACGTAGATTGGTTGACAATATAACCATGTGGCACATGACGTTCAAGTAGTCCTATAAGATAAAAAAAGGACTCATTTAAGCAGCTGAGGACGTTGGGAATTAGCAGATCACTTTTCTAGCAATCTCATCCTCTTTTTTTTTGTTCAGGATTTAATCTCTCGTTTACGATCTAGTAAAAATAATTGCTTTTGGTTTAGTTACACGTACTTATTGACCACACGGATTGAAAAATAATAATCACACAAGTATATAAAATAATAATTAGCAGCACAAATTCATGCAATAGGTGCTGCTGGCAAAACGTACCGATAAAAAATTGTACGCAGATGACCAGCGAAAAATCAAGGGATCCGTCAACCGGAAGATATGTGAATTGTCATTAGAGCAGCCCGGCTAAACCGGTCAGTCGCCCACTGGTAAAATATAGACCATAGGCTTAAAAACAAAAATTCAATCTAGGATGCAGTCAAAAGGTCCTTAAAGAGAAGGCAACTACAGTTTTGCATGAGCCTATAGTCACTCTCAAAATCAGGGACATTGACCAGATGATAGACTTAACTGAGTTATAAGATGCTATTTATTGCAAGTTGCATAGTTTAACTGGAATTGATATAAGGCGTAACAGAATGTTTTTAGGCTAGCTTCTTAGGTTGACAAGGGAGGTGTTTAGTGGGTAGTCCAGAAGCGAGTCTTTAAGGCCCATATTAACCGTAAATAGCCTTTACCGGTCTACTACAAAAAAAGATGAGCATTGTTTCAATAGTTAGTACAAAACACTTACATAAGTGTGGTAATTTTTTAAACCCTAAAATTATGAAATTTTTTTTTGCATGTTTTGCCTCTTTCACTCCGCTCAGCCCCGTTACCTCTCTTTCAACATTCCATCTTGAAAGTTCTTTCCAATACCTTTCGTTTGATAACCATGTTGGCTACCTTCAGAAAAAAATGTTTAATGGGGTATATGTTGGGCCTTATGGATTATTTTTTCATACCGGAATTTCAGAGAGGTTACTACTTTTGATCTACTGGCAAAGTTTTATAGGCGTAGCTGTTTTAATTTCCTAGGAAAATATGCTGTGACACACGG
The DNA here is from genome assembly GCA_963969285.1 of Odontomyia ornata. NCBI lineage: Eukaryota > Metazoa > Arthropoda > Insecta > Diptera > Stratiomyidae > Odontomyia > Odontomyia ornata. The sequence continues at coordinate 89,463,409 of OZ017741.1, read as the reverse complement.
GCGGACCGATAGACAGGTCATGAAACTATCAGGGTATTGCAAAGGCATTTTACAAAATTCTAAAAAGATAGAATTGACTACTATACAAACTTTCCGAAAATTATTGAAGTTTTAATAGTCTTTGTGCAAAATATAACAATCTTATAGATTTTCGCTCCAGCAAAAGCTTTAAACTCAAACAATTTAATGTATTCTGAGCTTAAGTGCTGGTAATCATGCATTCAAACTCTTGCTATTGTTTTCTCACTAGCTTTACAAAGAAAACAGTTATCCTTGTGAGAACTGTTCTGTAACAGACTCCATCGCGAATGCCTTGATAGAATACAGGAGAAGCGAGCTCACAAGATGTGAAATACTTGCACTAAGAACAGAACATGTAAAATTGCAAAACAACCAAGCAAAACAGTTACAGTGAAAACGCTTGCAGTGAACTCGATTTTCCGCATAAATTATCCTTTTCAATTTTGCAGGCATGCATGATTAGTGTAGCGAATGCAACGTACCGGAAATAATCAAAGCTTAGATATTTCCATGAAGCACTTGCAGGTTTCAATTTACTCGTACAACAGGCAACGGGCAATGCAAATCTTGCTGAACTGTACGGTGTAAAAGGATCTACTTGCAAGAGCTGTACGTGGGTAGGAGTAGTACGAGGATTGAATAGGGAGCTCTATACGTTTTGAAGAAGTTTATGCAAGAACTTATGGTGTTGTCTGCAATTTTTTCAAATGGAAAGCTCGATTTAACTTAAAAATATGTGCATTTGATGTATGCGGTGAAGCTTAAGTGATGGTTTTTCAAGCGTAAAATTATTTGCTCGGAATAAATTTTGAGCTTCAGAAATATTAAACGATCTAGAAATGCACAAGATACCTTCATTGATTGCAAATTATTTTCAGCTTTTTTTATTCAGGAGATCATTGGCAAGTGGGTTGGTAATGCAGGTAATATATGATACTAATGGCTTTTTTTAGAGGCGGGTAACTTACAATTGAAATACATAAAAAAAGGGATTTTAAGAAGAAATTTTAAGAAGATTAAATCAAAACTACATTTTCTGATTTGAATGAAAGTCCATAGAATACTGAAATCTAGCGTTATTGTCGTTGTAATTGGATAACTTTAAACGGCTATAACTACTTGTATATGATTCGATTTTCTTTATATTTCCAGAGTATTAGGGCCTTATGCAAGACTACTCAAATATAGAATATTGTTGAGTTCAAGGGCATCCCCGTGCATTTATAGATTGTACCATTATTAACAATGTTGAATAAATATAAATTTATAAGATAGACCATATATGAGTGAAATTTTTTTTGATTCTGTTTGCCAACACTAGTGGTGCAGTTGTAGTTCTTCTTTTCTATACGAATGTCATATCGTTTTGTGCTCAATAATAATTATCGCATTTATAGAAATCGAACGTGAGTTTTATTGAAATATTACTGAATACCAACAGATTATAGGCCCAGATACGTAAGAAGTGAATATTTCAATAAAAAATAAAAGTTAAGAGCAAGATTACAACCAATGCAAAAGTAACCTACGAAATGGAGGTTACGAACGTAATAAAAATTGAGAAGTTTGATGGCAGAAATTTCAAACAATGGAAGTTTCAAGTGAAATGTTTGAGACTGCAAAAATAGTCATGACGAAATAAGAAGCAGTCCATGAACAGAAGCTAGAATATAACAAAATGTTAATTCATGAGAAATTCTACTAATATACATTTAATGCCAGTGATACGATGGCATGCATGTGCCCAAGATGGAAGGCTTAGCAAAGCAACTAAGGGAGACTGCGAACGCTCGAGCGTCCTATTCAGGAGAAACGGGAAACTCTGCAGGAAATTTCAGGTGTTCGAGCGGTGGGAGATAACATAAAGAGCACCGAAAATTTGATTGTCACTGCTGCGATCGTTAACGAAGCGACCGATGCAAGGGTCGCAAATCCCGACATTGCAATAAAAAACCCAGAAGCCAACGAGGAGATTACGGCATTAAAAGCAAAGAGTGACCAGACACCGCGTGAATGCACCGCCAAAGTTGAAAATGTGGCGGAAGTACTGCACTCAGAAACGAAACGCGATAACCTCTCCCAAGGATGGTTGCAAGGTACAATTGCGGCCCAGCGATATGAAGAAGAAAGACTACTCTGAAAACCGGGAGATGTTCTGAAAAGAATACAAGCTGCACGCGACTCCCCAAAAATCAGCAAAGCAGCAAAGGAAGGGCTCCTTGAACTAGAGGAGCTCCTAGATCGCATAGGGCACTATCGGAGAAATTGGCTATGGGCCGAAGACGAAGAGAAGGCTAAAGAGGCGCTTAGGGCAAAGTCTAAAGGCGACACGCAGATAGCTCCACCATTAAACGTCAATAAGAGAGTGGCGTCTAGCCCAATCGAAGGAGATCGGGATAAAAGAAGGAAGGAAGAGGCACTTGAAGGGCGTGGAACAGTAGATAAGGGGTTCCAGACAGTACTTACAAAAGGAGCGAAGAAAGCTGCAGAGAAACTCCTTCAAAAAAAGCCAGAAAGTAAAGTTCGTACGGACGCCCAATTGCTAAAAGGACCTGATGCAGAGCAGGAGAGGCAGAAGCCCCGACGAAGACCCCGGCAGCAGGCACTGCTTGTGAAGCCCCAAGATGGCCGATCCTACGTGGAAGTACTGCGGGACATCAGGGGAAACGTAAGGCCCAAAGACACCAATGCTACCATTAAAGTAGTACGACCAACGCGGTCGGGCCACATACTGGTCGAATTCGGAGCAGAGGCCGGCAATAAAGATGCATTCTGTGACGCAGTAAAGAAAGTCCTCGGCAAAAGCGCTACTATAGCCCAGCTCGAGCCGGTGGCAACGCTCGAAATACGAGACATTGACTGCGTGACGGATCTGGCCGAGGTAGAAGAGGCCATCAAAAAGGAGTTCCCTAGCGTGGGAAGGATCAAAGCGAGACTGACACAGAAAACAACAGGGGACAACGCATGGCCATAATTGACTTGACCGAAAAGGACGCCGAACAATTCCTGAACAAGGGCAAAGTACGAATAGGGTGAGTTGTCTGTAGGATACGGCGAAGAGCAACGCCTCTTCAATGTTTCAAATGCTTTGGTTATGGTCACACCACACAAGTATGCAAAGGACCCGATAGGAGTTCCCTATGTTACAAATGCGGTGAAATGGGACATAAAAGAAAAGAGTGTACGAAGGAGGCACACTGTATTCTTTGGAAGGACACTGATCCAAGACTTGATTTTGGACACGTCTTGGGATCAGGAAAATGCCGGGTGTTCCAGGAAGCCCTAGCCAAGACAAAATCAGAGCTTCGATGACCCGCATTCTGCAGCTAAACCTACACCGCAGTTCAACCGCCCAAAATCTGCTTGAGCAGTTTGCGAGGGACATTTAAGCCGACTTCTTGCTGCTGAGTGAGCAACACCATAATAAAAGTCCTGCATTATGGTACTCTGATGAAACTGGTACTGCCGCCATCTTGGTTCGGAACAGTGACTTTCAAGCGAAGAGTTGTGGACGGGGGATGGTTTCGTGTGGGTTCGGTGCCCAGGGATCACCTTCTTTAGTGTGTACCTAACGCCGAACGAGTCGATACCATCTTTCCAAGCCAAGCTTAATGCTTTGGAGGGCGCTGTCTCGAACGCAGAGGGTAAAGTGCTCGTCGGGGGTGACTTCAATGCTAAAGCAATCGAATGGGGCATGCCTCAGACGGATCCGCGGGGAAAACGAATCCTGGAAATGGCGGCCAAGACGGCCCTCGTCGTACTAAGCTCTGGAAATACGCCGACTTTCCGCCGTATTGGCTGTGAGGGAACCATACCGGACGAGACATTCACCTCGGAGTCCTTAGTACGGAGGATACACAACTGGAAATTATTAGAGGACTACTCAGCCAGTGATTACCAGTGCATTCTGCTTGAGATAAGTGATGCTGTTTCCCGACGTCCGTGCTCTCGGCCTTCTACAACTGGATGGAACATCGGAAGGATGGACGTCGAGAGGTTCGTCAAGGTTCTCACAGCAGGTGAGCTGCTGCAGGGAGCTTCGGAGGGGACGGAAGAACTGGCAGCTCAAGACGTGGTCAACTCCACTATGAGCATAATCACGACTGCTTGCTGCGCTTCTATGCCCCGTCGAAAACCCCGGTACGGCGAGCCCGCAGTGTACTGGTGGTCTACTGAAATCGCTGAAAAGCGGAGGGAGTGTCACAAGCTTCAGCGTGAGGCTCAACAGGCACGGAACCGTGACGAGGCATGCAACCAGGTGGCAGCATATAAGTCGGCCAGGAAATGCCTTCGCAAACTGATCAACAGTAGCAAGGCTCGCTGCTGGCAAGACAGAGTGGACAATGTGAACAAGGATCCGTGGGGCCTTGGCTACATCCTTGTCATGGGGAAACTTGGTGCCCTACGGAAGCCTTGTATACATGACGCGGAAAAGATGGACGCGATGATACGGGGACTCTTCCCCGCCCATCTCGTCCATGTTGACGCTGTCCATGGTGAAACAGCAGTAGATCGCCTACTCTTCACACAGCTGGAACTGGAGGAGGCAGTCCTTTCCTTGAAAGCGAGGAATGCTCCAGGTCCAGATGGTGTTCCAGCTGAGGTGTTGCGGCTCGTCTATCACCATTGTCCTGAGTTACTGCTCACCTACGGGATGGGGTTTTCCCGGTACGATGGAAGGTAGGGAAGTGCTAGAGAAACTCATCAAGGGAAGACTCACTGACGCGATCCGTGCTGCTGGGGACCTATCTCCTCGGCAGTACGGCTTTAGAGCAGGACGTTCTACCATTGATGCGATTGCAGAGGTGGTGAACGCGGTCCAAAAGGCAGAGGCACATAGTCGCACCAAGCGACGGATCGTCCTGTTGGTGACACTCGACGTCAGGAATGCCTTCAACTCCGCTAGATGGGTGGATATTCTGGAGACGCTGGAAAACTCTTTTCAAGTTCCAGAATATCTGATGCGGCTTTTGAGGAACTACCTAAAGGACCGAAGCCTGCTCTATGACACGACACAGGGCCAACGAAGGATGGAGACTACATCGGGTGTTGCCCAGGGATCTATCCTTGGTCCGGACCTGTGGAACGTGTCTTACGACGGGCTACTGAGGCTTGAGATGCCAGATGAGTCGCGCTTGGTCGGCTATGCAGATGATGTTGCGGCTCTGGTCGCTGGACGCACCGTTGAACAAGCGCAACTTAGGCTAGGTATGCTAATGCGCCAAGTGAGGGACTGGATGACTGCTCGCGGGCTCAGTTTAGCACTGGAGAAAACCGAAGTGGTCATCTTGACAAAAAAGAGAATCCCTAGAAAGGATGATCAGTATTAGCGACATACGAATCTAATCGAAGTCAGCGGTGAAGTACCTGGGGCTACTGATCGACTCGAAGATGAGTTTCTCTGAGCAAATCAGGGCAACGTCTGAGAAGGTTGCTTTGGGAATATCAGCCCTGAGTCGACTTATGGCCAACGTAGGGGGACCCAGCCCGTCAAAAAGACGCCTCTTGATGAGTGCTGTAGGGTCAGTGCTACTGTACGGAGCAAAGGTATGGGGCGACGCTCTCAGCAAGGAGGTATACCGAAAACGTTTGGCACAGGTACAGAGAAGAGGAGCACTGAGAATTGCTTTTCGTATCCAACAGTCTCCGACTCGGCCGTGAGAGTGATTGCAGGCGTGATACCTGTCGCCCTCCTTGCCCTCGAAACGAGGATGCGAGGGAGATAGTTGTCCGCGAGGAGAGACAGCGCTCGCTCAATGATTGGCAGCAGTCTTGGGTGAATTGCACGAAGGTAAGGTGGACTGCGCGCCTCATCCCGGATGTGAGACCATGGATAAATCGAAGGCATGGTGAGACTGACTTCTATCTGACCCAGCTTTTGAGCGGGCACGGGTGTTTTAAGTCTTACCTGCACAAGATCGGTAAGTCACGTTCTCCCGATTGTCGGTTTTGCCCAGGAGAGGAGGACAATGCCTGTCACACATTTTTCGCGTGCACAAAATGGGTCAGGCTGCGAAGAGAACTCTACAGGGAGACGGGAGAGCTCACCTCGGATAATATAGTTACGGTGATGAATCGGTCGACAAATGGAACCAGGTGGCACATTATGCTCGGGCAGTCCTAAAATATAAAAGGGACTCACAGCAGCCGGGGGCGCTGGGGCTTGGGATCGCTCTTCTGGCATTTCCTCTTCCCCTCCCCCCTCCCGATAGGAAAGGGACTCCCCAGCTTGAAGGCACCCCACGGCGTAACAAAACGAGACCTGGCCCGAAGTAATGTGTCAAACGGTTCCAGGCTGGGTTCTCAGGTTGACAGGGGAGGTGTTTAGTGGGTAGTCCAGTCGCGCATGGGAGTCCCACACTCTGTGCATAAATAGCATTCACCTTCCAACCACAAAAAAAAGGGAGACTGGTGAGAAGATTAGTGATACAGCAGTAATGACAAAAATTCTAAGCACATTACCAACAACATATCGTTCGCTTAGACAAGCATGGCTGTCAGTCGATGAAGATAGCCAAAAAATTCAAAAACTCACTTCTCGCTTGATAGATGAAGAATCAAGCCCTAGTAACAATAAAAATAGTTGTGAGACTGCGTTAGTGACGTCAAAAGGAAATTTCAAACCAAGAAATGGAAGTAAACAAAATAAGCACAAAACAATAACACTAAAAGAGGCCATTTTGCTGAAGATTCAGATGCTAAAGAAAAATTTTAATGATAAGAACTTTAATATCGTGTAGGCATTCAGCGCGGAAAGTTACTTTTCTGAACATGTTAAAGATGCATGGATACTAGATAATGGACCCTCAATGCACATGACCTTCAGGCGCGACTACTTCTGTGAATTGAACAAATCTAAATACAACGGTTCAATTGGCTAACAGAGTATCAAAGTATGTGGCGAAGGAACTATACTGTTAGATAAACAAGTTAATGGCACATGGGAGCGATGTACACTTGAGCATGTATTATATGTACCTGATTTACGAAGAAATCTTTAAACAGCTACCACTACAGCCACTGAAATGCACAGTTTGATGTGGTTTCTGAGCTGGTGGAATCATCGGTCCATATTGCTTTAAAAATGAGTATGGTCAGAACGTAACCATCAATGGCGACCGTTATCGTACTATGATAGCGGATTTTTTGCTATCTTAAATGAAAGTCCATGGTATTGGTGAACTTTGGTTTCAACAAGACGGCGCTACTCCACATACGGCGAGAGAAACAATGGACTTATTGAGAAATAATTTTGATGAGAATCTGATTTTACCCTTTGAACCAGTAAATTGGCCGTGTAGATCGTGTGATATCACACCCCTCAGCGAGCCAAGGATGCATGCCCAGCTGTTAACAACTTGGATTAGGGACACGTACAAGCACTGGCAGGCTAGTGTCTGTAGTGTCACGGGATGATTTCTTTCCCATAGCACTGAGTCCCACTACAAAATATTTTTCATAGACATATTTGGGAATCTGGAGTAATTATACTAAAAAAACAAAATGGGCCGAGGCCAGAACTTAAGTTTATTGTTTGCGTGCGGCCTCGTCTTTGACGAGGGAACTTGTGGCTCATAACAAGAGGTGGAGCATCCTGACGGGATACTCTCTCCCAGCTGGACCCCAGGTCTCGATGGTATGAGTCCACATGCGAGGCATCTCGTTCCTGGCGAGTCCCTACAGCAAGGAAGGACCACCACTCGATGACTAGGCAAGTGAAGGGATCTGCCCATCGTTGTGGGTCTCATACCTGATCTGGCTTAAGGAAAAAAACGAAGCCTGAAATTTATGTTTACTGGCAACTGTTTATACTTATTCTATACACAGTAAATTTAGATGTACTGGTTTAAATTCGATATTTCATCATCAAAGCGTTTTTATATTGTTCAATTAATATGATATATACAATAATATTAAATAATATGGTTTATGCCTAAAATTCTGTTATTTCAGGAAGAATAAGTTTTGATTGCTGTTTTTGTTATTTTTTAATGGTTTGTTAAATGAAGAATATATTGATTTAAAAAATAAGTTTAAGACGTTGATTTAGTAGTTGTTGATTAAAGAATTGAGTATTTTTCTTTTATGTATTATTTGATGTTGTGTCAGTTGTTTATGTTTGTTAAAAGCTTTTTTATAAATATCTTTTAGGGCATAAATATGCTTTTGTTTTAAGCATTACATGTGGATTATGTACGAGGTGTGTTCAAAAAGTAAGGTGGCGTTGTATTTTTCGGAAAAAAATATTTATCTATACGTCAATATTTATGTTGTCCCCTTCAAAGTAATTAATACGCTTGTGCCAACGGTTTTCTCAATCCTCCAAGCACTTCTCATAAGCAGTTTTCGGCATAGCCTTGAGCTCTTCCAGCAATGCAGCCTTTATCTTCTCAATTATTGCAAATCTCCATCCTTTCATAGGTCTCTTCAGTTTTGGGAACAAAAAAAAGTCACATAGGGCCAAATTCGGTGAATATGGTAGCTGAGGCATGATTGTGGTGTTGTTTTTGACCAAAACATTCTTGACCTTTGATCCATTTTTTCGGTTGCCAAAAATCGTCGACCACGTAATACACTTCTAACCGTTATGCCTCTCACAAACAAACTAACATATTATATACATAGCTGAAACTGTAAATATATGTTTGTCACGTGTGTACCGATATAAAAAAATTGATAATCGAATGTACGTTGCCCGCGAAATTTGAAAAGTCACCCTACTTTTTGAGCACAGCTCGTATGTAAGTTAGTATAATAATATCGCGTTTTACAGTTCGTGACAGATCAGTTCAATGTACCGGGAAAGTGAAAACGCACTATCTTTTAAATAAAGTTAAAAGAGTTTATTTAACAAGAATGCACAATACTTAATTTCACTATTTTACAAATCGCTCTTTAATTCGCGCTCTAATCTTATCGCAATTATACTATCATTCACCTCGGCTTTATATAGGGTCTCTAGTCATTCAATCTTTTTCTCGTATATTGGCGAATTTTTTGACGAGAACTACCTGGGATATTCGAGAAGTCTTATTAATACACGAAGTGACGTCACTTGTTTAATTTTCTTGGTTGCTTCTATTCAATCAATACTGATCATGATGTTATTAACAGTTGTGACAACAATTGCGACAGTATTTCGCAGGATTGTGTGGAAGTCTAACACTGCCCCCACGTCAATTCTTTTCGCCCCGAAAAGATGTGTCGCCAGTTGTAGTTAAGTCTCCCTGCATGTAATATGGGACAAGATGGTCCAAGTGCATGATTTTATCTCGGCTCTCGGCTTACGGTGTTCGTGTCTGCGATATTAGACATCGTTGATTCGTTTTGTAACTCGGTATGATCCCTCCCAATTATGCTGCAATTTCGGACACCTACCCTTCCGCCGTTGTGGGCTGAATAGCCACACTACTCGTAAGCCATCTTGCTGAATGCCTGTAGAATTTGCCTTTAAATCATACCTAGTATTCATGCGGTCAGTGGCCGATTCGAGGTGTTTTCGCAGTGTTCGATGCATCTGGTTCAACCGTTGCCTTAGCTCACTTTTGTACTCCGAGATCGTTTGGGGTTTCTCAGGGGGTGCTCCGAACTTTACATCAGCCGGCAGACGAATATTCTTTTGAAAAATGACTTTGCCCATCGATGCATGTTCGGCAGCTCTATACGCCATCAAGAATAATGTGCCAGTCCTAGTCTCTTTCACCTTGGCCAGGTGTTTATTGAGTGTGCTGTTGACACGTTCGACCATTCCATCGGATTGAGGATGCAGCGGTGTTGTCCTCGTTTTCCATATTCCCAGCAGCCCGTACATTTTCTCAAAGCTAGTGACTCAAAGTTTCGGCCTTGATCCAAATGTAGTGCACAAGATACGCCGTACCTACTGACCCAATTTAACACTAGCTGTTTGAATACAGTAGTTGCTTCCTGGTAGGGAAAAGGGTAGACCTCGGGCCACTTGCTGAAATAATCGGCTACAACCAGCGTGTATCGATTTCCCCATTCAGATTCAGGAAAGGATCCCTCGATGTCAACACCAATCCTTTCAAACGGTATCCCCACGTTATAGGTTTGCATTCATCGTCTAAGTCGTTGCTTTGGGCCTTTGACGGAAGCCCAAATTGTGCATCTACGATAGCAGTCGTCTGCGTCTGCTCGAGCGTGGAGCCAGTTAATGCTTCCCCGCAATTTCGCTAAGGTCTTGTCAACACCAAGGTGGCCTCCCGAGAATCCTTCGTGCATTTACATAAGCACATTGTGGATTCGGCTTTGAGGAAGTATAGTTTGCATCCTATAGGAGCTGCCATTCACCGTTTCCTATTTCCGCTTGACTACGCCACCCTCCACCTGAAGGGAGTTCCATTGAGCCAAACAGCTTTTCAGGGTTGCACCATGCATCGAAACGTCCTTCCACTCAGGTCGCCCAGGTGTCTCCTTCCATACGAGTAATGGTCCGATGTCTTCGTCAGCTAGCTGGGCTTTTCAAATCTCCTCCAGTGGCCAACCTTCATCAAATTCGGCCGTTTTCACTCGCAGATCAATGGTCGGCTCCTTTTCCTCAATCCACCACCAATGCTTTCAGTTAGCTGGACATGGACGACAAGATAGGTTGTCAGCGTTTCCATGAACTCCGGTCTTCTGATGAAAAATTTTGTAATCGTATCACTGCGATCTTTCGATCCATCTCGCAACTTATCCCTCGCAGTTTTTGAAGTTAGCAGACATCTTAGCAATTCATGGTCTGTTTGAAGAACAAATTTCTGGCCATATATGCACTTGTGGAACTGCTTAGTGGCCTCTATTAAAGCCAATAGCTCCTTCCTGGTCACGCAGTAGTTCCTCTCACTTTTTGAGAGAACTCTACTCTAGTACGAGAGAACTCTTCCTTCGCCATCGATCTGCTAGGGGAGTACAGCTTCAATCCCGCCATCGCTCGCATCGGTGTCACGGACGATTCACACAGCTTCTCTTTCCAGGTCTCAAAAGCTGCCTGGTATTGTTCATACGGACATACGGACAATTTTTCTCGGCTAGCTGATGGAGACACTTAGCTATTTTGGCAAAGTCTTTGACGAATCTTTGTTAGTAGGTCACCAGACCCAGAAAACTTCGTAGTTGGCGAATGTTGTTTTATGTTGGCCAGCTTTTCACGGCTTCAAATTTCTCAGGGCTTGTTTTGACCCCTATTGCTGATACAATGTGTCCCAGGTATTTTACTTTAGCTGCAAAAAGGGTACACTTGTCGGCACTAAGTTTCAGATTGGCCAGTTACAATCGGGAGAAGAGTTACACACATCCTCTTCGAACGTTCTCCCGATAACAATGATGTCATCTAGGTACACCAAGCAAGTCTTCTATGTTAGGCCTCGTAGCACGTATTTCATCAGGCGTTCCAAGGTGGCTGGAGCGTTGCAAAGCCCAAATGGCATCACCACGAATTGCCACAATCCGGTCCAACTGAAAATGTGGTCTTCTCTTGGTCCTTCTTGTCGATTTCGAACTGCCAGTAGCCACTCTTGAGATTGAGTGTAGAAAACTATCTTCCGTCAGCCAAAGTGTCCATGATGTCGTCGATGCGTGGAAGCGGGTAGCTGTCTGTCTTAGTGACGTCGTTAAGCTGCCTATAGTCAACACAAAAAGGAGTGCTACTATCCTATTTCTTTACTAGAAATACTCGCCCGGCCCATAGACTGGGAAGAGGCTCAATAACACCTTATTTTTCCATATCCGAGATCAATGCGCCCACTTCTCTTTGTTTGGCTATAGGAAGGCGTCTCGATGCTTGTCGAACCCACTTGGCTCCCTGTGTATCTAGGACATGAGTTACCATACTCATGTTGCGAGCGAACACATACAACATACTCAAATATATTTCCGCTTCATAACTACAGTAGTTGCGAGCGAGCAAACAACACCTATGTACTCGCACTTCGCCAATGAAAATTAACCAAAGGAGCACATACGCAAGTAAATAAGCGAGCGATAAAGTAAACGAAAAAGATCAACCCGCAATGATATTCACATCGTGAACGATAAGCTTTGGGTGTGCTTCGAAGAGAGGTAAGCGGAAAGGAAAACCGAAAGTTCCGGCATAAACAGTCTTTCGCATAATGTCTCCAGTTTCGCTATTTTACCTCAAGAGATCATGGAAAAGCCGAAAACTTAAGCTAAAAGCATTCTTTTGAAGCCAAAAGCTTAAGCAAAAAGCACTCTTTCGCTCAATTTCCCCAGTTTCGAATATTCACCCGCCGAGCAAGCGAGACAAAGCGGGGAGGAAAAACTTTCGTGGAACGAGAGCGCACTGTTCGGCTGCTCAGCACTTTTAAAGAGAATTTAGGTTGAAAGCTCACAAAAGAACAGTATTTAAAGCTCTTGCGCAAAGCATTCGAGTCAGTTTGTATTCAAGTCCAAAAGGAAGCGTGCTGCTACCCATTATTTAAGTACGACGATTAATTATGCGGTTGAAGTTTAAGACGTGAGTGCTGTTCAGTGTACGACTAACTGGTAAGGGGTGAGGTGTTGGCATGAGCCGCGATCCTCCATCGGCCTTTTAGCGTTGCACACCGTGTGGCCACCCCGATCTACGAGGCCGTCTTCTTAGTTTCCTCTACAGGCTGGTGCTCATCTGTAAAGCGCGATAAGTTAAGGTGAAAGTGAAAAGCGCTTCACCCAACGCTGATGGTTAGAGATTTCTAGTAAATAGTAGTAATATAAATGCTTCGAAAAAAATGAACAATACAATAAAAACCATTCCTTAAAATTAAAAATTGCCTATGTTGCTCTGGTTTAAATGGATAGAGTAGCAGGTAAGTGGCGTTACGGTGTGTTCTCTCCCGGTAGCCTCGATGTTGTATATAGGATACGCATCAAATTGAGCTCCCGGTTCATACCAGTGTACATAGGGTATACTGGTTATGTAACACTCGTATAAGGTTTTCTTGAGCCATAACCTGCAGACATTTGCTAGCTAAGTATGGGGCACACGGCACGCCTACAGATCAGACCATGGTACTGGTGACCTTCATGATGAAGCGTTATTTGCCGTTACATTTTCTCAATGTCGGCGGTGAAAACAAAGTGGGGCATTTGAAAACGTAGTAAGATCGCATTCGTGGTCGTCCTGCTGGATGTGTCGAAGATCACTCGCAAGTTGGTGGTGCTGCAGTTCAGCTTCAGTGTACAATGATGTGACAGAAAATATCGCAATTTCTCACGCTGCTGCTATCATACTTCTTCAATATGCTCAAGCCAAACGTAATTCTCCATGAGTTCTTCATAGTGAGGCCCCAAGTCAGTGTGTTTCTTCAGGTGGCGTTCTATGTTGAGAAATCTGGGTAAGGCAACCGATTTTACCTCACATAACTTCTTGAGGTCATCGCAAAAGAGAATTCTTACCAGGCTGTCTTTACATTGTCTGACTAAAGTGTATTTCACATGCCTTTCAGTCAGCGTTAAATTGTGTTTTACATCTTGCACTTCCTCGACTTCCCAAAACCACTTGATGGTCTCGCCCAACTTGGTGTCCTCTATCAGAACTTATCATGTCACTGATAAAGCTTGAGATGTGACCATCCGAGGAGCGTGTTTTGGAGCACTGAGAGCTCCGGGCCCAATTTTATCTGCCCAATGACCAGAATTTCATAAAAGTGTTCGGCACTCAGTAACCGGTCAATCTGCTCCGTTCGGTGGAAGTCAGGACCTGGCAATTCGATATTCTTTGGAATGTGCCATCTAGAAATGTTTAAATACTGAGAAGATTGAGGCGAAATGATCTTGCCCATGACATAGGCCTCCAGCTGCATGGCATACTCATTTAATCTGGAATGTAGTCCAAGATTCACCCTATAGTGTGCCTTTTTCGTGCTACCGCCGACCCTTTCGATGAATGTAGTGTGCGGTGTCGAAGGCAGCCCCAGCCTTCTGGTTATTTCTTCTATGGCCAAGTTGGTTTTTGAGCCAGGTTCCATATTTCAATGATTCAAGGGAGGTTCAAATATGATTCGAGGGAGATTCAAATCTGATGTTTTGAAGGTTGAGGCTTGAGTATATGATAGCTGGGTCCCTTACGAAGGGTGAAGCATAGTTTCCGTCGGGAGTGCATGGACATTGACGACAAGATAGGGTGTCAGCGTTTCCATGAACTCCGGTCTTCGGATGAAAAATTTTGTAATCGTGTCACTGCGACCTTTCAATCCTCCTCGTTTTTGAGCCAGGTTCCATATTTCAATGATTCAAGGGAGGTTCAAATAAGATTTGAGGGAGATTTAAATCTGATGTTTTGAAGGTCGTGGCTGGAGTATATGAGAGCTGGGTCCCTTACGAAGGGTGAAGCATAGTTTCCGTCGGGAGTGCATGTTTCACGCACGTGCTTCGACCGTGAGTGAACGTCAAGTGCCGACCGCCGTTGCGGAACGTATTGTCATTCGGTTTTTAGTGAGTGAAAGCGTTGAAAACACGAACATTTTTCTCCGTTTGCGAAATTAGTTTGGCTGTGAGTGCCTGAGTAGGGCTGTTGTGTTTAAATGGGCATAAACAATCAAGGATGGTCACAAAACCGTCGAGAATGAGCCGCATGATCGTCGACCGCGAACCAGCATCGCACTAGACAACATTTGCCTCATAGAACAACTCATTTTGGTTCGAGATATTTCGGCTGACCTTGGCATCAATATTGGTAGAGTAGAGTCTATCATGCACGAACACCTTCAATATCGCAAAATAACAGCGTGTTGGGTTCATAAACCAGCACGTAGTGCGATTCTTTTCCAGGATAACGCCCGCCCTCGTAACGCGCGTCTCACGCTCGATACAATATCGGAATTGGGGTGGGAGGTACTAGAACACCCCCCCCTACAGCCCGAATTTATTGCCCTGCGATTACCACATGTTTGGACCGCTGAAAGAAGCCCTCGGAAGTCAAAGATTCAACACCGGCGACGAGGTAGAGGATTTCATGCGCACATGGCTGTCCGAGTTGCCCAAGGGATTCATCGATACCGGCATCAAAAAGCTTCTGGAAAGGTGTAAATTTTTTCGATAGTAAATAAACGTGTCAGAGCATTTGCCTCGATCATATGTAAACCATCCTCGTATATCAACGTTACGCAATGAAACCGCCTAAAAATTAGAATATTTTTGAGTAAATCTCATATGAGAGTTGATCAACATTCTATTTCTGAGAAAGAGTGAACCAAATTTAACTGTTCATATCTTCAGTGCATGTCGATAAATAACAATTCTATTCCGAACCTTTTCAGACCGATGTATTATGTATCATTAGCAATTTTAATAATTGAAATCAAGACATGCATCGATCAGTTATGTCGATAAATTGGTGCGAAAGCTGAAAAGTTTTTCTCGTTAACTATAAATGTCATAAAACAAAAGAGAAAATATATATACGTACAAAATTGATAATATACTCTTCTATGGAAGTCGGTTAATAAAAGATAACTTACTTGAATGTAGGCAGAATAATTGATTCATATTCGTCGAGTTTTGATTCTTGTACAAGTGCAAGTGCTGGCTGCAGAACTGCCGCTAAAACTTCCGCTGTTTTCATTTCTTGCTGCAAACAAGGCCAGACGTGCTGCCACCATAATTTCTGCAAAAATAACAAAAAATCTTACAAATTGCTACAAAATCATCATCTTGAATCAACAATCATTCATACAATATTTACTCTCAATCAGATTCGTATACAACACTAAAATAGGCTCTCAAATAAATGTCCACATTTTTAGATGTTGAAGTCAAGTGGAGAACTTGACCCTATTTGAGAGGATTTTATTTGAGTTATACCAAGAAACACAAAAGATGTTTTTCTATAGAAATGAGACATATGGATACTCGAACGTGAGTTAAATTGAAAGGAGGATGTTAAGTTTCTTATGAATTGATGATCCGTAGAATTTATGCTTTGATGCAGAAAAAGGTTTATTTAGGATTGTCTCACAAAATAACTTAAATTATAATTTTTACGTTAAAGAGTTTATTTAAATTAAAATGCGTTTAAAGGCATGGGGAATTTGTTTCTTTCTTTTAAGAATAATAATCTATCGCCCAAAAGTCAATATCGAACCTGGGCATTGGGAAATGTTACGAAAGGTTAAAGGTAATTCTTCGAAGAAATGTTTAGGTAATGTAACATGCATAGGCAACTGCCCGAAATAATGATTAAAATACACATACAAAAATTACAGGTAAAATTCATTTACTTAAATAAGCAACAAAGTTGTATAAATTGTAATTGGGAACAAAATAAAATTATCAGTTTATCAAGTGCATTCGTAGTTATTTCTTTATCCATGCAATTTAAAGTTCATCAAGTAGAGTAAGAATGATCAGTATTGGAGACTTACGAATCGAATCAAAGCCATCGGTGAAGTACCTGGGGCTACTGATTCACTCGAAGATGAGTTTTTCTGAGCAAATCAGGGCAACGGTTGAGAAGGCTGCTTCGGGATTATCGGCCCTGAGTCGACTTATGGCCAACGTAGGGGGACCCAGCCCATCAAGAAGACGCCTCTTGATGAGTGCTGTAGGCTCAGTGCTACAGTACGGAGCAGAAGAATGGGGCGACGCTCTCAGTAAGGAGGTATACCGCAAAGATTTGGCACAGGTACAGAGAAAAGGAGCACTGAGGATTGCATCTTCGTATTCGACAGTCTCTGATTCGGCGGTGAACGTTATTGCAGGCGTGATATCTGTTGCCCTCCTTGCTAGAGAGCGCCGCGCTATTTACCTTCGTCGAAACGAGGATGCGAGGGAGATGGTTGTCCGTGAGGAGAGACAGCGCTCGCTCAACGATTGGCAGCAGTCTAGTGCGTGAAGGGAAGATGGATTGCGCGCCTCATCCCGGATGTGAGACCGTGGCTAAATCGAAGGCATGGTGAGACTGACTTCTATCTGACCCAGCTTTTGAGCGGGTCGGTTTTGCCCAGGAGAGGAAGACAATGCCTGCCATACATTTCTTGCGTGCAAAATATGGGTCAAGCTCCGAAGGGACCTCTACAGGGAGACGGGAGCGCTCATCTCGAATAATATAGTTGCAGTGATGCTCGAGTCGGTTGACAAATGGAACCAGGTGGCACACTATGCTCAGGCGGGCCTAAAAGATAAAAGGGACTCACAGCAGCCGGGGTATTGGCGCTTGGGGATCGCTTTTCTGGCACTTCCTCTGCCCCTCTCCCGCTAGAAAAGGGATCCCCAGTTTGAAGGCGCCTCACAGCGTAACAAAACAACACATGGCCTGAAGTAATGCGTCAAACGGTTCCAGGCTGGGTTCACAGGTTGACAGGGAAGGTGTTTAGTGGGTAGTCTAGTCGCCTTCTTGCGAGCATGGGATCCTATACTCTGTGCATAAATGGCATTCATCCCCCAAACACAAAAAAGGCAGAGTGGTTATTATCACTTAATCATATTAAGGATAATTCTAGATATAATTTCTAGAAGTGCAATTTTTAGCCGTGTGGCCTTTCTGCAGGCAATTTAGGCACTGCTATGATTTCTTGATAGTCTCTAGTCTGTGTTTAACAGTTTGTTGTAGAACTTTTATGCACTGACGTAAGTTACTGCAGTTTTTCTTCCAAAAGACACAAGAAGTGCCACCTGGTTCCATTTGTTAACTGATTCGAGCATCACCGCAACTATATTATCCGCGGTGAGCTCTCCAGTCTCCCTGTAGAGGTCCCTTCGCAGCCTGAACCATTTTGTGCACGCAAAACATGTGAAGCAGGCATTGTTTTCCTCTCCTGGGCAAAACCGACACTTAGGGGACCGTGACTTACCAACCTTGTGCAGGCAAGACTGAAAACACCCATGTCCGCTCAAAAGCTGGGTCCAATAGAAGTCAGTCTCACCATGCCTTCGATTTAGTCACGGTCCAATATTCGGGATTAGGAGCGCAGTCCACTTTCCCTTCGTGCAATTCACCCAAGACTGCTGCCAATCGTTGAGCGAGCGCTGTTCCTCCTCGCGGGCAACCATCTCCCTCGCATCCTAGTTTTGGCGCAGCTAAAAATCGCGGCACTCTCTAGCAAGGAGAGCATCAGGCATCATGTCTGCAATAACTCTCACCACCGAGTCAGAGACTGTCGGATTCAAAGATGCAATCCTCAGTGCTCCTCTTCTCTGTACCTGTGCCAAATGTTTTCGGTATACCTCCTTGCTGAGAGCGTCGCCCCATAACCTCTGCTTTGTACAGTAGCACTGACCTTACAGCACTCACCAAAAGGCGTCTTCTTGATGGGCTGGGTCCTCCTACGTTGGCCATGAGTCGACTCAGAGCCAATATTCCTGCAGCAGCCTTCTCAGCCGTTGCGCTGATATGCTCAGAGAAACTCATCTTCAAGTCGATCAGTAGCCCCAAGTACTTCACCGATGGCTTCAATTCGATTCGTAAGCCTCTAATACTGATCATTCTTACTCTAGGGATTCTCTTTTTTGTCAAGATGATCACTTCGGTTTTCTCCAGTGCTAAAATAAACCCACGAGCAGTCATCCCATCCCTCACTCGGCGCATTAGCATACCTAAGTTGACCAAAACCGCAACATCATCCGCATAGCCGATCAAACGCGACTCATATGGCATCTCAAGTCTCAGTAGCCTGTCGTAAGACACGTTCCATACGTCCGGACCAAGAATCGATCCCTGGGCAACACCCGATGTAATTTCCATCCTTTGTTGTCTCTGTGTCATGTCATACAGAAGGCTTCGATCCTTTAATCCCTCAAAAGCCGCATTAGATATTCTGGAACTTAGAAAGGCTTCTCCAGCGTATCCAGAATATCCACCCATCTAGCGGAATTGAAGGCGTTCCTGACATCGAGTGTCACCAACAGGACACTCCGTCGTTTGGTGCGACTATATGTCTCTGTTTTTTGGTCCATGTTGACCACCTCTGCAATCGCATCAATGGTAGAACGTCCTGCTCTAAAGCCGTACTGCCGAGGAGATAGGTCCGCAGCAGCACGAATCGCGTCAGTGAGTCTTTCCTTGATGAGTTTCTCTAGCACTTTCCCAGCCGTGTCTAGCATGCATAGCGGGCGGCGTGCAGACGGCGATTCGGGATTTCCATTCCCCTTGCTGATCAGCACGAGCCTCGCCACCTTCCATTGTACCGGGAAAACCCCGTCTCGTAGGCAAGCGTTGAATGTGCGGAGCCGCAAGTCAGGACAATGGATATAGGCAAGCCGCAACACCTCAGCTGGAACACCATCTGGACCTGGAACCTTTCTAGCATTCAGCGAAAGGACTGTCTGTTCCAGTACCAGTTTTGTGAAGAGTGGACACTCAACTGTTGTTTCACCATGGACAGCGTCAACACGGACGGGATGAACGGGGAAGAGTGCCCGCAATATCTCGTCCATCCTTTTCGCATCATGTATACAAGGTTTCCGAAGGGCACGAAGCTTCCGCAGAACTAGCTTGTAGCCAAGGCCACATGGATCCTTGTTCACATTGTCCACTAGATCTTGCCAGCAGCGAGCCTTGCTGTTGTTGATCAATTTGCGAAGGCATTTACTGGCCGACTCATATGCTGCCGCCCGGTTGCATGTCTCGTCATGGTTCCGCGCCCGTTGAGCCTCACGTCGAAGCTTGTGAAACTTCCTTTGTTCTTTAGAGATTTCGGTTGACCACCAGTACACTGGGGGCTTACCATGCCAGGGTTTTCGACGGGGCATATAAGCTTTGCAAGCAGTCGTGATGATGCTCATAGCAGAGTTCACCACGTTTTAAGCTGCTAGTTTTTGCGTCCCCACCGAAGCTTCCTGCACCTTGACGAACCTCCCGGTGTTCATCGTCCCGATGTTCTTTCCAATTGTAGAAAACCGAGAGCATGGACGTCGGGAGATGACATCGCTTATCTCAAACAGAATGCACTGATGATCACTGACTGAGTAATCCTCTAATACTCTCCAGTTGTGTATCCTCCGTACTAAGGACTTCGAGAAGTCCATTTTTCTCCTCTAATAATTTTTCAGAAAAATTATTATTCAAAAGGACTTCCGGTATGGTACCTTCACAGCCAATACGGCGGAAAGTCGGCGTATTGCCAGTGTTTGGTATGACATACGCCGTCCTGGCCGCCATTATTAGGATTCGTTTTCCCCGCGGATCTGTTTGAGGCATGCCCCATTCGATTGCTTTCGCGTTGAAGTCTCCCCCAACAAGCACGTTGCCCTCTGCGTTCGAGACAGCGCCCTCCAAAGCACTCAGGTTAGATTGGTAAGATGATATTGTCTCATTCGGCGTAAGGTACACACTAAGGAAGGTGGTCCTTGAACACCGAACCCACACAAAACCATCCCCCTGTCCACATCTCTTTGCTTGGAAATCACTGTTCCGAACCCAGATGGCGGCAGTACCAGTTTTGTCAGGATACCATGATGCAGGACTTTCTTCATGGTATTGCTCACTCAGCAGATAGTTGGCCTTCATGTCAAGCAGATTTTGGGCGGTTGAACTGCGGTGTAGGTTTAGCTGCAGGATGCGGGTCATCGAAGTTATAATTCTGCCTTGGCTAGGTATTTTCCTGATCCCAAGACGTGTTCAAAATCAGGTCTTGGATCAGCATCCTTGCAAAGAATACAGTGTGCCTCTTTCATACACTCTTTTCTTTTATGTCCCATTTCACCACATTTGTAACCTAGAGAACTATTATCGGGCCTTTTGCATACTTGTTTGGTGTGACCATAGCCAAGGCATTTGAAACAGTGAAGAGGCATTGCTCTCCGCCGTATCCTACAGACAACCCACCTTATTCTTACCATGTCCGTGTTCAGAAGTTTTTCGGCATCCTTCTTGGTCAAGTCAACTATGGCCATGCGTTGTCCCCTATTGTTTTCTGTGTCAGCCTTCTTTTGGTCCTGCCCACGCTAGGGACCTCCCTTTTGATGGCATCTTCTACCCAGGCCAGATCTGTAATGCAGTCGGTGACTGTTATGTTGATCGTTGCCATCGACTCGAGCGGGGCTATAGCAGCGCTTTTGCCGAAAACTTTCTTAACCACGTCGCAAAATGCTTCCCTATTCTCGGCCTCTGCTCTGAATTCGACCAATATGTGGCCCAACCACGTTAGTCGTACTGCTTTAAAGGCAGCGTTAGTGTCTTTGGGTCTTAGGTTTTCCTCGGATGGCTCACAGCACCCCGGCATAGGATCGACAATCTTGGGGTTTTACGAACAGTGCCTGCTGCCGGGGTATTTGTCGGGGCTTCTTTCTCTCTTTTTTCTTGTTGGGCGTCCGTGTGAAATTTATTTTCTGGCACTTTTCAAAGAAGTTTCTTTGCGGCTTTCTTCGGTCCTTTTGTAAGCAATGTCTGGAACCCGTGATCTGGTGCTACGCGCCCATCAAGTGCCTCTTCCTTCTTTTTTTATCCCGATCTCCTTCTATTGGGCTAGACGCCATTCTTTTATTGATTTTTGATGTTTGAACTATCTGCATGGGCCCCCTAGATTACGCCCTGCCTCCAATAATGCACTATGCCGTATATTTCAAGGAGCTCAACCTTTACTGCTTTGTTAGCTTTATGCGAGCCGCATGCAGACTGTATTCCCATTAGAACAACTCCCACTTTTCGGGATAGCCTTTTATCGTCAAGTCACTGGACGGCAATTGTACTTTGCGACTATCGTGCTTGGAAAAGTTGTCGGTTTCTGTTTACGAATACAGCATGTCCGCCACATTTTCGACTTTGGCGATGAAATCACAGATCGTTACTTTATTTGTCTGGTCACTCGTTTCTTTTCCGGCCGTAATCTCCTCGTTAACTTCAGGATGGTTCTTTATTAATTCGGGATTTACGAACCTTGCTTCAATTGCTTCAGTAGAGGTTGCAGCAGTGGCCATCGAATTCTCGAAATTCTGCATATTTTTCTACACCGCTTGAACATCTGGCGCGTCTTGCAGAGTTTCCCGCTTTTCTTTTATAGGACGCTCGTCCGTTAATCTCCGTTTTTCGTCCGTCTTCACCGTGATTGTATTAATCCTCATTTTTGGCGTCGTTAGTACCGCTCTCGATGTGCTGTTAACATCGTGGCTGCAGCCAATGGGTGCGTCATCATTGTTGTTATTTTTGCAGTCTTTTTTTAAGTTTTTGATATTTTTTAAGAGTTTTGGTTGCTCCAGTTTTATTGGGTCCCCCATTGGAGCCGCTATCTCCGTTCGTGTGTGTAGTCGCCTTTTTGTCCCACGGCTATCTTTGAAGAACAGAGAGACCATGCGAGTACTGGCACAAGCCTTTATGGGGACAAGTGCTCAGAGCCAGACCAGCGCTAATCGGAAGTCGTCCATTTCAACCGAACCTACACCACCAACCCAATGGTGCGAACTTCAAACGTACTCCGAGGCCTGCAAAGGTTTTACTGGGCTGGCGACGGAATGAGAGTTGAATTGGAGCCGTTCACACACGAGTGTCACCTTGTCGCTATCGTGTAAAGCAACTAGGTCCAAACCATCATATCCTCCAGCCCAAGGCATGAATTCCAGTTCGTTGTCCAGGGCGTAGTCCAGATCCAGTCAAGGTCGTTACCTGTAATCCCAGGAGGGAGCCCCACGGCGCCCCCCATATCCTCGGTGCCGTTAGGCCCAAAGAATGCTAGCCTCCAAGAGTTGTCTACACGCGCGTCTTCTTCCATACAAATATGTTAATTGTTGTGATTGCAATTATGAAATGAGTGAAACATTCATTTTTTGTAAAACAAATTGTAATAAAAAAATCCCCGTTGGCAGCACCAGCTGGAAAGGTAAATTTCTCTTATGTAGCGTAAGATTTCGGAAAAGAATTCGCTTGCATACTACAAAATTTCTTACAGCAATTTTTGTAACACCACATGGGTATTTATGGACATGAAAAGAATCTGCCGACACCTGTATTTAAAGACCCTATATAAAGGCGCAAATATTTTGCTCATTCAATTGAGTTGCACATTTATGGATCACATATTGAAATCGGCAGATAATAAATTGTTATAAACATATAAATACAGGTGTTGTCCTTCTCACATTTGCTGTTTATACATTTCACAGTGGTTACCACACAGAGGTGATAACTTGTCGGCTTGTCCATAAAAGTTTAAACAGCACTTGCGTTGCTATTAATGTAAATATTTTCAATTCTTTTCTGAACCATCAGGGGCCACCATTTTGAATTTTTATTGAAAACGGCTGCTAAAAATATTAAGCTGTAAATTTTCGACTTTTACATTTGTCATCCGATTTGCATAATTTAATTGCAGGTTAAATTAACTTGCTTTAATAACTTATAATTTCAAATTTCCTTGGAATCTGTTGAGAAACTTGGCTGCTAGAGGGCAACAGATATAAAAAAAATTTAAGTCGCCCCCTGTATGGGGAAGCCCCCCTTAAACACTTCAAAATATTTTCTAAAACTGCTAATTTTGAATTGACGGACAGACAGACAAGTCACGATTTCATAATTTTTTAGGTTATCGTAAAAATATTCTAACAATATCCTAAAAATGGTCAGCTTTAAAAATACTTCCAAGTTAAGTAGTTTAAAACGGTTCCATGAAAATTATTCATTATTTCAGTTGCTACTAAAATAGCGAATTGCGCTTGCCTTCTGACCCTTGTCGGCCGCCATTTTGAATGCATGCAATTGATTTCGGAGTATTTTAAATTTTTGTGTGCTAGGACTTCATCAATTAATGTGACAAATTTCGTTCAAACCAGAGTTTCACTCCAGACAGGGCAAAATTATTAAATTTTTAGTGAAAATGGCAGCTAAAAATATTAGGTTTTATAATTTCGACTTTTTTATTTTTCATTCAATTTTATTAATTTTCTGCATAATACAAGAACATAGTACAAAGATCAATAATCTCAAGTTTCATCAAAATCCGCTCGAAAATGTGACCGCTAGAGGGCCACAAAAACCTGAAAAAAACGCATATTTAAACCGCCGCCATTTTGTAATTTTCACATGCATGATCACCAAAATATCATTGTATGTAGGTCTAAAGAATGTCTATCTTGGAGTATGTCGAATCAAAATTGCGACTTTTAGAAGCCTTTGAAGTTTTGAGCTTCAATTGGCCGCTATTTTGTTTTCTGCGACCTGACCTCCAGTTTTTTTACGTCATTCTTCAGGTACTTATAATATACACTATTACAACAACAAAATTTTGCATGTTTTTCGACTTTTTAGCGGCTGCCATTTTGTTTGTGCTGTACCGACTTTGGATTTTTTATTGTAAGATTCATCACATACATTATTAAACCTTTGTGCCAAATTTCATCCAAATCGGAGCTATACTTTGGTCAGAACAGAAATCACGATTTTTCGTCTAAAATGGCCGCCATTTTGTTTTTGCCCAGCCGATATAGCTAGTTCACGAACTTAACCGAGATATTAAACCAATAGACCTTCCCTGAAAATTTGGTGGAAATCAGAGCAAAATTGCAACGTCTAGCGTGGTCACAAATTTCGTTATATCCCATATATATATATATATATATATATATATATATATATATATATATATATATATATATATATACATATATATATATATATATATATATATATATATATATATACATATAAATATATATATATATATATATATATATATATATATATATATATATACACATATAAATATATACATATATATATATATATATATATATATATATATATATATATATATATATATATATATATATATATACATAAATATATATATATATATATATATATATATATATATATATATACATATATATAAAAATATATACATATTTATATATATATAGTTATATATATATGTATATATATATATATATATATATATATATATATATATATATATATATATAATATATAAACACATCCCTGATTATATACTAACTGAGTTTAAGGAAATTTACTTTAGATCATTAAAAGGTGATTTAAGAAATTCGCTTAAGCTAATGAAAGGTAATTTACAAAAGGGCAAGGAAAGATATTATTATTTAATTAAATGGAATAGCCATGATCTACGGTTTTCGTCATCATCTTTTCCGGGTAATTGCCAGGCTTTCCATCACATCCAATTCACGTATGTCTCAGCTTCCCTGATGGCCTCCATTGTTATCTCGTTTCCCTACGTGGTAATATGTTCCGCTACCGCCGACATGAAATTCGAAGTTCTTTCCTTCTTACTTGCTGCTGCTGCTTCGCCTAGATGCTCCTTGATTTGCGTGCCGATCAGTCTCCTCGTTTGACCTACGCGTATGTACACTTCTTCACACATGGGGCGTTCGATGCGATGAATACTAGATTTCTCGTGTGGTTCGCGTTTGTCCTTCGTTGATTTGAGAACGTTTTTGAGCTGGTTCTTGCTGCTTGATTCGATTAACCGTACAGAATTGAGCTGATTGATTCGCCCCTTGATCCGATTGCTGATATCTTCTTGATAAGTTAAAGCCTTCCAGTTTGCATTTGATAATGTTGATCGACCCTGTCACTGTCTAATTATCTGGATCTTCTGTGGCATTCTCTTAATTGTCGAACCCCTGAAGCCGTTTAGTCTAGCTGTCTCAACAATTTACCTCCTCTCCTTTTCCTCAGCTTTTTTGCTTAGCGGCAAATCGAGCATCTTGTGGATCATGGCTCTGTACGAAGAAACCTTGATTTGCTACGAATGATTTGATATGTTTAGAGTCATTCTCTGTGTGTGAGTTGCTTTCCGGTATACATCGAAAGTTATATTTGTGAGAGTTCTCCTTACCACTGTATTTAGGGACAATAGTTTACAGTCTTTCTCTTCCTCCATCATGAATACTAAATTCTTGTGGGCTCGATTCAGGTCAGCAAGCACCTTCTCCACGTCACTCCATTTCACATACGCAAGCACATCGTCCACATATTGGACTCAATATTTCTGTAACTGGCCTTTCTCCTGCAGCCCCTCTTCTAATTTCGTCATAAATATCTCGTCGAAGAATGGTAAAAGTGGATTACCCATCGCTAATCCGTCTTGAATCTTATAAAATTTTCCCCTAAAAGTGAAATAATTTTCGGTCATGCAAAGTTTCGCAAGTTGGATATAATGCCTAGATTTTTTATTTTCCAAGATAATGAATTTTCTTGGTGAGACAGCCATTCTTCTATGTACCCCAGTGTTTCCATCACCGCAGTACTCGGAAATAGAGCTTTCACGTCGAAAGACACCATAATTTTGTCTTGCGCTGGTGGGCCAAACTTTAAAATTTTCTCAGAGAATTTTTTGCTGTTTTTTACTGATCTACTATGCATTTGAGTCATCCCCTTAAATTCATTTACCAACCATCTTGCCAGTTTTTGGGTCAATATAATAAATATAAATATAAAATAATTTCACGCATTTCGTTTCCCTCTTTGTATTTTTGGAAAACACTTTATCCTAGACAAAGTAGGGGTTCTCACTCTAATAATAAAAAGCTTCCTTTTAATTTTGTGTATTTTATTTTTTTTCTCGAAATATGTTTTCGATCGTAAACGTTCGGTCAAAAATCGATTTCGAGAAGAAAAATAAAATACACAAAATTAAAAGGCAGCATTTATTTTGTGAAAATGAATTCGATCACAAATAATAAATTCTATTCAGTTGAAAGACATAACATGTGCATAAGGAACTTAGACAAACTTGCAAGGAATTCACGCTTGGAGGAATTCATAAGGAATTCCAACGAATCAAATTTTCAAATTCAAAAGGAATTAACCCTATCAATGAATTTAACTAACATAAAGTTCGCTTGCCAACGGTCCACTTTTTTATTTTTATTTTGAAAAGTAAACAAGTTGAACTTGCTGACAGCGTGTCAGGCCGTAGCTTGCAAATTAAATGGACTAACCATTTACCGTGGGAGACCGAATTAGGCTCTCTGCTTGGCTTGCGTATACGGTACTATAAAGGATCATCAGCTGTTGTAAGCGCGGACTGTTTGCGTATTTTACATATATTTGACGAAAAAGTAGGCGGTACAAATTAGTACCATCAGATAGGAAAGGATTAAACGAAAATTTCTGAGCTGCTCATAAGATTTGATGACTGTAGTTTCTCTAGTTCCTGAAAAAAACTTGCTTTTACGCACTGACCTGTATTGTAAAAACTGTTTTTACATAACCCTGAAAAAGCGTCAAAGCGTAGCCTGCTTTCTCCTCAAGGGATTTCTAACCACAAATTTTTACATGAATAATGAAATCAAGATAAGTCTCTGCGAAAATGAATAAGAAAAATTGTCATGTCCTCACTTTTTAGTTGTTTGTTTGTAACTGCACCCTTGCCGTTTCCTCTAAAGTAATTATGAATTTTAAATATTTGATTTGATAGGAATTGGTTTTATTCCGTAAATATACTCCTATGTATAGTAATGCCAGCAGACCTTCGCCAAAATACACATTTCCAACCGAATGCTCTAGCTCTAATGAAACTATGTACGAATATATTGGATTCATTTATATGACATTTGCGGAATCAAATTAAATGCAAGATCTTTCGGAATCTTGCAAAAATGTACGTTCCTTCTTTCAATTAGATCCGCTAATAAAAATATTGTCAGAGACGGGGCTTAGACAAATATTCACTCAAAGTTTTAGCACCGTAATAGCATGTCGCAATCAAACATGAAACACAATCATTGTCAACAAAAGCAAAAGGTACTCATCCATCAATAAACCTAAGAAATACTATTCTGCGAACTATTCTCACCCTGGGTATAAACGGAAGCACTTCCTTGAGCGTTGTCCGATAAAAATGTCCTTTCTGCGTAGGATCCTTCATATTTATCACGTCCAAGAATTGTAAGGCATGTACGGCTGGATCACTGTAAGTAAACCCAATTGAATTGGCAATCGTCTTAAGAACAAATTACATCCTTCCGCCGGCATCCTTTGTGCAAATAGTATTTAGTTGGGTCTTTTTCTTCTTATTTTACTTGGCCGGTTGTAATCTTGTTCGGTTCTTTTCACTGTGTTTACCAATCGAAAGGAAGGGATAAAAATTTCAGGACGCACTTACTTGAAGTATTTAATCAATTGGAGCAGTTGAGCTGTTGGTCGAGACGTTGGATCCTTGCTTACTAGTCGGGTGGTTGCTTCCTGCAGCGGGATGGGTACTCGAGGCAGTATGTTGTGCACGACATCGTCTAGCTAAGAAGAGAGAATTGGAGAATTTCGATTTTGAAAGTAAATATTGAGCGAAGGCGTTTAATTTTGGTAGTGAGAAAGTTGAGCAGTGGGAAGTTGTAATTTATCTTCTCTTGACGCTCCAAGGAAGATTATGATGTTGCTCCATGAATAATTAATTACTCACCAGTTCCAATTGCTTCAAGTACGATGATGGAGAATTGTTGGCTTGGATCAGCGGTCGGCCAAAGTTGAAAATCGCACATATCACCATTCCCAGAGAGAACATATCACTGAGTATGCTACAGGTAGATAGCGTTTGTATTTCAGGTGCTGCAAGTAGGAAAAATGGTTTAGAATAAATTATTCAAATTGAAAGCGGTGAAAACCACATTTTAAATATAATTATTTTATGGTGTGCGTTTTGAAGAAACCATGAGTCTTTAACTAAATTTAATAATAACATTGAGCTATAAAAGAGGCGGTGGGCTTTAATTCCTCGCATAATATGACCAAGCCGCTTAGCACACTCAAATAGTTTGTGTATGTAAATAATGATTTTTGAAAGCTTTTGGAACTTCTGTCAAGTTTTTGAAATGTTGCTCTCTTGCTTAGCAAGGAATGTGTAAACGACACGCAACATCGAAATCAATCTTCAAATCAGTAATCAACTTGAGTTTTTGCTATTTTTAATCTATGAAGTTGTTACTCTTTTACTTTCAGAAGTACAATTTCCAAATATGTATCCTGCTGCTTCCGTATTAATTTATTCCACCAAGATGTTAGTTTTTGCATCTCTTTTTTCGAAGCTTTATCGATCAACTGGCGGTGAAATCACATAGGAAAAATGAAGCCTTTGTAAATTGGAATACATTGCGAATATTTAAATTTAATGTGTAAACACGAGCTACATTTGTATCCAGTTCAAAGCTGCGCATTATTTCGTTTGTTTTGACAAGTAAACCCAACTTAAGAACAGGAGAAGGTGTCACGGAAACCATTTGAATTTTTTTTTTGTTTCTCAACGGTTGTTAAAATACCACCCGAGCCAAGGGTAATATAAAAAATGAGTAAAGGTTAAAATACAAATGTTAAGTAAAAATAACAGTTAAAATTGTCCAAAAACACTATTATTGATAGCAGGGATGTTGCGGATCCAGAATTTTTGAAATCCGCAGATGCGGATGCGCATGCGAATATTTTCGGATGCACATCAGCGGATGCGGATGTGGATGTTGATGGTTTTTAAGAAAAATTTAATTTAGGATTGAAAATATCACTTGTAATAGTTATTTCTTTATTATGAAATGATGATGGAGTTTTTGTTTATTTTGTTATAAAATATTTAATAACGGAATTCAATAATTGGTGCATTATGTTTGATAAAAAGTAAAGTTGCTGCCTTTTGAGACTCCAAGCTTTTCCGCAGAGGTTCGTAGATAAGCCCCGCACCACTAAATAATTGTTCACTTGGAACACTTGCTGGCGGAGGTGACAAATATCTCCGTGCTAGAGCTGATAGCATCTTCAATTCGCTTCGATAATGCTCCACCAGTCAAGAGGGTTTTCAGATACAGCTCCTCTTATTTTATTTCGATACAAAACCAATTCCTTTTTGAGAAGCGCAACTGGGTCATTGATATCAAATGTTTCTTCGTCATCGTTGTCGTCACTTGAGGAATCCAGCATCATAACCAAGTCACTTTTAAGGCAAGATTTATCAGGAAAGGATGGTCTCGGCTGCTGTGTATGTGTAGTTTGTTCGGGAGATTCTCTGGTCCTGCTCCTCTTAGCTTGCTTGGAACTCGAACAATCTGTATTAATATGATGGAGGATTTCGATCTGTAAAATTTTATCTTTTATCTTTTCCTCTGTTACTGGTTTGAAAAGCTTATGCTTGTACCGAGGATCTAGATAAGAGGATATTGCAAATAAATGGTTCCCTTCCAAGCCTGAAAACTTGGCACAAATTTCTGTTTTCAGTGTTATAATTGCATGTTGAATTGCGTAAAAATATTCCCATCTTGACAAAAAGTCGTCGAGTTTCTTTATGAGCATTTGAATTATTGGAATAACTGATGATATAAGGGTTTGAGAGCTGCTTAGTTCCCGTGTGGCTTCTTCAAAAGGTTTCAGCAATTCAACACAGCACTCGAGAATTTTCCAATCTTCTGGCGTGATGGGATCAATGTTAATGCTGTGCTCATTAAAGTAAAGGCTTAATGCGTCTTTCACCCTTATAAATCGCTCGAACATATAAAATAAACTATTCCATCGCGTTACGCAATCTTGAAAAATTTTAAGGTTGGGTTGATTCCGCGGTCTTGGGCCATTTGCAGCTGTTTTCGAGCAATCGTTGAATGGTTGAAGTGAGCGGAAATTCTTTTGCACTTTTGCTTGATATTTCTTATATTTTCTTGAGATAGCAAGCAACTGCGAATAGCTAATTGCATTTTATGAACAGTACAATCGATGTCGTTCAATGCCGCTTATTTCATTGCTCTTTTCATATCTAATATGAAAAGAGCAATGAAATAAGCGCATTGACGCATTGACGGACGGACGGGCAGACAGGTTTCTTTAGGGATATCGTAAAATTTTTCTTTTACGAAACCCTAAAAATGACTACATTTTGTAGTCATTTTGTGCAGAAAAGGAAAATCTCAAAGGCATTTGCATTACAAATGCAAGAAATCGATAATGCAGACGTAATAACACAGTTGTGTTGGTTTTGTTTTCTGCACATAGAAAGTTTTCTGTCATAGAAATTGTATTAAAACTGAATAAACCAAATTTCACCTGATTCTTGTTCTTTTTCCAGCAATTTTTTATCATTCCAACTTTGTTGAAACAGCTTGAATTGTTCGAGATGCATCGATTTCAAATGATTTTTCAAAGATGTTGTTGTACGGCCCTTACAAGAATACGTTTTGAAACATATTTTGCACTTCGATTTGTCCCGATCTTGATCGTCTGGCGTAAAGTAAGCCCAAATTTCACTTCGCGTTGTTGGCGACATTCTGAACTAAACAAATTTTCACGAAGATGAAAAACTTCAATTGTCAGTGATGAAATACACAACAATACGCGTAACACGTCTAAATTCCTACACGAACCAAACTTTTCTGTCCTAACATTCTTGCCAGTTGTTCTACGAATATTCGATAGCTCATGCCATTATCGGAGATTCGCATTGATATCTTTTCACAACTTGCACAACATCTGCATTCGCAAAAACTCCGCATTGATATTTGCGGATGCGGATGCGAATGCAGATATCAAAATAAATGCGGAAGTTCTGCAGTTACGGATGAAGATGTGAATATCCGCAACAACCCTGGTTGATAGTATGGCAGTACAATTTATTAATAATATAAATTTCGTGGAGTTGTACGGAGAGTCGTTTTTAAAAAAATCGAGATAATACTGCGAACGGATCTGTAAACTTAAGAGCAGAAGAGTTGGGGCCAACAGCATATACGCACATTTAGGATTTAACTGCCAACATTTTAAACAAGCGCCGTATCAATTATTTCTTCACACAAAAAACAAAACAAATAATCGAAAGTGCTCTGTATGTTTCCAAATTCTTGGCACATAACATTTTCGTTGGTACTCTCAATTCAATCGATGTTAGAACAATCGCTTTAACTGGAGCAAACAATATGTTTGCTTCTTCTATTCGAATCGAAAATTTAAACGTCAACTCACCCCAAACAGAAATGGCTGATGCGGACGACCTGGTCGAGTTATTGTTTTTCGATACATTTTCACACGAAATTCACGAGGATATAAATTTAGATCTAGTACAGTTTCCGAAACCAGTTTACATAACGGAAATACATTTCATTCCACTTGGAACTCGAGTACATGCTGATTTTCCAGGAGGCGTCCGATTAGGTGCAATAAATCCTTCGAAGTTTGGGATCCAATTTTTTGTCAATGATTTAAGCAAGCCAGGGGCTCAACTTTTGAAATTCTTGGAAATTTAGAATACAATCAAAATGATATTCATTTAGAATTCCAAAATGATAAAATCCCAACGGACGTTTTAGTATTGCGTGGCTGGTATACAACTATTACTTTGGCTGTATACGGAACCCTTACAAATAACATAGCCGAACAAATTTACAGTCCCCCACCGACTGTTGAAGTCGTTCCAGAAGCAGTGACAGCTGTTCCAGTAAAAATCACGGGTGCTGAACCACTTATACCTGAACCACAAACTAATATTCCAGAAAATGTGATCCCTCAATCAGCTCCTGAAATATTTGAACGGGGAGTATTTCCAGAGCCACAATTTGAAAGAAACTTTGAGCAACCACCGTGCCCAGAAGATGCTTATTATCAGACCTCAAGTCAAGATGGGGTTCGCAAACATGAACCCAAACGAGTGTCTAGAAGAAGATCGCTTTCGTCGGAACGTTCCAACTCGCGACATCGCACATATTCAAGATCAGGTAGCAACGATCGAGATTATCCAAGCAGGCAGAAGCGCAAATGGTCGCGAAGTGCGGATTATCGACATTCAAGACGCATACGACGAGATCGCTCGCGAGACATACCAGAGCATTCCGAGCGCGAGCACAACTGGCCTCGTACTCCCCCAGCTCAACATGTTAGTTCGCCTCGTCGACCGCGTTCACCTGAAACGGTAGATAATTTCTCGGATATAGGTGATGATTCCGATTACAAATATCGGCAGAAAAGCAAAACAGGTCTGCAACCATCTCGCCTGATTAACGATGACTCTGCGGAAACAACTCCTACGCCAGCTGAGGCGCCCGAGGAAATACAAGAACTCGCTCCTATCGACGAAGATACAATGACGCAGGGCGAACAGTTTGAACTGATCCTGAGTAATGATGAAATTGGTAGAGATGAAGATAATACCAAAGAAGAACAGGAGAATGAAGAAATGGACGTAGAAGAAGAGTTTGAAGATATAATTAAAGTATATGATCCATTCAAGACCCCCCATGCGCGTTTTGATTTCGATATGCTTCCAAGTTGTGCTCATGAGATTGAAATTTTTGACAAACTATTAAGTATGAACTGCAAAGCAAAACCACAACAACAGATGACTTTTTAAAGTCTTCAAATGACGAAAAGGAAAATTTCGTTTACATATCCGAACAACTACTAACTCATTTGACACAAATCAATCTTTTGACCGAAGAAATTTCATTCTGAAATCGGTTTCCAGGGCCGCAAAGATCGACATAAACTCGCAACAAACATACTAAAAATAGCATTGAGCTCTGAGTGTGCGTGTGACCAACCCCATCCTGGCTTTAAAGTGCGCCATATAAAAAAGGTGCTCGAATTGCAGAATCCTCCGGCTCTCCAGAAGATTTCATCACGCGCTACATCAAAGTCGAAAAGTGCGATCCATTCAATGACCTCTTTCATCTGTACGAACAACTATAATGGTGAAATATCTGTTATATATAGAAATTATTTTTGGTTATTTAAAAGTAAAATAGGATTGCCACAAAGTTAAAGTGTACATCTGGCTCGGATGTGTTCGGGAGTAAGTTTTCATAGCGATTTATTCCGGCATTTCTTTTTGCGCAGGTGTTTTTCTTAGATTTTCGCTCGTGCGAGTGCAATTGGAAGTAAATTTCTGCTGCAAATTATTCAAGGGTTGTTTGGCGCGGGTGTTTTCCTTAGATTTTCGGTCGGTGCGAGTTGCGCCGGAAAATCTGAGCCTGGCAGACTGTGCAAGTGGTCACCCTGTGAGTGTAATCCTCCCCTATTAGGAAAAAAATTAGTGAGTGGTAGTTCGAGCAGTGTGAGGGGTGTTCGCAGCCGCGCTCTCGCTTGGTTGTTTTTTAGGACCTGGGGATAAGCGAGTGGCGCCTCCTACGACCGTCTACGACGGCAAGCTGGGTCTGAGGTTCTTAGCCGAAGGAACTCCCACGCCGAGGGTATCTGTAGGGTAACAAAGACTGAAACGAACTAACTTTAAGCTGATAAGTTTGGCCATTAACTCTGAATGCAAAGTGTTCAATTTATTTCCAGTTATGAATCACGCAATTATGATATGGACATCATGAATTTTTCGCATTTTGTGTTGTTGGTTTATTTGTTTGTCGAGCCTTTTGTGTGGCTATTTTATTCTTGCTCGTCTTGCGTGGTACGGCTTCTTGTTCTCCGGATGCACTTTGTGACCTAATCAGTTTCGTTTGATTGACGTTTGATAATTTACGAATTGTTTCCACCAAATTTTGAATTCGGAGTTTCATCACTTCATTTTCTCTGATAATTCTTTCGTTTTCCTTAGTAACTCTTTCCAGTTCTTCGTTTAATAGCGTAATACGCTTCCCATGTTCACAACTTTCTTGTTTGGCTTTTTTTCCATTGTTTTTTCATTAGTTGCATTTGAAATGCCTGGCCCCGGGTCTACCAGCGGTGGGAAGCCGTCGGCCTCCTCCATGCCCCGGTGAAAAAAGGTTTCTCTTTTTTGAACTTCTTGAGACTTCTTCACAAGTAGAATCCAGATTTTGGATACATTATTCAAATAATTCGGCGATGTAATAAGTTTTAAAAAATTACGTTCTAAAAATTATTTTAATCTTTAAAAATTATTGACAGGAACTTTTTAAAACCAGAATATTTACATTCTTCTAACTGATGTCTAAGTTTATGCAAAACCATGCAATTTTGTCTGATAGACTGTCTCATTCCTAATATCGGTTCCAACGTTCAAATGAAGTTTTCTGACAGAATTTTTCAATTAATTTGAGGGAACCACGATTTTGTTTGCAAAAGTCATATACATTTGTAATGTCACTCGTATCGAGAAATTTGAGTGGAATTTCAAGTTCAAGTTTGGTTAATTTCATTGACAAGAAACTCCCCATTGGCACTAACTGCCGGAGTGTGGAGCTCCCAGACTATATGTGGAATGCACACGAAAAACCTCCCCTGTCAACCTGAAAACTTATCTTGGAACCGTCTGACACATTACTTCGTGCTAGGCAGTATTCGAATTGAATCATCAAGCAGACGCCATTGCAGTACAGCTCGAATGTGAAGGCTGCTTTCCTGAGGAGCAAAAAAGCTACAACAGTATTTCAACTGAATCATAAAGCAGATTTTTGAACAGATTTGAATTGAAATTAAGAGACGTTTGACTCAGGGTCTACTATGGTGAAAAAAAAATTTAAACCAAAAAATAAATGCTACAGGCTAGCCATACAGCACAAAAACACCAAACAGACACCTAAACGTCACCAAATTTTGAATATGGGCATCTATATTGTGGCTGAATCTATATGACAGAAAAAGACTATGAATGATAAATTACATTTTTGAGAATCGCCTAAATTTGATCATCATCACGTGTCATGGAAGGTACCTTGAACAATGTCTAATATACCCCTACCAGTTTCCGATGCCGCAGGGGACTGACGGAGGCCTAAAGGTCAGTGTTCCAGTTTTTTTCTAGTTTTGGTCGATTTCTTGAAAATGGTGCGTCTGTCGTAGAGTAAAATTAAAGCTTATTAAATTCCCTGCAGGATTACATATTTACATGTGTCCTCCAGGATTATATATTTACATGTATTTAAGCGCCAAAATTACGAGAACCAGCAATGAAAGAAACGAAATACGCCCAAAAATACAGCTAGCAAATAAAATATAATTTTCAGTTTTGACAATCTTGAAGATCAGCTGCATACACAGGAAAATAAAGCTCCAAGTATACAAATCTGTGATAAGACTTATGTTATGTTAACCCAAGTATCCGCAAATACTATATACTGAACGCCTTTGAGCGACGGGCCCTGAGGCGAATAACCGCAGCAAAGTTAAACAGGGACCAATGGCGAATTCGATACAGCCATGATCTGTATGACATTTAAGATGAGCCGGAGGTCTCAACAATTCTAAGACTGTGGGAACTGCAATGAGCTGGCCACATGAATCATATGGACAAACAACGGACACCCAAAAAGTTATTTGTTGCGAGAACTGAGGGCCGTAGACCAGTAGGAAAACCGAGGAAACGCTGGTCTGACTCGGTCGACGAAGACAATTTATCGCTGCTCGGATTCCGAAATGGACGACGCGGTCATTTGACCAAGACAGTTAGAAGCACCATTTGCAGGAAGTAAAGATCCGAGAGAGGCTGCAGTGCTACAAAGAAGAAGAAGAAGTCGTAGCTTAGTACCGTCTTAGCATACTACGGCGACGAATGATGTAACTTGAGTCGTTGACTTGTACATGAGTAAACATGACTTGGGTGTAAGGAAGTTATAAGAAGGTCGTAGATTTACTGGAGTCATGATGGCTTGTGATTCATTGGATGGCTTGCATTTTCATTGCATTGAGTCGTAGATTAATGCCGTCTTAGCGTATGACAGTGACGACTAATGTAACTTTAGTCGCTTGTGTAGATGTTGACTTGGACATGGGTAAACATGACTTAGATGTTGTTTTGAGATGAAATGCAAGCATTGGTTGGATTTATTATGATGATGGGGCCAAAATAGAGACATACGTAGCGTGTTCCTAACACCTCTTCTTCTTCTTTTGAAATGATTGCCAGTTTAGCGAGCTTAAAAGGCTCTGTTCTTAGTTTTTGCTCAATATCTTGAAAAAGGTGCCACTTATTGAAATTTTACTCAAATTAAAGCTCATAGAACATCCTGTTATATAGTGCATGCATATTTATCGTCTTGACAAAACTAAGCGCACAAAACCGCGAAATTTGAAATGATTGAAGCACTTAATTTTTATGTTTTAATACATGTCTTAAAAATAGGGTGTTATACACACTTTTTTATTCCTTATTAGCTTTCAGTAAGGTTATGCATAAAAATTCTTCCAATGTGCCAGCGTTTTTGAGTTTTAAGGTCACAAGAATGCTAAGTTCAGGAAAAATTTTGTAAAAAACTTGTTCGACTAGTTTTTATTTTTGCCACTTATCTCGAATATGGTGGATTCTCTAGAAAAATTTCTTGTCAACAAAATTAAAGTTGCGGATATTCCAAAAAACCCAATCATCTTGTGTAGGGATTTGAGTTTCAGACTTTTTAACCCATAATTCTTCATAATGTTTGGGCGTTAGCACAATCGATGTCTATAAGAATAGACACAACCTAAACCAAGACTTTAGAATGGCCCAGGTCTGTTCTTTTCTGATGTACACTTTGTGTGCTGTAAGACGAGTGAACTGGTGAAAAGCCAATGAAGTAACACTAGGAGTGCTTTTGTAGGGTAGTTTGGAGTACCTCTGTAATAATCAAGGCTGTTGACCTAGCACTTTTTCTATCGCTTTTTGATTTACTGCCTTAAGAATGGCAGGCCACTAGAATTCTGTCCCGTGGCAGTGTAAGTCCAGATGACGATACGAGATGGTAGCCCCTTAGTTACTACTATCGGCATTTTGCAGCCACACATAGCAAAAAACGCCTTGCGTGCCTTTTCTTCAATATTATCTTTCCATAGAAGCTTACAGTCCAGAATTAGTTCCAGATAATTTACTTTGTTCTTGAGGGCTACAGGAGTTCCGTTAAGTTAGAACTTCACATTTCCTCGTGAAAAGCAATACTTCAGTTTTGTTGGAGTTGACACTCCTCTTGACATCATTTCAAAAGAATGTGTAAAGAGTCTTTTAATCTCTTCAATAATATAGAGTTGAATTTTGCTGATATAGCCATAGCAATGTGATTTGCATATCTATCACTTCAGATCCAGTTTAGTGTAGCTTTCTAGAAGCTCATTTGCTGATAGATTCCAAAGAAGGGAAGGTAGAATACCACGCTGTGGAGTGACTAAATTAACCAACTGCTTAATGTTTTACCTATCTAGGTACAAGTATAGTACCGGGTTTCTGAGTAGCTGTTTGATAAATTCAACAAGTTGTGGCTGAACGCCTAGACTCTAGAGAACGTTCAGCATAGACTGAGAGTAAATTTTATTGAATGCTTCCTCCATGTCAGGAAACAAAAAGAAGCTAATTCTAAACCAATCATAAAATAATTTCTCGCAAATCTTTGAACATTATTTTGTTATAGAACATGAGATGAGGAGGACGTGTTATGATTTCAGATTGATCGTTTAAACTTAGTTAACTAGGTTTCCTACTATTTTGATAAGCGTTTAACAGTAAACTCACCCATATAGTCCAAATTGGGTTGGGCCATTTTTGACACCCTGGTACTCCACGGTTGACAAACTATCGAGTCTGCAGCATCTGTTTCACTAACCCTTTCTGTAACGAGAAGAGTAATGTATTCTACTATGGGCTGGAAAATGTGTCTTAACATACCAATATACTCTAAGCCAGCAAGTTTCCACGTTCCTTTCTTAGTAACTAAAATTGAAGACGGGCAAACATTTCTATGTATCACGTGACCGGAATAATGCAAATATGACAGTGCTTCTGTTATCTGTAAAGAAAATATAGGATAGTTTCTAAAATGTAATTTGATATAATATCTTTTCTAAGTATTGGAAATACATTGGAAACCCCCGAAATTGAAAATTGTGGTTAGAAGATCGTTAAATATTACTGTCACGCAATAAGCGCACTAACTGTAAGAGAAGCATCAAAGTGCCAGAAAAATTTTGAGTTATATTGCCAAATTTTGAAAGAACTTTTCAACTTTTTAAGAAGCAGAATAAGTGTCATTTTAAACCATCTTTTAATCTAGCTCCAAAGCTTTTGTAGTAATCAAGCTGCTGCCTAGGCAAACTGCTCGAAAGATCTTTGCGAAGAAAACATAACAACGCAATAAGGGTGGAACAATTTGATACACCACTTATTAATAATGTTGTTTTCTAGCCCACACTAAACCCCACCACTACTATTGCCAGAAAATTTTTTCCAAAGAAAAAATTTAAATAAAAACCATAAAAAAGTTGATGACAGTAACACCCTTGCGACGCAATTTAGCAAAGCAAATGCTAGTTTATCTCGAGAATAAAACCCCCGTTACCGCCATAAAGAGGCTTGTCGAGATAAGCGAAAAGATTGCTTCGAAGCGGGACTCAGATTGAAAGCGTCGAGCGGCAATTGGCGGGGGTGGACAGTGCGGCAAAACGATGAGGATACACGGAAAAAATGTATGGAAAACCCGCGTTTAAACGAATTGAACTTAGCCAAATTTATTTGGGCATCGAAATTTGAATTGCATTTTCACCTTTCGGTATGCTTGAAGTGACGCATAAACGACGGGAGTTCTTGTACTGGACGTGTGTCGTAGTCCCGTGCAAATCTTGTGGAGTGCGAAGAATAGTTCACGATTGGTGACAATGAATGAGTGTTCTTACTCTTGCGCCAAACCAACTAATTTAATCCCTTGGTGCAGTTTGCGTGGTTTAAAATTCGAACCTTAACTTTAAGTTCAGTTTTCGCGAATCAGTTTACTTTATTTATTCATTCGAGAAGAAGTCATCTTCCCCTTGAAGTATCAACAAAACCAAGTTCCGTTTTTCCGCAACGTGATCATTTTTGGATAGAACTTAAATGTTTGAATAGTTAGAAAAAAATTTCATACGTGACGAGTCGTACATTTACTTAGTTCCCTGCAGTGTCAATGAATCTTAATCTAAAGTCACAGCCAAAGGAGTTGATTTTATTACGCCCACATTGTATAGAGGAGTGTATATTTCATAAATAGTGTTCCAAAGATCGACTGGATTGCACGACGAAGCACACGAGGAGGGAAGTAATGCGCTCGGTTGTGCGTGGACACGAATCTGTTTAGCATGCCTGGGTTTTTCTCGTTTAATTGTCCCCGTGGAATATAAATCGCTGTGAATTGATGCGCGGATTTCTGTGTTGTTGTCTGTGATCAAATCAAAAATAAAACAAAGTGCGATGCCATACGAATGAATTATGCAATAAACCCGAATATTTACATGTTTCTATTAAAATATAATTCCGAAAATTAAGATGGATGGGTTATTAATAACAGCAAGTGTGCACAAGTGCAAGTAGCGCAAAACAGTAAAGTTGAACGGCGGAACCACGCAAAAAGGGTGAAATTCCTTCTTCACAACGGAATTCGTACATAAAACTCTGAAT
Organism: Odontomyia ornata; assembly: GCA_963969285.1. NCBI lineage: Eukaryota > Metazoa > Arthropoda > Insecta > Diptera > Stratiomyidae > Odontomyia > Odontomyia ornata. The sequence goes on along the minus strand of OZ017741.1, from coordinate 89,423,234 downwards.
ATTTTCACCCATTTCCCGAGTACTGCTACCGTTAACCCCGTAAAAAACGTGTTTGCACGTTTAACAGCGTCAGAAAAAAATTGTGCTGTGGTCTACAAGCAAGCTCGTTCGCACGCGATTTCCATCGTTAAACTTCGTGTGTTCCAATAAAACTTCAATAGTGAAAACAAGTTGTCTAGCTGTTCTTGTGAATGATTTTCCTTGTTGAAAACAAGGTTGATGACCGTTCAAGTTTGAAAATGGATCTGCAGGTATAAGCGACAAAAAGGACGCAAGTGGATTGAAAAATGTGCGAAATACCCAAAAAGTTCATCGCTCACGATTGTAACGCACAATTCTAAGAGCAATTGATCGACAAGTGGCATACCTATTTCGGCGAATAGTTCGACAGTAGTTTTAATTAGAATAAATATATGCACAAATAATTACTTTAATGATCAATTTAAAATTTTAGTCGCGGTAAATAATATTCCTTTTGCGACTTACTTCCCATATGGGTTAACTGTGGTAAAGGAATTTAAGACCTGACCTGCCCCAAACAAGAGCGCTTGTTGGAGGAGGATTGGGTGAGTACTTTTTGTATTTATTATAAATTTTAAACATTTAAAAATATTTTACATACTTAAATTGAATTATTATTTGCAATGCTTGTTTGTTTCTTTCATGCGTTCGCTCTTGTTCTGTAATTGAGTCCCTAATCATCATTTACTGTACAGCGGACATTGTAATATGATGTTATACACTTACTAGAGATTTAGTTTTTGATAAGTTACGTGCTAGTTGACTTATGAAAATGGGTCCAACATATTAAAAATAAATATGATGAAGAGATAATAAGGAAAAAGCTGGTCTTTACTTTTTTTTATGGATCCCTGACCAGGTATGGGGCCCGCCACGTTGGCTGGCCCCTTTCACTCATGAGCTAGCCATCGTGTGAGCTAACTCCTTTTTCGTTGCAGGTGCTCTCGCAGGGTAAAGGGTTATACTAAAGTGTTATGTGATCAACCCATAAAAGACTTTAACATAAATTTGAAACGTTCATATTTTTCATTTTCAGGAAAAATTCATGCGAATTATGTTTGTATGAGTTTTTTTTATTTTAATGAGAAATATATGGGCACGCCTACAATGGATCTTGATCCGGATGGGGGGAGGGGTGCAAGGAAGCACCACTTCCACCTGGATGCCCCGCTCTTATTTGGGGGTCGTAAGTACAGATAATAAAGAATTTTTAAATATATACAGTTCATAAATAAGAGCCTACAATATTCATACCGATTGTGCCTTAGGGCTTTTCCCGGAGTTCAATAGTCATTTACTTTAGTTTAATTTACAATATTAATCTTTTCAATAAAAATTAAACTTTTAAATGTTGACACCCACAACATTATCAAACATTAAAAGATTATAAAATAAATTAAGTGCAAAGTTCATTAGCTTTAACAAATGCAGCTTAAAAACTGTTTTTTTTTTAAATGAGGTACATCATTTGCTTAAGACTAGCTTAAAACTACTCGTTCGCTGCATCTATTAAAAGGTTATCTATCGTTGCCCTGACTGCATTTGCCTTGTGTTCCACGGCTCTATTTATTCCTGATACCACAAGTTTTTCTGTATACGATTTGATTGGCTTCATCGCTGTTTCCTGGTACAGTGCCTCGTTCGGATAAGACCGTCCGTCCTCCCGTCTGTATAGGCCTGTGCAAGCCTGAAGTATTCATCGCTCCACTAATCTTATTTTGCCCCATTTTGTTTTCGGAGCTTCATTCCATTTCATCACTGCATATGTGACGATCGGACGAATCAAGGTTTTATAGGCTTGACTCGCTTGCTCGCTGTTGATTGTTTCTTGAAAAGAGGTATAAGAAAATGGTACGCATAAGTCACTTTTTTCAAAATATTCTCAACGTAAGCACTGAAGGTAGCCTTCTGTCTAAAACTACCCCCAAGTGTTTCGTTTGCCTAGAAAAGTACACCATCTGCCCTTTCAACTTAATCCTGAAGTCACAGATGCCTCTTGTACGACGAATAAAGTTTTTGTGGGGGGCCCTTGAGCAAAATCAGTTCACTTTCCTTTGCATTTATCTTGATTTCCCATTTTCGATAATATGCAGTAAGAGATCCCAAGTATTTTTGGAGCCTCGTTTTTGCAGAGCGCAAATCGTGCTCAGATGACCACACTAACAAGCCGTCTGCGAAGAGGTTCATCGGAGTTCCAGGCTTATATTCAGTCACTACTGCCAGTGCGTCAGCACTGCCTGACTTCTCGGTATTGCAAATAATTTTGTGAAAATTTAAATAAAAACCATAAAAAAGTTGATGACAGTAACACCCTTGCGACGCAATTTAGCGAAGCAAATGCTAGTTTATCTCGAGAATAAAACCCCCGTTACCGCCATAAAGAGGCTTGTCGAGATAAGCGAAAAGATTGCTTCGAAGCGGGACTCAGATTGAAAGCGTCGAGCGGCAATTGGCGGGGGTGGACAGTGCGGCAAAACGATGAGGATACACGGAAAAAATGTATGGAAAACCCGCGTTTAAACGAATTGAACTTAGCCAAATTTATTTGGGCATCGAAATTTGAATTGCATTTTCACCTTTCGGTATGCTTGAAGTGACGCATAAACGACGGGAGTTCTTGTACTGGACGTGTGTCGTAGTCCCGTGCAAATCTTGTGGAGTGCGAAGAATAGTTCACGATTGGTGACAATGAATGAGTGTTCTTACTCTTGCGCCAAACCAACTAATTTAATCCCTTGGTGCAGTTTGCGTGGTTTAAAATTCGAACCTTAACTTTAAGTTCAGTTTTCGCGAATCAGTTTACTTTATTTATTCATTCGAGAAGAAGTCATCTTCCCCTTGAAGTATCAACAAAACCAAGTTCCGTTTTTCCGCAACGTGATCATTTTTGGATAGAACTTAAATGTTTGAATAGTTAGAAAAAAATTTCATACGTGACGAGTCGTACATTTACTTAGTTCCCTGCAGTGTCAATGAATCTTAATCTAAAGTCACAGCCAAAGGAGTTGATTTTATTACGCCCACATTGTATAGAGGAGTGTATATTTCATAAATAGTGTTCCAAAGATCGACTGGATTGCACGACGAAGCACACGAGGAGGGAAGTAATGCGCTCGGTTGTGCGTGGACACGAATCTGTTTAGCATGCCTGGGTTTTTCTCGTTTAATTGTCCCCGTGGAATATAAATCGCTGTGAATTGATGCGCGGATTTCTGTGTTGTTGTCTGTGATCAAATCAAAAATAAAACAAAGTGCGATGCCATACGAATGAATTATGCAATAAACCCGAATATTTACATGTTTCTATTAAAATATAATTCCGAAAATTAAGATGGATGGGTTATTAATAACAGCAAGTGTGCACAAGTGCAAGTAGCGCAAAACAGTAAAGTTGAACGGCGGAACCACGCAAAAAGGGTGAAATTCCTTCTTCACAACGGAATTCGTACATAAAACTCTGAATATTTTCACCCATTTCCCGAGTACTGCTACCGTTAACCCCGTAAAAAACGTGTTTGCACGTTTAACAGCGTCAGAAAAAAATTGTGCTGTGGTCTACAAGCAAGCTCGTTCGCACGCGATTTCCATCGTTAAACTTCGTGTGTTCCAATAAAACTTCAATAGTGAAAACAAGTTGTCTAGCTGTTCTTGTGAATGATTTTCCTTGTTGAAAACAAGGTTGATGACCGTTCAAGTTTGAAAATGGATCTGCAGGTATAAGCGACAAAAAGGACGCAAGTGGATTGAAAAATGTGCGAAATACCCAAAAAGTTCATCGCTCACGATTGTAACGCACAATTCTAAGAGCAATTGATCGACAAGTGGCATACCTATTTCGGCGAATAGTTCGACAGTAGTTTTAATTAGAATAAATATATGCACAAATAATTACTTTAATGATCAATTTAAAATTTTAGTCGCGGTAAATAATATTCCTTTTGCGACTTACTTCCCATATGGGTTAACTGTGGTAAAGGAATTTAAGACCTGACCTGCCCCAAACAAGAGCGCTTGTTGGAGGAGGATTGGGTGAGTACTTTTTGTATTTATTATAAATTTTAAACATTTAAAAATATTTTACATACTTAAATTGAATTATTATTTGCAATGCTTGTTTGTTTCTTTCATGCGTTCGCTCTTGTTCTGTAATTGAGTCCCTAATCATCATTTACTGTACAGCGGACATTGTAATATGATGTTATACACTTACTAGAGATTTAGTTTTTGATAAGTTACGTGCTAGTTGGCTTATGAAAATGGGTCCAACATATTAAAAATAAATATGATGAAGAGATAATAAGGAAAAAGCTGGTCTTTACTTTTTTTATGGATCCCTGACCAGGTATGGGGCCCGCCACGTTGGCTGGCCCCTTTCACTCATGAGCTAGCCATCGTGTGAGCTAACTCCTTTTTCGTTGCAGGTGCTCTCGCAGGGTAAAGGGTTATACTAAAGTGTTATGTGATCAACCCATAAAAGACTTTAACATAAATTTGAAACGTTCATATTTTTCATTTTCAGGAAAAATTCATGCGAATTATGTTTGTATGAGTTTTTTTTATTTAAATGAGAAATATATGGGCACGCCTACAATGGATCTTGATCCGGATGGGGGGAGGGGTGCAAGGAAGCACCACTTCCACCTGGATGCCCCGCTCTTATTTGGGGGTCGTAAGTACAGATAGTAAAGAATTTTTAAATATATACAGTTCATAAATAAGAGCCTACAATATTCATACCGATTGTGCCTTAGGGCTTTTCCCGGAGTTCAATAGTCATTTACTTTAGTTTAATTTACAATATTAATCTTTTCAATAAAAATTAAACTTTTAAATGTTGACACCCACAACATTATCAAACATTAAAAGATTATAAAATAAATTAAGTGCAAAGTTCATTAGCTTTAACAAATGCAGCTTAAAAATTGTTTTTTTTTTAAATGAGGTACATCATTTGCTTAAGACTAGCTTAAAACTACTCGTTCGCTGCATCTATTAAAAGGTTATCTATCGTTGCCCTGACTGCATTTGCCTTGTGTTCCACGGCTCTATTTATTCCTGATACCACAAGTTTTTCTGTATACGATTTGATTGGCTTCATCGCTGTTTCCTGGTACAGTGCCTCGTTCGGATAAGACCGTCCGTCCTCCCGTCTGTATAGGCCTGTGCAAGCCTGAAGTATTCATCGCTCCACTAATCTTATTTTGCCCCATTTTGTTTTCGGAGCTTCATTCCATTTCATCACTGCATATGTGACGATCGGACGAATCAAGGTTTTATAGGCTTGACTCGCTTGCTCGCTGTTGATTGTTTCTTGAAAAGAGGTATAAGAAAATGGTACGCATAAGTCACTTTTTTCAAAATATTCTCAACGTAAGCACTGAAGGTAGCCTTCTGTCTAAAACTACCCCCAAGTGTTTCGTTTGCCTAGAAAAGTACACCATCTGCCCTTTCAACTTAATCCTGAAGTCACAGATGCCTCTTGTACGACGAATAAAGTTTTTGTGGGGGGCCCTTGAGCAAAATCAGTTCACTTTCCTTTGCATTTATCTTGATTTCCCATTTTCGATAATATGCAGTAAGAGATCCCAAGTATTTTTGGAGCCTCGTTTTTGCAGAGCGCAAATCGTGCTCAGATGACCACACTAACAAGCCGTCTGCGAAGAGGTTCATCGGAGTTCCAGGCTTATATTCAGTCACTACTGCCAGTGCGTCAGCACTGCCTGACTTCTCGGTATTGCAAATAATTTTTGTGAATTTCTATTGCTGAGGTAAGTAGCAAATGTCAATGCAATTGTTCAGAATGCTTGCAAGGAGAACAAAGAAAACATGGGGCAACTTTTGAAGCATATAATTGGAGATTCCATCAGCCCCTGCTGATTTTTTAAAATCTTGCTCCGGTGCCAACAAAGGACTGACAAACATATTATAGCCAGCAGGTGTGTCAGAGGAATTTGAGTCATAGAACCTGGTCAAGCACAATTGCTCATGGTTCTTGTCAAATTTCGTTGTGGTGCTGCTCACTAACGACGTAACGCAAGAGTCCTCACTTGCTTTCCCTCCTAGAAGAAATTTTGCAAAATATTTTGCGATAGCGTCAGCGATCGATTTATCATCCGTGAACATGAACCCATTATAAATGAGGACCTTTGGTAGTCTTTTTGCGTCAGTTATCCCATTGATATGAGGAAACATTCAAGGATGTGGTTTGATACTTTCCAGGGCCTGTTCAAATCGCTCGTTGGCAAAATCCGTAGTTTCCCTTGAGATCATTCGGTTTAGAGACATAGAGAATTTCTTAATGGAAAGATTTTCTGATCTATTGATCGAAATTTTCTTCGATTTCCCGTCAAGGTCAGCACTAACTGCTGCTCAATCGATTCCCTTGTATGGAATGAAAAAAAGAGGATCTGCAAGCTCAAATTTCACACCTTTTTTCACTCTTAAAGTCATTTCTGCCAAAATATGGTTAGTTTTGGCGTTAAGAACTCCATACTTGAAATTCCTCGAACTGTGGAAGAGATTTACTAGATTGGCAGACACGATGTAGAAGTTAATAATAGACGAGCTTCGGCGGAAGGTAGGCTTTTTCGGGGTAATCAATATGTCATCCATATTTGATTGAAGCCAGATAAAGATAGTTGTTCCATAACCATTGGATGCAATATTCCCCCATGAGGGATACTTCGCATTGTAATCGCCTCCCATGGAATATAAATCGAATTTTTTTCACTGAGCAAGCACTGTTGCCAAGTCATCAATGTGTTCCCGCACCGGATATCTATGTCGCGCATAGATCCCCACAAACGCAAAGGTGCACCCTCCCAGCATGCAGCTTATTATATCTGCTTCAATACATTTCAGACTTGGAAGACAGTACCTTTGGACTTTCAGGTGGCCTTTGTGAGCCATAACAGCTCTAAAAATTCCTCGGGATCATCACGCCTGATGACCTGTGTCTTTTTTGAGTCTTGTTTCCCATATAGTTTGCTCTATGGGCAGTACTATAGCGTCAAGCTTGTGAATATATGTTGAGGATGGAGAGTTTAATGGAACTCATCACGACAACATACTTTGAAGGCAAGTTTTAAAAACGCAGCTTTTTTCGCACTAAGATTAGTGAGTTATTTAAAGTAGGGGATGAGTGAGTCAACTTTTTGATTGAGTGCGAACAAGCCACACCAGAAAAATTGTAGACAGTCAGTGCTCAAAACTGTATTTCAGTCATTCTACGACTGCTGTGGTTGCTGCCTTGGCTGATGTTTGGGTCGCCGCATAGGCTGAGGTGCAGGCTGCTTCTTTGCACCTTACAAAAAGCTAGAATACGAGAACTCTTCTCACAGAATATCTTTTCTTTTTTCTCCCAGAATATCCTTTCCTTTTTCTCGTTCTTCGAGATTGCAAAATCAATCGACTTCTATTGCTTGTCGCATTCTAAGCATCTAACTTCGTCTGCAGTTAGAAGTGACATGGCCAAATCTATGGTTATTAAAGCCATGTGAAATGCTACTTTTTTGTAGACCCTTCCATTGTATATTCTGATACAATAGGAACTTTATGTCCATCGCTTTCTTCACTTCAAAATCTGGTTTGAACTGGACCAGGAAAGAGGAAAGTGTTCTTTTTTCGCTCCAAGAGGTTATCGGCGAGAACCATTTTGTTGATAGGATATCTTCTCTGCGATGCTCCTTTAGCTCAGCCACGACATCATTCTAGTCGTACAAACTGTGAGTGCCTTTGAGTTGGAGAGTCAATTTTTTCTTTCCTGGAAGAGTATAAATGTAACAAGTCACTTTCGCACACGTCAGAAAATTACAATAAATACCCAGGTATGATCCTCAGCTGGTGGAGCGAAGTTTGTGAGGCACTATTCACCAATACGGTGAACTGTGGTTCCCTTGCAAAATTTCGTGTGTATGCCCTTTTAACGCTATCCCTGAAAGTTTTCAGGTCAAGCCTCTAACACACTTTAGGAGGCACCCTCTCTTTTTTTGGTAGCAGTTCCTTTTGCTACCCTCAAAATTTGGCCATGCACTCGGCTTGGGTATGGCCCCGAAAAACTGGCGGAAACTACTTGTGCAACCTTTTTGAGCTGGAGAAAATCCGATTAGCTCATTTCAAGGGTCTTATACACCTTTGAAGTAGGCTGCTGAGTTAGAGATCCTATTGGCCATTCTCTCACTTTCTTTTCTGGCTTAACAACAGTCTCCTCTCTCCCTCCTCCATCCATTCCCATATCGCTGGAAATTTCCAGAACTTGAAGTTGCATCTTTCAGCTAGCAATTATGTCCCAAATGAATTCATCCCCCGAAAGCAAAAGAAAGAAAATTACTACGCGACCCGCATAAGTGTACAGCCTGGTTAAGTGCACAAATGGTTTCTGGGTTTTCGATGTGCACTTATCCGGGTTTTACTGTACTTATATAGAACGTATGGCAATGTTATTTTCTGGTACCATCGAGCTTTTATGAGTTTTTTGAAAGCTTTCGGATGTTTAGGTTAGTTTGAGCAGGTATTTGGCATATTCATGTATATTTACATAGTTACATTACAATGTTGTGGTGACATCAAGCTGATTTAATAACAGAGACGAAAACTAGCAACAGGAATTTTGAAACTGATTTATTAATGGGGAAGGAGTTATTTCGTGTTATGTCTTAGCTCAGGCCGCAAGTTGCGTCTTAGTACCCGTTACAGCTGTATCTGCGTTAGGGCAATCGTAAGCCTTTCATTCAGACGTAGAACATCAGCTTTATACTCACCAGATGATACTCACGGTCGTCACCAACGAGATTGCATCTTGTCCAAGATCCTTTCATGAACATTACAAGTCGGGAATTTCTGGCGCAGCACCGCCTTTAAATGAGACCAGCTTGATAATCGCGGATTGATGCAGATGCATCAATAGGTCTTGAGCACTGGGTCTCCCTATAGTAAGAGTAGGTAGGCAGATAGTACTGCTTTAACATTTGTCAACATTTGGGCGATCATTTTCTCTGCCCGAGCTAATAAGACCTCAACTGCTAGGGATGTCTTGTTCCCCACTAAAATGTAGGTTCCAACTTGGTACAATCCCGGGGATTTGAGTTAGGTTCATCCGCTGTGGGTAAAGCTGAGATTCACGCTGCTCGAGAGGAGCAACGGGGCCAACAGTTAGTGATTGGGTCTGACTAAGCCTGGGTGTATATGCCGAGGCCATGCGATTCATAGAGGAGCTGAGTATGGTCCGCTCTGGCTGAGATTGCCGACCTATCGGAAACTCCCAAGGGTTGGAATCCAAGCCCCATTAGAGAGGTGTTCGAGACGTCATTTAGAAGTAGCCTTTTGCCTACGCTCCATGCCGTCAATCCGGGTGGTCAGGTTCTGTAGCATGGCGTATACATCTTGCAAGACCGTCGCATCCACGGATATGATAGACCGCGTTCCTCTAGTGGGTGGAATCACTCCAGTTCCCCCCGTAGTGTTAAAATCCATCAAAGGCGGTGAGGATTGGTTCCGATGACTTGAATCTTTTGGTACCACCCCCTGTACCGGAGTCGTTGTGTCACTGGTCGATTGAATGGTGGTTTATATAGGCTGCCTACAGAGTGGGCAGTCAGTTGCAGTCTCTAGGTGACGTTCCAGGCAGTTCCATTGAAATCGATTTTCGCACTACACAGTCCGCTCCGATGTGCTATCGTCCAATGCCTGATGGCATATCATGCACAACGAAGTCGAGCGCGCGTCCGAGCGGAGACGACGCTTACCTGGAGTGCGTCCTGTCAGCATTTCCTGAAAATTGCTACATCAAAAATGAAAATTTGAGTTGTTCGAGTGACCGTTAGTGGCGAACTGTTTAAAACCTATAAAAAAAGTATAAAGCGATCTAGAAAAAGTGAATATGTGTCGTTAATCTAGTCTTCTCGCTTCGAACTCTTCTCACGCAGGGACACCAATGGAGCCGCTTCCTAACGTGTTTACAGGGGCTCCTCTCTTGTGGCACCATGAATATCCGACCCCGGTCTCTTAGTCAGTTGTGTTAACCAGGAGAAGTACGTCTCCCCAGGGTTAATTCTGATCTGCAAGCAGCGCATGTGTCATAGATAGTTGTGGACTTGCTACATCGCCAATCACACGAAATCAAAATCCTTGTAATTTAAGACAAGCAGGCACCGCTTGGTTTGGGGTGCGAGTCAGAACTAACCACAAAAGATGATGAGTAACAATCGCAAGCGTTTTTTGTAGTGGGTCCTTGCGCTTGCGGAAAGAACAAAACCCATGACAGCGCGACGCTAGCTGCCAGCAAGCTTACGCGTCACCAGCCAAGGCCATTTCCAGCAGAGCATTAATTTTTCGATCGCTGAGGCTGCGGTCCTAAGCGAACTTTTAACACCCGTCCAAACACTACAAATGTTCACCCCAATTTCATTCAAGATATTTGAATCGTTATTTCGTTTGTTGTTGCATTTTGTTTTGATGTTGCCTTGTTATCTTTCTTGGTAGATTTCTTTCCTTCCAGCAAGTTCGTTGAATTTTTAACCGTTTACTCGGGAGCTCCAACTCTCATCTTCAAATCTGCGCCAGTGTGTCTATTATATTTTCCACAATTTTTTTCTTTGCATGTGTATCGACTGTATTTTCGCTTCTTCTTCTGATAATATTACACTGATTTGTGCTCACGTTCCTTTTTTGTTTATTTCAAATATTTTCTTCTTCGATTTGATGCTGGTTACACGCTTGTTTATAGCTGAGGCTATCAGACTCCTCCATCCAGTTTCTTGTACCAATAAAGTTTGCTCGTCGAAGCTTCCTCCAAATATGAAGCAATAAATTTAAACGAAAATCAACAAAATTTAATGATATATGTTAACTATAATTTTCGCAAAATAATTTTTGCAAAATGTATTGAACTGATTCAATAGCCAAAGGTTCATTCTAGTTTATGCTTAAACAAGTTGAGTAAGCAGGAGAGTGCTCCTACCAGAAGGTCTTTGTAAACATCCTAGGGTTAGAAGCAAGTTTTCTAATGGCGTGAACCGATAACTTGAATTATTCATCCAATACTTAGATATGAAATCGTTCAAATTTATACAAAAGATGCACAGTTTCTTTCATGAGCACAATGCAACCGCCATTTTAATCTAGCTTAAATGATTTTTCTGAATGCTGGGCCGATTGAAAATGTTCAAGTTAAACACTATTCCTTAAATTTTCATGAAAATTGAAAGAAAATAAAAGTACCTAAGTCAATTTTAAATATATATAGGGTTTTCCAATAAGAGGTGTTATTTTGAATAGATCTTCTGATTTAACACCTTGCGACTTCTTCCTTTGGGACCACGTGATAGAGAAGGCCTATGCCAATAGCCCAGCGTCAATTCAAGATCTCAAAGATGAAATTCGTGAGGCTATCGAGGACATAGGGCAGCCACTTTGCGATTTGGTTATGGAAAATTTCATGAAGAGGATATGGTCCTGTAAGCGTGTCGTAGTGGTTATTTGCCCAATGTTAGTTATTGCTATTAACGGCATATCTTCTTCTTTATAATGAAATAAACATTCGATCATTTGTATTAAGATGGCATTTTTCATTTAATATCAAAATAAAACCTCGAATTGGAAAACCCTATATGAACCATAAACACGTGTTATCGTTGTTGTAATTCCATATAATTGAAATGGCTATAACTCACTTGATTATGATTCGATCTCAATTAAATTTTGTGAACATATATATCTTATGTCAGTCTATATAATTGAAAAACTTCAAGAAGTTTAAAGGTACCGTTTTGATTTTATGGGCAAAAATGTAAAATCTACAAATCATACTATTATTAACAAAGTTGAGCGAATTTCGATTTCTAAGGTATTTGTTGCCCTTGTACTCATAAAGGACCACATTCGTGATAACTTTCAGATTTTTCGGCTGACAAGTGTCCAATCGCGAGGGGGGGGGGACACAAATTTTTGGTACATTTTGCCTTCCCGTGGACCCCCTAATTCATCAAATGATTTTTTTATTTCAGATTCTAAAAGTTCTAATCAAGATCTTTCATTTGATACCCCACTCGACTACCTTTGATTAAAAAAAATTTTTAAGGGCCAATTCGTTATCAGGGAGGACCCCCCTTAAACATTTTTTAAATTTTTGTCAAGGCCTTAACTTTTGAGAGACTATGACTTCTGACCTTTTCACAAAGTTTGAGCATTCTAGCTTCTATAGTTTCTGAGGAAATCAGCTGTGACGCACGGACAGACGGACGGACGGACAGACGGACAGACGGACGGACGGACAGACGGACGGACAGACGGACAGACAGGTCGCGAAACTAGTAGGTCTTTGTAAAAAAAATTTTTACAAAGACCTAAAAATGTTGCATACATTTGTAAGGTTTCTGAGATGGACGGCTGTAAAGGTTACCCAAATTGGCAGTTTTACTGGGGGCTGCGCCTTAACACGTTATGCTTCGTAGATACAAGTTTGCGACGGACCTACGCACTACCAATATAAAGGATTTTCCAATAAGAGGTGTTATTTTGAAGAGCCGCTTTTTCGTTAGATGTCACTTTTGAAGCTATCATTTTTTGACACTTGACAAGTAAAAACTACGCTATTAATATAATGGAATGATTCACACTTTAACAATACATTGAAATTATTAAAATTCACTATAAATATGATGAAAATTTGGCAGAGACGGTTCGTAAATCTCGAACAATTTTGGGCCGTCGTGAAGCGCCTTGTCGGACTGCAATACAGAAATTGGTAGAAAAATTCGAGCCGTTGGGACAACTTTGGGATGTGAAGAATAAAACCCTTGCGCGTTAATCAAGAACAGCAGTATAGAACAGTACATAGAAATTTTGATAAAAATTTCAGAAATGGGTTGGAATATTGATGTGTCATCATGATTATTCAAGTAACGAGGTCAAACAAACAAAACAAAATGGTGGCAAATTCAAATACATAATAACCAGAATTTAGTTCTTCGAATTCAATTCATGGAATCTGTAAATTGGTTAAGTTTTGATATTTAGAAGATATTGATTGAGAAGCACTCTTCTGCTACTTCAACTTGTTTCATTTATTTACTCAACAATTAAAATATTTGTACTTCAATTAATTGATTAGTTTTTTTTTCGATTGGTACAAAATTTTCAGGTCACGTACAACTGCTATTAAAAATTTAAATTGCAGCTTTCAATTTAAGCGTCCCATTTCGATTTTATAGGCAAAAATCTAGAATTTGCAAAATGTACTATTATTGACTAAGTGATAGAATTTTGACTTCTGGGGTATTCGTTGCCCTTGTACTCTTAAAGGCGTACCTCCACGACTTTTTTTCAGATTTTTCAGGCCAAAGATGTCCAATCGCGCGGGGGGACACCAAACTTTCGTACATTTCGTCTCCCCCACAGCCCTGGAAGCAAAACTTTTGTTTTGGAAAGTTCCCATCCAGACTTTTCTTTTGATACCCTTATTGCCTACATTTGGTGAAAATTTTTTTTAACGGGCCACTCCCCTCTAATGTGGAGACCTCTTTAAACACCTTAACAAGATTTTTTGTAGTGAAACTTTCAAGAGATCATCACTTTACACCTACTTAAGAAAATTTTTTATGACATAGTAGGGTTGTGTAATATTATTTTACAAAACCCTAAAAACAGATCTAAACGCTAAGAAGGCTAGACGAAGAGTTCTGCAACTTCTTTATTTATTCTACTGTAGATTTATTATTGATAAAACTATCTCAGATGTTTTCAAAAAAGATAGAATGAAAAATTTGCTGGCTTATTTTTGAAGTTGTCTTGTCTCATTTGCAAATTTCAGTGTCAGTAGCAATGAATCATAATGAATATGTTTGTGCTGCGGGCTTAGCTAGGTAAATAAACTTTGCTTATCATCATGTCAATATTGTGTTTGCCTGATGGTGCCGTCAGCATGAATTTAAATACATGTTGTTAATGGCTAGTGATTGACGTGCTACCAAGGCGAAACGAACTTCTGTCAAGTTTTAATGTCCTAGCCAATCCATTTCATAGCATAAATACGATGTAGTTTGCGATGCAGTTTGCATGTAATGCTATTGTTAGTGAATGTCCTGTCATATAATCTAGTCGATTTGAAATCCATTTTACAATCCATTATGTTAAATCTAACTAACGAGAACTGAATGCGTAAACTTCGATTTTTAGTAATAATTAAACAGTGATGATGATAATATAAATTTATACGATAATATACGCAGACTTCACTGCAAAGGGCTAGGTTCTGGTAAAACTTACAGGCTAGGTCAATCTTGAATTAAACTACCTCGACACGAAATTTGATTCTGATAAATTTAGATTTCTAAGGTATCCGTCATTGTTGTACTCAAAGAGAAATACCTATAAGTTTTTTTTTACAGGGGGACACACACAAACACAACCTTTTCGTGTCCTTCTGCTTCCCTTGCCTACGCTGATATTGATATTACAAGTTTGATAACTGACGAATTACCTGAAGATTACTACCTTGGATTACCACGGAGTCTCTAATTTTTTTAAATCAATATTTAAGGAACATGGCCAACCTCACCTTGGTAATATCCAATGAAATCCCCATTGGTACGTCGTAGGCACCCCTATTTTGAAAAATTAATTAAAAATTGTTTTTTTTTATATATGTAATTTTCTTTATTAGAATGTTTGCGGTACAGAGATCTTATAATATTGTTACATGTACAAATAATTCTGCGAGCTACTGTCGCAATTGTTTTCACAACCATTAAGAACATCAACAAAATGAATTTACTCGTAACCACGAGAACCCACCAAGCATCAACATCTGAAAGTGAGTCACTGCTCCATTCATTCACGCTGCTCGAAAGTTCCCGCTAATTCGCCAATGTACGAGAACTGGGTTGAATGACTACAGACACTATATAAAGACGAGCTGAATGAGTGGGGAGATTCATTCATTAGACCGCGATAAGAACTGCGATAGTGTGTGGAAAGCGATATTGTTCGAGTAATGGAAAAGTGATTTCCGATGATTGTGAAGTGATCTCAGAAGACAATTGCGATAGAAATTTATGGACAAGTGGAAGTTAGATTTTAATAGTGAAAATTAAAAAAAAATGTTAAATAGACCAAATAAGTGATTGTGCATTTCTAAGTAATTTAATAAACTCTTTTAATTTAATTTATAAGACATTGCGTTTTCACTTTCCTGGAACATTAAAATTATTGACCGGGAACCATAACACGCGACAATATGCTAGGTGTTCTGACAAAGTCATTTCACCATCGTTTGAACATTACTTAAAACTATGTGTACTATCGTATTTCCAATGTAAATATTCTAATTAGCTAGAGAAGAATTTCGGCAAAAACCTCTACTGTACTTATTATTAGCTTAACATAGCTTAGAACTATCTACTTATAACTAGTTAAAATCTATGAGGCTAGGTTACTGCCAAAGAAATAGGTGGGAGTAACTGCTGGTTTTCAGTTCGCCAGGGCACGAATTAGCGGATTAAATTATCACGGCGCGATGAGGCGTTTTTTTTTGTGGTAGGGAGTTGAATGCCATTTATGCACAGAGTGTGGGACTCCCATGCTCGCAAGAAGGCGACTGGACTACCCACTAAACACCCACCCTGTCAACCTGAGAACCCAGTCTGGAACCGTTTGATACATTACTTCGGGCCAGGTCTCATTTTATTACGCCGTGAGGCGCCTTCAAGCTGGGGGATCCCTTTCCTAGCGGTAGGGGAGAGAGGAAGAGGAAATACCAGAAAAGCAATCCCGCAGCCCCAATATCCCAGGCTGCTGTGAGTCCCTTTTATATTTTAGGACTGTCCGAGCATAATTTGCCACCTGGTTTCATTTGTCAACCGATTCGAGCATCACCACAACTATATTATCCGGGGTGAGCTCTCCCGTCTCCCTGTAGAGGTTCCTTCGCAGCCTGATCCATTTGAGGCACGCAAAAAATGTGTGGCAAGCATTGTCCTCCTCTTCTGGGCAAAACCGACAATCGGGGGACCGTGACTTAGCAATCTTGTGCAGGTAAGACTGAAAACACTCATACCCGCTCAAAAGCTGCGTCAGGTAGAAGTCAGTTTCACCATGCCTTCGATTGAGCCACGGTCTGACATCCGGGATGAGGCGCGCAGTCCACCTTACCTTCGTGCAATTCACACAAGACTGCTGTAAATTGAAGCGAGCTTATCAATTGGACTAACGCCAGCAAGGCTGTGTAGTTTTTCAGAAGAAATGTAAAACAGTTTATTTAGTACCATTTTTAGGTATCTATTTTTCATAATCTGAAGCTTTGTTACTAGATATTTAGCACATTGGATCCAAGTAGGTGAGCCGTAAAAGATGTTCGGTTCGATTGCCATTTTGACTATGAGGATGTTATTTCTGGTGTCGGGACACGAATTCCAACTAAGAAGGGGGTATAGCGAGAGCACTGCCTTAATCGTTTTGGAGCTGCTATGCTCAATATGACTTCTGAAGGTTAATTTTTTGTTGAGTATAAGCCCAAGATAATTGTGATCCTCACTCCAGGCAAAAGCTTGCCCTAAGAAATTTATTTGTCGCTTGGATAGGTGAACAGATTTCTGCGTCCTGGTGAAGAATATTGACTTCGTTTTTGCATCATTGATTATAATTTTCCATCTGTGGTAGTATTGATATGTAAGTTCTAACGCCAACGTGTAAATGTTATATAGTGATGGACTTAGGCAGGATCCTTGTGGAACACCGGCAGTAATAAGGGGAAGTGCTTTCCCCTACTTTGACCTGGAACTTCCTGTCAGTTAAAAATGCTTGTAAAAGATTCAACAAGTATGGGGGTGTGTTATATTTCTGAAGTTTATAGTCAAGAGCATCAGGCCAGACTGTATCGAAGGCTTTTTCTATGTCCAGCGTCATCAAACCTACAGACGGTTTATTGTACATCGCTGCTTTGACGTCCTTCGTAGCACGGAAAAGCTGATGCTCTGTCGAATATCTGTTTCTGAAGACATATGGAAATCAGTTGAGTAAGCAGGAGAGTACTCCTACCAGAAAGTCTTTGAAACCATCCTAGGGTTCAAAACAAGTTTTCTAATAGCGTGAATCTATAACTTGAATAATTCATCCATTCAAAAGATGCAGTTTCTTTCTAAAGCTCATTGCAACGGCCATTTTGATCGAGCATCATTAATTTTTCTGAATGCTCAGCCGATTGAACATATTCAAATTAAACTCTTTACCCTAAATTTACACGAAAATTGGAAGAAAGTAAAAGTGCATAGGCCGATTTGAAATATGTACCAACCATCCACACGTGTTATTGTTGATGTAATTGTAAACAATTGAAACGACTGTACTCCACGTGATTATGCTCCGTTTTAAATGAAATTTTGTGAACATCAACATCTTATATTATTCTAAATAAAGAAAGAAGGAGGTACCGTTTTTATTTTATGTGCGAAAAAGTAAACTCTACAAATGATACTATTTTTAAGAAAGATGTACGAATTTCGTTTTCTGAGATATTTTTGCGGTTTTCTCATTAAGACCCACCTCCGTGATTATTTTCAGATTTTTCGGCTCAAATGTGTCCAATAGCGAGGGGGGGGGGGGGGGATAACAAAATGTTGGTACATTTTGCCTCTTCCTCCTGGATCCCCTGATACATGAAATGACCCTTTCCTTCAGATTCTAAACGTTCTAATCAAGACCTTTCATTTGATACCCAACTCGATTACCTGTAATTGAAAAAAAATTTAAAAACTTTTTTTAGAGACCATCACTTTTGACCTTTTCACAAAAAAGCATTCTAGCTTCTATAGTTTCGGAGGAAACTTGCTGTGTGGTGCGGACAGACTGACAGGCGGATAGGCGGCCAGACGGACAGATAGGTCGCGAAACTAGTAGGTCTTTGTAAAAAAAATTTTTTTTTACAAAGAACTAATCACATTTCAAATTTTCGACTCTTGTATTTATCATCTACTGTTCACAATTGTCTGCAGTATGAAAGCACATTTTCAATAATTCATATTTTTCACCAAAATCCGTCGAGAATATGGCCGCTAGAATACACCGAAAATTGGAAAAAATCGCATATTGGAACCCCCACCATTTCAAAACTATATCACCAATATAACATAATCATTAGATATGATCACTATCTTCTAGTGTGGTCAAAATTTTTTTTTTGTTGAATATGTAGTAAGCGAACAGTTCGTACATCACATACTGCCCCGGCATCCAACTAAATTCTTCCGTGACAAAGATTTACTCAGCCAATTATACAACGCGTAACTATTTTCTTATGTTTTTGTGGAAAATGTTGTTAATTGTTAATTTGTTACGAAACTCTCTTATAGTACTCATTAAGTCCCTTGCTAGGGGTAATATACCAAAATATCCGATTTCCCTTCCGTTTGTTGATCAGCACGAGCCTCGCCAGCTTCCATCGTACCGGGAAAACTTCGTCCCGTAGGTACACGTTGAACGTGCTGAGCAGACGGTCAGGACAATGGTGACAGACAAGCTGCAACACCTCAGCTGGAAACCCCTCTGAATCTGGAGCCTTCTTCGTTTTCAGTAAAAGGACTGCCTCTTCCAGTTCTAGCTGTGTGAAGAGTTGATACTCGACTGCTGTGTCACCATGGACAGCGCCAACACAGGCATAATGGACGGGAAACAGTGCCCACACTATCTTGTACACCTTTCCCGCATCATGTATGCAAGGTTTCCGTAGGTCACCAAGCTTCCACATAACTAGCTTGTAGTCAAGGCCGCACGGATCCGTGTTCACATTGCCCGCTTTATCTTGCCAGCAGTGAACCTTTCTGTTGTTAATTAATTTGCGAAGGCATTTCCTGGCCGGTTTATATACTGCCACCCAGCTGCATTCCTTGTCACGATTTTGTGCCCGTTGAGCCCCACGCCAAAGCTTGTGACACTCCCTTCGTTTTTCAGTGGTTTCTGTTGACCATCAGTACACTGGGGGCTTGCCGCGCCGGGATTTTCGACGGGGCATAGAAGCGTTGGAAGCAGTTGTAATGGTGCTCATAGTTGGGCTCACTATGTCTTGAACTCCCAGTTCTTCCGGCCCCTGCGAATCTCCCTGCCACAGAGCACCTGCTGTGAGCATCTCAAAGAGCCGAGAGCACGGACGTCGGGAAACAACATCGCTTATCTCAAGCAGAATGTACTGATGATCATTGGCTGAGTAGTCCTCTAATACTCTCCAATTGCGTATCCTTCATACTAAGGACTCCGAGGCGAATGTCACGTCCAGTATGGTTCGTTCACAGCCAATACGGCAGAAAGTCGGCGTATTGCTGGTTTTTGGTACGACGAACGTCGTCCTGGCCGCGATTTCTAGGATTCGTTTTCCCCAAGGATCTGTTTGAGGCATGCCTCATTCGATTGCTTTAGCGTTGAAGTCTCCCCCAACGAGCACGTTCCCGTCTGCGTTCAAGACAGCGCCCTTCAAAGCATTAAGCTTGGCTTGGAAAGATGATATGAACTCGTTAGGCGTTAGGTACACACTAAAGAAGCTAGTCCCTAAGCACCGAACCTGCACAAAACCATCCCCACGTGCACAGCTCTCAACTTGGAAGTCACTATTTCGAGCCCAGATGGCGGCTGTACCAGTTTCATCGGAATAGCATGATGCAGAGCTTTTGTCATGGTATTGCTCACTCAGCAGAATAAAATTTGCTTTCATGTCCCTCGCAAGCTGCTCTAGCAGATTTTGGGCGGATGAACTACGGTGTAGGTTTAGCTGCGGGATGCGGGTCATTGAAGTTCTGATTTTTCCTTGGCTAGCACTTCCTGGAACACCCGGCATTTTCCCGATCGCTAGACGTGTCCAAAATCAGCTCTTGAATCAGCATCCTTGCAAAGAATACAGTGTGCCATCTTCGTACACTCTTTCTTTTTATGTCCCATTTCACCGCACTTGTAACATAGGGAATTCCTATCGGATGCTCTGTATACTTGTGGGGTGTGACCATAGCCAAGGCATTTGAAACATTGAAGAGGCGTTGCTCTTCGCCGTATCCTACAGACAACCTACCCTATTCTTATTATGCCCTTATTCAGAAATTGTTCGCCGTCTTTTTCGGTCAAGTCAATTATGGTCATGCGTTGTCCCCTTTCATTTTCTGGTGTCAGGCTCGCTTTGATCATGTCCATGCTAGGAAACTCCCTTTTGATGGCCTCTACTACCTCGGCCAGGTCCGTGACGCAGTCAATGTCTCGTATTTCGATCGTTGCCATCGGCTCGAGCGAGGCTTTAGTTGCACTTTTGCCGAGGACTTTCTTAGCTGAGTCGAAGAATGCTTTCCTATTGTCGGCCTTTGCTCCGAATATGACCAGTATGTGGCATTGGTCGAACTGCTTTAAAAGCAGTGTTGATGTATTGGGGCCTTAAGTTTCCCCTGATATCTCGCAGCACCTCCACGTAGGATCGACAAACAAGGGGTTTTGCGAGGAGTGCTTGCTGCCGGAATCTTCGTCCGGACATTGTTTCCCTCCTGTTTCGTATCAGGTTTTTCATCTTGTTGGGCGTCCGTGCGAACTTTGTTTTCTGGCACTTTTTGAAGGAGTTTCTTCGCGGCTTTCTTCACTCCTTTTGTCAGCAGTATCTGGAACCCCTGATCTGGTGCTCCACGCCCATCAAGTGTCTCTTCTTTCCTTTTTTTATCCCAATCTCCTTCGATTGGGCTAGTCGCCATTCTTTATTTGATTTTTGATAGCGGAGCTATCTGCACGTGCCCTTTAGATTCAGCCTTCTGCTCTTCTTCGGCCTTTTGTTTCTCTTCGACCTTTGACCAGCTCCTCCGATAATGCCCTATGCGGTCTAGGAGCTTCTCAAGTTCAAGGAGCGCAATCTTTACTGCTTTATTGATTTTTGGCGAGTCACATGCAGATTGTATTCTTTTCAGAACATCTCCCGCTTTTCAGAACAGCCCTTTTTCGACATGTCGGTGGCAACAATTTTGCTTCGCGGCCATCATTCTCGGGAGAGTTTGTCGGCTTCCGTTTCCGAGTACAGTTCTTCCGCCACATTTTCAACGTTGGCGACGAAATCAAACAACGGCGCTTCATTTGGCTAGTTAATCTTGCCCTTTCCTGCCTTAATCTATTCTTTGGCTTCAAGATGGTTTATTGTTATATCGGGATTCATGATCCTTGTCTCAGTCGTTTCGGTAGCGATTGCAGCAGTGACCATCAAGTTCTCGATGTTCTTTATATGACGCGTCCTGCAGAGTTTCCCGCTTTTCCTTGATAGAACGGCCTGGAGTTCGCATGATTTTTGTTTTACTGTGCCCAAACGCTGCAAGAATCTAAGTCTGGACTGTCTGTTAATCTAATCTTATCCTGTCATTGTATTAATCGTCGTTTTTTCCATCTTTAGTACCGCTCCCGATGCGCTGACAGCATCGTGGCTGCGGCCACGGTTGCGTCGTCGTTGTTGTGATTTTCACTTCCTTTTTTTAGGTTTCTTCGGGTTTTGTAAAATTATTTTATAAAACCCGAAGAAACCCAAAAAATCGCGTCCTGTCTGTCCGTCCGTGTGTCACAGCACTTTTTTTCGCAAACTACTTAAGCTAGAAACATCAAATTTTGACTGCAGGCGTAAAGCGGTGCTCTCTGCAAAGCTCTACAAGAAGAAAATTTTATAAGGTATTTAAGGGGGGGTCTCCTCATATAGGAGAGTGGCCCCCGAAAAAAATTTCATCAAAGCCAGCCAATATGGGTATGAAATGAAAGGTCGTGATGAGAACTCTTCAAAACAGGGCTTAATTTGGCACTTTTCATTTCAAGAAACGCACAGGGAGGGGAAATACACGAAAGTTTGTGTGCTAGCCTCCAAGAGTACTCTTGGCGACCGGCATTCCCCCTGCTGGGACTTCCTTGGGCACGTGGGGGCGGAACTCCGCAAAAAATGCTAGCCTCCAAGAGTATTTCTGTCGGCCAGCATTCCCCCTGCGGCTTTTGCTTAGGTATGTGGGGGCGGAACTCCTCATAAAAAATGCTGGCCTCCAAGAGCACTCCTTTCGGCCAGCATTCTCCCTGCGGGAACGGCATGTACCTTGAACGTTGAAGTTGGGGTTAAATAACTCAAAACTATTCAATCTTCGCATTTAAAACAGCGCTTATTTTGTTTTATGGTCATTAGCTGAACCGATTCTTAAAGAAAACCACTATAACTTCATTAAATACCCTTCGAGTGAATTTAAAGGTACCGTTAAGATTTTATTCAAGAAAATTTATAATCGATAAATCATACTGTTACATGTACAAATAATTACATGTACAAATAATTCTGCGAGCTACTGTCGCAATTGTTTTCACAATCATTAAGTACGTCAACAAATGAATTTACTCGAACCCACGAGAACCCAACAAGCATGATCAACATCCGCAAGTGACGTCACTCCATTCATTAATTTGCTCGAATCTACCAGGTACCTCTCGGTAGAACATTCGCCAATGTACGAGAAATGGGTGAATAGGTGGAGACCCTATATAAAGGCGAGCTGAATGAATGGGGGGATCATTCATTCGGCCGCGATAAGAACTGCGATAGTGTGTGGGAAGTGATTTTCGTAATAGTGAAGTGATTTAGAAGACAATTGCGATAAGAAATTTATGGACAAGTGTTAGATTTTTTAATAGTGAAAATTAAAATTAGTGCAAGTGTTAAACTGATTATTGTGCATATTTGTGATCAAATAAACACTTTTAGGTTTAAATTAAAAGATATTGCGTTTTCACTTTCCCGGAACATTAAAATTATAGGCCGCGAACCAATAACACGCGACAATACTATTAGTAACAAAGTTGAGTGAATTTCGACTTCTCACGTATTTGCTGTTGTTGCTGTACTCATAAAGGCCTACATTCATGTTTTTGTCAGATTTTTCGGATGAAAGGTGTCCAATCGCGAAAACTTCGTACATTTCCCCTTCCCCCCCACGGTGCTGATAAGGCAATTTTAAGACTTGTTTTGAAAATATCTTATTAAGACCATTTCATCGACACCCCACTCGACTATCAATGGTGAAAAAAAATGTTTGAAGGGTTACCTCCCTATATGGGGAGACCCCCTGTTTACTATTCAAATTGCATTTCAAGTTTCCCACATTCCATATCTGTAATTGAAATCTTATGCTTTGTTATTCTATATCCAATTTACCTCATAGAACTCATAACTGTAACATAAAACGTACATCTTCATGTCTCATAAATTCCTAACTTAAAATTAATGTCACACGATACTCGTAGCCAAAACAATGTTGGTTCTCACCACATTTCATACATTCTTGTACGTTCCCACGATTAGTCTAAATTAGCTATGTAAGCGTAAATTATGCATATAAATTCACTTGTATTAAAATAAAATTCAGTATTCAAAGTACAACAAACGAGTTTGTACTCACCCCCCTTAAACACCTTAGAAATCAAAATCAAAAAATTGTTTGTTTATGATATATATCAATATTTTTTACTAAACAAAATTCATTATATCATATTATTAATTTTTTTTATTATTTATTTAAAGCAATGTTGTTCTTATTCCCATCTCCAAATGCAACATACATTACTTTTCACATACAGAGTTCAAGCATAGGTTCCGTCGGCACTCACAATCGTTTTAAAATTATCTTTGGTTCACTGATTCAAGCATATCCATTCATCTTCGTTAAGTAAATTTATTTCAATTTGAAATGAATCTGCTTCAGAGAAATACAATCATTAATAAAAAAAGAGAGTAATAAATTCCACTTGCAGAGTGCATTCTCATTTCGCGCACTCACATATCTCCCGTACCGGAACTGAACTTCATTAAAAATTCAATTTCCGCTATTGCATTCCCCCACTTACATATCTTTCTTTCAGGAAAGAGAAATGAAAAATTAAACACAGTTGGAATGCCGCAAAGGAACATAAGGTAAAAGTTTGAGTATATTTCGGTTTTATTCATAAAATTTTTCCTTTTGATTACACTTTGCAACCGTTGGCGTCACAATTACGTTTTCAATTCATATTTAATAGAGATTTTGTTCATATACGAGTACAGGAAATAGGATGGAAAAGATAATAATATATTGTAGTATAATTGTTAACATAATTTAACACGAAGCTACAGAAAAAAAAATATTGTAGAGACTAGCATTTAAGAAACGAACTAGGTACAGTCAAATCAAAATTTGTTTGTACATAAATAACTAGTGAGCAGTGATCAATTTCAAAGCCCCGGTGACTGCACGCCAACTGTCTAAATCAAATTTTAATCATAGCGTTGAAAACTTTGGTAAGCCTGCCAAAATGTAGTCAAAAATAATGGAAACTGTTTTAAATATAAATGCAATATCTTAACATTTGCATTTCTATAAATTTTTTGTGCATCGAAGATTTTGTCAAAAATAGCTTGTGCAATTGGAAAGAAATATCAAAATCCTGTGGTGGTCAAATCATGAAATGCGGTCAAGGTAAAGGTCAAAAGCGCTTTATTCCATACTAATCGTTATAAATTTTCAAAGAATTCAAAGCAGATTCCAAACAATAATAATATGAAAACTTAATGGCCCAAATGACTCTCTAAATTTATTGATGTAAAACGTTGATATTTTGAATTCAAAATTATGTTCCTTTAATCTAATGCTATAACTGTCATTTGTCACTCTGTTCACTTTTGTCAATCTGTCTGTCAATGAACATTGTGTTAGAACGTTGGCTAATTAAAATCATATTATTGTGTAGAAAACAATAACATGGTAGCAGAGCGTAGTTCCATTTGAGTGGACCAACGTTTTTTCAAGAAGATTAAGCAAAATAAATAGTGTTTTTCGAAGAGATTTCCTCGAAACTTGAAGGTGATCGTCGCTGGAATTTTTGTGAATGACAATCATGGAATTTCAAGGTATTGAGAAGTTAAAAGGTTCGGAAAACTGAAATATTTGGAAGTTCATGGTGCGCAATTTATTGCGAGCAACTGAAGGAGCACACGAAGTGAGTATTGGAGAAATGGTTCAACCGGTGCTGGTGGCTAATGCTAATGCGGCTGTGATTGATGCTCACAATGCGGCAATGAAAATTCGGGATAACAGATCGCGCCGCTTGTCAAATCATCATCAAGACAATTGATTCGAGTGTCATGACTTTGATCGTCGCTTGCGAGACTGCTCATCAGATGTGGAACAAATTGCATGGTTTTTATGAACAGCAAACAAGGCAAGCCGTTCATTCAGTTCAGACTGAGTTTTTCAGTTTTGTCATGAATTTAGCGGATGATATGATAAGTCATATTGCTAAATTTGAAGGTTTGATTCTACGCATGCAGCAATTGAAAGTTAAGCCTGACGAGTCAGCTTTGAGGGTCAAGTTACTGGAAAGGTTGCCTTACAGTTTTGAAAGTTTCAGGCAAGCTTGGTGGGCCAGGTCGGATGATTAACAAGCCCCTGATAACCTGATCAACGTGTTAACATCTGATGAGCACAGGCGGAAACTTCGGCAAGAAAAGGAGAACAATCTGACGGCACTGATGGCAACCAAGCTGAAAATCCAGTCCAAAGGTGCAAGTGGAAGTCAACAAGGTACAAGTGGAAGTCGACAAGGTGCAAATTGAAGTCAACAAGGTGCAGCTGGTAAGCAGGCCAAAAATGATGTCAAGTCCAACCGGGAAGAGGAAGAAGTCGGCTTTCAAGTGCTACGGTTGTCATGGAACTGGTCATTTTAAAAGAGATTGTCCAAACAGGAAGAAGAAGAGTGATGGGACGTCTGAAAGTAAGGGTTCGTTAGCGTCGTGTTCAGTGCGGAAGGCAAGAATGAAGCTTGGATCATCGATTCTGGTGCGACGGACCACATGACCTTCAAGAAAGAGTGGTATTCATTTTTTGAGGCTTTTGCTATTCCAGCAGAGATTCGTATTTGAAACAATTCTGTGATGAGTGCTTTTGGAAGAGGAAATATTGACTTTGAGGCGCTTGTGAATGGCCGTTGGACTTCTTGTCACATGGAAAACATGCTGTATGTTCTGGAAGCTAGGAGAAATTTATTCTTGGTTACGCGTGCACTGGACAAAAGTATGACTTTCAGCTCATCCAAGGATAGCTGTGAATTCTTGCTTGATGGTGTTGTCAAGGCTCAAGGTGTGCGATCTGGTCAGCTGTTCAAGATGATGCTTAAGGTCAAGGAACCGGACACTTGCTGTGTGATTGAGGCTAATCTGGCAGTCAAAGACTCTCTTTAAGTCTGGCATGAGCGTTTAGGTCATAAGAATAAAAGACATGTTGTGAAGATACTCAAGAATCACGCAATTGAAGTACAACAGGAGGACGAATTCTGTGGATCGTGTGTAGAAGGTAAACAACATCGAGAATCGTTCAAGTCACGTCAACAGCGTTCATCTGTGCCAGGAGAAGTGATCCATGCTGATTTGGGTGTTTCACTTGGACAGGAGTCTATTGCTGGTGCCAGGTACTTTGTCTGCTTCACGTGTGACTCTTCAAGAATCATATGGTTTACTTCTTGAAGGAAAAATCGGAGATGTGTGACACGACCATTGAAATGTTGCAGCTGGTGAAAACTCTACGAGGTCGACCGGTAAAGGTACGAGTTGTTCATTGAGAAGAGTGTTCATTTGAACAGGTTTCATATTTTTGGAACCACATGCTGGGTGATGGTGCCTAAAGAACATCGGAAGATGTGGGATGCTAAAGACGTTGAAGCAGTTTTTGTTGGGTACTCGGAAGACATCGATGGTTTTTGTGTGTGGAAGAAGGATACAAAGCAGGTGATCCGAAGTCGTGCGGTAGTTTTCGGTCCAGAGCATTCCTCTAAAAATCTAGCTTTGTTTCGTTTTGAAGGAATTGAAGATCCTGTCGAGCCCCACGATTTTCCTGGAGTCCTGAACTCACCTGAACCTCCGCACGTGCCTGAAATCCCGGATCCTGTGTTGCTAGTCATTCCTGCTGAACCGCGAATTGAAGAAACTCCTAAAGCTGCAAAAAATACCACTGAACGACGTCTTCGAGAAAGAAGTAAACTTCAGAAACCGGCAAAATTTAAATGTTTCTTGCAGAATTAGAAGAACCTCGAGACTACAAAGAAGCCATAAAGTTGGGTAATCGTGAACACTGGAAGACTGCGATGAAAAAAGAAATGTCTTCACTGAAGGAAAATTAAACCTGGGTTTTAACGGTATTACCTGCAGGAACGGAGACAATTGCTAATCGCTGGGACTATCGTATCAAACGAGATGCAAAAGGGGAGGCTTGCCGCTACAAAGCTAGGCTTGTTCCGAACTGTTATAGTCAACAAGAAGGTATTGATTATCATTAAACAAGCTGATTAGTAGTCTCTATGGATTGAAACAATCTCCGAGGTGCTGGAACAACCAGTTCAAGGAGATTCTTATCAAGTTTGGTCTCGTCCAGAGTGAAGCTGATCCATGTCTTTCCTTTTGTTATGTCTGGGGAAGATAAACTGATCATTGTCCTTTATGTTGATAATGGCCTGGTTGCTGCAACACAGGAGAGTGTGATTCAAGAGTTCCTTAGGAAGCTGGAGATGGATTTCAAGATCACACGAGAATCGCTCGGCTGTTTCCTGATTATGCTCATTGAACGTGAAGAAGATGGTTCAATCCGTTTGAGTCAGAAGGTGTACGCGGAATCTTCTTCAGAAGTTCAACATGGCAGAAACCAATGCTGTTTCAACGCCCATTGACAAGTACGTACAGTTGAAAGAGAAAACTGGTTTGGGAACATCTGCTCCTTACCGTGAAGTTGTAGGATATTTGATGTACTTAGCTGTTGCTACTCGTCCTGACATCGCGTTTGCAGTCAATTATGCGTCGCAGTTCTTTGGAGATCCGGAGGGTGTCCACTGGTTGCTGGTAAAGAGAGTCCTGAGATACGTCAAAGGGTCTACGCCAGTTGGCATCAGGTATGAGGCTGGTTCCAAAGGAAGTGTCTTGAAGGCCTTCAGTGATGCAGACTATGCTGGTCAATCGGATACTCATCGGCCTGTTAGTGGAATCGTTTTCATGTACAGTGGAGGACCGATATCCTGGGCTAGCAGACGTCAGGCGTGTGTGTCTCTATCTACAACTGAGGCTGAGTATGTCGCTGCTAGTGAGGCTGCCAGGGAATCTATGTGGTTGTCTCGACTGTTCGTAGAAGTCTCTCCCTTAGACAACATTCCAATTCTTTTTGTGGTCAATCAAAGCGCAATCAAGGTAGCGCAAAATCACGAGTTCCACAAGAGGACCAAATACATTGAAGTGAGGTACCATTTCATTCGAAAGGAATTGCAGGATGGAAGGTTGAATATTCAACATGCTTCAAGTGATCAAAAACTCGCTGATATCCTGACGAAGCCGCTACCACGTCTTAGATTTGCTGATCTACGTTCTACCCTTGGAATGATCTGATCTGATTTTGAATTTGAATTTAGTTTGTTATTGAAAAATTGAAAATCGTGTTTTAGAGGCAGTATTGATGTAAAACGTTGATATTTTGAATTCAAAATTATGTTCCTTTAACCTAATGCTACAACTGTCATTTGTCACTTTGCTCATTTTTGTCAATCTGTCTGTCAATAAACATTGTATTAAAACGTTGGCTAATTAAAATCATATTATTGTCTTTAAAACAATAACAAAATTTATACATTATCAGTTAAACACGGTTGATGAAAAAAAAGCCTTAGCAAGTTTAAAATAATTAAGATTTTTGCATATTTTATGATGTGAATGGTAAAAGGAGAAAAGCCCAACCAATACTCTTCAAAAATTATTTATAATTATAACACAACAGTGAACTTTTATCTTATACCTAATATGTTATAACCTAATTCTAATAAAATTCAATCAAAAAAATTCTTTTATTTTACCAAAAACAAATTGTATCACAATATTCCTAACCTAAGCGTTATACCTTATCTCTAAACCTAAGGGGTGTTCCAAAATAAACGAGAGTTTTGTCATAAAATTTTTTGGTGGCGCAATCTGTGATTGAGATAGTGCGTTGGAAAGTTATATCCTTTCCTGACTTCTAGTTAAAGTTTGGTGACATTCGGTTCAGTGGAAGCGAAGTTATTGCGTCTAAAGTGACAGTATGTTTCTGTCATCGGTACAAAAATGAGTTTCGAACAATGAGCTAATATCAACTTTTGTTTTAAAATCGGTTTAACGTTTACCGAAACATTTGAATTGACGAAAAAAGTTTATGGCGATGATTGTCTATCTCGTGCCAGAGTTCATGAGTTTCAGAGATGGTCGTGAGGACATAAATGACGATAAACATACGGGCCGCCCAAAATCAGTGATCACCAAAAATTGCATCAAAATTGTGCGTGAATTTATAAAAAATGAGACAAAATCATCATTGAAATTCATGGAAATGGAGTTGAATATCTCCAAAACATCGATTGATCGCATTTTAACCGACCATTTGGGCTTACGAAAGCTCTGTGCACGTTTCGTTCCATACAAGTTAACTGATGACCAAAAATTGCTCAGAATCATCGATCATCGATCCACTCTTGTGATTGATTTTTTGACCAGAAATCGCATTTTAACCATCAATCACTCACCGTATTCACCTAATATGGTGGACTTCTACCTATTCGGAAAGTTGCATTTGGCCATGAAAGAAAAACGCTTTGTGTCTGTAGAGGGCATCCAAAAGGCTTGTACCGACATCCTGAAGGACGTTTAAGTCAATGACCTGAAACACTCTTTCGAAAAGCTAGACTAGCTAGACGATTTTGAACAAATAAACTCAAAGTTATCAGAACAAAGCTCCTGTTGTTTCTATTTCAGCTCAGTCTCGTTTATTTTGGAAGGCACCTTGTATAATATATGCCCAACCCTAGTTTTTAACACAAATAAACAACAACACTAAATGTAGCAATGATGAGCTAAAATTGAAAAACTAAATAACGAAAAACGCAAAAACTGAAACTTAACACGAGTAATTTAGACATTGTCATTCAGCCACCAATACCTAGATTGCGCCGTCTCAGCTCAACCAGCCTCAACGAATCTAGCAAATGAGTATCTCCATTGGAATTGTT
Organism: Odontomyia ornata; assembly: GCA_963969285.1. Taxonomy (NCBI): domain Eukaryota; kingdom Metazoa; phylum Arthropoda; class Insecta; order Diptera; family Stratiomyidae; genus Odontomyia; species Odontomyia ornata. Next base: position 89,393,153 of record OZ017741.1, on the reverse strand, counting down.
GGTCTCGTGAACTCAAACTCGGAGGATATTTCATCTTCTTATCGGTGCCCCGTCTATATATGTGATATCTTATTAGGACGCCATCAAAATCAAAAACATATCCATTCATGTCCAAATACACGAATGCTTCTGGAGGAACGATGCCAGTAGCGAGACAAGTCGCAATATACTCGTCTGTAGGGTAGAACGGCTTTTCACTCATATTGCGATATAATTCCGAAGAAATTTCAATATGGAGATATCGACTTTCGTCACTTTAGCAGTTTGATAAATTCTTTTATTCGATACATAATGTTTCCAATCCGTCTCAGGCTTTCTGTACAAACCAGTATATGCAGAAGATATTTCCTTTCGAAAACTCTCAATTTTTCCATAGTACTTGCACTCTGGTTGTACCAGATCTGACATCCATATGTCAAAATTGGTCTGATCAGGATCTTGTAATAGATAATTTTGACCTTTTGATCAATGTATCTGGAATGAAAGAGTCTACGTAGGGCCATGACTACTTTTTGTGCCTTACTGAGCATGATTTTGACATGTTCAGTATAGTGCAGATACTGATCGAGATGAAAACCGAGGTATCGAACATAGGATTTATGCGGAACCCGTTCTGAACTGCCCTCACCAGCCATATAATGGAAATCCTTCCAATTACATTTCAGGTCTGTGATGACCCTTGCAGGGTTGTCCACAACAAAGTTGTTTCGCACATCTGCGCATTGATTTTCATTCGCCAATTGTCGGTGTAGAGCTGCACATCATTGAATTTTCGAAGATTACTCCGAAATATTTTAGCTTTTCGATCTGCCGTGCAGATGATCAGATTATCAGCAAACGCCAATAATGATCTCGTTGGCGAGACGTTAAAATCAAAGCCCTTCAATACCTTGCAAATGAATATTGAGAAAAACAGGAGTGCAGTAACTGTTCCCTGCTGTAGACCATTCAAGACCTTGAAGTCACGCATTGTCGGCAGATTTCCATCAGTAACAACAAATGATTCTCCGTATAACATATTGCACATCATGATGACAAGGTGTCTGGGGCACCTGTCCTGAAGGACTTTAAAAATTAGTCCATCTAACCACACCGTATCGAAGGCTTCTTCCATATCAATGAGACATGCTCCAACACATTCTCTATCATTTAGTTTCCAACAGATGTCTGAGGTTAGTTTCTTTATCGCATGTATGGTCGTGTAAATTCAACAAAGCCAACGAGGGATGTTTGTAGTCCATAAATCGCCGATAACTATTGTTGACGCGTGTGAGAAGGAGGCTTTACAATGTTTTCCACCTTGCAATGGTTGGTGTTTCAATTCCTTCCATATTTTTTCGATGTTTTATCTCGGGAACTACTTTCTCCATCATTTCCAACGTCAACTTCTCGAGCTTCGACAAATAGAGATCTATTTTGTCGTTAGTTAGATTCCTGTCATAAGGAACCATTGAGCAAGCATTTCCATCAGCAAAAGGACAACATTGCTTCTGGTAGTCCCGATTAAACTTCTTTTGAAATCTCTCTCAAATCATGAAATCCCAAAAGCATTTATGTCATCGATCTTATCAGAAAATTTTAAAAAGATCAAAGATCTGGTTCAATGGAAAGTCCAAAATAATGCATTGTTGTTGTTGTAATTGGAAGAATTTCAAATGGATATAACTTCCGTAAATATGATACGAATTTCTTAAAACTTACAGAGTATTAGGACCTTGTATAAGGCTACTTAAACATCGATTTTTGTTGGGTTTAAAGGCATCCATATTTTTTTTGGGGAAAGTGTGCAATTCGAAGATCATACAATTATTAAAAAAAATCAACGAATTATGACTTCTAAGGTATTTGTTTACCACAGGGGGAACGCCAATCGACAAGAGCACTCTTGGAGGCTAGCATTGTTTGGGGAGTTCCACCCCCACGTAGCCGTGGAAATTCCCGCAGGGGGAATGCCGGTCGACAAGAGCACTCTTGGAGGCTAGCATTCTTTGGCGAGCACCGCCCCCACGGACCCGAGGATATGGGGGGCGCCGTGAGGTTCCTTCCTGGAATGACAGGTATTGACTCTGATTGGATCTGGACTTTGCTTTAGAAAACGAACTGGAATTGATGCTTTGGGCCTAGTTGCTTTGCACAGTAGCGCCGAGGTGAAACTCGTGTGTGAACGGCTCCAATTCAACTATCATAACGTCTCCGTCCCGGCAAAACCTTGGCAGGCCTCGGAGTACGTTCGAAACTCGCACCATTGGGTTGGTGGTGTAACTTCGGTTGAGACGGACTCCCGATTAGCGCTCGTCTGGCTCTGAGCACTTGTCCACATAAGAGCTTGTGCCAATCATCGCATGGCCTCCCTGCTCTGCAAAGATAACCATGGGACCAAAAAGGCGACTACACCTACGGACGAAGATAGCGGCTCTGAGGGGGATCCAATAAAACTGGAGCAACCATAAACATACAAAATATATCAAAAAAATCCAAAAAAAGAAATGAAAAATAATAAAAACGACGACGCAACCAGGGGTTGCAGCCACGATGTGAACACTACATCGAGAGCGGTACTAACCACGACAAAAACGACGAATAATACAATGACAGTGCAGACGGACGAAAAACGGAGACTAGCAGACAGTCTGGTTCAGACTGAGATTCCTGCGGCGTTCGAGCGCAGCAAAAAAATGATGCGAACGCCAGAGCGTCCTATTAAGGAAAAGCAGGAAACTCTGCAGGACGCTTCAGGTGTTCAAGCGGTGGAAGATAATATAAAGAGCACCGAAAATTCGATTGTCACTGCTGCGATCGTTACCGAAGCGACCGATGCAAGGGTCGCAAATCCCGACATTGCAACGAAAAATCAAGAAGCCCACGAGGAGATTACGGCACAAAAAGCAACGAGTGACCAGACACCGCGTGAATGCACCGCCAACGTCAAAAATGTGGCGGAAGTACTGCACTCAGAAACGGAACGCGATAACCTTTTCCAAGGATGGTTACAAGGTACGATTGCCGCCCAGCGATACGAAGAAGAAAGGCTATTTCGAAAAGCGGGAGATGTTCTGAAAAGAAAACAATCTGCATGCGACTCCCCAAAAATCAGCAAAGCAGTGAAGGTGGGGCGCCTTGAACTAGAGGAGCCCCTAGATCGCATAGGGCACTATCGGAGAAATTGGTTAAGGGCCGAAGACGAACAGAAGGCTAAAGAGGCACTTGGGGCGAAATCTAAAGGTGACATGCAGATAGCTCCACCGTTAAAAGTCAATAAAAGTATGGCGTCTAGCACTATCGAAGGAGATCGCGATAAAAGAAGCAAAGAAGAGGCACTTGATGGGCGTGGAGCAACAGATCACGGGTTCCAGATAGTGCTTACAAAAAAAGCGAAGAAAGCAGCAAAGAAACTCCTTCAAAAAGTGCCAGAAAGTAAAGTTCGCACGGATGCCCAATCAGGAAAAGGACCTGATACAAAACAGCAGAGGCAGAAGCCCCGACGAAGACCCCGGCAGCAGGCACTGCTCGGAAAGCCCCAGGATGGCCGATCCTACGCGGAGAAACTGTGGGACATCAGGGAAAACGTAAGGCCCGAAGACACCAATACTACCATTAAAGTAGAACGACTAACGCGGTCGGGCCACAAACTGGTCGAGTTCGGAGCAGAGGCCCGCAATAAGGAAGCATTCTGCGACGCAGTGAAGAAAATCGTCGGCAAAAGCGCAAGTATAGCCTCGCACGAGCCGATGGAAACGATCGAAATACGAGACATTGACTGCGTGATGGAGCTAGCCGAGGTAGAAGAAGCCATCAAAAAGGAGTTCCCTAGCGTGGGAAGGATCAAAGCGAGACTGACACCAGAAAACAACAGGGTACAACGCATGGCCATAGTTGGCTTGACCGAAAAGGACGCCGACCAATTCCTGAACAAAGGCAAAGCTCGAATAGGGTGCGTTATTTGTAGGATACAGCGAAGAGCAACGCCTCTTCAATGTTTCAAATGCCTTCTTATAGTCACACCACACAAGTATGCAATGGAACCGATAGGATTTCCCTATGTTACAAATGCGGTGAAATGGGACATAAAAGAAAAGAGTGTGTGAAGGAGGCACACCGTATTTTTTGCAAGGATGCTGATCCAAAACCTGATTGTGGACACGTCTTGGGACGAGGAAAATGCTGGGTGTTCCAGAAAGCCTTAGCTGAGGCCAAATCAGAACTCCGATGACCCGCATCCTGCAACTAAACCTACACCGCAGTTCAACCAACCAAAATTTGCTTGAGCAGTTTGCGAGGGACATGAAAGCCGACTTCTTGCTTCTGAGTGAGCAACACCATAATAAAAGTCCTGCATTATCGTATTCTGACAAAACTGGTACTGCCGCCATCTGGGTTCGGAACAGTGGCTTTCAAGCGGAGAGTTGTGCGCAGAGGGATGGTTTTGTGTGGGTTCGGTACTCAGGGACTACCTTCTTTCCAAGCCAAGCTTAATGGCAAAGTGCTCGTTGGGGCTGACTTCAACGCTAAAGCAATCGAATGACGCATGCTTCAAACGGATCCGCGGGGAAAACGAATCCTAGAAATGGCCGCCAAGACGGCCCTCGTCGTACTAAACGCCGGAAATACGCCGACTTTCCACCATATTGGCTGTGAGGGAACCATACCGGACGTGATATTCGCCTCGGAGTCCTTGGTACGAAGGGTATTCAATTGGAGAGTATAAGAGGACTACTCAGCCAGTGATTATCAGTGCATTCTGCTTCAGGTCAGTGATGTTGCCCCCTGACGTCCGTGCTCTCAGCTTTCTACAACTGGATGGAACATCGGAAGGATGGACGTCGAGACATTCGTCGAGATTCTCACAGCAGGTGAGCCGCTGCAGGGAACTTCGGAGGGGATGAAAGAATTGGCAGCTCAAGACGTGGTGAACTCTACTATGAGCATCATTATGAGTGCTTGCTGCGCTTCTATGTCCCGTCGAAGACTCCGGCACGGCAAGCCCCCAGTGTACTGGTGGTCAACTGAAATCGCTGACAAGCGAAGGGAATGTCACAAGCTTTGACGTGAGGCTCAACGGGCGCGGAACCCCGACGAGGCATATAACCAGGTGGTAGCATATAAGTCGGACAAAAAATGCCTTTGCAAATTGATCAACAATAGCAAGGCTCGCTGGTGGCAAAACCTAGTAGACAGTGTGAACAAGGATCCTCGGGGCCTTGGCGTCAAGCTAGTTTTCCGGAAGCTTGGTGCCCTACGGAAGCCTTGTATTCATGATGCGGACAAGATGGCTCCAGGTCGTGGTGGTGATCCAGCTGAGGTATTGGGGCTCGTCTATCACGATTTTCTTGACTTGCTGCTCAGCACATTCAATGCTTGCCTACGAGATGGGGTTTCCCCGGTACGATGGAAGGTGGTGAGGCTCGTGCTGATCAGCAAGGGGAAGGGAAATCCCGAACCACCGTCTGCATACCACCCGTCATGCATGCTAGACACGGCCGGGAAAGTGCTAGAGAAACTCATCAAGGGAAGACTCACTGACGCGATTCGTGCTGCTGGGGACCTATCTCTTCGGCAGGACGGCTTTTGAGCAGGATGTTCTACCAATGATGCGATTGCAGAGGCATATGGTCGCACCAAGCGGCGGATCGTCCTCTTGGTAACATTCGCCGTCAGGAATGCCTTCAACTCCGCTGGATGGGCGGATATTCTGGATACGCTGGAAAAGCCTTTTTAAGTTCCAGAATATCTAATGCGGCTATTGAGGAACTAGCTAAAGGACCGAAGCCCGCTCTACGACACGACACAGGGCCAACGCAGGATGGAAATTAAATCGCGTGTTGCCCAGGGATCTATCTTTGGTCTGGACCTGTAGAATGTGTCTTACGACGGGCTACTGAGACTTGAGATGCCAGATGAGTCACGCTTGGTCAGCTATGCGGATGATGTTGCGGCTTTGGTCACTGGAGGTAATGTTGAACAGGCGCAACTTAGGCTAGACATACAAATCGAATCGAAGCCAGCGGTGAAGTAGCTGGGGTTACTGATCAACTCGAAGATGAGTTTCTCTGAGCAAATCAGGGCAACGTCTCAAAAGGCTGCTTCGGGAATATTGGCTCTGAGTCGACTTATGCCCAACGTAGGGGGACCCAGCCCGTCAAGAAGACGCCTCCTGATGAGTGCTGTAGAAGTATGGGGCGACGCTCTCAGCAAAGAGGTATACCGAAAACATTTCACTTAGGTACAGAGAAGAGGAGCACTGAGAACTGCATCGTCGTATCCGACAGTCTCTGATCCGGCGGTAAGAGTTATTGCAGGCGTGAAACTTGTCGACCTCCTTGCTAGAGAGCGCCGAGGGAGATGGTTTTCCGCGAGGAGAGACAGCGCTCGCCCAACGATTGGCAGCAGTCTTGGGTGAATTGCACGAAGTGAAGGTATACTGCGCGCCTCATCCCGGATGTGAGACCGTGGCTAAATCGAAGGCACGGTGAGACAGACTTCTATCTGACCCGGCTTTTGAGCGAGCATGGCTGTTTTTAGTTTTACCTGCACAAGATTGGTAAGTCACTGTCCCCCAATTGTCAGTTTTGCCCAGGAGAGGAGGACAATGCCTGCCACAAAAAAAGTTTTTGTTATTGTTGTACTTATAAATACAGAGTGATTTGTAACAAGTGTACAAATTTTTGTCGAAAAAATACATGGTTTTTGTGAAGATTGAGCTGTGATATTTATTTATTATGGAAATTCGGTCCCTGACAATTAAATATGAAACAAATGGGCATATGTGCACCTCGTGCTGCTCAAACGATGGTTGTAATTTTCGATGACATTTTGGTACATTTTCGGTGTTATTAGGCGTATATTGGCTCGAATATTGTTTTTTAATGCTTCAGTAGTCTGGGGAGCATCAGCGTAAACACGATCCTTCAGAAATCCCCAAAGGAAGAAGTTGCAAGAAGCCAGATCACACGATCTCGCCAGTCAATTTATGGGTGGACCAAAAAATTCACGTCGAGCGCGAAATGTTTGCACTGGCGATTCATTAGTTTTGTAAAAAATTATAACAATGATAAAACGTTCGGTTGATGTGTATGACACCATGGTTAGAATTGTAAAATACCAAACTGTCATAATCGGTCAATATATGGACCTGAAGTTGGTGATAAATAAGAGTTAAGGCCCATTCACATATGTACACTTGTTATGAATCACCCTTTATCTCCTTGTTAATCTTTTTTAAATCTTTTAGAGGAGGAACACATGTTTCGCGTATTCCCCCCCTGTGCCCCCAATGAAGCATAAACTATCAGTTTAAGAACTGCTTTGAAAAGCTCTAATAAATGAATTTCATTTGATACTCATATCAGCTACGAGTACGTTTGATGAAATTTTTTTTCAGGGGCCACTTCCCAGTTTTGTAAGCAATGGTTCAGGACAGCAGAAAATTTTTTCGAACCTGAGAATGGTTGCAAAACCCTTTTGTTAGGAGCTCTCTCCTGCCTCCCCAACTTATTACACCTATGAATATTAATAAAAGCTACTCATCTTCAGTCATTTATTAAATTGAAAGTGTTAAAAGCATGCACCTTAAATGTTGAAGTTTGGGAAAAATGACTCAAAAAAGTTAAGACAGCCACTATTTTGTTATTGGATTACTGATACCACTAGCTGACCCAATTCTCAAAGATATTCATGACACTTATCATTCCTGAAACTTTCATGCAAATCCTAGCAAAGCTGTAGTGTCGGAGTCGGTAAATAGCACATAATGTTTCATCGCCATATATTTCCACTGTAATACAGGAAATTCCAAATTCGATCTTTCTGAAACTTTCAGGACAGGTCAATTTTATAATTTAGAGGTACCCTTAAGACCCCATGGTACTAACAAGGCAATTTTAAGACTGGTTTCGAAGGATCTCATTGAGACCTTTCCAATGACACCCTACTCGACTACGAATGGTGACAAAATTTTTTTGAAGGGTCTCCTCCCTATATGGGGAGGAGGGGAGTAGAAACATTTGAAAAATGTTTCAACTCCAAAACTTTCAAGAAGTCACCACTTCTGAAATTTCGACAAAGTTTCATGGCAGCGCTTCAATAGTTTCGGAGAAAAAGTGGTGTGACGGACCATCACAGATCGTGATTGCAATAGGGTTTTGTATTTTAGTAAAAAACCCTAAAAAAGCAACAGAAAAAGTGTGCCGACACCGCATTATATGGATCTATGTAGTAATACTTGATATGTTTCTCATTCTCTTTTTATTATACCCCACTCTTGCGGCAAGCAAGCAGTCGGGGTGAGCAATAGTATTCTCTTACTCGTATACACTCCACTTCAGCGGTATAAAGTGAGCAACCAGAGAAGAATATAGCTCTCAAGAAAACAAATGTATTACTACTTACTGAAACGTGGATTCATGATACAAATACTGATATACCTCATTTCAGCTGCATTGTTCCGTTTCAACGAGACAATATTAGAGCAGCTGGAGTTACAATTTACAAAAATAATTATGATAAATTGAATATTATTACACCAAATATGGATATGATCATAGTAAATCTTCTTTTTCTTCTTCTTAATAGCACTACAGCCCCTCTCGGGCCTTCGTTTCCTGCAAATAGTGCCTCCAAATGTCCATTGACCACGTCCTCCAATTTCGAAATCCGAGCAACGATAAACTATCTTCATCGACCGAGTCAGACCAGCGTTTCCTCGGTTTCCCCACTGATCCCCGGCCTTTAGTTCTCTCAACGAATACTTTTTGGATATCCGTTGTTCGCCCATACAATTCATGTGCCCAGCTCACTATAGCTTTCGAAGTCTGACAATCGTTGAGACCTCAGGCTTGTCAAAAATTTCATACAGCTCATGGTTCTATCAAATTCGCCAATGCTCTTCGCTCCAATTATTCAGGAACCGTCACTCAAAGGCGATCAATATATTTGCAGATGCTTGGGTTAGGGTCCATGTTTCACACCCATAGCATAACACTGGTCTTATCACAGATTTGTATACTTCAAGCTTTGTTTTCCTGTGTATGCAGTTGGCCTTCCAAATCATCAAAACTGAATAAAATATTCAATTTGCGAGCTGTATTCTTTGGCGCATTTCGTCTTTCATTACCGGTTCTCGTCATTTTGGCGCTTAAATACACAAATTCGCTCACATTTTCGATACTTTACTCGCCAAGGGTGATACTGTGTGTGCTTGATGTAGTTTTCCTCGACTGCGTCATGAGCTTTGTTTTATTCTCATTGTTTTGTCGCCCTGTCAGATTTGCTTCGCTAAGTTTGATACTGTGTGTGCTTGAGGTAGTTTTCCTCGACTGCATCATGAGTTTTGTTTTATTTTCATTGATTTGTCGCCCTGCCAGTTTTGCTTCGCTGTCGAGTTTCAGGAAGAGTTTTTTGGCAATTGTTAATGACCGTGACAAAATGTTGATGTCGTCCGTATAGGCTACCACTTGCCTCGACTTGGGTAATAATGTACTTCGTGTATCAACAGGTAGCTTCCTTATGACGTACCTTAGAGCCGAACTGAATAGCGATGGGGTCAGCGCATCTCCCTGCTTTAGTCCGATATTTGTGTCAAAGGCATCGATGAGCGGACTTGAGAGGTTGTAGACGTCATTGTCATTTTGGCAAGACGGACTTATTTGGCTGGGATGCCATAGCAAAGCATTATTTGGTACAGTACGTTACGATGCTTTTAACACATGATTCAATTTAATGAATGACCGGAGATGAGTACCTACAATTAATACTCATAGGTGAAACCAGTCGAGGAGGCAGGAGAAAGCTCCTAACAGAAGGGCTTTGTAACCATTCCAGGGTTCGCAAAAATTTTCCAGATTCCATGAATCGATGATGACAGTACAGGGGTGTGGCGCCTGAAAAAAAAATTTCATCAAGGGTTGCCGATATGAGTATCAAATCAAAAGTCTTTATGAGAGCGTTTCAAAACCGTTCTTAAATTGACAGTTTTTACTTCAGTGGGGGCACAGGGGGAAATTACACGAAAAATGTGTTTCCCCCCTCGCGATTGGGCACCTGTGATCTGAAAAATCTGAAAAAAATGAATGGAGATATTTATGAGTACAACAATAACAAATACCTTAAAAGTCACAATCCGTTCAACTTTGTTAATAATAATAAAATCGTAATCCCTGCTTTAGTCCAATGGTTCTGTCAAAGGCTTCGGTGGGTTGGTTTTTGATGTGGACTTGCAAGGTTGTCAACACCATTGTCATTTTAGTAAGCCAGACTAATTTGACTAGGATACTAAAGCAAAATATTACTTGGTACATTATCTTAAGATCAATACTATGGTATGCTTGCTTAAAGTCAAAAATTTGGTGTAAGTCTGTGAAGAAATCCCAGTAATTTTTTAAGTACCTGCTTGACTGTGAATAATAGGTTTTTCGTCGATCTACCTTCTCTAAAACCACCTTGATTTTCGGCTAGTTCCAGTCTTTTAAATTCACTTCCAGGCGGCCATGATCGTTTGTTGATGACAGATACTTGGTGGTTTATTTTAATTCACCCGTTGTCAAAATATTTTGCGGATGTATCAATGCTTGTAGAAATTGTGTTGTGCAACAAATTCAGCCGCAGCAATCTACTAAGCTTGCAATGCCATTGTTTATGTTAAAGGCTTATTCGCAAAGAACACGTTATAACGCGGCAAAGATATACTTTTTTCGGATGGAGTTGGTGAATTGCAATGTATGGATGATAGCCCAGGTGGGGGAAATGGTGCACCAAGTTTCTTCATTTCCATTTTTGTGAAGAGAGTAGCAAGTTCAATCTTCATCAGTGTCTGTGTCACTGGCTAGAATTCTCTGAACGTGCCAGCATAACTCAAAAACAAGTGGTCTATGCCATCAAACTCGCGTCTTGCAGGCTTATTTTACAAACAATGAAGAACTTTGACCACGACCATTATCGGGGGTGCATTATGTTGGGCCTTTAGTCCAACTTTCCTTTTTTTTGTGGAGGTGGAGATGGCATTGATGTTTGTGTAGATGCTGGAAATATTAGTGGCTCATGTTCAGCTTCATTTTGAGGTTCAGGAGTATCATTTTGAGGTTCAGGTGTATCAACAAATGTAGAGCCTTCGATTGCGTTACTTGGTATATTGCTTTCAGTGGGACGGGTTTGAAGAGTTGTTACGGGGTAACGCCATGTAGGTTACATTCGCGTCAACCACGAAGGGATCTTGGCACGACTTTATGCAATCAGCCGCAAATAAACGCAAACCCCACGAGCGAAAAGCGTAAAATAACGTGCAACAAAAATGTCTTTGGTATTATGAATTGGTACTAGGTGAACTCAACAAATTCATCAAGTTCAACAACATGTACGGCACCAAACCCAATCATCGCAACATCATCAAACTAAAACTGTCACAATTTTGCAAGCCGCACAACCTGCACAAGAAATCGTTAGTGAGGATTTTTTGGAGCATGCAACTTTTAGCTCCAATTCAAATGGTGCGGGCAGCGCAATTGTGATAAATTTAACAGCCAATGATTTAATAACTCAACGACAAATCCTGAAATTGGTGAGCGACGATAATGGCGGGAATTTGCTCATCGATTCATATCGATTGGAGGCCACGCACATGGAAATCCGAAGTTAGTCGTTAGTAATGAAGCTGTTCTAGCGAAACAATCTCCCGGTGGTAGTCAACCAACATTTAAGTTCCTTAATGCAAAATACCATATTTGACAGCAGCAAGGAACCAATAGGTACAATCGAATGTAGGTCCATCATATCTCATCAATTGGTAACAATGTGTCGAATGGTAGTTCCAACTCAGCGCCAGGGACAATGGTCCAGATAGTGGGGGTACCGAGAAATATGCAGGTAGTGACGAGGATGCAAACTGTTTTGTGTCGGGACTCTTTTATCCCGGTATAGTTTAAAAAACATATTCAATTTGCAATTTTCTATATTTGGACTGTTTTTAATTTTGACAATTTATTCGTACCGTTTCGTTGATTGTACCATGCAATATATGCACATGTGGACGTTGCATACATGATGCATTGTATGCAGCCACAGCGCGATACGATCATAGCATCATTTGTCATGTGCAATGTTCGCACAATGCAAATGATACCATGCAATGTATGCACATGTGGACGGTGCATACATGATGGGTGGCCATGAAGTCGATACCGGCAATGAAATGCTCGTATTGATTTCATGGCAATTTGCGACGCGATACTGACCTACAGCAAATATTGTTGCAATAAAAAATGCAAAACCAATTTTGAATTCAATACAAACCATAAGCCAATCGTCTCCTCATCACCTGTAGGAGCAGCATCACCAGTTATCACAGCAATCAAATGCTCATTTGCCGCATAATGTTCATAATAACCACGTCGTAATGGTACACAATGTGGTTAATGCCAACCCAGCTGCTGGAAGTGTGAATGCTAAAATGAACAATGTTAGTGGAACGTTGAAGAAGCAAAGAAGCTCTACCACCAGCAGCTGTTCAGGCTTAGTCTCTAGCATATGCACCAGGAGCCATGAGAGCTGGTGAAACGATTGCACAAAACTATGCTCAACAGCAAGTCCAAAGAACTTATAACAATGCAAACGTTCAAACATACAAGCCTTGCAAAATTTAATGACGGCGCGTCAGCAATACACAAATTACAGCCCACGAGGGATGCAAATCCCAACAATAAACAATTGTGCTCAATCGGAACATCCTCCACCGCTAGTCCGTTCAGCAAATCCAAATCAAAACACATGTTGAATACCGCCACTGATGACGTTTTTCAGCGACAACAGCAACAAACCCGAACTGTCAGTGAATTGTCTTATTGACATTTCTCTAGACTCGTTTAGTAGATTCCATGAACATCCAAAAGCACCGATTCTAGTGGTGGGAAACTACCTAGCCGACCACACGTAGTGGGATTCTAAAGGTCCTCGACCTCCCCGTTACCCGCGAATCTAATAAAAGGCGGCCGGAAGGATGTCCCGTTCTTCTTTGTAGCTGAAAAAACCATTTGGTGAAGAGTGCGAGTCGAGACAGGAATTTACAGGGGAAAACAAATCAAGGAGATTGGCAGTGGAGATCTAGAAAATGAATCAATGAAATTGGCAGTGGAGATTTGGAAATAACACAATCATCAAAAAAACAGCAAAAACCAATTATTTTAGGGATCCCCACATCAGCGGCAGCGGAATCACCGTCGTAAGTATTGGCCAACCGTTTTTCTTTTTAAATTATGTATATTTTTTGTAAAATTTTAAAATTAAAGATTAATTTTAGTGAATTCATTTTGGTTGTTTCTTTTACTTTTTCTAATTTAGCTAATCGAATTGTGAACTCCCTGCTCGTGAGCGGGAAGATATCTTTTTTTTCAAGAAGGGAATTTACTGGCGTCGTTTTGAAGTCGCGGGGTCGCCAAGCGCCCGTCGTGATCAGATCGCGCGTAAAGTTTCTTCCTGGCCTTTCCAACGTTTTTTTCCTGTGTTGTAGGGGATTACGATCTGAGATAAGTAGGACTCTATTTGTTCTCCGGGGGGCCGTAACCTCATTCGGCGGCTCCAATCGAGTTCCAAGGGCGGACGAGTGGCACCTGCGCCGCCTCTAACGGAGCTATCCGGGGCCGAAAAGAGCTTGACCGGAGCACCCTTGATAAAACGGTAATAGAGTATCATGCAAGCCACTTTTGGTACTTTTTTGCCTGCCCCATTATACCTTTAACACTTTTTTTGTACCCATAAAATTGTCCCGCAAACTTTTCCATTTGTTTTAGGCTGCATCACCTAATTAAAAAATTAGATTAATAGTTCCAGGTTTACATTACTATAAAATTAAAATATAATATGTATTTAATAGGTATTCTTTATTTTGCAGATATTTGGCTACTGGTGACAGGTACCAAACCATCGTGTTTTCCTTCGTTTGGGACATTCTACTGTTTCTTCCATTGTGAGAGACGCTTGTCGGGAAATTTGGAACGTTTCGCAGCAATATATATGCCCCCTCCCACGACACGGACGTGGAAAGAAGCTAAGGAAGGTTTTTCAGCACTATGGGGTTTTCCTAGCTGCGTTGGAAGCACATTAAATTAAAATGCTTCAACAAGAGCGGATCTGAATATTACTGCTACAAAAATTTTTTCTCTCTCGTCGTACTAGCAGTGGTGGACCCATTGTACAAGTACAGGTTATGGACGCCATAGCATCAGTGCTATATTTGAAAATCTTTCTACCGGCAGTATATTGATGGAAAAAATATTCTCCCTCCAAAGCCATTACCTGGCACGAATACTCCAACCCTTCATGTCATCGTCGGTGATGAAGAATTCGTACTTCAAACGTACCTAATGAAGCCGTATCCCAAAGCTGGAATGACCAATCCAAAAAAAAAAAAATTTCAAAGCACAAGTCAGTCGAGCCCGCCGTGTCATGGAAAATGCGTTTGGCATATTGGCCATGAAACAGCGCTTATTTTGGAGACCACTAGAAACATGTACCACTACTGCAGATTGCGTAGTTAAAGCTGCTACCTGTTCGCATAACTATATTATAATCAAAAAGGATGTTAACATACAATATTCAGCCAATGATATTGATGCCATTGAGCCTATACAAGCGCTCGTACCTACGAATGCAACCAATCGAAGATCAACCAATGCTGCGATTCAAGTCTGTGAAAGTTTTGTTGATTACTTTGCCAGTCGATTGTTTATATAAAGTTATGATACGTAGTAGTGTAGTGAATTATAAATGTTCAATACTGTTCGTGAAGGACTGCAGCAATGGTCTGCTGCCTCGGCAGAAGAAGGTGTCGGTATCTGCCGAGAATGCTCTCGTCTGGAGACGCGTGAATGCGCTGGCAGGCTAGCATTGCGATGTCGTGGGGCGGGTTCATTTCCCCAGCACGAGGACCCACTACAAAAAATTTCGCACTCACGAAATTGATTGCAGATCAAGAGGCGACCGAAGTCGCAAAAATTGTAGATAACTGCACCGAGGGAGATATAACTTGTTACGAGAACAAGTGGAACCTGAAAAAAAAGGCGGACTTGGGGTAACCTCGTCATTACCCGATGAAGTTCATGGCCCATAAATGAAAGAGGGGCAGCCGGGTGATGGTGGAGCCCCTTCGCACTCACCCAACCGGAATAAATCCATATATATTTTGTTGCAGTGGCCAGGTATTCCTCTTCTGAGTTGAAAATTCTTACAACTTGAATTGCATGAACTTCCCCATCAGAAGGGGAGGACCCCGGTGACCAATTTATGCCATAGAATTATACAATTTGATTGCATAACTCTATGCCATAAAGAGGCGCTCTGCTTGGGCCACTCAACCCGCGATATCACCTGAAACGAGAAGTATTGTTTAAGTACCCGGTGGCTGGCTCATGTCTTGAGGTGGAAGCCTGCCACCGTACCGGGTCCCATACCCGGTTAGAGTCGGGAGAAAGGAAAGACCGATTTTGTGGGAAAATTAGCACTTCATTAGATTATTCATTTTATTCTTTCGCAAAATATATTTAAACATAAACATCATAATTATGAAGCATACAGATCTATTTATTCACAAGTTAAGCACTCTGTTTGCAAGAACTAACGATGTAAACGTGCAATAAATACATAACAATTTATTTAGTTTTTTTTCGATATAATTTATCATCGCCTTTGCAATTTTCTTGATTGCATTAAATTTATTAGAATTATAAATAAATTTTTTTATTTAGTTCGTTTTGAAGCGGACTGATACTATCAGTATGTAAACAATTATTAGGGGATATCGTTTTCTAGTTTCGTGAGGACATAGCATATTGTTTGATGAGCGATTTAGCTAGTTAATTTTGGCGTGATAATAATATGAAAATTTCTTTCGCTTTAATAGTATATTTGTCCGTAACGTACACTTTTATCAAACTCTTCGTGTATAATAAAAATATCTAGAAAATCAGTTCTCTCTTATGCATATGTTCACTCATCTCTATGTCTGTTAACCGCGACGTATTGTGCATTGTGTCCGAATTTCTTTAAATAGGAAAAAGGTGAATAAGCAGCATAAGAAAATGGATATGCTTGCACATAAACTAAAGCACATAAATATCTTTACGTAAAGTACATATAATCCAACGAGGTTTGTAATTTTCTAGCATATGCTAATCTATAAAAATATTTTATCTGTGGTCTTTTATAGTATTCAACATTACCCGACGAGCTTTGGCGGACTGACCGAACTAGCTACATTCACAACATATGGAATTCAAACTGAAAATGCTTTGAACAGTATCAAAAAACATAATGACTAATGTATAAAAGCCGGCAAATTCAAATACACAGTAATCTAAAAATGTTGGAAAATTTAAGTGGTATGAATCACTATTTGGACATGAGCTGGTCATTTTTCACAATTTCTATTTTTACATTCGCTATTTTCTTTATTTTAAGCTTGCATCCACAAAAAAAAAAAGCCAAGATGACAAACAATAATGCACTCGTATCCAAAAAAATATCCAATTTATCATTATTTTTATGCTTTATCTTATTATCGTGATCGTAGCAATTGAACATGCAAAAACTATATATATATAAATAATACCATAAAAGGGTACTCACCCGCATGGTCCTCCGAGCGCTCGACGACGATGCAGATGGTCCTGTAATTCCGATTCTGTAACATCTATTTTAGAAGCTATTACTTCCATCAAATTGTACTTCTTATACTTGTAGTAGTCTGGTAAAACACTGAGGCAACAAATTCCTTTTATCACTTCTACTAGAATACACAAATCCGGATTTCTCAAACCTAACTTATAGGCAGAATTTTTAGCAGTAACTAACTCAGCTATTTTTCCTATTAACAAGTCTCGATCAACTTTATTGTTGAATCGCTTGTTGATAACAATTGAAAAGCTTCCAGCACTAGAAACAAAATATTTATCGATTAAAGAACTGCAAGCAAAAACTATGTCCACAACGTTAACGCGGCAAACGATTGGTACTGTATAAACCTGAGTACGTATCTAGTGGCAGGAGAATTTTCTTGATAAATCCTTTTTAATAAGCTCAACTCCAATCTCAATCGGATCTTCAAATGCGGTTTTGATAGCTATACAATTTTTCACTCCTGTATCCGCAGCCTGAAAGTTTGTAATGCTATGCTTTTTCAATAGCTCCAGGTATATCTCTCGTCTCAAGCAGTCGGTAATGTCCATTTCAGATATCATAGGTTCTGTAGCTGGTTGACATGCTTCCGCCAATTGTCCATTTAGAATGTTGTAAGATTCACGGATGCACTCGTTTTCTTTGAAATTACATGTCACCAAAAACCCTTTCTGTCCAAACGCTAACTGGTGCCGTTTCCTATTATTATATGAGACGCAACACGACGACGAGGCGGATTGTTTTGACGACGAGAAATTTTGGTGATGCAGTGTGTTTGTGGGATTATTGCTGTTGGGGCGTTGCCGCGGAGACGCAGTCCAGCCAATCAGGGCACTCAATTGGCGATTAAACTCCGTTTTACGGCGATGAATGTTGGTCAAACAAAATATTTAATCCCGTTCAAAGAACCGCTTCCACTCGTGTCGTCTGATTGATTCGCCTGACTCTGCCGTGAGTCTATTGGAAAATCCCATGGATTTGGGTCCGAACTGCTCCGATTATGGGCAACTATGTTCCTGAAATATCACCAGCACCGCACTAATTCCCACACGTGGGTTTCTTCTCAAGTCTCCTTCACTCAATCACAACTGCCCTGTCAAAGGTATTTCATCGTACCAGATTAATCTCAAATCGTACCGGTTCGATCGCAAATTGTTCTAGTTCAATCGGAAATTGTTCCAATTCAATCTGCAATCGTACCGGTTCGATCGTTTCAATTGATCTGGGACATTTTATGTTTGAATTTTTCTTTAACCCTTTAACTGCTCGATTACTACAGGGCAGCTAATTTTCTCGCGATCCCAAGGCGATCCGGATTGCGAAAAAGGAGCTGAAGGATCTTTCAGGGTACCATGGGTTGTCTTCGCCGTCGGGACACGAAGTGGCGAAGAATAAAAGAAAAACACAATTGACAGACGGACGGACGGACTTATGTTTATGTTTGACCGGAAGTATACAACCCTTGCGCGTTTTTGGAAATATATGCGGACGGACAAAACAGACGTGACTAATTATTTATCGGCGCAAGTCTTTTGCGTGGTATATCCCCACTTCTTTTCCCGATGGGTCCGTTATTAGGTAACGGTTAGGTTCCATTACCTTCTTTATGCGGCTTTTCAAGAATCGCCTGTCCAGCTTGGCGTTGTAATGCCCCGCGGCGTCACTTTGCCGGAAATTTCACCGGAAAACTTCATCTCCTTCTTTGAAATTAGCAGATCGTGACCTGAGATTGTACTGCGCCTCATTTGCACTTCCTGCGGCGTTAATCTCCCGTCCGATTTGTTGGCGGAGGGCTCCTAGACGTTCGTGGGGCTCCAGCGCAACGACGGGGTCTCCCAAACACTTTAGTTGCCGTAACAGCCGGTATGATTTACCGTGGCAAATCATGTGCTGTCCAAAGGCGGCAAAGTAAGGGGCGACACCAGTGACGGAATGATAAGAGGATCGCAGGGCGCATGTGATGGCAGACAGTCGCCGGTCCCAATCTTTTTGAGATGGATGGACGTAGGAACGGATCACGGCCAATAAGGTGCGGTTCAACCGTTCTGATGCGTTAGACTGAGGAGAGTATATGGGCGTCAGTTGGTGTTCAACGCCATACTGCTCGAGTAGGCCCTTAAACTGCCGAGACCGGAACTGTACTCCGTTGTCCGAGTACACAATCTCTGGAACCCCGAACACATGGAATACCCGGTTCTCTAGGAATTTCACGATAGATGGAGTTGTGAATTTACGGATAGGTTCCACCAGTGGGAATTTTGAAAGCTGGTCTAGAACAACTATAGCTCCGATGTGTCCCATGGAAGACCGAGGATATGGACCGAGTAGATCGATGTATAGACGTTGGAATACGCTTTGAGTTGACCCATAGGAGGTCGAAGAGGCTGATTGGGCGCTTTGGTGCCTTTACAAGTCTCACAGGCGCTCACGTAGTCTTTGACCTGCAATGCCATTTTAGGCCAAAAGAAGTATTTCTTGAGTCGCCGTAACGTCCGACCGTAACCTCCGTGGGCACTTAAAGGATGGTCATGTGCGCGGAGGATCAGATGTTGTGTCATTTCCTCCGGTACCCAGAGTTTCCAGGACCCTTCTTCCTGCCATGGATCACCTGTGGCGTATTCATTTCGTCTATAAACGTAGCCGTCTATTACCTTCAAATCAGGCAGCTGCGATTGTTGGGTCGCGATGGTTTGCCTCAACTCTTTGTAGCTGTCTGATTCGAAATGTGGGCTGTCCAAATCTATCTCGATGGGGTCCTCGTCATTTATTGTCAATTCGGCTCCTTCTGGGGAAAACATTCGTGAGAGAGTGTCGGGTACGATGTTCTGGGTCGCTTTCCGATGTTTGATGGAAAACTTGAACCCTTGCAGTTAAAGAGCCCATCTTGCTAGGCGTCCATGTAAATCTGCCTGGTTCATCAACCATTGTTGTGAAGCGTGGTCCGTGATGATCTCGAATTGGTGGCCCTCGATATAAGCTCGGAATTTCTTCACAGCCATTACCGCTGCCAAACATTCCTACTCTTTGGGCCGAATTCAGCTTATTGGACATGAAGGCGATGGGAGCTTCCTCTCCCTCTTCGGTCAATTGCACCAGCACGGCTCCAACTCCATGTTGACTTACGTCACAATGAATGGAGAAGGACTTCGTGAAGTCGGGGCTGTGCAAGACCGGGGCTGATGTGAGGGCTTGTTTTAGCTCTTCAAATGCCTTTCGGCTGAGTTTGGTCCAAATAAACTTCCATTCCGCAGCATGTCTGACAGGGGCGCTGAAACTGTCGCATAATTCCGAACAAACCTTCGGTACCAACTGCACACACCAAGGAAACGTCGCAGCTGCTTAACAGTTTTTGGTAAGGGGAACTCATCAATCGCACGAGTTTTGTCTGGATCCGTTTTGATAGTGCCATGTCCTATGGCATGTCCTAGGTATCGGACTTCTTTCATGACAAACTTACTTTTCTGTACGTTGATGGTGAGTCCCGCCTTATTGATGTGCAGGGCTACTTCTTGTAGGAGTAGGAGGTGTTGATCGAACGTTTCCGTGATGGGTAACAGATCATCCAGGTACACGAGCACTTGGTGTTTCAGGTGGGGTGGGATGACCTTGTCCATCAGCCGAGTCATCGTTTGCGGCGCGTTACACAGGACAAAGGGCATTGTGACGAACTGATATAATGGTCGGCCAGGCACTGTGAAGGCGGTCTTATCCCTCGACCCCTTATCGAGTGGAATTTGCCAGAAGGCGTCTTTTAAGTCGAGACTGGTGATATAATTGGCTTTCGGCAGTCTCCCTAGTATTCCATCGATGAGTGGAAGCGGGTACGCGTCCTTGATGGTAACCGCGTTTACCTTACGGGCATCAAGACAGAGGCAAACTTTACCTGGCTTCACCACCAAGGTTACCGGTGATGACCAGGCACTTTGGGACTCCTCTATGACCCCCAACTCGAGCATCCTATCCAGTTCAGCATACACCAACTTCTCCATGGCCGGTGAGATGGCATAGTGTCTCTGCTTAATCGGTTTACTATCGCCAACGTCAATGGCGTGTGAGACTAGGGTGGTGCGGCCAAGGCCTTGGGTAGCGTAAGATGGGAAAGCAGCGATGGATGCTTCCAGGCGTTGCCGTAGTTAGGCGTCAGTTCATGCCTATCGGGAATAGAAGTGAGTTCGTTGACATATCTGGTATTTAAAGACAAATCTGTGAATAAATTGGAGGCCAGTCCAAAGCGAAGGACGAAATCGACGCCAAGGTACACATTCTGAGTCAAAGACGGGATAATGTAGAAAGTAATATCCTTCGTCTGACCCCTGAACGGCACGGGTGTGGTTAGTTTACCTCGTATAGGGTGTTTGGTGCCATCAGCTGTACTAATTTCAGTGCGCCAGGATTTAATCAAGGTCGAATATTCTTGGAGCACTTTCGAGCCAAAGCTCGAGGCAAGACAAATGATACTGGTGGTTTCGCCCAACACTTTAATTGGATGATAAGGTCTGATCTCATTCTCAGCAAACTCCGAGATGTTACAAGAGTTTAAGGTTTGACGGCAGGTGCGCACTCTCTTGCGGAAATTCCGCCAACGACGGGTTGACCATTTTGTCTTGCGCGGGCGGGAAGTGACTACTTCGGAAGCAAATATTTGCTCTCGAGCCACCCGATATTCCTGCAGTCGAACATGATAAGGTTTTAGAGTGCGTATTTGAGGCTGCCGGGGTTCTTCTGGCAGTGACTGCGGTGGTCGCTTCAATATTGTCGTTGGCGAGGTCTCCGGAAGAGAGTGAACATCCGCAGTCATAGTGGTCATGGCTGGTGGGTTAACGTCAGGTTTGTTGGGGTGAGCAACTGGCTGAGGAGCTACTGCGGGGGCTTCGAGTACCGCTGAGGTGGTCGGGTACTCTTTCGGCCGTTTTTTTGCGCGGCACATTCAAGGCAGTCCGGGAAGTAAGTGTCCGGCTTGCCGCGACCGTAGCAGAAAACCTTACGCTCTGCTCGGCATGAAATGAACCGGTGTCCGGTTTGATTGCAATTCCAGCAGGTCGTAAGACTTCCCACCGCTGCTACAGCAAGCTGGTCCTGGTCCAATTCTTCCTCCAGATCCATGGTGGTATAATCTGGGGCCAATTCCGCGATTCCTCGTCGAGGACCCGTCCTAGCTAGTAGGTACGGGCCCGGAGGTCTTCCTCAAACCCTTCTAGGCGACGCGCAGTTCTCAGCAGTGCTTCCATACTCTGTGGATCGGAGTTCACGATATGGCGACGGAGTCCGGTCTTAGATTGCGCTTTAGCAACCGCAGCAATTGGATAGAAGACATCGGCTCTGACAACTGGTCATTCAACCGAAGAATATCGGCTCGATATTGATGGAAAGACTCGTCTGGACGCTGCCATCTAGCATTCATCTTGTCCAGTACTAATTCGTCCATGTCTACCGTAGGGTATTCCATGCGGAGTACCTCCTTCAACCGTGACCAGCGTATTGATGGTGGGGCCGAATGTATTCGCCAATATGACGCAAGTGCTGCTCCCCTAAGCAGCATTGGCAAATATCCTGCGAGCGCCGTGTGATCTCCAGCTAGCATTTGCTCAATCAGCGACTCCACCCGACCAATGAAAACTTCCACAGTTATAGTGTTGGGTTCCCCGCTGAAATGCAGATTCAGCCCTGGATGATGCTGGGGATCTGCGTCGGCTTTAGCCGATACGTAGCGTGTGGATGGATGCGTTAGTCCGGCGGAATCACTGGAGCCTGAGTTGGTGGCGGTCCTTGGCTCAGCCGGGGCCGGTACACTGGAGCCAACGGATTCATTGCCGCACCGGGCCGTTTGCTGAAACAATTGATTTTTAGAATAGAAAACTTAATACTACTAATATATAACTTAGCCTGTCAAAATGAATATGTAAGGAAAACGTGAAAAATGGCGTGAAATATATAAAATTCCTAAGTGGCCGTCGTTGGCGAACTATAATCGAACCTCAAAAAAAAGTATGAGGAAATTTTACTAAGGCGTTATTGACGTAATCAAAAGTTATCAAACAAAATAATCGGTCTTTCCTTTCTGTCCTTCTTCCCAAGCAAGGACACCAATGGCACCTTCCTTCTGTAGTGTTTCAGGGACAACTCTTTTGCGGCACCATGAGAATCAGGGTTCAGAAGTGATCCCTCATCCGCAAGTTTTTCAAGTTACCACTTGTCAGCCCAGGGTTGAATTCTGATCCACAAGCAGTGCGTGTCTTGTCATGGATAGTCATGGATTAGCTAATCAGCCAATCACATGAAATCAAAATCCATGTAATTTAAGACAGTCAGGCGCCGCTGGTTTGGGGAGCGGATCAGGATCCTCCGCAAAATGGATGTTGAGGTAATAACTTCCGAACACAAATAGGGACTCTAATATCATTTGGCCTTACTAGTTATACAATGGTGGTAAGCCACCAAAGTATAAATCAGCAGCAGGACCAAACGATATTGATGTCCAAAGACAACACACGTCCGGAAGTTACAAGGCTTGCTGGGGCACGATTAGTGCAAAAACCCTCGGGAGTTACCTACCCGCCAATAATCCTAACACCATGTGGGGACACCTAGAGACGATGGACTGTCTCGTGCTCACGACTGGTGATACAGCCGGGCTTTTCGGAGCCCCACGTTTGGCGCCATTTGTAGTGAATTATAAATGTTCAATACTGTCCGTGAAGGACTGCAGCGATGGTCTGCTGCCTCGGCAGAAGAAGGTGTCGGTATCTGCCGAGAATGCTCTCGTCTGGAGACGCGTGAATGCGCTGGCAGGCTAGCATTGCGGTGCCGTGGGGCGGGTTCATTTCCCCAGCACGAGGACCCACTACAAAAAATTTCGCACTCACGAATTTGATTGCAGATCAAGAGGCGACCGAAGTCGCAAAAATTGTAGATAACTACACCGAGGGAGATATAACTTGTTACGAGAACAAGTGGAACCTGAAAAAAAAGGCGGACTTGGGGTAACCTCGTCATTACCCGATGAAGTTCATGGCCCATAAATGAAAGAGGGGCAACCGGGTGATGGTGGAGCCCCTTTGCACCCACCCAACCGGAATAAATCCATATATATTTTGTTGCAGTGGCCAGGTATTCCTCTTCTGAGTTGAAAATTCTTACAACTTGAATTGCATGAACTTTCCCATCAGAAGGGGAGGACCCCGGTGACCAATTTATGCCATAGAATTATACAATTTGATTGCATAACTCTATGCCATAAAGAGGCACTCTGCTTGGGCCACTCAACCCGCGATATCACCTGAAACGAGAAGTATTGTTTAAGTACCCGGCGGCTGGCTCATGTCTTGAGGTGGAAGCCTGCCACCGTACCGGGTCCCATACCCGGTTAGAGTCGGGAGAAAGGAAAGACCGATTTTGTGGGAAAATTAGCACTTCATTAGATTATTCATTTTATTCTTTCGCAAAATATATTTAAACATAAACATCATAATTATGAAGCATACAGATCTATTTATTCACAAGTTAAGCACTCTGTTTGCAAGAACTAACGATGTAAACGTGCAATAAATACATAACAATTTATTTAGTTTTTTTTCGATATAATTTATCATCGCCTTTGCAATTTTCTTGATTGCATTAAATTTATTAGAATTATAAATAAATTTTTTTATTTAGTTCGTTTTGAAGCGGACTGATACTATCAGTATGTAAACAATTATTAGGGGATATCGTTTTCTAGTTTCGTGAGGACATAGCATATTGTTTGATGAGCGATTTAGCTAGTTAATTTTGGCGTGATAATAATATGAAAATTTCTTTCGCTTTAATAGTATATTTGTCCGTAACGTACACTTTTATCAAACTCTTCGTGTATAATAAAAATATCTAGAAAATCAGTTCTCTCTTATGCATATGTTCACTCATCTCTATGTCTGTTAACCGCGACGTATTGTGCATTGTGTCCGAATTTCTTTAAATAGGAAAAAGGTGAATAAGCAGCATAAGAAAATGGATATGCTTGCACATAAACTAAAGCACATAAATATCTTTACGTAAAGTACATATAATCCAACGAGGTTTGTAATTTTCTAGCATATGCTAATCTATAAAAATATTTTATCTGTGGTCTTTTATAGTATTCAACATTACCCGACGAGCTTTGGCGGACTGACCGAACTAGCTACATTCACAACATATGGAATTCAAACTGAAAATGCTTTGAACAGTATCAAAAAACATAATGACTAATGTATAAAAGCCGGCAAATTCAAATACACAGTAATCTAAAAATGTTGGAAAATTTAAGTGGTATGAATCACTATTTGGACATGAGCTGGTCATTTTTCACAATTTCTATTTTTACATTCGCTATTTTCTTTATTTTAAGCTTGCATCCACAAAAAAAAAAGCCAAGATGACAAACAATAATGCACTCGTATCCAAAAAAATATCCAATTTATCATTATTTTTATGCTTTATCTTATTATCGTGATCGTAGCAATTGAACATGCAAAAACTATATATATATAAATAATACCATAAAAGGGTACTCACCCGCATGGTCCTCCGAGCGCTCGACGACGATGCAGATGGTCCTGTAATTCCGATTCTGTAACATCTATTTTAGAAGCTATTACTTCCATCAAATTGTACTTCTTATACTTGTAGTAGTCTGGTAAAACACTGAGGCAACAAATTCCTTTTATCACTTCTACTAGAATACACAAATCCGGATTTCTCAAACCTAACTTATAGGCAGAATTTTTAGCAGTAACTAACTCAGCTATTTTTCCTATTAACAAGTCTCGATCAACTTTATTGTTGAATCGCTTGTTGATAACAATTGAAAAGCTTCCAGCACTAGAAACAAAATATTTATCGATTAAAGAACTGCAAGCAAAAACTATGTCCACAACGTTAACGCGGCAAACGATTGGTACTGTATAAACCTGAGTACGTATCTAGTGGCAGGAGAATTTTCTTGATAAATCCTTTTTAATAAGCTCAACTCCAATCTCAATCGGATCTTCAAATGCGGTTTTGATAGCTATACAATTTTTCACTCCTGTATCCGCAGCCTGAAAGTTTGTAATGCTATGCTTTTTCAATAGCTCCAGGTATATCTCTCGTCTCAAGCAGTCGGTAATGTCCATTTCAGATATCATAGGTTCTGTAGCTGGTTGACATGCTTCCGCCAATTGTCCATTTAGAATGTTGTAAGATTCACGGATGCACTCGTTTTCTTTGAAATTACATGTCACCAAAAACCCTTTCTGTCCAAACGCTAACTGGTGCCGTTTCCTATTATTATATGAGACGCAACACGACGACGAGGCGGATTGTTTTGACGACGAGAAATTTTGGTGATGCAGTGTGTTTGTGGGATTATTGCTGTTGGGGCGTTGCCGCGGAGACGCAGTCCAGCCAATCGGGGCACTCAATTGGCGATTAAACTCCGTTTTACGGCGATGAATGTTGGTCAAACAAAATATTTAATCCCGTTCAAAGAACCGCTTCCACTCGTGTCGTCTGATTGATTCACCTGACTCTGCCGTGAGTCTATTGGAAAATCCCATGGATTTGGGTCCGAACTGCTCCGATTATGGGCAACTATGTTCCTGAAATATCACCAGCACCGCACTAATTCCCACACGTGGGTTTCTTCTCAAGTCTCCTTCACTCAATCACAACTGCCCTGTCAAAGGTATTTCATCGTACCAGATCAATCTCAAATCGTACCGGTTCGATCGCAAATTGTTCTAGTTCAATCGGAAATTGTTCCAATTCAATCTGCAATCGTACCGGTTCGATCGTTTCAATTGATCTGGGACATTTTATGTTTGAATTTTTCTTTAACCCTTTAACTGCTCGATTACTACAGTAGTGATGCCGGACTTTAAACAACCGAATAATAAAATAGATAAGTTTTTACTTAACGATGAACAGACTGACCCAATCTAAATACGGTTTTGAAAATTTTCTTTTACATAACCCTAATAAGACATCACATCGAACTTACTTGTAATACCCAGCTCTTCAGCAATAATATTCCATGCCTAGGCTTTCTTCACAATATTTTTGTATAAATTATGACTTGTGTCATATAAATAAACAAACTTTCTAACTTCTTCTTTTAATTTCTCGGTTTTTTCACACATCATTACTTGTGCAAATTCAGCAACGCTCGTTAGTTTTGTAATTTTATACAAAACAAATGTATATCACGACGTTCCTGAAATTAGCGCTGAGTCATAACGCCATTAGTGTGACAGGATTGATGCAAACTTGTGTCATACAAACGTTTCGCCGTAACGCGATGTTACAGTAACGCTTAGCGTCTTGTTTTAACGCGCTCTATGTGAATAAGCTTTAATGTATTTAGAAAACAAACATGTAGTTTGCAGAGCATGTGTCGTAATATGTGCATATTTTAATGCGTAACATGTGTATTTGGTTTTGTAGATGGTTAGAGAAAATGAATAGAAGATGAAAGATAGGTAAATTTAACGTTTACAATTTCAAGTGCGTGAACTTCAAACATTATGTAATTGATTGGTTTTAGATGAAATTGATTAAGTAGGTTATACTACAAAAGGCCCTTGAATTCACTCATTAATCACCCTTCGGATCTATCAACGTTAACTCCCGCTCATTTCTGCATAGAAACCTTGACTCACTATACCTGAACCAACTGCACTCAACATTGAAGCATCGAAACTTTCTTGCTGGCAAATGATCAAACAAATGTATGAGTGTTTCTGGAAGCGATGAACATCGGATTACTTACAAAGACTACAACCTCGACCAAATGGCGCACTTAATTGTCCAAATTAATACAGGCGACTTATGAATTCTAGGTTCTACGCTTTAGCCACCATGCAACTGGCAACTAGCCAGACTTACAAGGACCAAACCTTGACCCGACGGAGTGATACAAGCAATGGAAGTAAAGACGACGACCACATCTTGGCCTCTCGCAAAAATCAGCACACTTTCTCTAGATGATGCGGTTGATTTAGCATCGCCTAAGAAAGGCAGACAAGATGTTTTGAAACATGCAAAATAGCCTAAGTCCGTTAGTTTCTACGAGTAATGACAAACTAATATATGTACAGCAGTTGTAGATCAAGGAAACAACTAAAGAGTGCAATTGATTTCCATCGTTCCGCCATGCTGACCTTGGCATTGGCAGTATAGATTATAATTGCAGCTGGTTGAAAATTCTTTTTTTTTTTTGTAATAAAAGTGAAAAAACTAAAAAACACGTTCACAAGTTCAAAATCCATTGTGAAAACATCGGAACAGTTTTTTGTGAACAATTTACATGATCTATTTGCAACCAGTTAGCGTGAACTATAGTTAAGCAAAAAAGTGATGGTATTAGTGGAAAACGTCTGGTAGTAGCAAAATTAGGAGAAATTATAACAGGAAACTCGTTGGTTGTTTTTTCTATAGTCTTATACGAGGGCGGTCCGATAAGCACTTAGCGTACAAAAGAAAAACGAAAATTTTGGAAAAGTGGCCATTTATTTCTCAACATAATCTCTTCTTAGCTCGATACCTTTGACCCAGTGATTTTCCAACTTCTTTAAACCATCTGAAAAATACGTTTTTTGAGGTCTGCGAACTAGGCCTCCGTGGCGGCGATGACCTCCTCATTCGACTCAATTCCTACCTGGCGAGTTTTTCAAGTTTGGAAACGCGAAGCCAAATCTGGAGAATACGGTAGATGGGCTAGCAGTTTGTAGCCTAATTCGATCAATTTGACTTTGGCAACTACGGAGGCCGGTGCATTGTCATTGCGGAAGAGCACTTTTTAGGGTTTTGTAAAATCATTTTACAAAACCCTTCTAAAATCGCGTCCTGTCCGTCCGTCTGTCCGTCTGTCTGTCTGTCCGTCCGTCCGTCCGTCCGTCCGTGTGTCACAGCAGTTTTTCTCGGAAACAACTTAAGCTAGAAACATCAAATTTTGTATGTAAGTGTAAAGTGGTGTTCTCTTCAAAGTTCAAATACCAAAAAAATTTTATAAGGTATTTAAGGGGGGTCTCCCCATATAGGGGAGTGACCCCCTGAAAAAAAAATTTCATTGAAGGTGGCCGATATGGGTATCAAATGAAAGGTCTTGATGAGAGCTCTTCGAAACAGGTCTTTGTTTGGCAAAGTTTGCTTCGAGGGGCGCACAAGGAGGGGAAATACACGAAAAATTTGTGTGTCCCCCCCCTCGCGATTGGACACCTGTGATCCGAAAAATCTGAAAAAAATCAAGAATGTAGGCCTTGATGAGTACAACAACAACAAATACGTTAGAAGGTGCAATTCACTCAACTTTGTTGGTAATAGTATGATTTATCGATTTTATGTTTTCTTGAATAAAATCTTAATCGTACCCTTAAATTCAATGAAATTTAGTATACAGATGACTATTTACAAGGTTGATCTATTCTGAAAGTTTCATAAGGATTGAATCATATTTAGCGAAGTTATAGCGGTTTGAATTTTCCTGTATTACTATGGAATAATATGCGCTGCATTTATTACTATGGCAACATACCTGTATGGCTATGGAACAACATGCGCTTTTTACTGACTCAGACACCACAGTTTTGCTAGGATTTGCATGAAAATTTCAGGAATGATAGGTGTCATGAATATCTTTGAGAATCGGTTCAGCTAGTGGTATCAGTAATCGTAAAACAAAATAGTGGCTGTTTTAAATGCGAAGATTGAATAATTTTGAGTTATTTTTTCCCAACTTCAACGTTTAAGGTGCATGCTTTGAACACTTGATACAATTTAATGAATGACTGAAGATGAGTACATACAATTAATACTCATAAGCGAAACAAGTCAAGGAGGTGGGAGAGAGCTCCTAGCAAAAGGGCTTTGTAACCATTCTAGGCTTTGTAACCATTCAGTACAGGAATGTGGCCCCTGAAAAAAAAATTCGTCAAACGTAGCCGATATGAGTATGAAATGAAAGTTTTCATGGGAGCTTTTCAAAACAGTTCTTAAACTGTCAGTTTTTGCTTCAGTGGGGCACAGGGCGGAAATACATGAAAAATGTGTTTCCTCCCTCGCGAATGGAGATCTGAAATCATTATCAAGGGAGATATTTATGAGTATAACAATAACAAAAACCTCAGATGTCGAAATTCGTTCAACTTTGTAAATAATAGTATGATCTTCGAATTTCATATTTCCTCCAATAAAATCGTCTTTGACATGTTTCTTGATTTTATTCGATCTGGTGACTGCATTTTGTACATTGAATACAAAACCCTTCTGACATGAGCGTAGGTCTGTTTACCCAACTTGTTTCTTCATAAAATGAGACCTTTTTTCAGCAATTTGGCATCGAATCAGCCCAATAATTTGGCATAGTAGAGCCCTGTGACCGTTTTGTCCATCTCTAGGTAGTTGATGCAGACCTCACCTTGTCACCACAAGTACAATCTTTGCTTTCTCCGGAGCACGTTTGCCGGTGGAAGTCCACTGCTTTGACTGCTCCTTGGTCTCCAGTGTCTACCAGTGGAGCCATGTTGCGTTAACGATCACGAAAAAATGCAGAAACTCTTTCGGATTGTGCTTAAGCAGCGTCAAACACTGCTCTGAAGTGGTCTCACGGTTGCGTTTGTTGTCCGGAGTGAGCTAGTATAGCATCCATTTTGCCGACAGCTTTCTTCTGCCAAAAATTTCATGCAATATATGGCCCACGCGGTTTTTTGATATGCCTACTGTGTCGGCAATCCTGTGCACGTTCAATCGGTGGCCGGCCAATACAAGCACGTGGATTTTTGTCAAGTTACCCTTTGTGGTAGCCGTTTTTGGGGCACCTGGGCGTGGCTCGTCAAAAATTGACGTGCGACCACGTTGAAACTCGTTAAATAAATTTTTTCGGTCATAATCGCAAGCAGAGTCTAGGTACACAGCATCCAAGCCACACCACAGACTGATATTACTCTTCCTCAAATGCTTCTAAAATCCGCGGACACGCTCGCTTCCACACGCGGTCAAAACATAGTAGGTGTCCACGAGAATCTACTACACGTTAGTGAATCTCACTTGCAATAGTGGCGACATCGAGTGGTGAGGCCCTCGTACTATTCCTCTATCCCAAATGTATTTGTATGTGGAAAACGTGAACGTTCAGCAGATCTCTGTTTGTAAATTCAAATCAGCGAAAGAGGTCACAGAATCGCGACAATTGAAAGCGACTTATCCCGGATACGAAGACCGGTCTCGGAACTATGCAATAGATGATTATTAAATCAGTACCTATACCCAAATGGTCAAAAGGTCACTCTGCGAGTACAAGACACTGTAGACTATTGCTAAATGAGTATGGGTATGACTTCAGGAGAGCGACTACATTTTACTTTCATAAAATATGTTTTTTACAAATCCCTTTTAGAACAAACAAGACCTTTTCAATAACAACAAGCTTGAACAAATAATATCATAAAATCATTTCATGTCCTTTTATCCTTGTCCATTCGTTTTGCTATCCATTAACTCTTGACTACTTGGGTTAGCATCATCCTCATAGCATGCATCGTAAGGTGTTATGACGTACCTGCAAAATCCCATATTTAAGCTCAATATCTAAAAAATTATATTCCCGAGCGTGAGCAGGACGTTGTGGGAGTGGTTGCTGCATGCCAACGTTCGATGCTCCCGTACTTGGTGGCCCCGTCACTGGTCCACATGCTGCAGACTCCTTTAGCCGACAACAGAAAGCATGTTAGGATGAAAAATTCGTAAAATGGAATTAGTGACATGTGATGAAGACACATCGTAAAAGTATGAAATTTATTTGAAGCAAAAGTAATAGTTTTGGATGAATTACATTTTATTTTGATAAAATAGAAAATCCAAGGGGGCTTACCATAATATGTTATAATATAATATTAGGGGCATTGAAAAAAAGTTTTCATTAGTTTCACTTTTCATACCTGGTATGCTAAAACGTTCGCTAAGCTCGCTAATATTGGTTCTGTTGCAAAGGCTAATGTATCCGAACATTCTTCCACTGGATGAACTATTTGCAGTATCTGAAAGATAGAAAGAGAGGAGAACGTGCTTTAGTTGATTGATTTTGCATTGCTCCTTATAGCAGCTTATTTGGATAATATATTTATTATACAGCTGAGGTGCCTCACGTTTCGATAAAGAAAATTGAGATGATTGTAATTGATGCACTTCTAGGGAATTCAATTAGATGTTATACCCAAATGTAGAATTATAGAATAATGCAAACCCACCCACGTTCAGGTGATACTGCAAGAACTTTTGCATCCACTACACCCATAAAGACTAATCCACCTTCTCATGACAGAATTCCATTTGTATTCCTTTCCAGTCTTGTGAAAACATTTTCCCATTTGCCTCTTTTATACGTGCATAATGCAGAACCTAAGTGTATTTTCTTGTGCAATGGAATCTGCTCCACAGCTTTTAGCGAAAGAGGAAAAAAGAAACTCACAGCTAAAGGATATTCCATGATTCTTATTTCCTAGCACTATTCTAAATTGCATTTTCCACTAAACAACCACAATGTTCACTCTCGAAACGACCAGAAGAAGTTCCCAAAGGAAAACTCTAGCAGAGCAGAAATTTTCATTATGGTAATGATTAATAGGCGGATATTATAATAATTGCTCGATAAATTGTTGGCAATCTAAAATCTATTGAGAAAATCCACAAGAGTTGATTTTCGCGGTTCCACCATCATCGACACTCTAAATCATGAAAATTGTGTCTCGCCGAAGCATTTCCAATCAATATCAATTTATATTAATGTCAAAATCGTTCTGCTTCATGGCCAGCAGCTTTAAGGG
Organism: Odontomyia ornata; assembly: GCA_963969285.1. Lineage (NCBI taxonomy): Eukaryota > Metazoa > Arthropoda > Insecta > Diptera > Stratiomyidae > Odontomyia > Odontomyia ornata. The sequence goes on along the minus strand of OZ017741.1, from coordinate 89,360,685 downwards.
AGTTGATTGAGTTTAATGGTGAATTCGTTATCAATAATAGTGGACTCGATGATTTGTGTTCAACAAGCATTTATTCGTTCGGTCACTTCCGGGCATTAGAAAGCCATTTGACGGGAAAATGTATTTTTGAATGCAACGTTCTTTAAAGTTTGTAAAAAATGGAGCTTGGTAAAAGGACGACACCAAAGCATTGCAAAAATTGTAATTTATTATCAGATGTATAAACAGATATAAAATTTGAATAGTACGCCATAGAAAAAAAGACTGGTGTTTAAATGTGAACAAGGAGCAAAAATTCTTACAATATATAAAATAGTTACCACACGTCAGGTATGGCTAGCGGAATATTATTCGTGGGTAGTTAAACGAAGTCATAAAATGCTAACTTATGAGGATTTATTTAGTTCTATCTATTATTCGTGTGGTTCGTACCTCGGTTAACGATCGACTGCCATAAGTTGGTCCTCTTCCACCTCTTTCTCTCGTCTCTCCTTTTCTGTTGGTCTTAGTGTGCGTTGACAGCTCGGCTAATTCTGAACTTGAGCTCGGCTCGAGCTCACACCCAGCGTTCTCGTCGTCTTCCGTCTCGTGCAGGTCTAGATGTGATTGGCACCACGGCTTCATTTTATTGCTTGTGTATACTGATGTAAATTCCCTCACAGATTGTTCGTTCTTTGGCATTCCTTCCACCATGTATTGGTCATATCCAAGAACCTTCCTTATTCGGTAAGTTCCGCGATATCTCGGTTCCAGCTTTCGCGATTCTCCCGTAGCTGTTAGGGCATTTTCGATCACGATGAGATCACCAGGTTGATACGTACGTGGTTGATGGTGTCGCTCATTAGTTCCGTTCGGTCATGATATTGTGGGCAACCTCGGTTCGTTTCTGCTCGATTGACATTACTTGCGTCGAATCTTTCTGTTGTGTCGATGAATCGTTGCTAAGGGTCAATAAGAGATGGTTGTTGGTAACATCTTTCAGAGGGAAATTGAATACTATTTCATTCGGGCTGAACTTCGTGGTTGTATTCTTCATAGAGTTCAAGCTCCTTTGCATAACCTTCATCAGCTAGGCCCACATGCAGCGATCACTAGTTGACGTCCGAAAAAAAGAATTATGCGATTCGCTCTCTCGACTTGTCCGTTTGACCGTGGGGTGCGGACGGCAGTTTTAACACGATCGATATGGTGATCTCGGCAATAGGTCTCGAACAGCCTCAATGTGTATGTGGTTCCAGGATCAGTGATCAGTCGGTTCGACAATCCAAAGAATGTAGTCAATTCACATAGCCTATCGATTACAGGCTCAGATTTGGTCGAACGCACAGCTTTCAGAATTATGTACTTACTGAATGGGTCATACGCGGCGATGGTGTACATATCGCCTTTCGTACAATGTGGGAATGGCCCAACATGGTCGAGATGTAACACGCAGAATGGCACTGAATTGACGTCGAACATGTGGAGTTGACCCTCTGGTTTTCCAGCAAGTATTGTACTATAGCAATATTGCAAGCACGATGCAATGTATGAACTAAAAGCGTCATTAAATTCGTTACAGGGTTTTATCTACTACAAAATGACCCATGTCGTTGTGGTTAAGCTTCACGACTCGTCAACGGATAGCACGCGGTACAACAAACCCTTCACGTTCTCCATCAATTCTATTTAGGCGACCGTGTTTGATTTTGTATTCAGCTACTAGTTGTTTCCTTTGCGGTGACGGCTGGTTGTTTTGTATGATACTGATGATTTTTATCAATTCGTGAGCTTGCATGGCGGCGACCCAATATTCGGTTCCAGTTTCGATTAACATCGTGCTGGTGGTAGCGGCAGGTACAGTTTGGTCGGCGTAAATGTTGTTGATTTTGTCCCTATCAAATTCAGTGTCAATTTCGCAGAGTTCGTTAGAGACGGCTCGGTTTGGGATCTCGAGTTCGATTTGCATTATGTTCTCGTTAATATCACTGGCATATATGGGCCCCTCAATATGTGAACGGCTAAGAGCGCCCACGTGTGGCATATCGCTTCCCGGTCGATGTACGATCTCAAAATCATACTTTTGTAATCTCAGGAACCGTCTGGCTACGCGTGGAATCAGCGGTTTTGATGTCTTCATTGTGCCCACGGCTGAGCGGCCGGTTACTATCCGAAATCGTTTTCCCACTAAATATAATCAGAACCAATCGAGTGTGTTGACTGTGGCTAGTATCTCGAGCTCGTAGCTGTGGTACTTCTGTTTGCTGTCGTGACACAACCAGCTAAAGAAGAATGTAGATTTCCAAATTCCAGCCTCGGCCTCTTGCATCAGAATAACGGCGAGTCACTTAAAGCTGGCATCCGTGTGTAATTCGTGATCTCGTTTCGGATTATACATTGTAAGTACTGGTCCATCGCATAGCATACGTTTCAGATGACGGAAGGCGATCTCGTGTTCGCTCCGCCAACGGAAGGTCGAATTCCCTTTCACACTCAGTAGATTGGTCAGTGGTCGGGCGATCATTGCATGATCTTTAATGAATTTACGGAAAGATCCGGTCAAACCAAGGCATCGTTGAACATCAGTGACATTAGTCGGCGTCGGGAATTCTTCGATGGCGGATGTCTTCTCTTATCCAGGTTTTATCAAATCGCTAATAGTTCGATGTCCGAAGAACGACGCTCCTTTTGCGAGGAAGACACATTTTGACAGTCAAAGAGTCATTCCGGCTCCTCGGACTAACTCGATGAATGAACGCAGACGTTGTAATCCTTCGTCCACGCTGCGGCTCGGAATGATGACTTCGTCAACATACGGCACGGCTTCTCCGGGTTTCATCCTCTAGATTAACGATGATAGGGCTTTCTAGAACAAGGTAGGCGCATTCTCCAGCCCGAACGGCATAACATTGAATTCGAACAGATCCTCGTGAGTCACAAAAGTGGCGTATTTTTTGGATGCTTCTTCGAGCGGTTTTTTGTAATACTCAGCCATCCGATCTAAAGTCGTGAAGTATTCGTTCCAAGAGATCAAAGCTAGTTGTTCGTCTACCGAATGCAACAGGAATGGTTGTTTAGTCGTCATCGCGTTTAATGATCGAGAATCAAAGACAGTCGATCTACCCCATTAGCCTTTTTCACTAAAACTACTGGTGAAGAATAATTAGATTCATTTCTACGAATGATATTATTCTGAAGGAGTTTGGCTGACAGTTTTTCGTTTTGCAAATGGCACTTTATATGGCCTCAGGTTTACGCTCACATTAGGTTTAACATCGATCTTCATCTCGATGTGCCGAAATCGTCCTAACTTTGAAATACCCTTCGCGAAACATTGAGAATATTCATTTATCGTGACGTACACTCGGTTTCGATCATCCTCTGTGACTTCGGCTGCCAGTTTCACTTTACCTGAATCTATTTTTAATACACGACATGTTCCAGACTGTGGAATCACTTGACTTAGGTCTGTGCACAAGATGTCACTTCCTAGCAGTATGGGTGTTGGTATGAGATCGTCATTCACAATTAAGAGTTCGGCGCGTTGTTGATGAACAACCATGACCAGATTTACGTGTGTGCTATTGTCACTCTCGAATCTCCCCCGGGCAAATCCCTTCAATATTACCTTTTTTCTCTTATTTACACGAGACGTAAGCTGATCATCGCTCTGACGGATTAACGTTCGGTCGCTTCCTGGGTCTATAAATGCCGTAAGTTGATGTCCGTTCACCGTCACTTGTTTATGGCAGCCATCTAATTTTGGGGTTGTTGTTATTCGTCGGACGTTTGCTTGTGGTGATCTTTGTCTCTCGGGATATTTATCGGTCAAATAGGTTGTACATTTGCATGCTGGGCACAGCTTCCTACGTTGTGGTTGTGTATAATTTATTGAGACGTGGCCTTTATTCCAACAGTTGTAAGAGACGATTGGTTGGTTGGTCGTCACAGAAGCTCATAGTCTTTTTCCTCGGCGGCGCGTTGCTTGTATAAGTGGCCTTCTCTCGATTTCTGTTGTTTGCCTCGCGTCGTTCGTATTTCGGTTGGTGTATTCGAGAACTAACGACGGATGGCGATAAGTAATTCGTTGGTCGTTCGGAAATCCATACATGAGAGTGCTGTTTGTAGGGCAGCGTTTGTTTGAGTATAGCATTTCCTCGACAAGCAATCGCACACATATGATGAAAAAAGTCGTCTATTGTTTCTCCGGTGGCTCTCCATGTTAACAATAATTTTGCGTACTCTCATCAATATCGGATGCAAGAGATTTCCATGATGTATGGGATAGCGGGCGGCTGTCGAACCAGTGTTTTGCAGTTCTTCTCAATCTAGAGGGCGCGGTGAGAAGGACATTCAAGTTGAATGCTTGTTGGAGCATGTTAATGCATCGAATTGTCTTAACGTTAGCGACAATTCAGATGAAGGGCCGAGTTTTAAAAATCTCGAACGGTGAGCACACGTCCGATGTACTGCAAGGTCTATATCACAGGTGTTTGTTGTTCCAAGGCAGCAGATTGTGGGACTGATGCGATGTTCGGTGGCATTGTTACGTTCGATGTATATACAGGTACCTTGGTTCGCGTATCGGCGGCAAATCACAATATCGGTGCAAAACTCAGTGGCGTACTGGCGTTCGACGAGGTCGGCAGTGCGGTGGATTGCATTTCGGTGGCAAGCGGGTGCGATGTCGAAATGTGACTTGGTAGCATCGTTCCGTTCAAAGTGTCACGCGGTGTGGTGGTTCGGATGCCGGCTGCAAGCGTTTGCGAGAATGGCACAAGATTTGGTAGCATCGTAGCGTTCGATGCGATTAGCGGGAGCGGGTTTGGTGCGTTCATTTACGAGAGCACACTGCTGTTCGATGGTATAGTCGATGTTGCAGCGGTATGTGTGTCGGCATTTGTTCGTTTTCACAATAGCAGCAACGGCGGTGATGTTGTCTCTCAACTTGTCGATTTCGTCACGCACAATGGCTGTTAATGCCGGCGATTCGTTCGGAGAGGCGTCCATTTCAATTTGGTCGGAGCCCGATTCCTCGCAGACTCGATCGAGCAGTTCCCACTTCGTTCCCGCCGTTGATCAATTTTTCGTTTGTAAGGTAGTGCGTTACTGTTTCACGGCTAGCTTTTCCACCATCATTCTCGTCATTTTACCCTACTCGTGATTTATCCCACTTCTGAAGTTGTCAGGATCGGCTAGATAGGAATATTTATCGTGGGTAGTTAAAATAAGTCGTAAAATACTGGCTTATAAAGATTTATTTAGCTCTATTTATAATTCGTGTTGATCGTAGCTCGGTTAACGATCGACTGCCACGAGTTGGTCGTCTTCCACCTCGTTCTCTCGTCTCCCTAAGTGTGCGTTGACACACATTAGCTGACAGCAACAATAAAGTGGACGTACCTCAAGACACTTTTAATATGATTTGGATTTTTTTAAGGAGATTGTATACAACATCCAATCATTAAACGGCAATGATTCCTACACGAAGCACTCGCTATTTGAAGAAAATCTTATTAAGGTTCTAGGAAAACACGGTGATTTTCTTATTATATTGGCTTCAAACGTGGGCAGATCAAGTGACTATGAGCATGTGGAGCAAACGCTTATCAAACTAAAGAACTTTAAAAATATCTGCAATAACATCAGAATTGAACGTTACGTCAACAGAGAGAATCTTCTACAGAGCCCAATACATCTGGGACATCTAGTTTAAACCATCAAGTACCGGATGTCGCAGCTTCTTTATGTGTATAGAATTTATAAACTGGCAAATGCTCGTGACATTTTCAGCGTGGCTAATATAAAAAGATTGTTTGCATTATTGATCCACGAACAAGCCACATACAGATGGTCATGGGAAAAACATCAGACCTTAAGTCAAAACCATCCGCCTTCAGGCTCTGTCCCTGAGTCTTATTTCTAGTAACTGAGAAGCAAACGGCTACTGAATATTGTGTACGCCATCCGCCATCATCTACCATCCATAATCTGCAGAATCTTCTACGGAGCCGCATACATCTGGCACATCTAGTTTAAAACATGAAGTACCGGATGTCGCAGCTTCTTTATTTGTACAGAATTTATAAACTAGCAAATGCTCGTGACTTTGTCAGCGTGGCCAATATGAAAAGATTGTTTGCATTATTGATCCACGAACAAGCCACATACAGATGGTCATGGGAAAAACATCAGACCTTAAGTCAAAACCATGCACCTTCAGGCTCTGTCCCTGGGACTTATTTCAAGTAACTGAGAATCAAACGGCTACTGAATATTATACCATTCATAATCTGCAGTATGCCATCCAAGGTCATATTCTACATCATCAGCTATCATCCGGCATCATTCATTATAAACAAAAATCATCACCCATCACTATCAGCAATCATCCGCCATAACCCACCATCATCAGCTATCATCTACCCTTATCAGCCAATACCCGCCATCCTCTGCCATTATTCGAATCGACTGTGAGGCGTACTGTGTGGCTAGTGGCACCGTCTAATTGAAACGACATATCGCTGTTGTCAAATTCATGCATCAAATTCATCCACACATCCTAATCTACATCGGCCACAAATAATCTTGCAATATAACACGATAGCGCTCTTCATTGATGGTAAAATGACGAAAAAATATGGCCCAATCACGCCTCCGGCATGTAAACCGCGCCAAACAGTAATTTTTTGCGCATGCAACGGTATCTCAATAAGCACATGTGGCTTTGGTGCTGATCAATAACGTATATTTCGCTTATTAATAAAGACATTGCGGCAGAAATGAGCTTCGTCACTAAAGATGATTTTTGGATGAAATTCTTCATTTTCTTCAAACTTTGGCAGAGTCCAATTGGAGAAGTTTCTGCATTTCGAATGATCAAGTGGCTATAAATATTGAGTTAATTTGATCTTGTAGGCTAAGATCTTTTCGCAAAATACACCACAGTGTCGTTTGAGCGATGCCCAATTCTTTAGAACGGCGTGGAATCGACTGATTTGGCTCATTTTGAATCGATGCACTTACGACTGCGATATTTCCTTCGCTTCGAGCGATATGACATCTTTTTGGCGCCGTAACATCCAAAAGTGAAAATTTGGACATGAATTTATCCACTATTGCACTAACAGCCTGTTGGGCCAAAAATTGGAGCAAGCGCTCTTAAAGTTGCGACCACCGACTCAGAATGTCGGTAGTAATTTTTTAATAATTTCCAAATGTTGCTGGTTCGTAGACTTCACCACGATAAAAGCGTTGACTTTAGCTAACGTTTTTATATTGACAATTTATTCAAAAGTTTAAGACTGTGCTCATATAAAGATACAAAATTGTTATGTCCGTAATGGAAAACCCTGTATAATGGAAAGTTATCAGCAATTGCAAGGTTTTTCTGATGCTGATTTGGCTTCAGATGTGTACAAGCAGCGCTTGTGCACAGGCTATGTACTTCTGTGGAGCTGTTTTATGGAATAGTAAACGTCAACATACAATCGTGCTGTTTTCCACGGAGGCAGAATATATGGCACTAACGTCAACTGTACAGGAACTGCTTTGGCTAAAGCAGTTTGGCCAGGATTTTGGTGAAATTTTTCGAGCTATCCGATTAAAATAAATTGCCACAGTCAAAGTGCTACCCAGTTTTCTCCATCACACGAATTTAGAGCAAGATCATAGCACATCGACATACGTAAATATTACAAGTATATAAGTGAGAAGGTCAACGCAAACATGACCTAAATGCGTTACAAGTCGACTGATTCGACGGTTGCAGATACGCTAACGAAAGCAGTGTCAGCATATAAATTGACATTTTGTTGCAATGAAATTGGTCTAAAATAGTAATTGAAAAGAAATTAAAATTTAGTAATTTAAAGCTAAGCCTTAATTTTTTTAACCGAGCGAGGGTGTTTGCGCCGGGACTTTTTGTCCTTAACTTTGATTTCGTTGAAAATCTTTCGATAATCGTTCAGTAGCTATGATACAGACCAACCAACAATTGAACAATGAAATAAAAAAAATAAAATCAAAGTTCAGGACAAAAGAGTCCCGGCGCAAACATTTAGAGGCCCCGGGGGAATGCACTTGGCATTTATTTTGCAGTACAGAACTAAACAATTGTTTTTCCCCGGTGAACAGGTTATGAAGTGCTGTGTGGTGTTTTGTGTAGTGTTGTGGTATATCCGCGCTTTCTGTTTCAGCCGCTTGGCGAATGTGGATCGCCTGATCGAGGACATAAAAGGATTGGCTCGAATCATTGAAGGCGCCATTTCAAACGACAAGAAAGAATTTGCCCTCAAGGAAGCAGGAAGCCGGGTATTATGCGGAGCGACTGTAGCGACTGGAGGCCGCGTGGGAGGATTTTGAACTAGGCGATAGTCACATCCGATCTCTACGGGAGGTCACTCCGTCGCGACACTACCAAAGGCAACTACCTCCGCTACCAGCAGCACTTCTGCGATCACGTAGACACGCCCACCGGGGAACAGTCACCAAAGGGCTTGCTTTAACTGCATTTATCCCTGCGGAGTAACTGGCCCCTCGTCGGACATCTTGTCAAGTGGCGGATCGAGAAAGGAACTCATGGACAAAAAATCAGCTAAGTTGAAGCGCTGACTTCACTCCCTCAGTATTTATAGTCCAGGAACCCGGAATATTGCCTCGGACAAGATTAACTCAACGGGAAGACTTGGGTTATTATCTGCTATGCTCCAACTGAGGAAAAGGATGATGCATAGAAAAAATATTCAACGACGTGCCGTCCAATGATATCAAAATACTACTTGGAGATTTCAAAGCCCAGTTTGGAAATGAAATGTTTCACAGAGGAACAACAAGTGGGCACAGCTTGTAGGAATATACTAACAAAAATTACCAGCAGTTCATAGACCACCATAAGCAAAAACTTATGGTGAAGTCATTTAGTGAACCCGACTAAGCTTCCCGCTTAGTCGAGTTCACTAAATGACGTAGGCATCGCCTGACGGAAGGATCCACAACCAAATTAACCAAATCTTCATCAAATAAAGGGCAGCCTCAAATATGATCGATATGCGGACGTTCCTTGAAGCCAACTACAATAACAAACATTTTAAAAAGAAGGGCATAAACTAAAAATCACTTTATGTAAAAAAGAGGATAGCAATACCCTAGGCGAATATTTCCAACAACTTTTAAACACCAAAACAGGATCATTGCCAACTGACACCAACATATAAGACGATCCAAATCAAGAGAGCACGCGCATGCCATCTCTTGAGGATATGAGCTCAAATATTTGAAACTAAATAAAGTGCCTGGCGTAGACGAAATCTTCGCGGAGCCATTGAAGGTTGGCAAAAAATCCTCAGTGTGCACATGCATTAGCTTATGTGAAAATCTGAACCGAAGAGAATATCCTGGCTTACTGACACAAAACTATGATCTGTCCAATATACAAAAAACGGATCGACTATCTTTTCAAAACTACATAGGAATATCCTTATTGTACACGTGCTACAAAGTGTTCCTCAAAATAATTGAGCACCGATTGGAAGTGTATGCTGATGGTATTATTAGAGAGTACCAAGCTAGCTTCAGAGCAGGATAATCGACGAGTGAGCAGATCTTTTCCGTAAAACAAATACTAGAAAAATGCTGAGAACATAATATCGATGCATACCAACTTTTTTTAGACTTTAAAATTTTTTTTAAATTTTGGTAAGACCTTTACTTTTGAAAGACCATCACTTCTGACCTTTTCACAAAGTTTGAACGTTCTAGCTTCTATAGTTTCTGAGGAAAATAACTGTGACGCACGGACAGACAGGTCGCTAAACTAGTAGGTCTTTGTAAAAAATTTTTTTACAAAGACCTAAAATCTAACTCCATACGATACCGATAAAAGCCTTAATATCGGTATTGTATCGTATCGTGAAGGCCTAACCTTTCCTGAGTCGCCATGTTGTGCGATATATGGCCAAGTGGTGAAACTCAATAAAGCAAATTTTATTTCAACTAAAATAGTAGCGCTTCACCATCCTTCAAGTTTTAAAATGATGGGCCACGCACCTAATACGTTAAACGATATCTCGGATTAGATTTATTTAGGAAACCATAGATTCGATTGCTATAGTGTATAGGAACGAATGTGAAAATGATATTAAATTCAAAAATCAATAAAGCAGCTTTAAGGAAAAGAAATTGGTAATTTTATTCTTTATTGGAAAAAAGTGGTTGAATGGATTCATCAAGATTCACTAGACCCTATTGACAGGATTGCTCTTGTGTTTATCCAATATGCTTGCAATCTGAAAATTAAAAAATAAACTTCATCAAGTGACCTTGAATTTTTCGACGGATTTAGAATGAACTAGTTAAATAATTATGTACAACACTAATGCAAGAATTTGAATTTTCTAGTCATTGCAGAAATAACCCGAAAACTTTTTCTTCTTAATACCGGAAAAAAGGTAGCCCTTAGCAGTATCACTACAGAATAAGACAAGATGTATCAACTACAAAAGGTGAAATTATGTAACAACGTCACAAAAGAAAAAAGTATCTTGCTGACTTTAAAATATTACGAAGCATCTCAGGCGTGAAATAAACGAAGGAGTGAAGGGAATAGGAAAGAAAGTTAAGTCATCGAAGTGAAGAATTCTAAAAAAAATATTTGAGCTGAAAAAATGTGTGCTCACATAGTTGACTGGCTTTTGTTATCGGGCATGGTTACATATTCAGTCGAACATCCTTATCGTTTTCTTACATTGGGATGAGATGTAAGATACATGACTGCAGGGCAAAGCAACATTTTTTAAAGGGGATTAAGGTTTACTAGTGGAATATGGAGAAGATGAAAAAAAGAATTACTGGTCTCTATGTATACACATTTTTTTATTTTTGGCAGACGAGACGGAAGGAAAGTTGAAAATAGCTTGTAGTAATTTTTGTCAATTATTATGGATTAGGAGACATTTACGGAGTAAAAATGAAAACGATTTTCTCTAAATTACACCATGTCATACGATTGTTTGACTTCCCTGTTAAAAAAGGCTCAGTCGAAGAATAAAATGACATTTCGCCAAGATATCAAAGATCGTCTCTGAAAATTATGCATTACGAGAATTTTAATAACAAGAAGGAAGGTGAACTGAACACAAAATCAAATAAAGCTGGCATACATACTTTAGCAAAAAACTGAATTTGAAACCTCAAAAAATCAGCGTTTTGACAGATGAGTGCTAGAGCAAATTGACCAAGTGAAGTTAGAACAGGATCAGTGATGATAGAATCACGGAAACCACAATGAGTGATGCGTATGGACAAACAGGGGCTATTGAACAAGCTTTCATTTGAAAAACATGCAGATTATAATGCAAGACCCATTTATGCTCTGCGCTTGGGGAAACGAAACTTTCAAAACGTATTGTAATAAGAGGCCAGAGAGAAATCATAAAAACGCTGGTGTGCCCATTTCTACACAAACAGTCTATCACTGCTCGGGTTCAAAAGTGAAAGGCTTTGACCGGCACGCCGAGAAAACTGGAAGCGCTGTATACAGCATCCGCCGGACTCATAAGGGTTGTAGTGCTACAAAGAAGAAGAATATAGTTTTGAAATCCGTACACCGATTTATTTGTGCTTTATTTTGTAGTAGAGCAAGGAGAAGGGGATCCTAGGTCGTCGTCTGCATACCGTCTATTATGCATGCCAGATATTTCTGGGAAAGTGCTAGAGAAACTGATCAAGGAAAGACTCACTGACGTGATTCATGCTGCAGGTACCTATTTCCTCGGCAGGACGGAAATTAATTATTGTGCACTCTTAGTAAATAAACCCTTTTAAGTTAATTTAAAAGACAGTGCGTTTTCACTTTCCCGGAACATTAAATTTATCGGCCGCGAACAGTGACACGCGACAGTGGTGTCCGAAGTGGAATAGAAAAGTAATAAAATTTAAACAATAAAAATACCACGAAGCTTACATTTAAAAATTAATGAATTGACCATTTCGGAGCTTAAGAAAGTAATCTGGCTAGGCATGGTACAAAGGCCATACTGATTGCACGCTTGCGTGACGTGATTGAATCTGAAGGCGGCTATCTGGATTCGGGGGGTATGCCCTCAGATGCGGAAAAAGGCGTAGAAGGTGAAGCTGCAGAAAGGTCAAAATCAAAGGAAACAGAAAATGCGCTGATGCAAATGTTGATGCTGATGCAGCAAGAGCAACGAAAACAGTCATCCAGTTTAACAACGATGCTAATGAACAATCAGCGCAGTTAAATGAACAATCAGCAAAGCTGGACCAACAAGCATCCGAAAACAAGGCAGACGTCACACAGAAGCTGGACAAGCAATCAACGAAGCTAGACCAACAGGTAATCGAAATCAAGGCGGATTTGCAAAAACAGTCAACTGATTTGAAGGCAGATTTGTAAAAACAGTCAACTGAAATAAAAGCGGAGCTCAGTAGTCTGAACCAACATATTAAATGAATCGAGGAAAAGGTTTACCAGGTCCAGAAGGTCAGCCAGGTCCAGGAAAGAATCAACCATGAGATGGAAAAATGAATTGGAAACAGCGCAGGCAAAAGTAACCACCTCACCAGCCACGCTTATAACCGCAGCGCAAAGCGCATCCAGAAATGTGAAAGCACCAATATTCAACGGGCAAATGGTCTGGAGTATTTACAAAATCCAGTTCGAAGCCACCGCTAGGATAAATCACTGGAGTGAGCAGGAAAAAGCAACTGCATTATTTCTTGCTCTAAGAGGCCCAGCTGCTGAGCTTTTGCAGACTATCTCCGTTGAGTTGCACTCAAACCCGGCTGCTATAATGAATGCGCTCGACATGCGCCATGCAGACGATCATCTGAAGCAGATTTACCAGTCACAGCTACGGCATCGGGTCTAGAACTCTGGAAAAACCTTAAAGCAGGTAAACCGAGACGTTGAGCGACTGGTACTTTTGGCTTACCCAGCATACGACCTGGAACATCAAGATGACGCAGCAACAGAAGCATTTATTAGCGCATTAAAGGACTTGAAATTGCAACAAGCCGTGCATTTAGCTCAAAAGCAAACAGTTAAGGAGTATTGGCTTATAGCCAGAGCTTTGAGGTGGTGAAAAATGTGACTCATACTACTGCCCGGGTTCGCGAAGTAGTGACAGACAAGTGCAGGTGTGAGCGCGCGGAAATTGAGCGACAGCCGCAGATAGATGGCGCGTTTAGATGCTGGAGAGGGGAGGCACCTGCAAAGAGACTGCAGCTAGGAGGACATCCAGACCTAGTCAGAAGCCCGGAATAGAAGCCCTTCAAACTGAGAGGGCCAACTTCGTGGGGCAGGGGTTGCCTAGGAGGATCGACGTCCTCAGCATCACTATCACCGTGTCAAAACTACATCGAAGAGGATTAGACTTATGCTTTTCGGGTCAAGTTGACGGATAACGTTACACCATAATAATCGACACTGGTGCAGCCCAATCGATTTTCCGACCAGACCTAGTGAAACAACAGCTATTTCACAAGCGCAGGATTTTCTCACTACGATTCACTATGGGGGAAACTGTATCTTTCTTTGGGAAGGGCAACCTCCAAATAAAGTTGGGAGATGTTGCGTTCCGACATAATTTTCTGGTCGTGAACATTACGGATAACTGATGAATGAATTTTCTTTGCGTCGACATAGCATCACGTTGGATTTGGGCAAACGGGTATTGTAATGGCAGAATGTCGAAGTATTGATGGAGGATTCCAGCGTCTAAATTCCAAAGATGAATGTAGTAGTATGGGCCGACACTGATGTACCGGAATCTTCCGGGAGCATTATATGGGTCAAGCTTGGTGGTGATTCTAGAAGACCACCGATCTTTTCTGATAGAGCCAATGAAGACGTCCGCATTGCGCAGTTTGATTGTAGGACAAAGCCTTGTAAGATCTATAAGGAACGGATACATGCCGCTTAGAGTCCTTAACATCGCAGACTCAATCACAGGCATCAAAGTTGAAGAAGTCATCGGCAGCTGCCAGCCTGTTTCCACCATCCCCTCTTTGGAAGCTACTCACGACCATCATTTCAAAAGGAGGCAAGACACAGACAAAGCCCGGGAATTCAGTATTGTAGTGAAGCAGACCAGGTTGCCAGTGCAGCTATTCAAGCAAGCCTCTCTCTCACGTCCTAGATACACAGGGAGCCAAGCCAATTCGACAACCACCGAGACGTTTTCCTAAAGCCAAACAAGGAAAATTGAGCGCACTGCTTTCAGATATGGAAAAACAACGTGTTATCGAACCTTCTATCAGTCCATGCGCCGCGCCAGTAGTTCTAGTAAAAAAGGATGGTAGCACTCGTTTTTGTGTCGACTTTAGGCAGCTTAACGACGTCAACAAGAAAGATAGTTACTCGCTTCCATGCATGGATGAATTCATGGACACTTTGGCCGAAGCAAAATGGTTTTCTGAGCTCGATCTTAAGAGTGGCTACTGCCAGGTAGAAATCTACAAGATGGACTGAGAGAAGACCGCATTCTCAGTTGGACCGGATTGTGGCAATTCGTGGTGATGTAACGCTCCAGCCACCTCGAATGCCTGATGGAATACGTGCTACGAGGGCTAACCGGGAAGACCTGTTTGGTGTACCTAGATGACATCATTATTTTCGAGAGAACCTTCAAAGAGTATGTGCAGAACTTAGAAGAGGTGTTCTCCCGATTGCAACTGGTGAATCTGAAACTTGGTCCGGACAAGTGTCCCCTTTCTGCAGCTGAGGCAAAATATCTGGGACACGTTGTATCAGCAGAAGGGGTCAAAACAGACCCCGAGAAAAATGAAGCCGTGAAAGCTGGCCAACACTAACCAACAAGCGCCAACTACGAAGTTTTCTGGATTTGGCGACCTACTATCGAAGATTAGTCAAAAACTTTGCCAAAATAGCTAAGTGCCTGCATTAGCTAACCGTGAGAAATCGTCCATATGTCTGGAATAAACAGTGCCGGGTAGCCTTTGAGACCTGAAAGGAGAAGCTGTGTGAATCACCCTTGCTGGTATATCCAAAACCCGGAAAAGTGTTCGTAGTTGACACCGATGTGAGCAACAGCGGGATTGGAGCTTTACTCTCCCAGCAGATCGATGGCGAGGAAAGAGTCCTCTCGTATTACAGTCGAATTCTTTCAAAAAGCGAGAGGAACTACTACGTGACCAGGAAGGAGCTATTGGCTATAGCAGAGGCCACCAAGCAGTTCCATAAGTACGAATATGGCCAAAAATTTATTCTTCGAGCAAACCATGCATCGCTAAGATGGCTGCTCAACTTCGAAAACCCCGAGGTACAAGTTGCGAGGAGGATCGAAAGATTGCAATCATACGACTATGAAATTGTTCATCGGAAGGGCGGAGTTCATGGAAATGCTGACGCCCTATCCCGCCGTCCATGTCCAGCTAACTGCAAGCATTGCCGACGGATTGAAGAAAAGGAACCGCCCGTTGATCTGCGATTGATAACGGCCGAATTCGATGAAGGTTGGTCATCGGAGGAGATTCGAAACGCCCAGCTAGCCGATGAAGACATCGGACCATTGCTCGTATGGAAGGAGACAACTGGGCGACCTGAGTGGAAAGACGTTTCAATGCATGGCGCAACCCTGAAAAGCTATTGGGCACAATGGAATTCCCTTCAGATGGAGGGTGGCGTACTCAAGCGGAAATGGGAAACGGCGGATGGTAGCTCCTATGGGATGCAAACTATACTACCCAAAAGCCGAATCCACGATGCGATTAAGGAAATGCAAGTTGCCCGAAGTCTACCCCATTCCCAACCAGGAAGCAACTACCGTAGCTGTACAGCTAGTGTTAAATTGAGTCGGTACGTACGGCGTACCTTGCGAACTACATTCAGATCAAGGCCGAAACTTTGAGTCACTAGTTTTTGGCGAAATGTGTGAACTACTGGGAATACGGAAATCGAGGACAACACCGCTGCATCCCCAATCCGATGGAATGGTCGAATGGTTCAACGGCACGCTCAATAAACATCTGGCCAAGATGGTTGACGAGAACCAAAGGGACTGGGACCGACATATCCCACTATTTTTGATGGCGTACAGAGCTGCCGAACATGCATCGACGGGCCAAGCCCCAGCCAAAGTCCTTTTTGGAAAGACTATTCGTCTGCCAGCTGATATAAGGTTCGGAACACCCCCTGAGAAACCCCAAACGATCTCGGAGTACGCAAGTGATCTAAGGCAACGGTTGAACCAGATACATCGGACAGTGCGAAATCACCTCGAATCGGCTACTGACCGCATGAAGACCAGGTATGATCTCAAGGCAAACTCTACTGGCTTCCAGCAAGATGACTTGGTATGGCTATATAACCCACAACGGCGAAAGGGTAGGTCTCCAAAGTTGCAACATAATTGGGAGGGACCATACCGAGTTGCAAAGCGAATCAACGACGTCGTACATCGAATACAGGAACATCCTAAGCCAAGAGCCAAAATGAAAATCGTGCACCTGGACCGTCTTGGCCCATATTACACCCAGGGAGAATTGACTACAAATAGCGACACATCTTTTCGGGGCGAAAAGAACTGAGGGGGGGGGGGCAGTGTTACATGTACAAATAATTCTACGAGCTACTGTCGCAATTGTTTTCACAATCATAAAGAACATCAACAAATGAATTTACTCGAAACGACGAGAACTTAACAAGCATGAACAACATCTGAAAGTGAGTCACTGCTCCATTCATTCATGCTGGAATGTTCCCGCTAATTCACCAATGTGCGAAAACTGAGTTGAATTATTAGACACCCTATATAAAGGCGAGCTGAATGAATGGGGGGATCATTCATTACAACCGCGATAGAAAACTACGATACGCGAAGTACAGGCGATATTGATTGTTTGAGTGTGAAGTTTTATGGACAAGTGGAAGGTAGAATTGTAATAGTGAAAATTAAAGTTGGGAAATTGTTATTGAAGTGATTGTGCATTTTTTTTTTGGGAATTAAATAAACTCTTTTAACTTAAATTAAAAGACATTGCGTTTTCACTTTCCCGGAACATTAAAATGATTGGCCGCGAACCAAATTACGCGACAATATATATCTATGTGTATATATATACATATATATGTATATATATATACATATATATAGATGTGTATATATATATATATATATATATATATATATATATATATATATATATATATATATGTATAGAATGGTCGATATATATATATATATATATATATATATATATATATATATATATATATATATATATATATGTGCTTTCAATCGCCACACGGGATGTACCGCGAATTTCACAAGCGTTGGGCCGGGTGTCGTTTTACGGACAAATCGCGTAGCGGTTTTAACGCTCTGATTTTATTTCTTGTTTATATTCTGTTGAATTGGAACAAAAACGTGAAATTCAAAAAATTAAAAAAATTTAATATATCGCAGTATAACGTGAAATTCATTAGGTTCCCACATCTTTGTTTAAGAACAAGCATTCGATTTATGTTGAATAGTGGATAAGTTTCCCGGTTATTTTGCTAAAGAAGAGGAGTAAAATTACTTGAAATGAGTTTTTGGCTCTGTGACGGCGAAGCTCTGCTAAAAATAAGTTTGGGTTCTGTTCACCAAGGATGAAAGAGATGCGAGTGAAGTTAAATACACTCTAACATATAAAGATTCTTTTTTGGAAGTAACGATATGCGCCCTGGCAGTTGTCTCAAGAAGTGATTTACTGAGAAATTGACCGTGCTAACGGAAAACGAATGAAATTTTAATTTTAAGAGTTCCCAAAATTTGTGTCGGCAAAATTTCATAACATTCTGAGTAATGGGCTCATAAATTGTATGTAGTGCCGTCGATTTACTTCTTTCTATGTACATAGTTGGATCAATTTGTTTACATCCAGAATAGTTTAATCTGAAGTGAAATTAACTGCCGCAAATTATTTTTGCGCGCTAATTATTTTTGTCCAACGGTCCAACATGGCATTGATGACGTTTTAATTGCTGGATTATGTATAGGAAGCTTGGATAACTTGTAGAATTGACCATCTCCATAAGTGGAACAGGCAAAAGTTGGTAATAAGAATGTTCGGAGTTAGGACGGATTTGGTGCACGCTTGATTTTAGTCCACGATTTCTTCTAAAAATATAGTTCTTGGACAAGCGATGCATTCTTTCCCTGCAGAGATGCATGGAGAAAAATATACTTCCATTTGGTTATTGCTTTGTTTTACCTTAGAACATATGTTTAGTTTATCTGAACCCAATTTTGATTAAGCACAATAAAAAGAAAGGGAAGGGAAAAACTTCAGTCAGCTTTTACACAGATAAGTAAAAACATCGGCAAACGATTTTTGCATTGTAAGTGAGGATTGCGAGCAACAATTCATCTTTTCGAAATTTCGTGTCTATAATCAGATCTAACGACGTTGGAAAAGGTTTCGACTATGAAAAATTCTCATCATTTTGAATACTTTTCAATTGCATTACATAATTCGTAAGTAAGAAGAATAACCATGTAAGAAGAAGTAAGAAGAATAACCATGGGACTCTTTGTTTGATTTGATTGATTTAGCTGACACCTATGCGAGGAATGAATACGTGGCCACTACAGATTGGAAACGTAAAACAATCGTGTTCCCTTATGGTGTCACTTCTGCGAATTAAGAAGAAAATGCTTCGGGATTGAGACTCGCAATTCAAGCGGCTCAAAACCAATGAATTTCTTATTGTCGCACAAATAGTATTTTTTTATCTAAAACTTTGGCTTTAAGTTCCGGTAGATCGTGCCTTGCCCTTCAATTTTTCAATCCCTTTAAAATAAGTATGAGTCGGAATTTTCCTCACCATTTAAATTAATTTTGTCCAAGCACTCTTAACGTATTTCACATCAGATTTACAGCAACATTACATCATCCACATCATCTACGGGCGCTCGTAAGGATGCTGGGTGAGTACCCTTTTGTTTTCTTCTATTTATGAAAGATTATATTTATTTATGTATATGGTTTTCGGTGACCTTCGTTTTTTTTAATCGACACAGATTGCGCATGATTCAAATTTTATCGAATCGCATCTTTTTTTGATAAATTCTATTTTTTGAGGATGTTAACTCCTCAGATATTTATATGCATGACCGTATATTTATTTTTTATTTTGTTACTCACTTTTGTCATGCTAATGTCGCAGACTGAGGCCTTTGATCGGATGAGTAGCTACAAAATCAATGAAAACATTACAGATTTAGTGTTCAAGCGTTTCAGCAATAATTTTTTTCTTGTAATCACTCAGAACCGAATTTATTTCATATTTATTTTAATTTTTCTCATGACACAAAACCTCTTTTGAAACAATCATAACGTCCAGTTGAAATAGTTTGTGTAAACGGAAACGAATAAAAATGTCAAATACATTTTTTGAAAATAAACTTTTTATTTAAAAAGATCGTATGCGATTTGTGAATAAATTCATGCGACTCCTACACATACGCAAACCATAATAAAGAAAAGGTTAAAGTAATTTGCGTTTATTCATCATTTTATATGCAAATTTTCAATTATTCAAAGTTTGAAGTATGAGTAAAATGAATTGTTAAACCCTATACCTTTCGGTCTTTCCATTTCGTTTTACCTGACCGGATATAGGACCCGCAACGATGGCAGGCTCTTCCTATAACATGGGCTAGCCATCTGGCGCATTCCTCCATTTTTTGTTGTTTAACAGGGGCTCTTACCGGGTAGAGTGGCCTTCCGCTCCCGTGCCCTTTTATGATGTAGAGTTTTTTGATTCCATCACATAATATTATAAAATAAATTCATGCAAATTATGTTTGTATGAGTTTTCCACTCAAATGGGACATATATGGCCGCATCTACGTTTGGATCTTGAGGGTGCGAGGTGGCACCACCATATATATATATATATATATATATATATATATATATATATATATATATATATATATATATACATATATATAAATATATATATACATATATATGTATATACACATACATATATATATATATATATATATATATATACATATATGTATATATACACATATATATATATATATATATATATATATATATATATATATATATATATATATATATATATATATATATATATGTGGAATGAAATACGACTGTCAAACGACATACTACGAACCAGTCAGTTGGTATCCAACCTCCGTAGAGCGTGGATGTGGTTTAACCTTTCACATCTTACATCTATTGTAAATCTTTTTCGCAATAATTTAATACCTGAAGTAAAGTGAATTTGAATTAATCTATAAACCAATCTTTACATGGGGGCTCACCGGGATTGTGAACAGAGCTACCGATAAATAAATAGTAATTAAATACGCGTGTGGCGTGCAAAGTAAAGAAAACTGGACAGAAGAACAAAGCAGTTAGTGATAACGGTGATTGAACATTTCGCTTTTGCTATAACCAAAATGAGTGCGCGGCACCATAGGTCACTGCAACGCAGTGACGCAAGCGTGGACGTGTTGGAAACGATGAGAGGCGGCGACGATCGCGCATCAAATTTTAACATGCATGATGTGGAAAGCGTGATTCGCAAATTTCATGGCGAGAATATGAATGTGGTAGCATTTCTGAACGAATTTGAAGCGTATGCAACCGTGTTCAGATGGACGGTAATTCAGAAATTCGTATTCCTTAAAAAATCACTGTCGGGCGCGGCTCGAATGTTCGTAGACTGCGAGGCAAAACCGGTGTTCTATTTCCAACTAAAAAGTGCCCTAATCGAAGAGTTTAAAGCAGCGATAGCTAGTTGCGACGTTCACCAGAGGCTTCGAGAGGAAAAAAAACGGAACAATGAATCGTACCGTGAATATTTGTACCGAATGCTTGAAATAGGCAGTCATGCACAGCTGGAAGATGTCTCGGTGTTTTGGTATGTGATCGGTGGCATTAAAGACTCGCAAGTGAATAAGACTATTTTATACGGCACGAAAACGACATCGGAATTCAAAGAAAAACTCTTAACCTACGAACAAATGAAAAGCGATCCCGAAGTTCCAAGTGGCCTTAACGTAAAGAAACCAAAAACGGGAAAAAAAGAAGCAATGCAGAAATCACGATACTGTTACAATTGCGGATCATCTGACCACGAATGGCATGGTTGTCCGGACAAGACGAAAGGCCCAAAGTCTTTCGGGTGCAATCTATTTGGTCACAAACGCACTGATTGCCCGAATGGAAAGGCAACCAATTGCATACGAAAATCTGGACCATCATATTGTTCTGTATTAATTAACGAGGTGGCCTTTTCCGGTCTTATCGATACTGGAAGCGACGTGTGCATTGTGAAGAAGTCGTGCCTCAGTAAAATAAAGCCACGAGACGTATCAGAATCTTCGCGTTGTACGTTAACGGGTCTCGGTTCCAGTATCATTACGCAGGGGCTGTGTACTGTCGATGTGAAAATTAACGGTATCTTATTCGAAAATATCGAGTTCAACATAGTAGACAACATGAGTGTTAATCCCGACGTCATCATAGGAATGAATCTACTCGCTAGCGCCATAGTGGAAATTCGCAATGGTAAAATGACAATTACGAAAGTCGATGCGGAGCCTGATAGTAAAGAAACGATGGATGAAGCATGCAACCCAATAGAATGTTTTCTCGCGCAAATGAACACGGAAGCGTTGAACGAAGATGAGCTTAGTGCAGACATTTGCAACATGAAGGTTCGTTCTGAAGTTAAAAATATTATCTCGAAATATTCACCGACACAACTGAAAGAATCGTCGATAAATATGAAAATCGCTGTAATTGATAACGAACCGGTCTATCGTCCGCCAAGAAGATTTTCGCCATCCGAACGAAAGATAATCGACGAACAAGTCGAGTCTTGGTTGAAAAACGGAGTTGTACGCGAAAGTGTCTCTGGTAAGGAAAAAGGACGGCAAGCACAGATTGTGTAACGACTACCGAGCCATTAATAAGAAAATTTACAAAGATCGATACTCGGTACCGGTGATCGAAGACCAAATCGATAAAATTGGAGATGCAGCATTTTTTAGTACCCTCGATCTTGGAAATGGCTTTTTCCATGTGACGGTGGATGAAGAGAGTCGCAAATTTACATCGTTTGTCACTCAAACCGGACAATATGAGTTCACGAAGGTACCATTTGGATTATGCAATTCGCCCAGCGTATTTAAAAAGTTTATAAATTTTAGATGCCGCGATCTGATTCGCGAAAACGTTGTAATAATTTACATTGACGACATCGTTGTACCCTCACGGACCATTGAAGAAGGCTTAATTAGTTTAAAACGAACCCTAAGAGTGGCTGCTGATAATGGACTGAATATAAAATGGAGTAAATGTTGATTCCTGCAGGAAGAAATAGAATACTTAGACCATCGAATTTCAAAAGGAACCGTCAAGCCGTCGATCGGTAAATCAAAAGCCGTTATTAATTTCCCGATTCCAAAGACGTTGAAACAACTACAAAGCTTCCTTGGACTTGCCGGATATTTTCGGAAATTTATTCCAAATTTCGCAACACGAGCGCGACCGTTGACCGAACTCACGAAAAAGGGAGCTGTCATCGATTTAGGAGAACTTGAGCTGGAAGCCGTTCACGATTTGAAAAATGCGTTGACATCAAATCCTGTGCTGAAAATCTTCAAATATGGCGTTCCTACGGAGTTACATACTGACGTCAGCAAATAAGGATATGGAGCGGTTCTTCTCCAGAGGAACGCGGAGGACAACTCGATGCATCCTGTTTTCTATATGAGCAAGTCTACGACCGAACCTGAGAAAAAATATTCAAGCTACGAACTCGAGGTGTTGGCTGTCGTCGAAGCATTGAAGAAGTTTAGGATTTATCTGATTGGACATCGCTTCAAACTTGTCACCGATTGTAAAGCGTTTAAAGGCACCATTGAAAAGAAGGATTTGGCGACGCGGGTCGCCATATGGGTCATGCTGCTTGAAGAGTTCGATTCCCCCTCGCTGCTTTCCATATCGATCATCTGGGCCCTATGCAAGACACGAAGAAAGGTTATCGTTATATTTTGGTTGTTATCGATGGATTTACAAAATTTTGTTGGCTTTTCCCGACAAAAACACTTGCGTGCAATGAAGTCCTGCAGAAGTTGGAGGTAATTGCTGAATCGTTTGGTTATCCTCTTCATTTGATTTCCGACCGAGGAGGAGCATTTGTATCGCAAAACTTCAAGAAGTATTGCACTGACCACGATATTGAGTTGCATCTTGTGACTACCGGCGTGCCTAGGGGAAATGTAAGAGCCAACTTCGTGGGGCAGAGGTTGGCTAGGAGGACCGACGTCCCCAGCACCACCATCACCGTGTCAAGACTACATCGTGGAGAAGCGGACTTATGCCTTCCGGGTCAAATTGACGGAGAACACTGCACCATAACAATCGACAATGGTGCAACCCGATCGATTATCCGACCAGACCTAGTTAGACAGCAACAATTTCACAAGGGCAGAATTTTCTCACTACGGACAGCTACGGGAGAAACTGCACCTGTTCATGGAGAGGTCAACCTCCAGATACAGTTGGGAGACCTTGTGTTCCGACATAATTTTCTAGTCGCGAACATTATGGATGACTGCATTCTCGGAATGGATTTTCTGCGACCACATGGAATCACGTTGGACTTGGGCAAACGTGTATTGAAATGGCAGAATGTCGAAGTACTGATAGAGGATCCCAGCGTCCAAATCCCCAAGATGAATGTAGTGGTATGTACTGACACTGATGTACCGAATTCTTCCGAAAGCATTGTATGGGCCAAGCTTGATGGTGATTCTGGAGACCACCGATCTTATCTGATAGAGCCAACGAAGACATCCGCATTGCGCAGTTTGATTGTAGGACGAAGCCTTGTAAGATCTTTAAGGAACGGATATGTGCCGGTTAGATTCCTTAACACCGCAGACTCAACCACGAGCATCAAAGCGGGAGAAGTCATCGGCAGCTGCCAGCCTGTTTCCACCATCACCTCTTTGGAAGCTACTCACAACCATCATTGGAAAAGGAGGCAAGACACAGACAAAGCCCGGGAATCCACGTCTGCAATATTGAAGCAGGTCAAATTGCCAGTGCAGCTATTCAAACGAGCCTCTGATCTGGTCATCAAGTACAGTGACATCTTCTCAACAAGCCCGGATGACCAAGGCAGAACGAGTTTGGTAACTCACGTCATAGATACACAGGGAGCCAAGCCGATTCGACAAGCACCAAGACGTCTCCGTATAGCCAAACAAGGAGAAGTGAGCGCACTGATCTCGGACATGGAAAAACAAGGCGTTAATGAACCTTCTGTAAGTCCATGGGCTGCGCCTGTAGTTCTAGTAAAGAAAAAGGATGGTAGCACTCGCTTTTGTATCGACTACAGGCAGCTTAACGACGTCACTAAGAAAGATAGTTACCCGCTCCCACGCATCGATGACATCATGGAAACTTTAGCCGACGCAAAATGGTTTTCTACACTCGAACTCAAGAGTGCCTACTGGCAGGTAGAAATTGACAAGAAGGACCGAGAGAAGACCGCATTTTCAGTTGGGACCGGATTGTGGCAATTTGTGGTGATGCCGTTTGAGCTTTGCAATGCTCCAGCCACTTTCGAACGCTTGATGGAATACGTGCTACGTGGTCTAACCTGGAAAACCTGCTTGATGTACCTAGATGACATCATCGTCATCGGGAGAACGTTCGAAGAGCATGTGCGGAACTTAGAAGAGGTTTTCTCCCGACTGCGACTGGCAAATTTGAAACTTAGTCCCGACAAGTGTACCCTTTTCGCAGCTGAAGTAAAATACCTGGGACATGTATCAGCAGAAGGGGTCAAAACAGGTCCCGAGAAAATTGAAGCCGTGAAAAGCTGGCCAACACCAAACAACAAGCGCCAACTACGAAGTTTCCTGGGTCTGGCAACCTACTATCGAAGATTCGTCAAAGACTTTGCCAAAATAGCTAAGTGTCTCCATCAGCTAACCGAGAACAATCGTCCGTATGTCTGGAATGAACAATGCCAGACAGCCTTTGAGACCCTGAAGGAAAAGCTATGTGAATCACCCGTACTGGCGTATCCGAAACCCGGAAAAATGTTTGTAGTTGACACCGATGCAAGCAACGGCGGTATTGGAGCTGTACTCTCCCAGCAGATCAATGGCGAAGAAAGAGTCCTCTCGTATTACAGTCGAGTTCTTTCAAAAAGTGAGAGGAACTACTGCGTGACCAGGAAGGAGCTATTGGCTATAATAGAGGCCACCAAGCAGTTCCACAAGTACCTATATGGCCAGAAATTTGTTCTTCGAACGGACCATGCATCGTTGAGATGGCTACTTAACTTCAAAAACCCCGAGGCACAAGTTGCGAGGAGGATCGAAAGATTGCAGTCATACGACTACGAAATTGTTCATCGAAAGGGCGGAGTTCATGGAAATGCTGACGCCCTATCTCGTCGCCCATGTCCAGCTAACTGCAAGCATTGCCGACGGATTGAGGAAAAGGAACCGCCCGTTGATCTGCGACTGATAACGGCCGAATTCGATGAAGGTTGGTCATCGGAGGAGATTCGAAACGCCCAGCTAGCCGATGAAGACATCGGACCATTGCTCGTATGGAAGGCGACGACTGGGCGACCTGAGTGGAAAGACGTTCCAACGCATGGCGCAACCCTGAAAAGCTATTGGGCACAATGGAACTCCGTTCAGGTAGAGGGTGGCATACTCAAGCGGGAATGGGAAACGGTGGATGGCAGCTCCTATAGGATGCAAACTATACTACCCAAAAGCCAAATCCACGATGTGGTTAAGGAAATGCATGAAGGATCCTCGGGAGGCCACCTTGGTGTTAACAAGACCTTAGCGAAATTGCGGGAAAGGTTCTACTGGCTCCACGCTCGAGAAGACGTAGAGGATTGGTGTTGCAGATGCACAATTTGCGCTTCCGTCAAAGGCCCAAAGCGACGACTGAGAGGACAAATGCAAACCTATAACGTGGGGGTACCGTTTGAAAGGATTGCTGTTGACATCGCATGACCCTTTCCTGAATCTGAATGGGGAAATCGATATACGCTGGTTGTAGCCGATTATTTCAGCAAGTGGCCCGAGGTCTATCCCATTCCCAACCAGGAAGCAACTACTGTAGCTGAACAGCTAGTGTTAAATTGGGTCAGTGGGTACGGCGTACCTGGCGAACTACATTCGGATCAAGGCCGAAACTTTGAGTCACTAGTTTTGACGAAATGTGCGAGCTGCTCGGAATACGGAAAACGAGGACAACACTGCTGCATCCCCAATCCGATGGAATGGTCGAACGTTTCAACGGCACGCTCAATAAACACCTGGCCAAAATGGTTGACGAGAACCAAAGGGACTGGGACCGACATATCCCGCTATTTTTAATGGCGTATAGAGCCGCTGAACATGCATCGACGGGCCAAGCCCCAGCCAAAGTCATTTTTGGAAAGACTATTCGTTTGCCAGCCGATATAAAGTTCGGAACACCCCCTGAGAAACCCCAAACGGTCTCGGAGTACGCAAGTGATCTAAGACAACGGTTGAACGAGATACATCGGACAGTGCGAAAACACCTCGAATCGGCTACTGACCGCATGAAGACCAGGTATGATCTAAAGGGCAATTCTACTGGCTTCCAGCAAGATGACTTGGTGTGGCTTTATAACCCGCAACGGCGAAAGGGTAGGTCTCCAAAGTTGCAACATAATTGGGAGGGACCATACCGAGTTACAAAGCGAATCAACGACGTCGTATACCGAATACTGGAACATCGTAAGCCGAGAGCTTAAAATGAAAATCGTGCATCTGGACCGTCTTGCCCCATATTACACCCAGGGAGAATTGACTACAAATAGCGACACATCTTTTCGGGGCGAAAAGAACTGAGGTGGGGGCAGTGTTACATGTACAAATAATTACATGTACAAATAATTCTGCGAGCTACTGTCACAATTGTTTTCACAATCATTAAGAACGTCAACAAATGAATTTACTCGAACCCACGAGAACCCAACAAGCATGGTCAACATCTGCAAGCGACGTCACTCCATTCATTAATTTGCTCGAATCTACCAGGTACCTCTCGGTAGAACATTCGCCAATGTACGAGAAATGGGTGAATAGGTGGAGACCCTATATAAAGGCGAGCTGAATGAATGGGGGAATGATTCATTCGACCGCGATAAGAACTGCGATAATATGTGGGAAGCGATATTATTCGAGTAGTAGAAAAGTGATTTTCGTAATAGTGAAGTGATTTAGAAGACAATTGCGATAAGAAATTTATGGACAAGTGTTAGATTTTTCATAGTGAAAATTAAAATTAGTGAAAGTGTTAAATTGATCATTATGCACTTTTGTAATTAAATAAACTCTTTTAACTTAAATTAAAAGACATTGCGTTTTCACTTTCCCGGAACATTAAAATTATTGGCCGCGAACCAAAAAACACGCGACAATATATATATATATATATATATATATATATATATATATATATATATATATATATATATATATATATATATATATATATATATATATACATATATATATATATGTATATATATATATATATTTATAAATATATACATTTATAGGATATAACGAAATTTCTGTCTGGAAGTCGCAAGTTTTCTGGAATTTTCGCCAAATTTTCAGAAATATTTCGACTAGTTTTTTCAATCATTCAAATTGATTAAACGAAAACAAAAAAGTGGCTGTTTTAGATGAAAAACAGTGATTTCTGTTCTGACTAAAGTATAGCTTCGATTTTTACTAAAGTTGGTATTGGTGATAAAATTCACAATGAAAAATCCTAAGTCGAACTATCTGAAAGAAAGTGGTGACCACTCAAAAGTCAAAAAAAGTTGAACAATAAAAAAACATTTCAGAGCTAGGTTAGAATATCAAAACAGCGGCTAGGCGAAATTTCTTACACCTACAATTTACATTGGATTTTTATGAAACCTAAAATCAAAGTAGACGTTGATGGGATCTTGTACTAAAATGTATCAGACCTGAATTCGATTCCTATGAACACTGCAGATTTTAGCAGTAGTGACTTTTCTATTGCAGTTATATTATAGTTTAATATACAAGAACCAACGTATTCAAGAAACTGAGTTTTAAAAGATTTGAAATGAAAAAATTTGCCACTAAAAAGGGTGAAATATAAAAACTTTGGGAAAAAAAGAAAACCGACTTCAAAATGCCCTAAACAGGATGAAATAAATTTTGTGGAAGCAGTACCAAATCAATTTCTCCAGTTCAACATAAAAACTTCCAACATGTGCACCATTACAAAAGAAACGAAGATAACCTGATATGACACCGCTTCCATAAAATTTATTTCATCCTGTTTAGGGCATTTTGTTTTTGAGTTATGAAGGGTTAAACTCAGAGGCCAACGATTGCAAAACTTGAATATCTAAGGAAAGCATTTCAAGCAATAATTTCTTATGCTTCACATCTTTGTTTCTATACTAAACAATCAAAATAGTTTCATATTTCAATAATTCCAAACTCCACACTTATCTTATTATTCTTAAAAATTTGGTCATCAGTATAGTGCGAGTGTGTCACACTCTTAGGCGTATCTAAGCCAACCGAATCATTTTGGCGAGAAGTTCTTCACCATTATTCAAATTTTTTATTTGAGCCATTAAATTATCAAACATTTAATGTCCTTAAACACCACTGTTAAATTGTTGCGCCTGAGGCGTCATGCAATTACCAGCAAAGTTAAAGTTTCAAAGAAAATTACTTTTGTTTCAAATATGCCTAGCAAATGACCGTGTTACAAGTAGCACGTGACTAACGAGCCAGAAGGAAACAAAGAGCAAGGCAATATTCAGGCTATATACTAGGAGCACATTTATCTTACCTTGGGATGCCTAAACCTCTCCAGCTGCTTCACCGACGCTCGCAGTATCTCCGTGACAGTTTCTTTTCTTTTCGGTTTATGCAATTTCTCGGCGATTTTCTTCTCAAACAGAAATACTGAACATTCCTGCAAAATAAGAGGAAGAAAATAAGCAAAAGATAAAAAACAAGAAAACAACTGTACTGAATCATATGAAAGCTACTGAGATGTCGTCTGTTAAGGATATATATATGTTGTCAAAGTTTTAGCGAGTAAGAAAAAATTCTAGAACAGTAAAAGAGCAACGATGAACCCTCTGACTAAGAAATACAAAATGAGAATTTGATTATTTTATGATGACAAGGCTTTTGTTCTTTCCAGTGTCATCTTGTTCCAACAAATGATTTCTTATTACGACAAGATAAAACTTTTTCTATTTGATTGTGATAAATTAATCGTATTCGTTTTTGGGCATATTTCTGAATGGTAAATGACCTGATACGTTATCAAAGGTAAGGTTTTAGCTCCGGTAATGCACGTTTGTGGTGTTATAATTGACATGCAAGAGGCATGGTTGAGCTTTGTACTATCAGCTTGAACTTTTCCTCCTAATATACTATAAACCCTAATTTACATTCATTCCATCGCTTTAACATTTGATACATCATTTATTTCACACATAGGTTTACAAATATTACCAATTTGGATAGACTTACCTACCGTCATTATAAAACCGTGCTGATTTTGATCCAATCTGGTCTAGTTTTTGTATAATAGCTACCTGTAATAAAATTACATTTATACTGTTTCGACTCGAAGATGAGTTTCTCTGAGCAAATCAGGGCAACGTCTGAGAAGGGTGCTTCGGGAATATCGGCCCTGAGTCGACTTATGGCCAACGTAGGGAGACCCAGCCCATCAGGAAGATGCCTCTTGATGAGTGCTGTAGGGTCAGTGCTACTGTACGGAGCAGAGGTATGGGGTGACGCTCTCAGCAAGGAGGTATACCGAAAACGATTGGCACAGGTACAGAGAAGAGGAGCACTGAGAATTGCATCTTCGTATCCAACAGTCTCTGACTTGGCGGTGAGAGTGATTGCAGGCGTGATACCTGTCGCCCTCCTTGCTAGAGAGCGCCGCGCTATTTACCTGCGCCGAAACGAGGATGCGAGGGAGATGGTTGTCCGCGAGGAGAGACAACGCTCGCTCAACGATTGGCAGCAGTCTTGGGTAAATTGACGAAGGGAAGGTGGACTGCGCGCCTCATCCCGGATGTGAGACCGTGGCTTAATCGAAGGCATGGTGAGACTGACTTCTATCTGACCCAGCTTTTGAGCGGGCACGGGTGTTTTCAGTCTTACCTGCACAAGATCGGTAAGTCACGGTCTCCCGATTGTCGGTTTTGCCCAGGAGAGGAGGACAATGCCTGTCACACATTTTTTGCGTGTACCAAATGGGCCAGGCTGCGAAGGGAACTCTACAGGGAGACGGGAGAGCTCACCCCGGATAATATAGTTGCGGTGATGCTCGAATCGGTTGACAAATGGAACCAGGTGGCACATTATGCTCGGGCAGTCTTAAAAGATAAAAGGGACTCACAGCAGCCGGAGGTGCTGGGGCTGGGGGATCGCTCTTCTGGCATTTCCTCTTCCCCTCTCCCCTCCCGCTAGGAAAGGGACTCCCCAGCTTGAAGGCGCCCCACGGCGTAACAAAACGAGACCTGGCCCGAAGTAATGTGTCAAACGGTTCCAGGCTAGGTTCTCAGATTGACAGGGGGAGGTGTTTAGTGGGTAGTCCAAGGGTATCCTCCATGGGAGTCCCACACTGCCAGACTCGGCGGGCGTAAATGCCTGCACCTCCCTACCACAAAAAAAAAATACTGTTTCGCCTCCATTTTAAAGTTTGAGATACTTTTTTTTCTTTTTGATGGTTGGGAGGTGAATGGCATCTACGCATTGAGTCTGGGGCTACGATGCTCGCGAACGACTATACTATCCACTAAACACCTCCCATTTATACAAGAGAACTCAGCATGGGACCGTTTAAAACATTACATCCTGCCAGGTGCAATTCACCCAAGACTGCTGCCAATTGTTGAGTGAGCGCTGCCTCTCCTCGCGAGGAACCATCTTCGTCGCATCCTCACTTTGATGCAGGTAAATAGCGCGGTACTCTCTAGCAAGGAAAGCAACAGGTATCATGTCTGCAATAACTCTCACCACCGAATCATAGACTGTTTGATATGAAGATGCAATCCTCAGTGAAGATGCAATCCTCTGCTCTGTACATGTGCCAAGTGCTTTCGGTACACCTCCTTATCAAGATCGTCGCCCCATATTTTTGCTCCATACAGTAGCACTGACCCCATAACACTCATCAAGAGGCGTCTACTTGAAAGGTTGTATCCCCTTACGTTGGTCATAAGTCGACTCAGAGCCGATACGCTCGAAGCGCCCTTCTCAGCCGTTGCCCTGATTTGCTCAGAGAAACTCATCTTCGAGTCAATCAGTAACCCCAGGTACTTCACCGCTGGCTTCGATTCGATTAGAATGTCTCCAATGCTGATCATCCTTATTCCAGAGATTATCTTTTTTGCCAAGATGGATGACCACTTTGGTTTTCTCCAGTGCTAGACTGAACCCTTGAGCAGTCATCCAGTCTACCTAGCCTACGTTTTGCTTGTTCAACGGTGCATGTAGCTACCCGGACCAGAACATCATCATCCATCCAGGACCAGAACATCATCATTCAGTAGACTTTCGCAAGACACGTTGCCCAGGTCTGGACCAAAGATAAATCTCTGGCCAACACCCGACGTAACTTCCAACCTTCGTTGGCCCTGTGTAGTGTCGTCAAGCAGGCTTCGGTTCGTCAGGTAGTCCCTCAGAAGCCGCATTAGATATTTTTGAACTTGAAAAGGGTTTTCAAACGTGTGCAGACCATTCATCCATCTAGTGGATTTGAAGGCATTCCTAACGCTGGGTGTCACCAACACGACGACCTGTCAATTGATGCGGCTATGCGCCTCTGTCTTTTTGTCCACGCTCACCACTTCTGCAATCGTGGAGTGCCCTGCACGAATCGCCCCAGTGAATGTTACCTTGATGAGTCCTAGCCATTTATATCATCTATAACAGGCGGTATGCTGACGGCGATCCAGAACTTCCCTTCCTCTTGCTGATCAGCACAAGCCTCGCCACCTTCCATCGTACCTGGGAAACCCCGTCCCGTAAGCAAGCGTTGAATATGCTGAGCATCTAGTCAGGACAATGGTGATAGACAAGCTGCAACACCTCAGGTGGAACGCAATCTGGGCCTGGAGCCCTCCTTGCTTTCAATGATAAGACTACCTATTTTGGCTGTGTGAAGAGTGGACACTCGATTGCCGTTTTACCGTGGGTAGCGTCAACACGGATGGAACGGACGGGAAGAGTGCCCACACTATCATGTATGCAAGGTGTCCGTAGGGCACCAAGCTTCCGCATAACTAACTTGTAGCCGCGGCCCCACGGATCGTTGTTCATCAGGCACCTCTTGGCCGGATTAAATGCTACTGCCCGGTTGCATGCCTCGTTACGGTTCCGGCAAAGCTTGTAACACTCCATTCGCTATTCAGCAATTTAAGTCGACAGTACACTGGGGGCTTGCCGTGCCGGGATTTTCAACGAGGTGTAGAAGCGCTGCAAGCAGTCGTGATGATGCTCATAGTTTATAGTCCCCTAGAGCATAGCACCTCGATGAACTTCTTCCGCTGTTCCATCCAATTGTAGAATGTTGAAAGCACGGACATCGGGAGAAAACATCATTGATCCCGGGCAGAGTGTATTACAATTAATACTTGTAATCGTCAGATTTCATGATGATGCCAATTCCCAATAGTGCAATAATTAACAATTGTACTCGCATACAATTACGATGATTTCTAGACTTGATTTGAGTATTCCGGCGGGGCCTTGGGGTCCCGACTAAACTGTGGAGACGGGGTAGGTTTGGTGCCACTCTTAAACCATTAATTTACCACCAGACCTGCTCACGAGCCTAGGCTCCCCGGAACGTAAGACCTAAACGCACACGGAACTTAAATTACCTTTAGCACAAAAGATAAAAAAGAACCTAACGCCACTGTGTCGCACAACGGAATCCAAGGCACTTTACGTATAAAAAAAAAGAAAGAAAGATACTTGACGCGGAAGAACCGCAAACACTACTGCTAATTTCGCTACAAGATCCCAAGGATCCCAGCAATTCTGTTGGGTTTTTGACGCGGCAAGTCAGCATGAACACTCCAAAAGTGATAGCACCGGCTGACACTCTGGAAAATTTCTTCAACCAGAAATCTCAAACAAATCTTCTTAGCACTACAGCCCCTCTCGGGCCTTCGCTTCCTGCAAATAGCGCCTCCAACTGTCGCGGTTCATTGACCGCGTCCTCCGATTTCGAAACCCAAGCAGCGATATCATCGTTGACCGAGTCAGACCAGCGTTTCCTCGGCTCCCCACTGGTCTCCGGCATTCAGTTCTCCCAACGAATACCTTTTGGGGCATCCGTTGTTCGTCGATACGATTCATGTGCCCAGCCCATTGCAGCTTCCACAGTCTTACAATCGTTGAGGACTCCAGTTCGTCAGAAATTTCATACAGCTCATGGTTGTATTGAATTCACCATTGGTCCGCGTCTAGCTTCGCTCCGATAATTCGCCTCAGAACCCGTCGACAAAGGCGTTCAATATATTTGCGGATGCTTGGGTTAGTGTCCATGTTCCACACCCATAGCATAACACAGGTCTTGTTACAGATTTTTATGTTACTTGGAGCTTTGTTTTTCTGTGTATACAGCTGGTCTTCAAGATCGTCAAAATTGAATAAAATATTTTATTTGCGAGCTGTATTCTTCGGCGTATTTCCTCTCTTTCATTAGCCGTTTTCGTTATTTTGGCGAATAAATATACAAGTTTGCTTACATTTCTAATACTGTATTCGCCAAGCGTGATATTTTGTGTATTTGAGGTATTTTTTCTTGACTAAGTCATGAGGTTTGTTTTTTTTTCATTGCTTTGCAGCCCAACTAGTTTTGCATCGCTGTCAAGTTTCAGCAAAAGTTCTTTGGCAGTTGTTAACGACCGCGACAAAATGTTGATGTCGTCCGCAAAGGCTACTACTTGGCTCGATTTCGACAGGAAGCTTCCTTATGACGTATTCCAGAGCTAAATTGAATAGCAATGGGGCCAGCCCATCGCTCGGTTTTAGTCCGATATTTGTGTCAAAGGCATCGGTGAGTTGGTTACTGATGCGGACTTGTGAGGTCGTCGACGTCATTCTGATTTTGGTAAGACGGACTAATTAAGCTGGGATGCCAAATCAAAGCATCATTTGGTACAGTACATTACGATCAGTACTATCGTATGCTTACTTAAAGTCAACAAAAATTTGATGTATGTCAACTGTGAACATTTGGTCTATTGTCGATCTACCTGCTCAAAAACCACCTTGATACTCCCCAATAATACTGCTGGCGTATGAACCGATTTTATTTTCTAAGATTTTTGAAAATATTTAGTACGCCGTACAAAGTAGTGATATGTCTCTATAATTTTAGCACTGTAGCTTGTCACCTTTTTTGTGGATAGGGAATATAATTAATTGGCTCCATACTTTCAGCATATCTTCTTGTTGCCGAGTGTGGTGGATGACTTTGTGAATAGCTTCCTGAACATTGCTGCCACCATATTTGATGAGATCCACTGGAATCTCATCGATGCGCGACGCTTTATTATTCCTTTGGGCTTTGATGATGGAACACACTTCATAGAGAGTTGGTGGGGCCAATGGACGCTCTCCGCAGACCTCTATAGGCTCAAACATTCTGGAGCTGTGCGGATGAGGAGGTTCTTGAAATATGATGCCCATATTTCCTTAATCTCGGTTTCATCAGCGATTATATTG
Source organism: Odontomyia ornata (assembly GCA_963969285.1). Lineage (NCBI taxonomy): Eukaryota > Metazoa > Arthropoda > Insecta > Diptera > Stratiomyidae > Odontomyia > Odontomyia ornata. The sequence goes on along the minus strand of OZ017741.1, from coordinate 89,325,850 downwards.
CCGATGTCACGTTCCAGACTTTCCACTACTTTGTATGCTTGTCTTGCGTTGTTGTTCGCTAGGCTTACATCTATACTGCTCAATTGGTTGTCATAGTAGTTTCTTTTCTTAATTCTCATGATGTTATTCGCTACTCTTCTGGGATTTTCATAGTGTTCTCTCTTCGTCCTGGTTTTCCTACCTATGTATTCTTTGTACGCCTGGTTCTTTTTATCTAACGCATTCTGGCACTCAACATCAGACCAGCCATTCCTCTTGTGCAGGGCTTGATGTCCAATCATCTGTTCTGCCACGGTCTTAATAGCCGCTTTCACTTCCATCTAGAGCTCATTGCTCGTCTTTAACGATGCGTCTGATAAGATGGGAGCCAGCTGGTTGTCGAGGGTCTCCGTGAAATTTTTGGCCACAGATGCCGTTTGGAGCCGTTCGATGTCAAATTTTTGTAGCGGGCTGGTCTTTGTCGAATATTCCTTTGACATACGACATCGATAGGTTGATTTGATCAAGTAATGATTTAAGTTACAATTGGCTCCTTGGTATGTACGGACGTCAAGTATGCTCGAGGCTCAACGTTGTTGGATCAAAACATGATCGATCTGGTTATGTGTGTTGCACTCCGGTGATACCCAGGTCATTTTATGAATGCGTCGATGTGGGAAGCAAGTCAAACGTATGACTAGATTTCTGCTACGTGCAAAGTCAATCATGCGCTGGCCGTTGCCATTTGTTTCATCGTGGAGGCTATATCCTCCAGTCGTTTCCTAATGAGATATCTCATTGCCAACTGAGCGTTGGAATCAATCAGGAATATTTTGTGCCATTTGTAGGCAACTAGTCTCGACTAGCTTTCGAGGTGATTATCGAGCGTTTCCTTCGTTTCTTCGACCTTTTCTTCGGTCGGGGCGTGAACATTGATCAGCCATATCTTGAAGCATTTCGCTTTTATATGGACCGCACACAACCACTCGTTTGTTATCTTAAAATCAATAACGTGCGATTTGAACTCCCTATCCAAAATGAAGTCCACTCCAAATCGTCGTTTTCCAGTAGGCTTCCCACTTTTGAATATTGTGTGCGGCCTCATATCTTGAATATCTTCTCCAGGGCAGTTCATTTCCTAGAGTACCAGTATTTTTAATTTATATTGACTGGCCTGTTTTGTAAGGTCCTTAATAACGGCAAGGAAATTGAGTGATCTGACATTCCAAGATCCAATGCCATTGTCCTTTTTTCGTTTGCGAGGTCGTAGCCGTGAATCCAAAACATTCTAAGACCCATCTGCAGGTTTGAAACATTTTTATGGGGGCTTGTCGTGCGGGGGTTTTGGACGGGATATAGAAGCATTGCAAGCAGTCGTGATGATGCGCATATTTGAGTTCATCACGTCTTGTGGTGCCAGTTCTGTCCCCTGCAAATCTCCATACAGCAGGGCACCTGCTGTGAGCACCTTGACGAACCTCGTGACGTCCATCCATCCGATGTTCTATCCAATTATAGGAAGCCGAAATCACGGTCGGTCGGGAGACAACATGGCTAATTTCAAGCAGAATGCAGTTGTGTACTCTCCGTACTAAAGATTCCGAGGCGAATATCACATTCAGTATGGTTCCTTCATAGCCAATACGGCGGAAAATCGGCGTATTTCCGGTATTTTGTACGACGAGCGCCATCCTTCTAGGATTCGGTTGCCCCGCGGATCTGTTTGAAGCATGCTCCATTCGGTTGCTTTAGCTTTGAAGTCTCCCACAATGGGCACGTTCCCATCTGTGCTCAAGACAGCGCCCACAAAAGCATTCAATTGGCTTGGAAAGAAGATATTGATCCGTTTGGCGTTAAGTACACACTAAAGAAAGTGGTCCCTGAACACCGAACTTTCACAAAACCACACCCCCGTCGGCAGCTCTCCGCCTGATAATCACTATTTGGAATCCAGATGGCTCAGAACATTTGGATTAAATGGGAATTCAAAGCATGATTCGATAATATGCCTAGTAAAGCTAAAAAATATTGGGCACATCACTAAGCGAACAATTCTTTCAGAAATTGCAAAAATTTCAATCCCATAGGTCTTCTGAATCTCGTGATCGTTACCGCAAAAATCGTAATTGCAAGAATTGTGGAAGCTCAAGTTGGATTGGGAGGGGTCACTTCCAGCTGATATTGATACCAAGTGGTTAGATTTCGCATTGCAGTTGCCAACATTAACGGTATTTCCTTCGAACGCAAAATGCTCATAAGTCGGAACTATTACATTCAATTACATGGCTTTTGCGATGCTAGAGAAAAGGGTTTTGGGGCCTGTATTTATTTATATACTCGGAATGACTATGAATCTTCTCGAGTATAATTGTATTGCGCTAAATCACGGGTAGCGCCTCTTAAAAATCTGTAAACTATTCCTCGGCTGAAGTTGTGCGCGGCTTCTCTACTGGCAGATCTTTACCGCAACGTACGAACGGAAATAGACATTAATTTTAATCGCACCATATTTTGGACTGACTGTATGATAACTTTACACTAGATTCGTACATCTCCACACTGAAAACATTTGTAGCGAATCGAGTAGCTTCTGTAATTTAAAGAACATAGGTCTCTTTCTGGCATCATGGCATCTGGTTGATTTACTATCCAGAGGTATGCTTCCACGAGATCTCAAAAAATCTTCTCTTTGGTTCCACGGCCCTCGTTGGCTATCCAATGAAAAAAATAACGACCGGCCAAAACAACCAACAATAAATTTAAATGATATACCTGACGTGAAGAAAGATGTATGCTTCATTTTGCCCACGACAAATAATGATATTTTTTGCGCCATTCTTCCTATTACTAGTAACAACGCATTGTTACCATTAGCTTACGTTAGCAAAGATCAACCACAAGCCTTAAACTTTTATCAACAGCTGAACTTCAAAATGTTTCATAGCAAATTTTGCTACTTGTATAAAGTCATGAATTTGTCGAAGATTACGATGCAAAGCAATTTGCTTACATCGAAACCTTTTTTGGATCATGAAGGATAAATAAGAGAAAGAGGTCACATCATAAAACCGATCTTCTTATGACACGGGAGCACTTAGAAAATATGCACGGTAGGACTCAAGTGACTCTTTACTCTATGCGACAAAAATATTGGCCTTTTTTTGTGGTAGGGAGGTGAATGCTATTTATGCACAGAGTGTGGGACTTCCATGCGTGACTGGACTACTCACTAAACACCTCCCCTGTCAACCTGAAAACCCAGCCAGGAACCGTTTGACACATTACTTCGGGCCAGGTCTCGTTTTGTTACGCCGTGGGGCGCCTTCAAGCTGGGGAGTCCCTTTCCTAGCGGGAGTGGAGAGGGGAAGAGGAAATGCCAGAAGCGCGATCCCCCAGCCCCAGCGCCCCCAGCTGCTGTGAGTCCCTTTTATATTCTAGGACTGCCCGAGCATAATGTGCCACCTGGTTCCATTTGTCAACCGATTCGAGCATCACCACAACTATATTATCCGGGGTGAGCTCTCCCGTCTCCCTGTAGAGTTCCCTTCGCAGCCTGACCCATTTTGTACACGCAAAAAATGTGTGACAGGCATTGTCCTCCTCTCCTGGGCAAAACCGACAATCGGGAGACCGTGACTTACCGATCTTGTGCAGGTAAGACTGAAAACACCCGTGCCCGCTCAAAAGCTGGGTCAGATAGAAGTCAGTCTCACCATGCCTTCGATTTAGCCACGGTCTCACATCCGGGATGAGGCGCGCAGTCCACCTTCCCTTCGTGCAATTCTTCCAAGACTGCTGCCAATCGTTGAGCGAGCGTTGTCTCTCCTCGCGGACAACCATCTCCCTCGCATCCTCGTTTCGGCGCAGGTAAATAGCGCGGCGCTCTCTAGCCAGGAGAGCGCCAGGTATCACGCCTGCAATCACTCTCACCGCCGAGTCGGAGACTGTTGGATACGAAGATGCAATTCTCAGTGCTCCTCTTCTCTGTACCTGTGCCAATCGTTTTCGGTATACCTCCTTGATGAGAGCGTCGCCCCATACCTCTGCTCCGTACAGTAGCACTGACCCTACAGCACTCATCAAGAGGCGTCTTCTTGATGGGTTGAGTCCCCCTACGTTGGCCATAAGTCGACTCAGGGCCGATATTCCCGAAGCACCCTTCTCAGACGTTGCCCTGATTTGCTCAGAGAAACTCATCTTCGAGTCGATCGGTAGCCCCAGGTACTTCACCGCTGGCTTCGATTCGATTTGTATATCTCCAATACTGATCATCCTTACTCTAGGGATTCTCTTTTTTGTCAAGATGACCACTTCGGTTTTCTCCAGTGCTAAACTGAGCCCGCGAGCAGTCATCCAGTCCCTCACTCGGCGCATTAGTATACCTAGCCTAAGTTGCGCTTGTTCAACGGTGCGTCCGGCGACCAGAGCCGCAACATCATGCGCATAGCCGACCAAGCGGGACTCATCTGGCATCTCAAGTCTCAGTAGCCCGTCGTAAGACACGTTCCTCAGGTCCGGACCAAGGATAGATCCCTGGGCAACACCCGATGTAATTTCCATCCTTCGTTGGCCCGGTGTCGTGTCGTAGAGCAGGCTACGGTCCTTTAGGTAGTTCCTCAGAAGCCGCATCAGATATTCACCAACAGGACGATCCATCGCTTGGTGCGATTATATGCCTCTGCCTTTTGGACCGCGTTCTCCACCTCTGCAATCGCATCAATGGTAGAACGTCCTGCTCTAAAGCCGTACTGCCGAGGAGATAGGTCCCCAGCAGCACGAATCGCGTCAGTGAGTCTTCCCTTGATGAGTTTCTCTAGCACTTTCCCAGCCGTGTCTAGCATGCATAACGGGCGGTATGCAGACGGCGATTCGCGATTTCCCTTCCCCTTGCTGATCAGCACGAGCCTCGCCACCTTCCATCGTACCGGGAAAACCCCGTCCCGTAGGCAAGCGTTGAATGTGCTGAGCAGCAAGTCAGGACAATGGTGATAGACGAGTTGCAACACCTCAGCTGGAACACCATCTGGACCTGGAGCCTTCCCCGCTTTCAAGGAGAGGACTGCCTCCTCCAGTTCCAGCTGTGTGAAGAGTGGGCACTCTACTGCTGTTTCACCATGGACAGCGTCAACACAGACGGGATGCGCGGAGAAGAGTGCCCGCACTATCGCGTCCATCTTTTCCGCGTCATGTATATAAGGCTTCCGTAGGGCACCAAGTTTCCCCATGACCAGCTTGTAGCCAAGGCCCCACGGATCCTTGTTCACATTGTCCACTAGGTCTTGTCAGCAGCGAGCCTTGCTACTGTTGATCAGTTTGCGAAGGCATTTCCTGGCCGACTTATATGCTGCCACCTGGTTGCATGCCTCTTCACGGTTCCGCGCCCGTTAAGCCTCACGTCAGTACACTGGGGGCTTGCCGTGCCGGGGTCTTCGACGGGGCATAGAAGCGCAGCAAGCAGTCATGATTATGCTCATAGTAGAGTTCACCACGTCTAGAGCTGCCAGTTTTTCCGTCCCCTGCGGAGCTCCCTGCAGCGGCTCACCCGCTGTGAGAACCTTGACGAACCTCTCGACGTCTATTCTTCCAATGTTCCATCCAGTTGTAGAAGGCCGAGAGCACGGACGTCGGGAGATAGCATCACTTATCTCAAGCAGAATGCACTGATGATCACTGGCTGAGTAGTCCTCCGTACTAAGGACTCCGAGGCGAATGTCACGTCCGGTTCCCCCACAGCCAATACGGCAGGAAGTTGGCTTGTTTCCGGAGTTCAGTACGACGAGAGCCGTCCTGGCCGCCATTTCCAGGATTCGTTTTCCCCGCGGATCCGTCTGAGGCATGCCCCATTCGATTGCTTTAGCATTGAAGTCGCCCCCAACGAGCACTTTACCCTCTGCGTTCGAGACAGCAGAGCATTAAGCTTGGCTTGGAAAGATGATATCGGCTCGTTAGGCGTTAGGTACATACTGAAGAAGGTGATCCCTGAGCACCGTACCCACACGAAACCATCCCCCCGTCCACAAATCTCCGCTTGAAAGTCACTGTTCCGAACCCAGATAGCGGCAGTACCAGTTTCATCAGAGTACCATAATGCAAGACTTTTATTATGGTGTTGCTCACTCAGCAGCAAGAAGTCGGCTTTCCTGTCCCTCGCAAACTGCTCAAGCAGATTTTGGGCAGTTGAACTGCGGTGTACGTTTAGCTGCAGGATGCGGGTCATCGAAGCTCTGATTTTGCCTTGGGTAGGGCTTCTTGGAACACCCGGCATTTTCCTGATCCCAAGACGTGTCCAAAATCAAGTTTTGGATCAGCATCCTTGCAAAGAATACAGTGTGCCCCCTTCGTACACTCTTTTCTTTTATGACCCGTTTCACCGCTTTGTAATATAGGGAACTCCTATCGGTTCCTTTGCATACTTGAGTGGTGTGACCATAACCAAGGCATTTGAAACATTGAAGAGGCGTTGCTCTTCGCCGTTTCCTACAGACAACCCACCCAATTCGTACTTTGCCCTTGTTCAGGAATTGTTCGGCGTCCTTTTCGGTCAAGTCAACTATGGCCATGCGTTCCTTCCCACGCTAGGGAACTCCCTTTTGATGGCCTCTTCTACCTCGGCCAGATCCGTCACGCAGTCTATGTCTCGTGTTTCGATCGTTGCCATCGGCTCGAGTGGGGCTATCGTTGCGCTTTTGCCGAGAACTTTCTTTACTGCGTCACAGAATGCATCTTTATTGCCGGCCTCTGCTCCGAATTCGACCAGTATGTGGCCCGACCGCGTTGGTCGTACTACTTTAATGGGAGTATTGGTGTCTTCGGGCCTTACGCTTCCCCTGATGCCCCGCAGCACCTCTGCGTAGGATCGGCCATCTTGGGGCTTTACAAGCAGTGCCTGCTGCCGGGGTCTTCGTCGGGGCTTCTGCCTCTCCTGTTTTGCATCAGGTCCTTTTTGTCATTGGGCGTCCGTACGAACTTTACTTTCTGGCTTTTTTTGAAGGAGTTTCTTTGCAGCTTTCTTCGCTGCTTTTGTAAGCACTGTCTGGAACCCCTGATCTAGTGCTCCATGCCCTTGAAGTGCCTCTTCTTTCCTTCTTTTATCCCGATCTCCTTCGATAGGGCTAGACGCCATTCTTTTATTGACGTTTAATGGTGGAGCTATCTGCGTGTCGCCTTTAGATTTCGCCCCAAGCGCTTCTTTAGCCTTCTCTTCGTCTTCGGTCCTTAACCAGCTCCTCCGAGTGCCCTATGCGATCTAGGAGCTCCTCTAGTTCAGGGAGCCCTTCCTTTGTTGCTTTGCTGATTTTTGGGGAGTCGCATGCAGCTTGTATTCTTTACAGAACATCTCCCGCTTTTCGGAGTAGTCTTACTTCTTCATACCGCAGGGCCGCAATTGTACCTTGCAACCATCCTCGGGAGAGGTTATCGCGTTCCGTTTCTGAGTGCAGTACTTCCGCCCCATTTTCAACTTTGGCGGTGCATTCACACGGTGTCTGGTCACTCTTTGCTTTTCGTGCCGTAATCTCCTCGTTGGTTTCTGGATTTTTCGTTGCAATTTCGGGATTTGCGACCCTTGCATCGGTCGCTTCGGTAACGATCGCAGCAGTGACAATCGGATTTTCGGTGTTCTTTATGTTATCTCCCACCGCTCGAAAACCTGAAGTGTCCTGCAGAGTTTCTCGTTTCTCCTTAATAGGACGCTCGGGCATTCGCATCATTTTTTTGCTGCGCCCGAACGCCGCAGGAATCTCAGTCTGTTTTCTCCGTTTTTTGCCCGTCTTCGCTGTCGTTGTGTTAGTCTTCGTTTTTGTCGTTGTTAGTATCGCTCGCGATGTACTGTTGACATCGTGGCTGCAACCGCTGGTTGCGTCGTCGTTATTATTCTTTGTTTCTGTTTCTGGGTATTTGTGGTCTTTAGATTGCAGAAACCAAGTACGTCAAGTCAAGATGCGTACGGTGTGCACGCGTTAGACCAGTAACGGTTAATTACATCATGGGTGGCTTACCGACTTTGTGAACAAAACAATCGCGACCTTTTGCTAACGTGTGAGTAGATACCGATTGCATCAGAGGCTCATAATCAACAGATTTATACACTTGCTAGAAAAGGCCTGCGTTTACCTGCTGTCAATCAGTTTGTAACTTTAAAAATCAAAAACAAGCAAATATTTTCCATATTTTGTTTCATTTATGTATTTATTAAATATTTCTTGCGTATTCGACACATGTAAGTTCATTTATTTCGCTTTTACAGTTTTTGGGATAACGGCTCTTCTAAGAAAAAATGTACAAAAGCGAGGTAGAAAAAGTCTGCGTTCACTTCTAATAAAAATAATAAAACAGCAAATAGTAAAACATATTTAAATTAGTTAGTAACTGGTGGGATATCCCCGGTTCTTTATTACCTCTTGGAGCCTTTTCGGCATCGAATAGACGACCTTCGTTGTCTCTTCAGCACTTGTTTTCTCCCAATCCTCAGTGAAAACAGTTTTCAACATTTCCTTACTCATTATTGAGTGTTGTCGAATTTTCTTCTCTAACGAATCCCATAAGTGTTCGATAGGGTTTAAGTCTGGTGATTGTGGGGGTATATGTAGCTGTTTCGGGACATTATAGAGTAACCAAAGCCTCATTATCTCGGCTGTTTGCTTCGGATCATAATCATGTTGGATGCAAAAATGTGAACCTTAGCCGAGTTTAATGGCACTCTTCCTCAAATTATTTTCCAAAATATCCAAATCGATCCATCGACGATTCAATAAACTCCAACTTACCAACGACAGCACTCGCCATACACACCCACACCATTACTCCACCACCACCATGTTTTACAGTGGGTAGGAGGTTTTCCTTTTGGAGCGCTGTTGCAGACTTCCTCCATACTAACTTGCCACCTTTAATGTCAAAAACGGTGATCTTTTAAACACCACTTGCGACGCATAGTCAGACCAGAAGTTAGTAGGAAACTTTTTATAACTTGGCATTACAGAGTATGCTTAATGACTATGTGACATTTGACGGTTAGAATATATGTATACTTATATTACATCAGTGTTTTTAGGTATATCGACTTTGCCATTTGCCGTTATTGCTTGCGGCTTGAATAGTTTGACAAATAAATACGTTGAAACTTAATCTAAATCTAATCCTAATATAAATCTAAATATATTCCCACATCTAACCCAAAACTATAAGTGGTTTAGTACAGGACTCGAATTTATATTTATCTTGAGTAGATTTTTATTTTTATTACACTTATGAACTAACCAAATTTACATATTTTTTGTTTAACCTCAGTATGTGTTTGGTTCGCATGAAACGTAAAACGCCGGTTTATTGGTAGCTACGGAATTATTGGGATCGTGGTGGTATTGTTCAAGGATTTTAAAGGGACATAAATAGTAGGGATTATTTACAGTGGAAGGTTTGAAAAGTGCACGAATACATCGAAGAGGGTGCTCCCGCCACTTCTCTAGGCATTTTTTCGTCATTGCTAACATGTAGTGGAGAATCGGATCTACTTGTATCCCAGTATCTTTGTAAAGGAAAGAGTTCCTGTAGTACCTCTTATTAGGACGTCTGTATTTAGACAGGCGATTCCTAAGGATCTTCCTCTCGAAGATTTGGATTTCTACGGCAGCAGCAGGCGACAAAGTTAGCCGTGCTGCAAATGCGTGATCGGCCTAATAAAAGTTTTGTACATTAAGACCTTTACTTTAGGGCAGACTGATTTCGAGGAAAAGAGAGGCGAAATAATTGCTGCTTTCGCTTTATTGAAGGTTTTCTTGCCGTGTCTATTCACCTTAAGTCAATTGTTAAAATGGACTCCAGGATATTTGATATTCTCGTTGAGAAGAATGATTTCACCAGCAATATGTGCTTGCATGTTCCTACTTTGAGACACAGCCAGGCGGTGGTATTCCTTAAGCAGATCAGCATTCCTAAAGCAGATCCCGCTGGCATTCCTAAAGCAGATCAGCTCCGACTTACTGGCATTTATTTCGAGCTCCCAATTCTTTAGATATTGAACGATGTTGTGGACAGGTCGCTGCAGCTTTATTTGGGCCATTTCTGAGAGGCTATGCGTGACAATGAGGAGGATATCATCTGCATACATTGCTATATCGATAGTCGAGCAATTTGGGTATGGGGTATCATGAAGGAAAAAGTTGAACAAGGTGGGACCGAGGATAGAGCCTTGGTGGACTCCCGAGGTGATAGGAATAGGATTTGAAATGAGGTTCCCAGTTTAATTTGGGGTGTTCTATATGAAACGAAGCTGCATAGGATTCTGAGGATTGGACCGGAGATTTTCAATTTGTACTTGAGACCGTTGAATCAAACTGAGTCGAACTTTTTTTTCAAGTCTAGAACAGAGGCCACTGTGCACTTTTTCTGCCGAAAATTGCGGCTGACTCTATTCTGCAATAGCATTATTGCTTGCTCCGTAGATCGTTCGCGTTCAAATCTAAACTGAAAATCGGGGATCAGGGGACAAGTAAAATTGTTGAAGTATTGCTAAATAATATTTTCAAGGGATTTACCCATGTTAAGCAAAAGGTAAATTGGCCGAAAATTATAAATGTTACCTTCGCAGCTTGCTTTTGGTATTAGAATTAGTTTACTAACTTTCCAAGGTTTTGGAAAATATTCATTATTAATACAATTATTGTATAATATCGTCCAACAGGAGAAAATGGTCTTTCTGCACTTCCTGAGTATTCTGTTCGGGATACCATCAAGTCCGTGAGGTAGCTTGGTATTTAAGGTATTAAGGAGATTTTCTACTTCTGTTTTCGAGGTGAATAATCCAGCGAAGATTGGATGCTATAGAGAGAATGCTTCATTATAACTGGAGAATACAGTTAAATAAGATCCCTCGTACCCTTATGTCGTTAGTAGCACCTCTGTTTTAACGTTGTTATTTAAGGCTGTGTTGGATGACTCACGGCGACTGTATAGTTGTTTGAAGTATAATATTCCTCACATGCAACGATCTTTTCAGATTGTGCAATGATGACTTCATTCCCTCACTCGATAGGGTCTTTCTCAATATCGAATTTGGAACTCTAACGGCTTATGAGTTGATTTATAGTTTTTAAAATATCTGAAGATGGTTGCAGTGATATCAGTATGCTTTCATAGAAGTTGTTGACTTCGGATTTGATGCGTTTTTGGATTTCAGGGAAACGCTCGTTATTTGCGGTTTAAGTTCCAAATACTCTTCATTGAACTGGTTAAAGCTTTGATCATAAATACGCTTAAGCCGTTGGAGCATATGCTTCCGAGTTTTTATTAATTGAAGAGTCTCCTGAGTTAGACATCTATAAAGCGGGCTGCTTGGTTTCTGGAAGGGGCATGCTAGTCGAGACACTCTATAATGGCAAACGTTAGTTCCGATATACGAGAGTCTATTTCTGCGTTCGAGAGAATGATATATTCCGGTGGGAGATTCGGAAGGAGGTCTTTGAGGTCTTTTTTGAAGTTTGGCCAGTCAATGAAATTAAACGGTCTATAGTGAGGTGGGCAAGTAGGAACTGGTATGTGTGATCTAAGGGTTGTGTTGAGATGGAGGCCATGATGGTCAGATAACGAGCTAAATGTGGAGTAAAGGGAATTGTGGGATCGTTGAGGTCAGAGGAAATTAATGAAGTTATCTAAAAAAGAGGTCCCCTCTGGGAAATGTTGGGACCCCAGCATTTGCTATGGATGCTGAGAGGAGGGCTTCGCATAGAGCCATTCGAATACGTAGTTCTCATTGGCATTCCCTGTGGAGTCTCCCCAGTGTTTTGGTCTGGCATTAAGGGTTCCTTCTGGTATAATTGAGTCGTGGGGTGAGGCTGTTGCGAGGATTTGGTTAAATGTAAATGGGACCTGGGAATCTAGATTGCACGGGAAGTATAGGGAGCCAATAAGAATTTTGGCTGGGTTTCCATTGAGTCGCTTGGTGTTGAAAGTTGCTAGCGAGGAATAATTTTGTTCAAAAAGGATTTGATGGATATCTAAATCATCCCGCAACAACATCGCAGTACCTCTGGCACTGTCATTACGAATCACATGGTAGTTCTCCACACGGACTTTATTTTGAGGATTAGAAACTGTCTCGTTCAGAAGGAGGCTGTCGGGTTGAGAGGATTTGACCAAATCAGCGATGTAGAGCCTCTTATCATGTGAGATTAGGGAGTTGATATTTCGGGGAAGAATGATTAGTCTATTTGCAACCATTAAGATTGAGGCACGCCATTGGTTTCTCGTAGTCAGGAGTGGCGTCAAAGTATGGGAGAAAAGCCCTGACCTTGGATAGGAGTTCACTGGGAGAGACTCCCAGCCACTCCATGTTTATCTGTTGTACGCGTTTGACAGGATTAAGAGTTGGCAAAATAAACGTGTGGGATGGAGTTTCGTTTCTTAAAATATCAGAATATGAGGTCCAGTTGGAAAGAGGGACAAATTGGTGTGGGGTTGTGTGGGTTGGTGTAGTATTTTGATAGCTGACGAGCGGTGAGTATATGATCTGAGGTGCAGTCGTTTTGGCTTTGTTTTGCACTGCTCTGTCCAACAATCTTTTTTGTTCCGGGCAGCCGAAAAAATTGCCTGGATGCCCAGGTGTAACACATAGTGCAGAATAGTTTCCGGCTTGTCCATATTTTTTCACGGGCAATTTTCGGAAGTATGCTCCTCGCCACATGCAACATATCGCATGTTGAATCCGCAATTGGTGGATACGTGCCCGAATCTTTGACACCGATAGCATTGAACCAGATTGCTTGTTTTGGGGCGTTTCCATACGAGTCGTTGGTTCAGAATTTAACACAGTTTAATTATTTCATTCTTGTCAGCTTCCGATCTCACTGTAAGCCTAAATAATTTTATTTACTCTCGACCATGCAGTGGTAAGTGGGCTAACAGACTCGAGGCCTTCAGTCGGAGTTTGGCAGGCTATGTCCTCTCGAACAGTTTCAGCACCAAAGTCTGAACTACCATCCCGCAGTACCACGACACATTTTTTCCTTTGTTTGGGTGTGAACGAGTATCCCACTGCTTCCGTGTTTTTAAGCAGGTTCACGATGTTGTCGTGGGCCTCGAGCCTGTGCACTGTGACTTTTAGTCGGGAATTCAACAACTTTGCAATTCAGCACTCTAGACCAGTACCATCTGTGGAATCTATGATGCCTTTAAGCACCTTTGCCTTCAGATTTTCAATAAATATCGGTGGGAACCACATCTTCTTTGTTCGATTGTTAGTCGCATATGATTTATTATTTTGGCTATCGGTCGCCAGTGCTCTGAAAGGATTAGTGCTAGGTGTGGGTGGGATTGGCAAAGGAGCCGGGGTTTTACGTTTTACAACTAATTTACCCTTCGCTAATATAAATTCATTTATTTTACAGTTAACTAGGTTACTATCTTGGTTAAAGCTTGAATTCCTTGCTGTTGTATCGTCCGTTCCATCATGCATCATGTCCGAAGGCATTTCCGTGCGGGCAGCTTTGGTCTTTGGCTGCTCAGCCATCGTGTTTGCTTACACCGCCATAGTGTTTGCTTGCTGACAATAACTAATTCATTTTGCCGCTTCTGAAATTTTGTCCACGGTAAATTTGATGGGCACTCGCCCAAGATGAAGTTTCTGCTTTCTTCCGGGCTTCAACTTTCACAAGTAATAGAAATTGAAGCCATTCTTATTTCCCTACCTCTCACTCTCTTATCCTCAGATTCCAATGATCTCGAGGTTCCGCCACCCACTCACTTCCAAATCGGTGATAGACTATCGAATTTACCAGAATACGATCTTACTGCAACATATTGTCACGTGTTATGGTTCGCGGCCAATTATTTTAATGTTCCGGGAAAGTGAAAACGCACTGTCTTGTAAATACTAAAAATGCACAATTATTAATTTAACTATTTCACAACTTGTTTATCAATTTTTACTTCAACTGTCTATCACTTCACAATCAATATCGCTTTTAATTCGCACTCCACACTATCGCAGTTTTACTATATCGCGGTTGTAATAATCCCCTCATTCATTCAGGTCACCTTTATAGAGGGTCTCTAGTCATTCAATCCATTTCTCGTACATTGGCGAACTACCTGGAATATTTGAGTAATACTGAATGGGCAGTGCCGTAACTTTCCGATGCGCTGATTGCTTGTTGATCGCCTGACTCTCAACAAGGGGAGTATTTTGAATGCAGTAAAACGCTACGCTGAACATAAGTGCAGCACCTCTGCATGTACAAACATAGCAACCAGGTATCTTTCCTCATCCCATGCAATGGCAGTGACTCAGAAATAATCGGATGTTCCAACTGTTCTGAGTGATGAACTTCGATGAAGCGAATTGTAAATTTAAACAATGATTATTGCTGTCTTGCAATGAATGGTTTATTGGTACTTCTTTGTGGCTTTTATAAATATATTTTTTGCTTACAATACACTATTCCAAATATTGTGCTCCTCATGCAACTACGTTTTTAATTGGAATTTGTAATCAGGGCAATAAACTTTACAGCACAATTTAAAATCGAATGTGTCGATACAACAATATTGATTTAAACTAAATAAATGCAATTGATGTGAATTCAGGTAATTGAACTTTGAGTGCACTTGAATGAGCTTGCAAGTGTGCTATGTATGCAGCTTGAAGCTGGTTCGTTTGGTTTGTGAATTTTGTGAGATTATGAAAACCTTTTTATGTGTGCGAGCATTGCCGCCCACCAAGAGCCGGTTCGGCTCTTATAGTTGATGCTCTTCATACCATGTAGTTGCTGGTTTCCTGCGGTCTTGGTTGCAGGTTTTCCGGTAACGAATTAGCATGACTTCTACGATAACCACAAAACAGGATGTTAGTGTTGATGCCGCTGCCGTAATACATGGTCGTGGATTTTCTTCCAGACGGTTTCCTTTACTTCAGCTATCAAGTTTTCTTGCTCAGTTGCGACTGATTTTAAAGATCCAGATGACTGTATGATAGTTGATTTCGCAATATGTTTTGTCGCCGTAGCTGGATACGTTAAGTTGAAAACTGGAACTGTTGAAGTAATGTAAGATGAAAATTGGTGACTCTGGACCGTTCTTTTTGGTGAAAGGATAAACTCCTTGGTGTGAACGGTGCAGTCCTCTGATAACTGCAGCAAACCCGTTCCATTTAGTATAATATTTGTTCTTGTGTCGTGACAGGTCGTCTGTGCATGGGTTGGCTCTGGCGTTACGAATAACCAGATGTTATTTGTCAGCAATTGTTTCACAACGAGGCTTTCAATGGCAAATGAATGTATTGAACAGTTTTCCATTGTATAAGCTTTGTATATCTCTTTGACAATACAGTTCGATCTAGTTCGTAAATCAATTAATATGGATGACGATAGCAAGTATTTGTTGTGACCAATTTCTTGAGCATTGAAGAACTCTTCCTCTGATATTTCGAAATACATCTGATCCTTATAGTTGATTCCAAGGAGATTGTTGTTGATGTTGAATTCGAAGTTTGTTTTCCTCTCATGCAGCTGAGGGATAGCAGTTGCCTTGACTAGGTCGTATGGCCGCTTATCGATAATAGGAAGATGACGTTGGATCTCAATTGATACGTTGGTGTGGAAAAATGATATCTTTGTCGTGGTTATATGTAGAAGATCCAAATGTGGAGATAGCAATGCTTGATCTGTATGTATGTCTGCTTCTAGTTCTGCCATCTGTATGCATTCCCAGATTCCTGTTCTCGTACAAAGGGCTGTTAAAATACGATTGTATTTATCCTGTATCTCCTGAATAAAATTCACCGCTTGTTGGTATGTTCCCAAAAACTGAATATTCAAAGCATTGTGATCGTTGTCAACCTGGAACTGTTTAATCCGACTCAATCCTGCCTCCAGCTGTTCCGAAAAATGACTGAGTTGTGTGCTCATCCTGCTTGATGTTTTGTTTAATATTTTCGTTGTTTGAAGGATAATTGCACCTTGGTGAGAAAACAATCGTTGTAGCTATTCTTGGTTTTCTGCTAAGGTGCTAACACCGGCTATTACTTGATCATTTACGCCAAACATTGCCGTAAGCATTTGACCTAGTATACCCCGCTTGGTGCGACTAGTGATGAACTGTAATCTTTCAATTTTCTAGAAGGTGTCGTCTGTAAACTTACCAAGATGATTGACAAGACTTCTGCATCGTATATTGTCTGTTACTTTGCCTCCTAACCTGCATAGACTCTTCATACTGTCGTTCACATTTTCTATGTTCTTTCGATCTTGTATGAGGTCAGACATTGGGATCCTGATGTTTAGTTGCAACGATTCCCGTAATAAATTACCGATACCCACGTGCTCGATAAACAGACCTCCGTTTAAGTGTGAAAGGTTCACAGTTGCTTGTGTTGGCGTTGAGAAGACACATAAGATCAACAAAGTCGTAAGTAAGTTCGAAATGACTCCTTTGGTAGTCATCGACTGCCGTTTTTCCCCTTTAGTCTGCTTTGATACCATGGCTTCTGGATCATTTGGAACCGGCTTTCGCTTTCTCGTACTTGACAGTGTACTAGATGATGGCTGAGGTATCGACGATTTTGATTGAGTTTCAACTATCGGTGATTCATTTGATTGGCTTCGGAATGGTAATGGGCAAATCTTTGTAATAGGCCGTTTTGTCATTTTTCTGTGGTTTAAGCCATTTCGGTCTTTGTTGAAGAAGTTGTAGATATTCTTTTGTCCATCGGTGCCAAAAGGAATGCTTCATTGCCTGCAACAATCTCCAACGCTTCAGTAATGTCAAATTCGTCTCTTCTGGATCACTTTTGAGCTCGAACAAATTTCCTCCAGTCAGAAAATGTCCTGGTTTCAGAGCGGCGTCATCTTAAGGATCGTCGCTTATCGCGGTCAATGGTCTGGAATTCATGCACGCTTCGATCTGTGCAAGAAATGTGTAAAACTCTTCGATGTTTAGTAACTGTTTTCCTATTGTTTTTAAAGTTGCCGCTTCATCGATTTCACACCAGCTTCTCAGAGTCCACCAAAATGAGGACTTGCAGGAGGTATGAAATTCCATTCTAGACCATCTCGAATTAGTATTTCATTACTCTTGTGCGATATTTTATTATATTCATCACGAACTTTTCGGTTGGCGCCTAGAAAATTCGATCCGCAATCGCTGTAAATGGCTCTACACCTTCCTCGTCGTGCTATGAATCGTCGAATAGCAGCAACACACGTGCCCGTAGACAAATCTGACGCTACTTCTAGATGGAAAGCTTTCGTTGCCATGCATACAAAGATGACCACGTATGCTTTTGTTGTTTTTGAACCACGTCCTCCCTTCCATTTGAGTGTTATAGGCCCCGCGTAATCTAACCCCGTACGCTCAAAGGGATTTGACGGACGTAACCTTATCGATGGTAGGGATCCCATTAATTGTGCATTTGGCCTTGCTGTCAGCTTGAAGCATGTGAGACAGCTACGAATCTCCCTTCTTGCTAGTGAAGACGCAGATATTATCCAGTATTCAAGTCATAATGTTGCAAGAGTCAACTGGATACCGCCATGCATTGTTTTTAGATGAGCGCTCTTGGTTAGCAGTTGTGCTAGTCTGCCTTTCAGTATGATAGCTGGATACTTAGTTTTTTCTCCTACCAATGCTAATTGTAGCCCTCCGCCCACCCTGAGGATACCCTCAGAATCTAACCGGGGAGTAAGCAATCAGAGACAACTGGTATTCGATAATGGTTTTAAATTCTGTAGATGCCGAATTTCATCCATATAAACATGTTGTTGGGCTAGCTTTATGCATTTGTCATGTGACAGTTTAAGTTCCTTGGCTTTTGATCCTCCAATGCGCTTGTCTTTCGGATTCCGACAATTATGAATGAACCGGAAACAGAAGGCCAGTACTCTGTTCAGTTTGCTGAAATTAGAGTATCTTTCAAAAATTTCCGGCTCATCCTTCGTCAATATTGAAAGGAGTGCGACAGCATTTTCGTTAACTTCTTCTTCCTCGCAGTTTGAAATTGCTGGTTGAGATAACTTTATGTCTGCATCCCTTAGCCATGAAGGTCCATTCCACGATAAAGAAGATACTCTTAGCTCTACTGGATATAAGGGTTGCCGTGAGCTGCAACATGATTCCAATCGGCTGGTGATGATTCCTGTTGTATTTCGCTTACTCTATTAGCAACATACACTGTCCAGCTTGTTGCTGGTTTCTGTATCCAGGCCAACACAATGCTGGAATCAGTCCAGTAGTTGATACGTCCATGCCCCCAACGATGCGCTTCTTTAACTTGTTTCATAATTTTCGTCAATAGTACAGCTCCACAAAGTTCCAGTCGGGGTATGGACTGCGTTTTTATAGGTGCCACCTTGGATTTAGCAGCTAGAAGTCTCGTTGTGATTGATGAACCATTAACAATTCTCACGTAAACTGCAGCAGCGTATGCTCTGGATGAGGCGTCGCAAAATCCGTGAAGTTCAACCAGGGTGGATGGAAGGTATCCTATCCAGTGCGGGATTTTGATTTGGCTTATTTGATGGAATTTTTCCGTACAGTAATCCAGTCTTTGATTACTTCCTTATCGAGTGGCTCATCCCAATCACATTTTGTTAGCCAAATCCTCTGCATCGCTATTTTTCCAATTATGATTATGGGTTGTAACCATCCTATCGGGTCGAATAATTTCGATACGTCTGAGAGCACATCTCGTTTGGTTTTAGGGTCAATCGCATTGATGCTGACACTAAATGAGAACATATCCGTTGCGGGATGCCACCAAAGGCCGAGCGCGTTGACGTTTTCCGATAGCTCGAAATGAAGCGGAACTTGCGTAATTTGATCTGCCAAGGGAACGTTTTCCAATCATTCAGAATGATTTGCACTCCACTGTCTTAGATGAAAACCACCACAGTGCAACAAGTCCTGGAGCTCCTTTTGAACATGTTGCAAGTCTACCAAGTTGTTTGCACCAGTTAAGTAATTGTCGACATAAGTCTTCTTTCAAAACTTTTGATGCGTTAGGATAGCTCATGTGTTCATCTTCTGCTAACCTGTGAAGGGTCTTAATGGCCAAGTATGGCGCACTTGTCGTTCCATACGTATTTGTTGTTAATCGATACATTTGAATGGGGTCTGTTCTGTTGAACCGCCACAAAATGCGGAGACAATCTCGATCCGATTCATCTAGCCATATCTGTCGGTACATCTTCTCTATGTCAGATGTTATAACGAATCGGTGTTGTCTCCATCTCATTAGGATGTAGAATATGCTTTCCTGAATTATAGGACCGGTTAGTAGCAAGTCATTCAAAGATTGACCCGACTGACTCTTTTGCGATGCATTAAACGCAACTCTAAATTTTGTTGTGGTACTGGTCTCTTTGAGGACGGCATGATGGGGTAAATAAAAGGAGGAGTTTTTATGGATGCCATCAATAGGTACAAGCTCCATGTGCCCGAGTTTGAGATATTCTCCCATAAATTTGTTATATTCATCCTGTAGTCTGGGTTTTTGTTTGAACCACTGCTCTAATCGACGAAATCGAATAAACGCTACTCTTTGAGTATTGCTCATGTCTCTCTTTAGATTAATATCAGCCTTAAAAGGTAATCGTACCGAATAAGAACCATTAGATAGTCGACGAGTATGATTTCTATAGTGTTCTTCCGCTTGTTCCTCTTCATGAGTAAAAGATCGGGACAGTAAAGCTTCCTCCTGTTCCCAAAATCGTCGCAAAGATTCATCCAGAGCGCTGTACGACATCAAAACTTGTACCTGCCTTTTCTCAGGCAATTGTGCAATAGGACCAAAAATCACCCATCCTAGTTTTGTTTGTTGAGCTGATGGATTACCTGGCAAAAATCCAGGCAGTAGAATCTTGCTGTAGATATCAGCTCCAATTAGCAAGTCAATCTTCGATGGTACGTAGTATTTAGGGTCTGCTAAATTTTTTGACTTGAGACCTTCAGGAAGGTGTTTGGACGTCTGCGTAGCAGGTAACGGCGTTGTTATGGTGTTTAAAATTACTGGGCTGGATATTAATTTCTCCATACCATTCCGTCCTTTGACATGGGCTGCAATGGTCGTCTCTCCACGAGTGGTTACCTCATGTTCCCCACCAACACCACCAATTACCACTTTCGCCTGCTTCCTTGACGCCTTTAATGCTCTCATTGCTGCTTCACTAATCAATGATCGCTGAGCACCCGTATCTAATAATGCTCGAAGTGTGATCGTCTCAGCTTCTGGTGATTCCGCGTCAGAAATTGCACTGGCTTGTACTAGCGCAGTCGCCAATAGAACTTGGGTTTTATCTTCGGATGTGCACATGCAAGTGCTGTTTGCAGTCACCGATGCCGACGGTACTGGCTGAGCTGAAAAAAGGTGCAAAGAGGTATTGTGTGGTTTTCCACATACCTTGCAACCGTGCTTTGATGTACACTGCTTTGCCCCGTGTTGATCGCTCAAACAATTGAAGCATAGTCGCTTTGAGTTGACTAACTCTCGTCGTGCCTGAACAGTAGATTGTTTAAACTTCATACAGTTGAAAAGTCGATGATTCTCGTTGCACATTGGACATTGTGGGCCAGTATGCACTGAATGGACTGTGATTGCTGTTCGTTTAGTGGGTTGTTTCGCAACTGAAGATAATGATGCTTCCAGCATGATGAATCGATTCTTAAGAAAGTCCAACACCTCTTGCAATGTTGGCACTGCTTTTGAATGACCGATCTGCTTCTGCCAATCCTTCCTAAACTCATCATCAAATTTCTGGTTGAGGATGAATGTGGCTACTAAGTCGAATGCGTTGACCTTTAGTGTGGAAAGTGTAGTCACCAGCTGATTGGTTATGTCAACCAAACGTTTCAATTGACCAACATCATCCTTGTTGCACCGGGGCAGCCCCCAAAACCGTTGCACCATTTCGTTGGAGATCACTCTGTCATTGTCATACCGCTCACAGAGTAGCTTCCATGCTGGCGCGTAATTTGCTTCCGTGATCGTCAGGTGCTGAATGAGGTCTTCCACTTCACTGCGAAGAGAACTAGGCAAATACTGCAGTTTCTGTACGGCACTTAGTTTATCATTCTCGTGCACCATACATTTATATAAATCACGAAATGCACACCATGACGAATATTTGCCGTCGAAGGCAGGAATTTTGAGTCGTTCTAATTTGCTTGTTTCTACTTCATTCCCTGGTCCAGTTCCTGTTATTGTTGGGTTGGAGGTTTTCTCGTAATCCTCGATCTTCTCCAAAAACAGAGTAACGTAGTCCAGTACAATATTTTCCAGCGCCACGAGTTCTTCCATGTAACCAGCTCGATTCTCCTTCTCCTTCTCGCTACTAAGCTCCTGGCATACCAAAGGATGATGTTCTTTGCATTTGTTCCAAAGTCCCTGAAGCTTTTCCAACCTTACTCTGAAGTAAGCAATGCTGTAACGTTTCGAGCTGTCCTTCTTGAAGTTTTCTATCAGCCGCTGAATAGCCTTTATCTTTTGATCTTGTCCAGCCTTCTCTGAGATCTTGGGTTGGTTCTCGTTCGTTCCTAATTCCAGCGAACACAGCCACCACCAAATTGTAAGTATATCTGCAGCTACCGTTCCTATCTCCAATAAACATCGATTTTACAGTTGCGACAAAAAGCGTAACCAGCTATTCAAGTATAGGTACTATATAACACAGTCCACAACAAGTCGCACGCCAACGCGGATGTTTCATTTTTAGGGTATTGTAAAATCGTTTAACAATATCTTACTAAAATCGCGTCCTGTTTGTCCGTCCGTTCGTCCGTGTGTCACACCACTTTTTCTCGCGAGCTTCATAAGCTAGAAACATAAGATTTTGTTACTAGGTGTAGAGTGATGCCCTCTTCAAAGTTTCATCACAAAAAAAAAAATTTGTAAGGTGTTCAAGCAGGGTCTCCCCATGTAGGGGAGCGGCCCCCGAAAAAAAAGTTTCATCGTATGTAGGCAATATGGGTATCAAATGAAAGGTTTTGAAGAAAACTTTTCAAAACATGTCTTAAAATGACAAATTTTGCTTTGAGCTTTGCTGAAAAAAAATCCTAGAGGTAAGACTTTAAAAGCACAAAGGCAACAAATACCTTAGAAGTCGAAATTCACTCAACTTTGTTAATAATAGTACATTTTATAAATTTTACGATTTTACCTATAAAATCAAAATTGGACTCCTAAATTTCTCAAAAAATACAATTTAAGTTTTTTGAAGGCAATTGTATGTGTTCTGAAAATTTCACAATAATCGAACAATAAACAGCTAAGTTATAGCCGATTGAATATTTAACGATTACAACAACATGAACACGTGATACTAGGGAGATAAACGTTTGCAACGGACCTGGCCACTATAAATATGTAGGAATTGTGATAAAATTTTTAGAAATGGTTTGTAATATTGATGTGTTATCATGGTTTACTAAACGAAGGGGTCAAAACACTTGAAACAAAATGATGGTGAATATAAAAATATAATAACCATAATAATTCTTCCAACTCAATTTATGGCATCTATATATTAGTCAAGTTTTAATATGCAGAATATATTGTTTGATTTACTAATTGTTTTACAATATCCTTCTGGCAGGAGCACTCGCCTTCTACTTCAACTTGTTTTTAATGAATTTTACACTGTGTTTACTTTGAAAACTAACTTAATTTTTCAGGGATAATAAAGAAAAGTATGAAAATTATGGTTGAAAAAACTTCTTCTGACAGGAAGATTTTCCCGCCAAGTTAACATATTTCATTGCTCATCGTTGATTTATGGTCGATTATTGTCAAATTACAGCTTCATATTTAGTTTTCTAGCAAAAATCGATTACTATAGCATCATCAACTAAAACTCCATGCTTTAGAGATAAAAAAGAAACTTGTGTGGTCAAGGTTTATACTTTCTTTCTTGAAACGTTTACACTATTAATCTTAAAACATGTGTCTGACCCTTTTTCTTGGCATCTCAATTATGTACAACTATCAGCAACATTTGCCTTTAGTTTAAATAACAAATAGAAACAAATGAATATCATTTTCAACCAATTTTGTTTGCGTTTATTTGTGTTACAAATCCCCCAACACTGTTCAAGCAGAAGTTTTCTGTGGAAAATCATCGAGATGAAGTCTTTAACCTAGACAATCTAATATTGTATTTACGAGCGTGACAGCTTTAGATTTATGTGGGTGAAATGGACCAAGATTTATGCATGACCTGCTTTCATGCACAGCCTTTTCCCATCACTCTTGCGAGCATAATAGGCAATACCATACGTTGTTGTGTTCATTGGGATGTTGAAAAGTCAGGAATCCAGGTGCAAAATAATGAGTTTTGCCTCCTCCTCTCGTGTAGGCTTCCAGAGTTGTACCCTTTGTATTTTTACAATGAGTGAACGATTGTTTTAGCTTCCTCAATACATTAGTTAGTGAGCGTGAGTTAATTTTTAGAGTGTAATTTACATTCTAGGCTAGCAAGGATTACGTCTTGCATAACCATTTTGAAGTTTTTAAAGCGCTACTTAAGACTTTCTTCGATCAACGCTTTTCCAGTAATCAAATATCGAATCAATAAAAGCAACCCAATCAAATTTGAAAATAAACGCTTAACAGGACTTTCGTCAAATTTGAAAAACAGAAATTCATTTCAAGATAGAAGGATTATCTTTGTCTGTCATAAAACGAGTTATAAGACTTTCAGATGAAAGATTTTCCATGAATAACTGCTTTGACCGTAAAATTTATTTTGCGGAAAATTTCATTTTACGCTTTTACAAACACGTATCCTGCAGGGGACAGGGATAGCAATGCAAAATGGAAAACCGCAAAGCAATATGCCTGCTAAGCCGTTAAAACCCACAAAATTTTCCCGGAATGATCCATTTTATGCGTTAGAGATATGACCGCGATTCATGTCGACTGCGTGAAAAAAATGTTGGAATAAAATTCGCGGCTTTGAATGAATATGGAAATTCATTCAAAGTAAAGTCAAAATGCATTGAGAGAGTTGTATATGCATAAAAATTCAATGACTATTCAAAATATCAAAAGTTTTCATCAAGTTTTGCATATGCATACGATAATCGTGGAAAACGTTTTCAAGTGAATAATTAGCAGTGGAGAAATTCATCTCTACTTTCTATGAAAAATTTATATTAATATGTTTACATGAGCTTGTACAAGTAAGTCACTGTTGCTATGTCATGTTAGAATTATAATTCCATCACAAATATTTCCTACATTTTGCCTTCCCCTGAACACCTTATTGAATGAAATGACTTTTTTGTTTCAGATTGTAAAAGTTCTAAGCACAGCTTTTCATTTGATACCCCCCTAGTCTACCTTTGATGAAAAAATATGTTAATGGCCTGCTTCATTATAAGGGGGACCCTCCTTAAAATATTTTGTAATGTTTGATAATGCTCGAAAATTTGAGAGATCACCACTTCTGACCTTTTCCTAAAGTTTGAACTATCTAGCTGCTATAGTTTCTCCGGAAACTTGCTGTGAAGCACGGATAGGCGGACGGACGGACGAACTGACAAGACGCGAAACTAGTGTCTTCGTAAACATTTTCTTGCAAAGCACTTAAGAATTGTTAAGCTGCTGCATGTAAAATAGAAAGGACGACGTCTGAACGCAGTAGATAGATGTTAAAATGAATAATAAATGAACAAGCAAACTGCCATTAGGATGCAATATTCAAGCTCTTAAAACTACAAAAATAAGGAAAAACAAACGCAATAACTACGGGAACAGAAACACGGGACCAAATCATAAACACATAAAATAAAAAATGAAATCACAGACTTTTACTTACCTGCAGAAAAGAAGAATAAAAATACTCACGCAATGAACAAAAACAATTAAAGGATAACGGCCTATACAAAAGGACATCCTGCTACCTGCTGGCATAAAAACGAACCAATATATACCTGGTGACTAAGTACCGCACGACCTGGACGAATACTAATCAGAACGAAAGATCACTAGGGACGCCACACTAGCGAAACCGGTCTGCCGAAGGAACAATTTTGACAAGTGACAACAGAAAAACCTTCCAAAATCCATGAATATAATTTAAGATTAACTATTAATTTTTTCGTTGAAACAAGTGACGAAAGAATTGACGAAAAAAAACTTTTCATCAAAGAACGGCTAATACTATTAGCATACGAAGGGATGAGTATCGGACTACCAGCGAATACGTTTCAACATAGTCAATTCCTTGTCTTTGACTACAGCCTCTTGCTACTAGCGTTGCTTTGTATCTTTCAACTTTTTCAGCTGAATCGGTTTTCTGTTTGAAACCCCATTTATTTGTTATGGCTTTGCAATCATCGAGTAATTTAACAAGATCCCAAATTTGATTGCTCATTAATGACATATTCTTCTCTCATTGCTTGTTGCCATTGTTGATTTTTGCAACTAGCTAAAGCTTCATTCACTGTGAGCGGTTCATCGTTTATTGCGGTATCAGCAAAATTAGCCACTTCATAACGTTGCACAGGTCTAGTGGTTTGTGCTGATCGGCGTGACGTTGATGCTGCTACAACAGTTTCATCGGGCTCATATTCACTGTCACTCACTGCATCATCATACATGGTCTAGTCCATTGATGCATCATGGTGGCCCGTTTCCACTCTATTCACACCATCGTCTTCCGATGCATTTGTTATCGTCTCATTCGCCCCATCAATTTCAGATTGATTCGCTGCATCACTTCTATCCTTATTGCTCACTCGGTCAATGTCAAGATTCGAGCCATGTTGCACGCCATCGATTCTCATTGACTCAGACACAATTGGGTTTTCACAGTCACTTTGTTCACTCTCGAAAGATTCGTCATTTTCAAAGATTTTGACATCTCTGCTAGCTATCGTATGGTTGATCTCTGCATCCATTAATCGATAATCCTCTTGTGTTTCCATGTAGCCAACAAATATGTCCTCCTTCGATTTGGCATCATATTTCTTACTCTTCTCTGATGGGATGTGCGCCATCGCTCGTGAACCAAACACCCTGAAGTGACTCATATCGGACTTTTCACCAATTCATATTTCCATTGGTGATGTATACTTCAGCACACGTAACACTGTGTGATTTTTCACGTACGTTGCAGTGTTAAGTGCTTCAAAAACGGTGTTAAGTGCCCCATAAACGTTTTGGTAAGCCTGAATCGTATAGTCATGCCCCTTGCTTTCTCAACAATTGTTCGTATGGTACGCTCGACCAAGCCATTTTGCTGTGGCATGTACACCACTTACGTTTGCTTTTGAATGCCATTTTGCTCAAAAAACGCTTTGAACTCATTTGAGCAGAGTTCTGTGCTATTGTCGCTACGGAACGTTTTTATTTTTAACCCGGTATCGTTTTCAACTTGCAAAAAATTTTTTAAACGTTTCACTCTTTTGCTTCAGCAAATATGTGAATGTGCGGCGGCTAAAATCATCAACAAGCACTAATGCGTACCTGTTTCCACCTATTGATGCGCCCTCCATCTTTCTAGCCAAACCTCCATGTGTACACTGCAAAGATTTTGCTCTGGATCCTTTATGCTTGAATGGCTCCCTTGCTTATCTCTCTTTACAACAAGCTACACAGTCAATATTCTGACATTCCTTTTATCGCTCCTTTTCTCATCATATCCAGACCTTTCACATTCAAATGGCCAAGTCGCCTGTGCTACAACTCCACTGAATTATATGTGCTCACCGTTGCCAGTGCGGTACTATTCGAGCCACTACAAAGGCCATGAAATCTATAGAAGCCATTAACGCATGACACCGTTACTAGCAATTCACCTTTACTATGGTGAATTATGCACTTATCGACTGAAAATTTCACAGAATTTCCACTAGCAGTTATTTGGTTCACCGGTACACACAGTACGCCAGTTACTTGCAAATGTTTGCTGATTTTATTTGTTTCCACAACAAAATTAACTACTTCAGTGCATTCGAATTCCTTCATTTTATTACTCGCAGCTCGAATCCATTTAACCAATTCCAATGCATGGTCATATGTCACGTTGCTCCTGAATCGATTTGCCAATCACATCTTCCATATTTGCTATCCGATATCTTATCTTTCTTCTCATCGGCCGATTTATTTGGCTTCTGTGGACATCAGTTGGATTTGTGACCTTTGGCATTACACATGTAACGAATGATATTCCTAGCTTTACGAAAACGGCTTTTACCTTTTGCATACAATGTCGTTTGTTCACCTGATGACATGGCTGTGACTGGCTTTCGTAAAAGCTTTGTTTTAATAGTGTCGCTCGATAGTTCCGCTGCACTCATCTCCAACGTCATTATCATTGGCAAATATTTATCGGTCAATCCAGAAAGCAAAAATATGTCCAACCATTCGTCTTCAACCTTGAAACCAAATTCATTCAGCCGTTGTGCCTTAGAAATTATTTCAGTTACGTACACTTCCATTGAAGAGCATTCAGCACATTTTGTATTGACAATTTTTCTAATTAATAACACCTTTTGCACAGCTCCTTGATCTTGAACCGTTTTCAAAAAACTGTCCTAAGTTTCTTTTGCTGTCGTTCCTCATGTGACATGCACTTTGGCGTTAACAATTTTATTCGCATCTGTTTCTGCATCAGTCAAACATTGAGACATGCCTTCAGCTGCCAAGTAATTTTCCATCGCAAAGTTCCATATGGAATAATTTTCTCTTCCCCGCAAATTTTTCAATCGATACTAAAAGTGCCGATGACATTTTTGATTCGATGTTCACAATAGATTCTGTTTGCGATTCTATATTAAACACTGCTGCTGTTTCTGTCTGTGTTGATTGTGAATTAACCTCAATCTGCATGCCTTTATCCATGCGGTTTTCTAACCGCACTTGTACGATGTATTCAACAATGCTCTAAATGTCCGTTCAGCAAGACGAAAAAATAGTCGGAAAAATTCTACTGGAATCTTTTTACTTGTTGCTTTTTAAAATTTATCAATTAATTTATTTAATTATCTGAGCTCATAACCTGAAGAAGTTTATTGGTGGAATATCTAAATTTAGCAGATAAATTAGCAATAAAATAAACTAATGAAACTCAAAAGACGTCTGTATCGTTTGGTGTTTTATTTAAGAAGAATAAAAAGTCATATATGTCAAATCAGATTGAATGTATGACATAAGTGGCAAACAGTGTTGACTCATTAAGTGCATTAATTTCAATAGTGCTCGACCCGTCTTTTCGGTGGCCGGTTTTCTTTCATTCTTTCTATAAGTACATGGCCTGGCTATTGCAATTTACGTAACTTTACCAACCGAATACAGGTGGTTTCTCAAATAATTCATACTGCTCATCGTTGTTACATAGTCTCTACTCTGGTCCTTGTTTAACTGGACCGTAGATGTTTTGGTTCACATTACGTTGAAACACGCCCACTGCCCTTTGGGATTTACAAGTCAGGATTTATGTTCCACTTGCATATAACAGCCTAGTTTTTACTAGTGTTTTATAAATACGGAGCTCATTTTGACTGTGCACAACTCTGTACCTAAGATTGGGAAGTACGGAGTAATAAGCTTTATTAGCGGCGGTTTTGCGTGCAATCTCATACTTTTCGACGGCTCTTCTAGTCGGGTTGGCTGCAAGCTAAATAAAACTATCCACACTCTCAAGGTTATAGTCGCCTATGGTCAGGTTCTGTCGAACTGAAGTTTGCTTCCTCGTTTGAGTCATTGATTTAGTTTTAGTTTCATTAACTTGTAGGCCAATTCAATTCTCTTTAGATTCTAGGCTCAGAAATGCTCCTTTGGCGTCTAAGATTGAACGTGCCATAATATTGACGTCGCCAGCATATACTACCAATTGTGTGAACTGTGACATGAGTGTACCCAAGTTTTCAGCTAATGTTTTTTCACGACATGGGAGGGCAAGTCCATCCCCCGTTAGTTCACCGTTTAACTTGCCCTGGGATCCTGTCTTTAACATCGTGACTTTGACTAAGCAGATTTGGTTTGTTTGGAAATCAAAGTCAAACACTATTTTGTACAGTGCATTTCTGTCAACACTGTCTTATGCTTGCACATCGATGTTATATTCCCAGCACGTTTCGAGTACCTAGTTTACTGAGCATTTTTGGTCTATTGTAGGCCGTCCACTTTGCAAGCCTCCCTGATACTCTTCTATAATACTTCCATAGGAACTCTTTCGATAATTTTGGAGAGCACTTTATAAGACGTACACAATAGTGTCGTGCGGTGCCTTTTTATACACAGGGCATATAATACTTTTTCGCCTGTCTTCTAGTAACTGCTCCTCTGGCCACATTCTGCATATTGGTTACTGCAAAAGGTTATTTAGATGGGGATGGCCCTCTGGAGCTGTTCTGCTGGAATTTTATCTACTGCAGAAGTTGTCACAGTGCATCTGGTCTACTCAACAATCCAACTTTCCAAGTTCCAAAAAAATAGTCTTTTATACGTTGCGATAGTCATTGCCGTTATACAATCTGATCCGAGGCTGCTGTCCTGTTGCTATGACAAGTAAATAGTAAGCGAAGCATTGCCATCACTCCGACTTACTCGGTTTTGGGTCCACGATTTCTCACATACCCGCCGGCTAGCCAGTTAAGGCACCCTCTGTCCGCCAGCTGAGGACACGGAGCGGAAGTCCCACATGGATTCAAACTGCTTATTCTACCTTGAAAGCTAACTGAAAATATCCTAGCTCGAATAAGCTAACTAGATTAAGAACGCATGACAGCTAAAGAATATTGTTACTGGAGAAGGATACAATTAGATGGTTGGATCGAATAGCGGATGTAGCCACCGAATTTTCGTTTCGTTATGCGAGCTCTATTATTTTGCAAATTGCAACTATTTGGAGTAATTTTCCAGTCAAAAAATAAATAAATTCATCAAGAGCAAGTTTAAATCATATATTTTCCATGACATGAAACTTAGTTTTCGGGTAGTTTGCGCACAAATCCCATGCAAGTACTCCATATAGCATAATGGGCTGACAATGTCAGCGTTGGATTGTCCATGGTGGTTCCGAAGTTTTAAGTGATGATCCTTGCCTGGGTGCAACTTAATGATGTGTACTAAATGCCACGTAGCCCGTGGTGTGTTGTCCGATGATTTTGCTTCCGAGTATGATGTCCGGGGTAAGAAAAGCTCATTTGCTCCATGATTGGAGTTGCCGCAAGTATTCGTCTGCCCAACGTGTACACAAATCGTTGAGTAGCTTCTTCCAACGTCGCAGGTGGTTGCGATAGGATGAATGCTCTTCCGATTCGAGTAAAAGTCCGCCGCTGATACTAATTAGGTAATGAGTTGGTGTCAAAGGATAGACATCGCTGGGATCACTTGTAAGAGGGCATAGTGACTAACTATTTAAACAATGTTCTACTTGCCAGAGCAGAGTATAGAGTTCTTCGAATGTGAGAGTCGCAAAGTGAGGGTCTGCCGGAGGAATGAAGTGCTAGGTGATTCTCTCCGAAGATGTGAAATTCATGATTTCGTCTACCGCCTTGCGAGATTTGAGCATCCGATGAATTGATGTCATTTCCTTGTTTGCTCCTACGAAGTCGGTCCCGTTGTCGCTATAAATGTTGTCAGGACAGCCGCGCCGAAATATAAACTGAATTAGAGCTACTGTCAAGCGTTCCGTAGTCACTTCTGTGACTGTTTCAATGTGAATGGTCTTTGTAGCCAAACAGACAAAGAGCGCTTTGTAGGCCTTGCACAGCTTAGCTGACCATCCATGCAATGATTTAACAATGAGTGGTCCTGCATAGTCGACACCGCAGTTTGTGAAGACTTTAGCAGGCGTAACTCGTACTGTCGGTCATGGGGCCTCTTTTGATGCAATGTCTTCCCCTGAAATCATGCACACGTATTGCAGTTGCAAATGACCTGCTTAATGGCGATCCGTGATCCAATTATCCAAAATTTGTGGAGTAAAACGGTCATTAGTATTCGATAAGCCGCATGCAAATGTTTTTTTTTGTGGTAGGGAGGTGAAGGCATTTACGCCCGCCGAGTCTGGCAGTGTGGGACTCCCATGGAGGATACCCTTGGACTACCCACAAAACAACTCCTCTGTCAATCTGAGAACCTAGCCTGGAACCGTTTGACACATTACTTCGGGCCAGGCCTCGTTTTGTTACGCCGTGGGGCGCCTTCAAGCTGGGGAGTCCCTTTCCTAGTGGGAGGGGAGAGGGGAAGAGGAAATGCCAGAAGAGCGATCCCCCAGCCCCAGCGCCTTCGGCTGCTGTGAGTCCCTTTTATATTTTAGGACTGCCCGAGCATAATGTGCCAACTGGTTCCATTTGTCAACCGATTCGAGCATCACCGCAACTATATTATCCGGGGTGAGCTCTCTTGTCTCCCTGTAGAGTTCCCTTCGCAGCCCGACCCATTTTGTACACGCAAAAAATGTGTGACAGGCATTGTCTTCCTCTCCTGGGCAAAATCGACAATCGGGAGACCGTGACTTACCGATCTTGTGCAGGTAAGACTGAAAACACCCGCGCCCGCTCAAAAGCTGGGTCAGATAGAAGTCAGTCACACCATGCCTTCGATTTAGCCACGGTCTCTTATCCGGGATGAGGCACACAGTCCACCTTCCCTTCGTGCAATTCCCCCAAGACTGCTGCCAATCGTTGAGCGAGCGTTGTCTCTCCTCGCGGACAACCATCTCCCTCGCATCCTCGTTTCGGCGCAGGTAAATAGCGCGGCGCTCTCTAGCAAGGAGGGCGACAGGTATCACGCCTGCAATCACTCTCACCGCCGAGTCGGAGACTGTTGGATACGAAGATGCAATTCTCAGTGCTCCTCTTCTCTGTACCTGTGCCAATCGTTTTCGGTATACCTCCTTGCTGAGAGCGTCGCCCCATACCTCTGCTCCGTACAGTAGCACTGACCCTACAGCACTCATCAAGAGGCGTCTTCTTGATGGGCTGGGTCCCCCTACGTTGGCCATAAGTCACTCAGGGCCGATATTCCCAAAGCAGCCTTCTCAGCCGTTGCCCTGAGACTCCGACTGGGCCTGTCGTACCAAAATGATGAAGGCTTGATTAAGTTCTATTATCATAAATGGACCGATGACACTATGAGATCCAACCAGTGTTCGTAAATTGTTGATAAACCTTAAGAAGGTGGGGTGATCCGAAGTAGTTTTTCCCAATCCGTGAAATTGTGAATCGGGAGATTGTTATCAACCGTTAGCAGGTTAACTTGTACATGCCAAACTTCTGATTTGACCGATTCATCCGTGATGGGCACTGTCCGTGAATAAAAATATTTTTCTGAAGTTAGAAAGGTTGGTCTATTCCACCAGAGACGATGTTGACATAGTTGTGCCTGTTCCAGGCCGAGTGATGCACAATCCGTTGGATTAAGTTTAGACCTAATGCGATGCCATCTCTCAGGTGGGATTATGATGATGATGTTGGATGTTGAATTTGCCAAAAATGTTTTCCAGCGCCTAGGCTTATCCAATATCCAAGCTAATGTCACTTGCCAAACCGTAAATCAGTGGCAATTACCCAGATTGACATTCATGCAGGATGCAATCTCCCGTGTAAGTTTGGCGAGTAGATCCGCTGCTCATTTTTCAAGTCGAGGAATGATGACTCACTTGATGGGCGCTGACTTACTTCGAGCTGTTAACAATGTGACTCGAAAAGGCTCGTGTGCGTCTCCAGTTTGTGTTCTAGCGTAAATCACTGCGGCGTATGCAGCTTCCGATGTGTCTGCAAAGCCAATGATTTCCATTGAAGATGGTGACCCGATATATTGTGGAATTTGTACAACAGACAGCGCTGTTAGGCCAGATATGTAGTTCGCAAGTGTGTCTTTTAGATTGTCAGGAAGTGAGTTGTCCCATCCAATCCCTGACGTTCATAAACTTTGAAGATGTATTTTGGTTACGATTGAAACTGGCGCAAGAAAACCGAGAGGGTTAAAAATCCATGCTGAAGTAGCCAAGGACGTCCGATTTGTGTATGGTTCAGTGTGGTGATGTCGATGTTGAACCCGAAAGTGTCTGAAGTTGGATTCAAAAGAAATCTAAGTACCGATATTAACTCATCAATGTCAAAGGAATGAGATTGCGCCGTAGTGTTGATTGGATCCGAAATTGCAGGTGCATTAGCTACCCAAGCACGTAGCTCCAAACCGCTACTGTTTAGGACGTTGATGATGTCCCGCTTTAGCTGTAGAGCTTTGTAAATGTTGTCAGCTCCACCCAGGTAATCGTCAACATGGAAATTGTCAGTAATTGCCTGCGCCGCTTGGTTTGAAATGTTGTCGTTATCATTGACCATTTAATGTAGTGTGCGCACAGCTTAAAATGTCTATTATCCATTCCTCCATGGAAAATCCTCAGACTATTCGTTGATAGTTGGCACTGACGGGGTCTATTAGGATTTGCGTATATGTCTTCACGATGTCGGTAACCATGGTGATAAGGAACGTCCGGAATTTGCAGAGCAAGATAAAAACGTCGTTTTATATGGTCAGACCGACCATGAGGTAGTCGTTGAGGGACGCTCCTAATGTGGATTGGCTGAAGCGTCGAAAACCACCCGCAGTTTTGTTTAATTGCTTGTGGGCTGCATGGTGCGGTATGCAGTATGAATGCTGCTCATCCAACTGCAAGTCTTTCGTTGTCAAGGGTGACATATGCCCAAGTATTCGGCCATAAATTTGTTTTAGTCTAGCTACTGTTGATGGTTATGTTTAAAAGGCTTCTCAAGGCCATGTAATCGTTGAATTGCTCGTTCCCGCGAGTCACCAAGTGGCTGAAATGTGGGCCGAAATGGAAGACGTACTAGATATCTGCCGCTTTGAGAACGATGAACCGAATTTGCATAGTGAGTCTCGCATTCCGTTTCTTCAGGGTTCCTAACGGATTGATTATCTATATTTTCTAGTTCTTAGAACTTCTACAATAGTGACTCTACGTTGATTGTGTTTATTTCCACATCGTTTGCGTTGTGATGAAATGGTTGCCGCCGGAATTTACAATTCCCGCAATGATTCATCCAAAACATTTATTGCGATCCGTGAATTTATTGCTTGTAATGGCGCATTGATCCGATATGATGCACAAGGTTGGTTCAGACCGAGTAACGTGTAGATATGTGCTGGCTTATGAAAGTCCGAAGTTGCAAGTTTTAACGTGGGACTGATGCCAAGATGTTGCCTGTTGATTCACTGGGTTGGAATGTTCTCCAGTATCTGATGCAAAGCTAACGCGAATATTGTAATGTTCTGCATGCCACCTTCTCAAGAAACTTTCACTGTAGTTATACCGAGCGTTCTCAATTTTGAGTGTTCAGCGATTCCGGGAATTGGTATTTGGTGTGGTGTCCAAGGAGGCTGCACTGTTTTTATGAGGTTGTATGTGATGGGTGAAACCTCCGATGCCGAATCCAGCAATATTCTGCATGGAAGAACCGGTCCGCATTTTGGATGGATGAACGCTGTTGCCGTGGGTAATCATGTGCAGCACTGTGTTATAAGTGAGTTTATAACCAGGTTTCCGAGAGAGTTAAATTTTACCGTCTGCTCTCTTGTTTGGAAGTGGATTGGTGATTGCTACATTGTAATGAGCTGTGTGATGCATGTAGCAAAATGTGATGCATGCTGTTCCAAATCTTGCGCCGCATACTTCTGTATTTGGTTGCTGTCTGACCAGAAGCCAAGCAGTTGAAGCACACATTTGCCAGCAGTGCTGTCGCCTTCCGCTGTTCTTCATTAAGTTTGATGAATTCCGCGCATTTGTAAAGCTGATGCACTTCACCGCAATGCCACCACAATGCTTGATTGCTATGTACACTAACCAACAATCCCATTGTGACCTGTCGCAGCCGAGCGCTTGGAGAGCTCTTGTCGCCTCTTCAAATGTATTGACCAGCTACCGTTTGTCATGGCTCGTGGGCTTTGAGATTGTGGGATAATCCATTATCCGCTTCAGATACGCTTCGGTGATGTATTTGGATTGGATTCGTGCTACCGCGCTTATAATTGCTCCCATGTTGCTTTGTAATTAGACTCCATGATTGCCATATGTTTGATTGTTGTCAACCAGTGCATCTTTCAGATAATGCATCTGTTGCACCGGAGATAGGTTCGTGTTCTCATCGACTAGATTCTGGAACATATCATTGAATGATATCCAGTCCTCGTATTTGCCGCTAAACTTTGGGATGTTAATGGTTGAGAGCTTCGACGCCGCTGGTGTTATTGTCCACAATTCCATCATTATCAAGCGTTCGAACATTCTGCTGATCCACATTCGCTACTTTGCGAGTGACTTAATAATTTCGCTCACGTTTTCTGCCTATGATAGAGTTGTCTGAGTTTGTTGATAGTACCGTGATTTTGCATTCAGGAAGGTTTCGTCCACTTCATCTCGCTTGTTCTCCTTCCTCTATATCCATTTTGTTCTCTATCTTGGACTTCAGCTAGGGAAAATTTGTGTATGGCTTCTCCAGATGGTACAACCGCACTTGTACTTTGGCTGACGTCATGCCTCGGATGTCCGCATCCGCGAGTTCTGAAATTGCCCGCTTTGTGTTCATGCGTGCCCGCTGAAATTTATTCAAACCTGACATTTTGTGTTTGCACTGTCCCAAAATGTCTGTATGACGACACTACACTTTTTCGTTTGTAACTGCACACCAATTTTGAGGCAAACATGCTTGCAAAATTGTTTTTTGTCCTTACTGTCACTTTTCTGCTCAGCCAATGTGAAAATGTCCGCAAATTGAACAAATTCAGGAATCCGGCTCGACGGACCAAAATGGTGGGGATTTATACCGAGAAAAATGGCCGATGGTTCTAGATTTGAAGGGACGATTTATTTCTTTCTAACGTTCCGCTCGTAACAAGATAACAACAGGATAGGTTCAAGTTTGACGTCTGTCCGAGACTCTCAAAGTGCGAAGCCTGTAAACTAACATCTGTCCGAGACACCGAAAGTTAGAAGCCTGTCACCTTGATGTTATTTTGAATCTTGTCGTTCCAAACAGGTAGACTAATAGTAAATTTTGTTTTGGGTGATAGCCATCATTACTGCTAGTCGTTTGATTATGTTTAATTCTTTCTCCTTGTCAGGTTTAAAAAGTGGAACGTTTAATAATCTTTGGATATACCATTGAAAAGAGGCTACTTTATGTGTATAAGGGTGATTCAATATGTTATGTATAATCATATCCAAAAGTGTTGGTATGTGAAAAATGGTTTTTTTTAATGGTAAAATCTAAAAAAAAATTTATTGTGTTATATTCTTCTAACTTTAAAGTGGATTATATCTTTTTGTTGATTTTATTAATAAAGTCAAAAAAAAAATCCCAAGTGTTCCACCGCAAGAAGGCTGAATATTACAAATAATTTGTTCGTTGATAAAAATGTAGCCCCTTAATTAAAAATGACATTTTAACTTTATTTAAAATTTGCTTAAGATAAAACTTTTTTCAATTTAATAAAAATTTTTATGTTGGGAATGAAGGCTTAGCAGTTGGTAATCCTCTGAGTCCTCTCGCCGCAGAAATTTTTATGGACAATCTTGATTCTCACATTAGAAAACATCCTTGCCCTCAACTTTTTAAATTTAGATACGTGGATGATATCTTGGCTCATTTTTAAGGGACACGTACACAACTGTACTCGTACATTTTTTTAAACTTTATTAATAAAATCAACAAAAATATTTTATTTACTTCAGAATCAGAAGCTGCCAGCTTGTCCCCACCATAACTCGGTAGAAAATATCCAATCTACACAAATAAATATATTTATCATCGGAGCTTTCCATGTAAGCTAAATACTTGGTCATTAAGCACTGCGATATTTTCTCTACGGGCCCAGATAATCAACGGGGCACAAGTATGGAGAAGTAGAAGTCAGCATATTGATCTCGGACAGGAAAAGCAAGCTGTCATTGAGTGTTTAGTCAGTAGATGGGCCTAACTTACTCGTATAGTTCTCGCCTCCTTTTTCCAATTGATCATAAAATCGATAATAATTTAAATTTAATTTAATTTGATATTGTTTTTTCTTATGAAATGCGTTTTTTAATTGATAATGTATACATTTAGAGATCCACGTGGGCCATTAAGTTTTAGTATTTTAATTGTTTGGAATTTGCTATGTATTCTTTGAAAATTAATAACAATTTGTATTGAATAAAGTGCTTTTGACCTTGATTAGTGGTGAGGTTTTTTTTTGCGGTAGGGAGGTGAAGGCATTGACGCCCGCCGAGTCTGGCAGTGTGGGATTCCCATGGAGGATACCCTTGGACTACCCACTAAACACCTCCCCTGTCAATCTGAGAACCTAGCCTGGAACCGTTTGACACATTACTTCGGGCCAGGTCTCGTTTTTTTTACGCCATGGGGCGCCTTCAAGCTGGGGATTCCTTTCCTAGCGGGAGAGGAGAGGGGAAGAGGAAATGCCAGAAGAGCGATCCCCCAGCCCCAGCACCTCCGGCTGCTGCGAGTCCCTTTTATCTTTTAGGACAGCCCGAGCATAATGTGCCACCTGGTTCCATTTGTCAACCGATTCGAGCATCACCGCAACTATATTATCCGGGGTGAGCTCTCCCGTCTCCCTGTAGAGTTCCCTTTGCAGCCTGGCCCATTTGGTACACGCAAAAAGTGTGTGACAGGCATTGTCCTCCTCTCCTGGGCAAAACCGACAATCGGGAGACCGTGACTTACCGATCTTGTGCAGGTAAGACTGAAAACACCCGTGCCCGCTCAAAAGCTGGGTCAGATAGAAGTCAGTCACACCATGCCTTCGATTAAGCCACGGTCTCACATCCGGGATGAGGCGCGCAGTCCACCTTCCCTTCGTGCAATTCACCCAAAACTGCTGCCAATCGTTGAGCGAGCGTTGTCTCTCCTCGCGGGCAACCATCTCCCTCGCATCCTCGTTTCGGCAAAGGTAAATAGCGCGGCGCTCTCTAGCAAGGAGGGCGACAGGTATCACGCCTGCAATCACTCTCACAGCCGAGTCGGAGACTGTTGGATACGAAGATGCAATTCTCAGTGCTCCTCTTCTCTGTACCTGTGCCAATCGTTTTCGGTATACCTCCTTGCTGAGAGCGTCGCCCCATACCTCTGCTCCGTACAGTAGCACTGACCCTACAGCACTCATCAAGAGGCGTCTTCTTGATGGGCTGGGTCCCCCTACGTTGGCCATAAGTCGACTCAGGGCCGATATTCCCGAAGCAGCCTTCTCAGCCGTTGCCCTGATTTGCTCAGAGAAACTCATCTTCGAGTCGATCAGTAGCCCCAGGTACTTCACCGCTGGCTTCGGTTCGATTTGTTTATCTCCAATACTGATCATCCTTACTCTAGGGATTCTCTTTTTTGTTAAGATGACCACTTCGGTTTTCTCCAGTGCTAAACTGAGCCCGCGAGCAGTCATCCAGTCCCTCACCCGGCGCATTAGCATACCTAGCCTAAGTTGCGCTTGTTCAACGGTGCGTCCGGCGACCAGAGCCGCAACATCATCCGCATAACCGACCAAGCGCGACTTATCTGGCATCTCAAGTCTCAGTAGCCCATCGTAAAACACGTTCCACAGGTCCGGACCAAGGATAGATCCCTGGGCAACACCCGATGTAATTTCCATCCTTCATTGGCCCTGTGTCGTGTCGCAGAGCAGGCTTCGGTCCTTTAGGTAGTTCATCAAAAGCCGCATTAGATATTCTGGAACTTGAAAAGAGTTTTCCAGCGTGTCCAGAATATCCACCCATCTAGCGGAGTTGAAGGCATTCCTGACGTCGATCCGTCGCTTGGTGCGACTAAATGCCTCTGCCTTTTGGACCGCGTTCACCACCCCTGCAATCGCATCAATGGTAGAACGTCCTGCTCTAAAGCCGTACTGCCAAGGAGATAGGTCCCCAGCAGCACGAATCGCGTCAGTGAGTCTTCCCTTGATGAGTTTCTCTAGCACTTTCCCAGCCGTGTCTAGCATGCATAACGGGCGGTATGCAGACGGCGATTCGGGATTTCCCATCCCCTTGCTGACCAGCACGAGCCTCGCCAACTTCCATCGTACCGGGAAAACCCCGTCCCGTAGGCAAGCGTTGAATGTGCTGAGCAGCAAGTCAGGACAATGGTGATAGACGAGCTGCGAAACCTCAGCTGGAACACCATCTGGACCTGGAGCCTTCCTCGCTTTCAGGGAGAGGACTGCCTCCTCCAGTTCCAGCTGTGTGAAGAGTGGGCACTCGACTGCTGTTTCACCATGGACAGCGTCAACACGGACGGGATGGGCGGGGAAGAGTCCCCGCACTATCGCGTCCATCTTTTCCGCGTCATGTATACAAGGTTTTCCGTAGGGCACCAAGTTTCCCCATGACCAGCTTGTAGCCAAGGCCCCACGGATCCCTATTTACATCGTCCACGAGCTCTTGCCCGCATCGGGCCTTGCTCTTGTTAATAAGCCTGCGAAGATATTTCCTGCCGGACCTGTATACTGCTAGCCTAGTGTCTGCCTCCTCCTGTGTTCGCGCCCGCTGGGCCTCTCGCCAAAGTTTGTGACACTCGCTTCTTTGTTCGGCGATCTCGTTTGACCACCAGTATACTGGAGGCTTACCGTGTCGGGGTCTCCGACGGGGCATGGAAGACTCGCAAGCAGCTATGATGGTACTCATAGTTGAGCTCCCAGCAACGGTGCGCCTGCTGTAAGCGCGTCAGCGAACCTCTCAACGTCCATCCTCCCAGTCCTCCATCCGAGGGTTGAAGTTTGGGCATATGCACGCAGAGTGGCACTGTCGTGAATCTCAACCGCTATATACTGGTGATCACTAGCCGAGTAGTCCTCTAGTACTCGCCAGTTGTGTACTCTAGGTCATCAGAGACTCCGAAGCGAGTGTCACATCGGGTATGGTTCCTACGCAACGCCAGCGGCGGAAAGTAGGGGTGTTACCAGTATTTAGGACAAAAAGTGCTGCTCTGGCCGCCATGTCCAAGATTTGCTTTCCCCTTGGGTCGGATTGTGGCATACCCCATTCAATGGCTCTACCGTTGAAGTCTCCCCCGACCAGTATGTGGCCCTCTGTGTTCAAGACAGCGTCCTCCAAGGCATCGAGTTTGGTTCGAAAAGATCGCATTGCCTCGTTAGGCGTCAGATAAACACTAAAATATGTTATCCCTGAACACCGCACCCACACAAAACCATCCCCGCGTTTATGGCCCTGCAACTGAAGGCGGGCGCTGTCTCGAACCCAGATGGCCGAGGTACTAGGTTTGTTTGGGTACCACGCTTGCGAGTCCTTGTTATGATGTTGCTCACTCAGCAACAGGAGGTCAGCTTTCTTATCCCTCGCAAACTGCTCAAGTAGGTCCTGGGCGTTTGTGCTTCGGTGTAAATTGACCTGCAGGATACGGATCATTTGAGTATCGATTTGGCTTTAGGTAGGGCCTCCTTGAAAACCCA
Organism: Odontomyia ornata; assembly: GCA_963969285.1. Taxonomy (NCBI): domain Eukaryota; kingdom Metazoa; phylum Arthropoda; class Insecta; order Diptera; family Stratiomyidae; genus Odontomyia; species Odontomyia ornata. The sequence goes on along the minus strand of OZ017741.1, from coordinate 89,285,454 downwards.
GCATCTCCCTGTCCCCGGCTCATGTTTGAGGTCGCCGGGTGCTAGCTTAGCATCCTTGCAAAGAATGCATTTTGCCTCGTTCGTGCACTCCTTCCTTTTGTGCCCCGTTTTACCACATTTGTAGCACAGAGATCTCCTGTCGGGTCCCCTACAGCCATACGCGGTGTGCCCGTATTCGAAGCATCTGAAGCAGCGGATAGGGATCGCTCTTCTCCGTATCCTGCAGATCACCCAACCTATCTTAATTTTGCCCTTGGCCAGGATTTGCTGGGCGTCTTTATCAGCTAGTTCGACAATAGCCATGCGTTGCCCCCTTGTGTTTTCACGTGTCAATCTTGCCTTGACTTCACTTAAGCTGGGGAACTCCCTCCTAATGGCATCCTCTACTTCAGCTTTGTCCGTGACGCAGTTGAGGTCCCTGATTTCCAGGGTGGCCATTGGTTTGAGCGAGGCAACCGTTGCCGCATTTCCAAGAACCTTTTGAACCGCGTCACGGAATGCATCTTTGTTTGTGGCCTCTGGCCCGAATTCCACCACCAGGCCACCTGTCCGGGTTGGTCGAACTGCTTTGATGGCAGTTTTGGTGTCGTCTGGCTTGACCGCTCCTTTAATTTCACGGAGGACATCTGCGTAGGTTCGGCCCTTAGTGGGTTTAATAAGCAGTGCCTCTCGCTTTTTGTTTTCTGCGGTATATCGGGGGTTCTTTGTTTTTTTCGTGGTTGAGCTCTTTGTCTGTTTTTTCTAGGAGTAGCTTTTTGGCCGCTTTTTTCGCTGCCTTGTTTCGCACCACATGAAACTCCTCGCCTGGAGTATCAACTTCGTTTATGGTCTCGTCCTTCCTCCTTTTCTCACGGTCGCCTTCAATTGGGCTACCGGCCATTCTTTTGCTGCTGCTAGGACCCACTGCTGCCTCGAGGGAGAGCGTGTCTTTTTGGTGCTTTTCGGTTGCAAGCCACCTCCGCCTGTAGTGCGTTATGCGGCCAAAAAGCTCCTCCAGTTCAAGAATGCCATTCTCGACACTCTTGCCTTTGTTTTTCTGCACTTCGCAGGCAGCCCTCAGTTGTTTGACGATAGTCCCCGCTTTCCGAGTAAACCGCTCCTCTTCGGCGCGGTCAAGGGCGATTGTGTTATTTGGCACCACCTCTTGGGAGAGGCCCCCGTTTCCTAGCCCATTTGCTTCTATCGCTTGGGTCGCGTTTGAAGTGGAGTCGGCCAACGGCAAAACTTCTCCCTCCCCCAGTCTAACACTGGCCTCTGTTGGCGTCGCAGCTTGATCCGGATTGTGTACGTCTTGCACTGGACGCTCCGGGGTGCGCATAGTCCTTCTGCTGCGCCCAAAGGCCGCAATGATGCCAGGTTGCACAACGCACTCTGCCTTCTTTCGTTCGTTAGTCCGTCTGTGGTCTGTCTCCGATGATTTAACCTGTGATGTTGACTTTGGCAGTGTTTCTGGGGTTTGCTGCCTCCCCCCGCAATCGGTGACTTGTTTTATCGGTGTTCTTGCCAACAGCGGTTTTTGCCTGAAAGGGTTCTCCGTGCTAGTGTCCTGTTTGCTTGTAGCTATATCTGTTACAGAAGCCAAGTTCACCACTTCTATAACATTGCAGTCGCTGGATGACGACGGCCGGGAGCCTGCTCGCTCACTACCCTCTGCCGCTGGTACTGGGGATCCGACCCCCTGCACCGTAATTTGGTACCCCTTGTGGACCTGCATAGTTTGGTTTTCTGTCTGGGTTTCCGTTCCCATAGCATTTTACCTACTGCCAGGATATATGGATAATTGATGATGCCATATATTTCGTCATGTCACAGTGAAGATCATTGACACTCAGGTATTTGTCCTGAGACTCTCCCTTCACTGCCGACCATTGTCCGCGGCTGCTTATTGGTTATTCGCAGCGAACCTTTCGAGAAAGGTCTTCCCCTATCCACAACCCTGGGGACGCGTTTTGTTCCCCGGTCTGAGGGCACTATCGATAAATCGATAACCAAAAGTGGTGAGGTTCGGAAAGCTACTCAAAGTAAGCCGATTAAACCTCGAGAGGTGAAGTCCATCCCCAAATTAAAATTATATACATTAACACAAATACAACCTAAAGTGACAAAGTTGATTTCAGTTACTGTAAATTGAAAATAGGGGTAAAATATCAAATATAAATATTTATTAACAGGTTTATGTGCACGAATTAAATTTGTCATTGTTAAGGAATTAATAGCAAATCAAAAGCAAACGAAACTTCATAAATTTGATCAGAAAATAATCGACTGCTCGAGAATTAATAGGCATGCTGTTAGTCGGAGACGCTCCTTTAATTTCACGGAGGACATCTGCGTAGGTTCGGCCCTTAGTGGGTTTAATAAGCAGTGCCTCTCGCTTTTTGTTTTCTGCGGTATATCGGGGGTTCTTTGTTTTTTTTCGTGGTTGAGCTCTTTGTCTGTTTTTTCTAGGAGTAGCTTTTTGGCCGCTTTTTTCGCTGCCTTGTTTCGCACCACATGAAACTCCTCGCCTGGAGTATCAACTTCGTTTATGGTCTCGTCCTTCCTCCTTTTCTCACGGTCGCCTTCAATTGGGCTACCGGCCATTCTTTTGCTGCTGCTAGGACCCACTGCTGCCTCGAGGGAGAGCGTGTCTTTTTGGTGCTTTTCGGTTGCAAGCCACCTCCGCCTGTAGTGCGTTATGCGGCCAAAAAGCTCCTCCAGTTCAAGAATGCCATTCTCGACACTCTTGCCTTTGTTTTTCTGCACTTCGCAGGCAGCCCTCAGTTGTTTGACGATAGTCCCCGCTTTCCGAGTAAACCGCTCCTCTTCGGCGCGGTCAAGGGCGATTGTGTTATTTGGCACCACCTCTTGGGAGAGGCCCCCGTTTCCTAGCCCATTTGCTTCTATCGCTTGGGTCGCGTTTGAAGTGGAGTCGGCCAACGGCAAAACTTCTCCCTCCCCCAGTCTAACACTGGCCTCTGTTGGCGTCGCAGCTTGATCCGGATTGTGTACGTCTTGCACTGGACGCTCCGGGGTGCGCATAGTCCTTCTGCTGCGCCCAAAGGCCGCAATGATGCCAGGTTGCACAACGCACTCTGCCTTCTTTCGTTCGTTAGTCCGTCTGTGGTCTGTCTCCGATGATTTAACCTGTGATGTTGACTTTGGCAGTGTTTCTGGGGTTTGCTGCCTCCCCCCGCAATCGGTGACTTGTTTTATCGGTGTTCTTGCCAACAGCGGTTTTTGCCTGAAAGGGTTCTCCGTGCCAGTGTCCTGTTTGCTTGTAGCTATATCTGTTACAGAAGCCAAGTTCACCACTTCTATAACATTGCAGTCGCTGGATGACGACGGCCGGGAGCCTGCTCGCTCACTACCCTCTGCCGCTGGTACTGGGGATCCGACCCCCTGCACCGTAATTTGGTACCCCTTGTGGACCTGCATAGTTTGGTTTTCTGTCTGGGTTTCCGTTCCCATAGCATTTTACCTACTGCCAGGATATATGGATAATTGATGATGCCATATATTTCGTCATGTCACAGTGAAGATCATTGACACTCAGGTATTTGTCCTGAGACTCTCCCTTCACTGCCGACCATTGTCCGCGGCTGCTTATTGGTTATTCGCAGCGAACCTTTCGAGAAAGGTCTTCCCCTATCCACAACCCTGGGGACGCGTTTTGTTCCCCGGTCTGAGGGCACTATCGATAAATCGATAACCAAAAGTGGTGAGGTTCGGAAAGCTACTCAAAGTAAGCCGATTAAACCTCGAGAGGTGAAGTCCATCCCCAAATTAAAATTATATACATTAACACAAATACAACCTAAAGTGACAAAGTTGATTTCAGTTACTGTAAATTGAAAATAGGGGTAAAATATCAAATATAAATATTTATTAACAGGTTTATGTGCACGAATTAAATTTGTCATTGTTAAGGAATTAATAGCAAATCAAAAGCAAACGAAACTTCATAAATTTGATCAGAAAATAATCGACTGCTCGAGAATTAATAGGCATGCTGTTAGTCGGAGATCTTATAGTATGGATTTCTCATAGGTAACTTTCATGAACCATTTTCTGTGGATGAATAGTAACCTGATACTCACATTTGTGCTTTTCGCCCACACAATTTAACATAATATCAAGGGGCAATGAAGCGTTTTCTTATAGATTGAGATTATTACGTTAATCCCAATATCGATAATGTGCAAATTAAATCAAAGTGATTTATCTCACCGACAGCTTTAACATTTAAGTAGAAGACTTGTCGGCTTTGGTTAAAAACAAAAAAGAGACTTAATTATTCGTTAACAGTTTCTTTTATACATAATTTTTACTTACGCACCAATAAACAACAGTACAAAGTCAAAGGTGCTTTATATAATGCTAGTCGTTATAAATTTTCAAAGAGTATAAAGCAAATTCCAAACAATAAAAATACAAAAGTTGCATGGCCCAAATGGCTCTCTAAATTTGTACATTATTAAGTTAAGAACATTTAATCGAAAAACAATTTCCTATTCAATTTAATTAAAATTATTGTATATTTCATGATTCAATTGGAAAAAGGAGAAAACTCTAACCAACGCTATTCAAAAATTAATTATAATACTAACACAACAGTGAATTTTCATCCTACACTTAATATGTTTTAACTTAATTCTAATAAAATTCAATCAAAAACTTTATCTTATACTAAAACATGTCCGTGAACTCAAATTTGGAGAATATTTTATCTCCTTGTCGGTGGCCCGTAAATATATGTGATATATGTTTGGGATGCCGTCAGAATCAAACACATCGATTCATATCCAAAAACAGGAAAGCTTCAGGAGGAATGAAGTCAGTAGCTAGCCAAGTCTCCATATACCCGTCTGTTAGGTGGAACGGCTGTGAAATTCAGGGGTTTCCGATCACAGTTACAGATCTTGCGATATGGTCACGAAGAAGCCTCAATATGAAGATATCGCCCGTTGTCACTTTAGCAGTTTGGTAAATTTTTCTATTATATATATAGTGTTTCCGATTCGTCTCAGGCTTTCTGGATAAACCAGGTACTGGCCCAGATAATCAACGGCAGACATTTCCATACGAAAACTCTTAATCTTTCCATAGTACTAGCACTCCGTCAAAACTGATCTAACCAGGGTCTTAAAGGGTGATTCATAACAAGTGTACACATGTAAATGGGCCTTAACTCTTGTTTATCACCAACTTCAGGTCCATATATTGACAGATTATGACAGTTTGGTCTTTTACAATTCTTACCATGGCGTCATACACATCAGCCGAACGTTTTTTAGTTGTTAAAACTTTTTACAAAAATAATGAATCGCCAGTGCAAACATTTCGCGCTCTACGTGAAATCGAATAATTTCACGAAATGGACCCACAAATTGGCCGGTGAGATCGTGTGATTTGACTCCTTGTGACTTCTTCCTTTGGGGATTTCTGAAAGATCGTGTTTACGCTGATGCTCCCCAGACTACTGAAGCATTCAAAAACAATATTCGAGTCAACATACGCCTAATAACGCCGGAAATGTGCGAAAATGTCATCGAAAATTACAATCATCGTTTGATAGTCTGTAAAGCAGCACGAGGTGCACAAATGATCGAAGTAATGTTTCATGTTTAATTGTAAGGGACCAAATTTTCATAATAAATAAACATTACAGCTCAATCTTCACAAAAACTATGTTTTTTTTCGACAAAAATGTGTACACTTGTTATGAATCACCTTTATAACAGATAACTTGACCTGTTGATCAATGTATCTGGAATGAAAGAGTCTTCGTGGACCCATGACTACTTTTTGTGCTTTGCGGAGCATGATTTTGACATGTTCAGTATAGTACAGATACTGATCGAGATGAACACCGAGATATCAAAAACAGGATTTATGAGGAACCCTTTCTGAACTACTCTCACCAGCCGTAATGTGGAAGTCTTTCCAATTACGTTTCAGCTCTTGACTGGCTTCCCGGCTTGGTCTGAAACAGAATTGTTTCGCACTTATGCGCAATTATTAGTGTAGATTTTTTGACGATCGCTCTGAACTATTGAAGCTTTTCGGTCTGCCGTATACTTAGAGGAACAAGATATTAGAGGGGCTGTAACCGTATGAATTCCTGTCCGTGAGCTCCCCAACAATTTGATTTGACCAGTTTTTCCCCTCATTAGCTGTTACCACCTTCGGCTCTTTTCGTGGGTATTGTAGATTGGTATATACTAAACCAGCCTGGTCATTTATGACTTTTTGTAGATTTATGAGCGCGGACAGCATTTACAGCGTTCAAAATTCTAATGACTCATTACTTAGAAATCTAATCCAAACCTTTAGTGCAAGAAATTTTCTAATTTTCGTCAGGAAACTTAAAAATTCGTTAACAAATTTATTGTATTTCACTTTCAAATTCGCATTGATAAAACTTTTTATTAAATAAATCGTAAGGGATTAATATTCGTTACATCAGCTTCACACACATATTTTACAAGTTACAAGTTCATATTCTCGGATGAAAATCAATTTTTTAATTCATAAATATCAAATTCAAATTAATATTTACATTTGTGCACATTTTCGGGCACACTCGGGCTGGAAACTGTCACTCAGTTTACATTGCCGTTAGGAAGGTATTTGGTGTTAAGGTGTGGTCACGCTTTTGCTCAGTTTTATTGACTTTCATTAAAGTTTTACGACAAAACTGATAAAAGTACATTAACTGCAAACGAAAATTGCCACATATTATAGAAAGCGTCAACTCTGATTCATTCAATTCATATTTAACCAGTTGGGACGCAACTCATTAACCAACCTTTGATGGTATGAGATCACTTAGCGTGAACAAGTCATTACTTAAAAATTCGTTTTCCCCATCCGTAGCAACTGAGCTAATTCGTGTCTCTTAAATTGAACCCAAAGTTGCACTTCTGTCAAATCGACTGATAGACGTGAGTAAAAATTCTACGCGTCGGGATTTCCGTCGAATTTGATCAAATAATTTCAAATCGAAAGTGTTGATTTGATTTTAATATCGTGTTATACGTGAGGTGAGGTTTAAAGAACATAGTGAAGTGATCAAGTGATAGTGACACTAGTTACAAACATAGAAAACTAATAATGAAATGCATAGTGTTTACGTGCGGAAATGATACGAAATGCCGGTTGCCAGGAAGGTCTTTTCACAGGTAAGTTGGCAATTACTGCTTTATTTTTTGAGTGCGCGTGTATTTTTTGAACATTTTGATTTAGTTAGTGTTAATTACGTGCGTTTTCTTGATAATCAGTCAGTACTTCATCCGTTTGTTTACGTGGGCGTGGCTTAATTCTTCGTGCTCAGCTTACATTCCCGTTTAGTTTGTTCCCCAAGAGTCAGTGAAATAGTCAAATGGAAATATTAATGCGGGTAATTGAGATTTTAAAATTTTGTTATTTGGTATTGTATGAAATATTTTGCTTGCTAATTTTCGAAGTTTTGGTCGCCGCAAGTAATTTTTAATTTTAATTTTTCTGTACGTTATTAAGGTTCGGATGCAGCAAATAATTTTTCGCTTGGAATTTTTTTTTTGCTAGTAATTTTTTGTGATATGATTGATCATCAATATCAGTAATGCAAAAAAACGAATGCATAGAAATTGGATGCTATTATTTTAGTCTGAAATTTTATAACATTAAAAACTTGTTATATTATTTAGCCTTAGCAAAATAAATTGTAAAATATTGATTTTAATAAAACAATCCACATTAAATTTATTATGTGTTACTGCAATGAAAATGAATTAATTATTGCCCCTACTTTTCGTCATCTCTGAACAAATTTGTTTGGTAGTTGTAAATTTATATAAGTATTAGTAAATTAAGGGGAAATTCGGACAAAAAAGTTGTTTATTGTCCTCTCTACAGTCTTGTATCTCTATGGCCGTATAGATGATCAGATCATTAGCAAATGCTACCAATGATCGCGTTGGCCAGACGTTAAAATCAAAGCCGTTCAATAACTTAGCATAGACCATTCAAGGCCTTGATGTCGCGCATTGTTGTAAGATTTTCAACAGTTATAACAAATGATTTCCCGTTCAACATATTGCACATCATGGTGATAAAGTGTCTGGGGAACCTGTCCTGAAAAAGGTTCAAAAATTAATCTGTTTCAAAAGCTTTCTCCATATCAATGAGACACACTGCAACATGTTTGAGGTTATTTTCAGTATCGCAGGTATGGTCAAGTGCGTCGCATGAAATCCAATTGGCATTTCGGCATAAACTCATCTTTCTCAATATGGTAATTTAATGCTTTATTTAGTGTCACTTCAAACATTTTGCTGATGATAGGAGGCAAGCTAATTGGGCAATAGTTTGTAGGGCACGAAGATTTTTTTCGTTTCTTCAAAATCAGAAATACCTTGGCCTTTTTCCATTAATTTGGGAAATATGAATTGCTTAACATGTTTTTGAACAATTTGCAATAATTCCTAATAGCAACCTCAGGCAAATGTCGGAGAACTACAAGTATATTTGGAACACCGTCAATACCACATGATTTCTTGTTGTCTATCTTGCGAAATATGAAACATAAGTTTTCATGGCTGACAAAATAATCAATAAAATTCAAGCTCGGTATGCGGTCAGATGTCAATGTTTCATTGAAATGAAGAAGAGATTCACAGTTCGGGCTTGATTTGAAGTCGGAAAAATTTGCTTCTTTGCCCTTTGAAAGTTTTGAATTCTTTTCTCAGGGTTTGGTACATGAACCAATTCAAAATGTGTTCCAATCAGGGCAAGTTTATGCAATCCATAACATATCAACCTGTTTCCATTTCTTTTCGGAGTCGTGCTATCCATTTCGACACCAGCCCTCTCTCTCGAGAAGATTTATCTCATCATTCTTACGGAATAAGCTATTCACTTTGTCTGGGTCCTATGGGCTAATAATCCTCAGTTTTTCTGCCCATTGATTGCTGACTTGTCTGCGGAAGTATGAGCGGATTAAGTTCCGGACATTCTTCAGGTGTGATTTCAACAAAGCCAACGAGGGATGGTTGTAGTCCATAAATCGCCGATAATCCACTAATTTCAGCTTTTGAACTTAATGAGAAGTCACTCTTTCAACAAATTCATAAACATATTTACTTTTAAGAACTACAGTCTGCTACCGTGTTTAGAATCAGTGGATGTGGCTAAATAAATTATACATATATATACTTAGCTACGTAGCTGAATGGAATCAACTCGCACGCTTGCGTCCCTCGTGGGTCTGCCCAATATCCACGTGAGCCCGCAACGCTGAACAAATTGCTGGACCACGACATGCTGATTAAATAGGGAAGCATAGCGTTTAAAACACATGAATTCAAGGGCATCGGGGCCTGCGCATTCAAGCACAGTGGACGTCCATTTAAAACTTCCTTGAATGTGTTTAATTAGAAAATTTAAAGATATTAAACAATCCGAACGAATAGATATATATTACCAATCGAAAAACACCACCCATCACGTCCACACCTGGTTTTGAGCTGCCCCACGTCACAGGTTTCATTTCCTTTATGCTGTGTAATATCACTTATGTAAGCAATCTTTTACACTAAATAATTCGGTTTTTCCGACACAAATTACACTAACCTCAAGGAACAATCAGATGTGCTGTGATGGGATCGCAGAAAAACCATTTACATGCAGCGTAAGTGATCTAGAAATTCCTGACGCAACTGCGCACTGAGAATGATTCCTATAAGAATCGATTGCTGGATAATGTGCTGGAGATATCTAACTTTTGACTCGTAGTTAAAATGTAGTTCGAAGCGATATCACAAGCACTTTCTATACCAATTGCGACTAAAGTTTGATGGCCTGATTGGAAATAGCTCTGAAATGTCTTGGGTGGGTTTTCTGTTATGCCTGAAAAATTTCTGCGCAACAATTCAACATGTAGCGTTCCACGGTAAACGGGCATTTTCTTTACCACACGGCCGACGTCAAGTCACTGTTCAGCGGCAGAGATTAAGGTGTTAATCAACTCACCAGAATGCCGGCGTCAAGTGGTGGTGCAGTGGCAGAAATCTGTCATTTAACACTTGCCAGCTGATCACAGTTGTGTAGGGATGACAGATCTCTGCCTGGTATCGCTCCGCGGGATCGCTGGTTATGACGACGGCTTTTTGCGTAATATTGCCGGCCAAATACGCATGCGCGTTGCGGATGCATTGTTTGATTTATCGAGTAGTTCCGGGGAGGCGAACTGCTCAAATAATACACCTTGTATAATTCTCTATGTTACTTGCTTTGTTTGTAGACTAGAAGGTGGATTTAATTTGATTTTCGGAATCATTAAAGATGAGTGGGAATCCCTTAACCAAGCTCGACATTCATTGAAAATGCATGGAGGGCTTAACTAGACCTCTAAGCTTACACGTGCATTAAATCAAATAAAAATCGATTTTCAATGCAACAATTACAAAGCGGGAAAAAAGAAAAGTGAATTGCTGTTAAATGACCTCCTGTATGTGGTGCCCATTTAAATGTAATTTGGCTTAAAATCAACCACCACTGCTATTTTTGATGCGAATAACATAAATATTATCAACGTGTTATTTGTTCTGAACTTAAAGCTTAGTCACTTGTATATTCTGAACATTGGTCAGAAAATATGTAGGCTCTTCATGGTGAGGTTATTACTATTATTCTTTCCAAAAAAATTGTTAATAGTAGTAGCTTTTATAGTTTCTAAGAAAACGTGCAGTAATAGACAGAAAAACGGATATACGTGTAGACATATCATGATTTGAATGGTAAAGGTTACTCAAAAAGCTCTTAAAAAATATTTCAGTCTAAAAAGTCAATTATTGCTGATGTAAGGACATCTGGCATGCTCTGACAATTCTTCTGCTATATGATAGTCTTAAAATCATTTCATAAACCTTTAACACTTCTCACAATTTCGCATGTCAGACACATAAATACAAGACTATTCACCCTGCAGAAAGGAAGAGTGAAACGTTGTCGATTCTTTATTAGTCGCATTAATAAGTCACGAGCATGCGTTTAAGTCCCAGAGGGAAGGTAGTGATGGAGACGATAAGCATACCACATTCAAACTATTTGTTGCTTACCGCAATGCCTTTCAGGGCTTAATTTCCATCCCCAAAATGGATTTACATTCGATGAATATTGTTTGAGCGAGTGATGATATCTCTTCTGCTTTAAAATTTATCTAGATGCCTCAAACACAACACGTAACATCCCTGATAAAATCTTAACGGATAATAAGGGTAAAATCCAAAATACGAGTCCCAAGCAATTCCACAGCTTAATCTGTTTTCAAATATTGCTCCGAGATCTAGGAGACTTAATTTAAGATTAAACCTTCAGCTGAGGATATCAAGTTTTAGTTTCGGGTACCCACTAAAAGGACATACAAGTAGGTCTCGCAATTTTCAGTTGCAATAATATTACGCTTGCCGAAAAATAATTGCGAGAGAATCTTACATCTTCTTTCAAATGCATTAAATCGAATCGTCTCCGGGGCAAAGGCAATATTCGTTATTCTAACTTACAAATCAGGCTATGGAAATCGATTTGCTCTCACAAAACGTGCTCAAGGATTTCAGGTTACGCACGTCCTCCCATAAGTTTCCTTATGCGTGTGTGTGTGTGCACACACGATGTGTAGAAAGTAACAGGTGGAATTTGGGAAACAAGCAAACAATGGATAATTGGATTGTTGGAGTCAAGTTAGTTTTTCTTTCAGGAAATAAATCAACTTTTCAAATATCCTTAATGCGGGAAAGTAATAGGGAGCTTTTGGATTTGGTAAATTGCCACAAGGTGTCAGGTAATGTTGATTGGTTATCTGCAATCATTTCAAAATGAATACGTGCTTTAGAATGTCATGTAATTTAATCATCAAGTTTGATGAATGAATTGATTGTAGCGATACAAATAATTGGCAGCAAAAAATAAGGTTATACAAGTTTTTTGCCATATGCAATAATTCTATTTATGGTTGAAAAGAGCGGAAGCTTGATTTTGATTGAGTTTTTCTTTGATAAGGCACACAATGAAACCTGTGCACCTAAATCAGAAAAACAAACATGGCTCTTTTGTCTAAAGTCATGATGCGAAATTGACTAGGGATTTATTTGCAAGCAAGCGTTAATTGCTCACTCCGAATCACAAATGAATTGTATGCGTTTTGTTTCAAAGCAATTAATGGTTTTCATTTTTATATCTACTTGTGAATGTTTCAGCATGAGAAACATCCATTACTTTGTGTAAATCAGCTTTAGATTTTTCTCATTAACCCGCGAGAACTCGCATCTCTTTTTTGATCACGAATGGTGTCACGGAAACCCTTTGCACTGTCCCATATACTCGTTAAGATGCCGCCCAAACCAAGGTTGTAAGTGCTAAAGTAAAAAAAATTCAATGAATACATCAAACACGTACAAAAAACAAAAATACTTAAATAAAATCGAGTAATGAAGTAGGGAAATATATTAAGTTGGAATAGCAAAACTGAGGAGTTCTGGTGGAATGCGATCCTGCAATGAAACAGTTTCTACTCTAACTCCATGAGGCTTTATCGTTGGGAAAGAAATTTTTCAGGATATGGATGAGTTGCTCGTTTTCATTTCTCCCAATGTAGTGGACACTCATCAAAGACGCGTGGATGATTTAATGGACAAAATTATTTTCTCATTCCAAGAAAAGAAAGTGACCCTTAAATTAGACGATGTCGAATATTCGAATAACATTTAGGGGAATGAAATGGTACTTCATTAACACCAATAAATTTATTCGCGAACAGAAACTACAATTTACATTTCACAAGATACAAGTTAGGCTAGGATGAATGTAGAATGAAAGGCCCGTCTTACTGCTCGTGTAATAAACTACTACATGCTGCGACGCACGCATCGCAACTCCCTCTTTTCACTCGATGGTCGCTGCAAAGAATCCAAGCATTGCCAAGGAATGAATGACGATCAAAAGGAAAACGCGTTTAGGATGCCTGTAACGACGTGTCCACACTCTGCATGTGCGTGTGCTTGCATCTGAACCAAGGCATGCGAAAATCTCCCTAGGCATAATTCTTTGTTTATACCAAGACTGTGGAAGCGGGGGCGCTGCAGTTACTCCCTCCCCAATGAGCTTCGCGGAGTGCAAAGGGAATGAAAATGTAACGCGCTTTTTCGCCTTCGGTATATTTGCCGTTGATGGAAGCTGAGCAGGTAACGAAGGAGCGACGTATGTTGGCGAATGAGGCGGTGAGCTGCTAAGCTGTGGCGTAGGCTGTGAAGCCTCAGGCTCTGGTATGGAGGCTGGTGAATCGACTGGAGTGAACGTTTGTGTATTTGTGATTAATGAATGCTTTAAATCTGCTGCAGCGATGTAAGCGGGCTTCAGCTGATCGGTGTTTTTACTATGCCATTGACGTCTACGCCGAAAGTGCGCTCGTCCATACGCTTTATCACTCGATGAGGGCCGGAGTACGGTTGCTTCATTGGCTTTTTGATTGAGCCTATTTGGCAGAAAACTTATTCGCAAGTGGCTAGGTCTCTGAAAACAAAAGGGCGACAGTTAACATATCTGGAAGCTTGGATTGGGCGAATGGCGTTGAACAGGCGACGTAGGTCGGTAACGAAATCTTCTGGAGTGCAAACGGGAACAGGACGAGGATCAATGAATTCGCCTGGGATGTGAAGTGTTGTCCCAAAGACTAGTTCTGCTGGCGAGGCCTGAAGACCCTCCTTGAAAGTCGTTCGCAAAGCAAGGAATACGGTTGGAAGTACTTTAAGCCAGGAGATTTCTGGAGCACTATCGAAGGCTGCAAACACTGTACATCTGAGAGAAGCCTTGAGTGTGCGGTGCATACGCTCTACCATGCCGTTCGATTTGAGGTGGTAAGGGGTCGTATGAATTTGATGAGCTCCTAGAAGGTGAGATAGTTCACGGTGAACCTCAGCCTCGAATTGCGTGCCTTGATTGGTCATAATTTCGAGCGGCGTTCCAGCGCAGGATATCCAATTGTCAACGAGACCACAAGCGACAGTTGCGGCTGTCATGTCACGTAATGGTATTGCCGGCGGTCAACGGGTGTAGCGGTCTATAATAGTTAGACAGTGTTCAAAATTTTCAGTGAGTGGCACTTTGATCAGGTCCAAATGGATGTGGTCGAATCTTTGATCAGGTATTGTGAAATTTCCTAGCTCCGCTCTGTTGTGGTGATGATCTTTTGACATTTGGCAGGGGATGCACTGCTTGGCCCACCGAAATATGTCCCTACGAACGCTTGGCCAAAAATATTTGAGGGTGATGCGCTTAGCAGCAGCACGACCAGTCGGATGCGGCAAATTGTGACCTGCGGTGAATGCTTGTTTGGGTAGTGAGACTGGCAAGTGGGGCTTGATAGTGCTGTCGTGTTCGGTGCAAACCAATTAATATCCTTTGAGCTCGAGGCGCCGAAGCTTGAAACGAGGGATAGCTAATAGATGCGGTAGCTGTTCATCTTTCTCTTGCTCAGTGCGAATGGTGCTGAGGTTGCAGGTGGCAGAAATGGAAACAGTTTTCACGCGCAAGAGTGCTACAGCGTTTTTCTCTCCAAGTGTGTATTCCAGCTGGGTATTAAACTGCGATATAAAATCTAATTACCGAACCTGCCACGGTGATGCTTTTTCTGATCGTTGCTTGAGTGCATGACTGAGCGGCCGATGATATGTATAGGTAGTGAACTGCCTGCCTTCGAGAATGCGCTGGAAATGCTCGATTGTAGTGAATATGGCTGAAAGCTCCCGATCGTAGGTCGGATATTTCTGCTCCGCATCTGAGAGCTTTCTCGAGAAGAATCCTAGTGGGACGTAGGTACCATCAGTGAGCTGCTGACCCAAAACTGCGCCTATGGCGGTGTTGGATGCATCCGTGCATAAAGCGAGAAAAGCTGAGGTCATTGCAGAAGCTGTAGCCTGTTTGCAGTGCATGAAAGAATCGTTGGCCTGTTCAGACCAGGCATGCTTAGCTTTCTTTTTCATGATTCCTTTAAGTAAGTCGGTGAGAGGAGCTTACAACATATTAGCTTGTGGAATGCAGCACCGGTAAAATTTCAGCATTCCCACGAAACGTCTGAGCCGCGTTGGGTCCTCGTGACTTGGGAAGTCGATGATAGCCCGGGTCTTTGGCAGAGGCGGGCGAAAACCTTCTTTCGACACGTGATAGCCGGAAAATTTACCTGCGGCTCGGCGATCTGTTATTTAGTCCAGTTTATTTGGAGGCCTGCTTCGTTTAAAGCCGAGAGAAGTTTTGCGAGGTGCGCCTAGTGCTCTTCGTGGCTGTCTGAGCTCATGAGAAGATCATCCTGATATTTACGCACAAATGGTAGATTTCTGTGGACATGATCAATTGTACACTTCATGGCATGAGTCGCGTTCTTCAAACCGAGTGGCATGCCCAAACACTCGCATAGTCCAAAAGGCGTCGTGACTGCTGTCTTTTCAATGTCTTCCGGTGCCATCGGGATTTGGTAAATGGCTTTGTGAAGGTCGATAAACGTGAACACTTTTCAAGCAAGTCCTTTATTATTGAAAGTGGGTAACGGTCGCGGCGAGTGATTGGGGTGAGCTGGCGATTGTCACCGGTAGCTCGTCAACTTCCATTGTCCTTCGGCACCATGTGAAGAGGACTGGCCCACTGACTCGATGAAGGGCGGATGATTTTTTGCGCTAGCAATTCGCTGAATTCCTTTTTAACTGCCCAAAGTCGTTCACTGGGATTCGACGTGGTCGGGTGAATACTGGCAGGCCACTTGTAACGATGTGGTGCTGAACGGCTAGATCAGGAACTTTTGGCGAAATTGTCGATAATCTTTGCGTAAACCTGTTTTGGAGATCCGTGAGGCATGATTTTGAGTACAGCAATAATATTAGAGTGCACTTCCGGAACGAGACCAATTGAGCAAGGTGCTGAAAAGCTGGTGCGACCATCTAGTAAGCGGTAATTTCGGAGGTCTATGAAAAGTTCGTGGTATTTCAAACGGTCTGCTCCAACAATTGCCCTCTGCACGTTTGCAATGATAAAGCTCCGCTGAAAAGGGTGGCGTAAACCAAAGTTTAAGTTAAGCTGTCCCACTCCGAAGGTTACAATAGGCATTCCGTTGGCTGCAGTAAGAGTCAAACTCTGTTTTTGAAGCGGTCTTTTGATAATGTTTTTGGGAGTGATAGAGAGTTCAGATTCTGAGTCGACGAGAAATCGGATCGAGGAAATGCGATCCAAGACGTAAATGCGGCTTTCTGAAGAGTTGCCGGTGATGGCCGCCAAAAGTATCGCCGGCTTCTTCAGTTTTTCTGAGACGACTGTGCCTGAGCGGAGAAGGAACAAGGCTGCCTGCAATGTTGCGCGCGCCCGCCGTGCCTCGTGTGGTACGAACAGTACCTCGCTCTTTCGTTGAGGCCTGGTGTAGAGGAGCGGGCCTGAGGTTTACGCCCGCTGCGTAATACTGAACGGCTTCTCTGATCTGGATCTCTCTTATTTAATTGGAGCTCGCGAATGATGCTCGTGGGTAGGGTGATGTCCTGTTGCATTGCGGATAGCTCATACGTTAGCTGATTGGGTGGAGGCTGCGGAGATGCATAGCCGGACGAAGGTGTTGAAATTCGAAATTGAGAAGTCGCCATGACAAGTGGTCTTATGCCATAAGCCACATCAGCTACAACAGCGAGCTCTTCGAGTGTCTGGTCTTTTATAAGAAAAAGCTTGCGGCGCGTCTGCTGTGGTAAAGGATCTAACCACTTGACTCGTAAGACGTCATTTTCAACACGTGCGCCAGCAAGTGTCCGTATGTAGCGCAGTAATTGCCACGGCCTTTTATCCCCGAGCTCTACTCCAGTCAAGAGCTTATGAAGCTGCGCGTCTCGTTAATCGGTGAGGCATGAAACTATGGAAACGTCCACATTGTTTCAAAGTCCAGTGCTCGGACAACAAGGTGATACTTTGTTGAGTCCGAAGCTATTCTGTGCACGTAAACCTGTGGCTCTATCTGAAAAAACCATAGTTCGGGACTTGACCGCCAAAATCACGGCCATTTGTAGCTACTCACGACATTCCTCGTTGTGCTTAAATATTAGCGCCTCCGGCGTTGCATTCATAGCAAAGCGATTCTAATCAGCAGTGACAAAACATAAAATTGGATTTTTCTCGACTCGCACGATTGATTGTCACAAGTGATGTTAAACGGATTTCCTCAATATTGGCATTTTCGAATGTGATCAATGCAAATCCCTCAAACAACGTAGTGCCTCGAATCACTTGTAAATGTGGAAAAAGTTTCGCCAAGGATCGAATACCACTAGCCTGATACAGCATTAGGAAATCTGGGATCTCCGTCAGCTCCGGAAACGCATTATTCTCGAAATCTGTTTGATTCAATTCGTCCATCATGTTATCGCCATGAATTCTTCAATCACTCGACATCCTGTTAGATTTTGTAGCTGTTGTGCTCTGTTACGTATATCGATACTGACAAACTCCTAATGATCCTGACGTGACATTTGTATATGCGGCAGAGACAACCATTGGTATTGTGAAATTCAAAAGCATCACGGAGGCAATAAACCATAGAATGCAATTAAAGGGATTGAAGGGACCCGATGATGTTATCCGGCAAATGTTACCTGAAAAATAAGATGAACATATTATAGAACCATGCTAAAGCTTGCGATGGGATATACTAACGTGATTCTCACACAAATTTCACTCGCGACAAACGTAAACATGCGCGCACGGAATAACAAGTATTATCACGACTGACATTCCAATCAAAACAATCGGTAATGTTGTTACTGATAATACAGTACTGTGCGCAAAAGGAAGATGGCCACCAAGTAAAAACCTGGGTTTGCGCCTGAGATAAACGCTGCAAGGTTGAGCAGCCATGATGAATGTTGTGGCCTTGAACTTGGGTTCTTCAACTCAAGTAAAAGAGCCGTTGGGCCAAGTTAATAAAAGAGCCAGCAACCATGGAAACGGTCTCTTTTCGCACGGATTTCTGGAAAACGAAGGACGATCATCAAGGACAGGCAACGTACAACTTATTCCCAAGAGGAGGACGCTAATTTCGCATACATCTGGGATTCATCAACGTATTAGGAGAAGAGGAGTAGATAAACTGCGCGAGACAACTGAAGTTTGGAATGAGAACAGAAGATTGATGGAAAGCGAGGACTACGTTCATCGGCGGGGCCCCCGACGTTAGAATAAGTGTTAAGTTCCCATAAATTACTTTTTCTTATTATCAATCTTGTATTAGAATTGTTATGAAATAATAATATTTGCGTTAATTACTTGCGGTAGAGTTTTGTGTTTTTGCGCGTGGAGCGCACAGTGTTGACCAAAAGCTTAGCTCGGTCCAGAGTGTGTAAGGATCCTCCATCTAGGACCTCAAGCCGCGATAGATCCCCTCAGGATTCTTTTTTTGGGATTTTTTTAGGCAGTGATTTTTCTTGTGGAAGTAAGTGGTAGTAGGATGACCATTCCGGGGAGCCGCTAGCTCGCCAATTGGCTCCTGGGGGCAATTTTAGCGTTAGCGAGTGGCGCTACCTACCCCGTCTCCACGGGCTAGTCGGGATCTCAAGACTCCCAACCGGAATCGTTTATGCGACGTAGCGCCAGCCTCATTTTTAACGTAACAATTGCAATTTACATTTCACAAGATAAAAGTTAGGCTAGGATGAATGCAGAATGAAAGGCGCGTCTTGCTGCATGTGCAATAAACTACTACAACTCCCTCTTTTCACTCGATGCTCACTGCAAAGAATCCAAGCGTCGCCAAGGAATGAATGATGTTCAAAAGGAAAACGTGTCTATGATGCCTGAAACAACGTGTCCACACTCTGCATGTGCGTGTGTTTGCATCTCAACCAAGGCATGCAAAAATCTCCCTTGGTATAATTCTTTGTTTACGCCGTGACTGGGAAGCGGAGGCGCTACAAACATATGAAAACTGGGCCGTTATTCAGAAGAGATGGGCATAAATGCGTTTTAGCTAAACCTGTACCGACTACAAAATTGTGCGAAATCCCAAATCTAGATGAAATTGTTGATGAAAGACGGGCAATACTTTTCCAATCAGAAACTGTTTAACCTCGCAATATACATATAGACTTCTCTCCTTCATGTTGTGGGGAATAAAGATGAATACTATAAAACATATTACGGACACTTAATTGATGAAATTGAAGGATCTCTCGTTTCAATGCTCAAATAAGTAATTCGATACTATCATGGTTCAATTTAAAATTCATACCAAAAGACACGAATCTCTAGATGTATGGTATTCAAGTTGTAATAAAATCCAATTCAAAGATCCAAGATGGTCACTATGGGTAGGAAATACGGAGGGTCTCACCTTGCGTATGAATATTTATGGAATAAGTATAACAGCACTGTCATTGGATTAAAATTTGTTAAGGACTATGTGGTAGTAGCTCTTGGCTACGAGATGGTTCGTATAATCCACACAAAGGAAGAATTTCAAGGTCAACCAGATAACTTCTTCATTCGTCTTTGAACGAGAGGTACCCATTTGGGAATCACCAATGGAGCAACAAGTAAAACAGAAGTTAGTCGAACTTTAAGAAATTATTCATGATCTCGAAACTCAACTAATATTTTCAGCACCTTTTCTCTCTCCGATTGTCATCAATGTTTTATGGACTTTGACTACGAGCAAGCGCAATCCAAGAGGTGATGCAAGGCTCAAAAAATTACTTACCATGTTAGAAAAACGATCCAAGGCGTATGATGCAGCCGGAGGTTTGCTATTGCAGTTGCCTTGGTTGCGATTCATTATGCCAGAAAATATAGGATACAATCTCATTCAAAACTTCAATAAGGAGTTGAATGAAATGTTCATGGAAATCCTAAATGAACACCAACTTAATTATTGCGACGATAAATCAACGGATGATCTCATGTACGCATATATCAGAGAATCGTTATCACACAAGGATGACCCGCACAATATTTATACCGACAACCAACTTACCATGGCAATCCTGGACGTTTTCATTGTCGGGTCTCAAACAACAAGCAATAAACTTAATCTAGTGCTTATGATGATGTTGATCAGGCCGAATATTCAGGAAAAAAATTATTAGCGAAATTGATACTCATCTGCCTGAAAATATTTTGCCCAAGCACCTCCATCAAGGCGGCTAAATTCTATGCAATCAAAAACTGCATCGGGGATTTGCCAGATTGCGAAATGTTTGTTTTGATTGCGCTCCCAAAGTGTGGACGCTTCACGAATTGACATTTACGAATGACAATCCATCGGACAATCAACGATGGCGAAACAGGATGAAGCGAATGTGGAGCGTAGGTGCATACCCAATGAACGGAACGCCAGTTGGGGGGGGGGGGGGGTGTCGCAAATGCAAGCCAGCACTGCAATCGAAAGTTTGATTGCCTCCAAGAGATAAATTAACGGCTCGCCGGTTCGAACCGAGCTGACGAGAAACCTGCAGGCAAAGGATGGGTCTTATTTTTTTGGTGGTCGAAGATCCCCAGCGGAGGATCTACAATAAGCGACCTGGTCCTGATCTTATTCCTCTCAGCTTTATGACAATTAATCGTGCCTTTCTCCATCATTTTCAATAAATCTCTCTCTAGCGGCATCTTTCTTTCTTACTGGAAATCTTCATATCTAATATCAGCCAGTAAGAAGAATGACAAACGGTGTATTCAAAATTACAGAGGCATTGCTATATTATCAGCCATTCCAAAGCTTTTTGAACAGAAACTTTGCAACAAGATCTCTCCTATTATAGGACCGCAGCTTAATAAAGAGCAGCACGGGTTCCAAAAAATAGATCTACCACCACCAATCTCCTCATTATTACATCCAGTATTCTATGTACAATAAGATGAAGAAGGGTCACTACATTGATGTAATATATACAGATTTTAGCAAAGTTTTTGACCGTGTAAATCATTAGATTCTGATAAATAAACTCCGTAATTATGGTATCACAGGCTGTTTACTCAGCTACTCTTAATTTGGAACCCTTTTTTTGATATCCACGCTGCCAGGTTAGAATCGGTTTAGAAACAGTTTCTTCTTTTTGCACAAAGATCCTCCTAGGAATTTCCACAGGCTGCGATTATATAGCTATCGGCTTCAAGTACTTAATATGGCATCACTAGATTCTAGGAGAATGCTGATATCTGCATGTCTAGCATTTGATATTCTGAGAGACAATAGTCAGAAATGATTAACGTGAGTACTTGCTTTTGAAGGTCTCACCTCACGGTCACCATTAGACTGAGATTGGTTTAAGCGCCAATCGTCGCCCCTAAGATCAGTTCCAGTTTACATTGAGGGAACTCTCCACTTTCATACTGGTAGATACGAGACTCAGCTGTATCTGACGCTTTAAGGTCAACGCCAACCGTTGTTTTCCACCAACAGCCACCACAATACCACAATCAATCAGCTGACCATCGGAAGATGAGGGCTCATTAGCTGCCCGTGGTACCTGAGTATACCTCCAGGGTTGAGGTTCGCAACTATGAATTGATCTTTATATTGAACAATCACAAAGCCACTATGTTTCGGATCAAGTTCCTGTCCTAGTATTTTTACTAAGCTATTCGGGTACCCCAGGAACGCCAGCCCTCGTCGGCTTCACTGGAATCGGAGACGACAACCCAACAATAGCAGTTGCACTCCTTTGAATTGCCAGATCAGTTCCGCCCTGGGGGGTCTGAGAGACAATATCAAGGTTAATTATATACAAAAAAAATACTTTGAATGAACCCCTTAGAATCACAAGACAATCACCAATACTTATCGCAGATCGCCATCACACTATCTATGTAGACAATGAGCCATTAAACAAATGTTATAAGGCATTCAACAAGTTTAGTAAATACTACTCCTCATCCATTTTCAAAGCCTTATATAAAACTAATATCCTGAAATCCCTTCATTCCTCAACATAATTGTACGTTAATTTATTGTACCTAAATTTAAGAAAAAAGTCATGTTTCTAATTTTTATATTTTTGTATTTTTTTTCATTGCAAGGATATATCTTGCTCGGCAAATAAATAAATAAATAATGCTCGGTGTAAGAAAGTTGGGGCGGTGGTGTAATGCGCAGTGTGTTCAGGTCACAGTTTTGTCATGCGTGACCTGAGATCACACAGGAATCGTCTTTAGAAGTTAATCATTCCTAGTAATGACTTTAGCTGCAGTATTGTTCTGGGCTTCGAGATCACCGATATGCCTTGTAGCTTTTCAGGTGAAGGTTTCAATCCACCAGATGAAATTGTATGGCCCGAAAATCACACTTCATGTAGTCCAAATTTGCACTTGTCAATGTTGATCGAGAGTCCGTATTGGCGCAGACGATCTAACGCCTCTGACACATGCTGTTGATAAGTTTGCTAGTTCAGAGAGAAAATTAATATGTCATCTACGTAGATGAATACGCTGCCGAGTCCCCTTACCATTCCGTGCATAAAGCTTTGGAAGGTCTGGTCGCACTGTGTGCTATTTGGACCGCTACCTTATACGGATCAAGTTCCGCTACTGCATCTCCAAGAGCGATAAGCATGGAGCGTCAGTTATTCTGAGGTAACAGATACACAAGCTAGTTGATAGCTCAGTAATGTCCATATACATGTCAGCGTTGGAAAATCGCATCTTCATATCCCCGCAGGAAGGAGAAAGTAACGATGACATAAAAACCATATTAAAGACAGTAAGAGATGCCGAACCGGTCTTGGAGCACGAGCCAAAGAAAATTAGGAACGATTGGTACGACGAAGAATGCAAGAGAGTGATAAAAAAAGAACCAAGTGCATAAAAAATACATCCAGCGACCAATTCGGGCCAAAGAAGAACAATACAAAAACCTTCGACGGCAAGCTAAAAAAAATTTGTTCAAGGACGACTGACTATCACCACCAAGATCCAATAGATAAACAAAAACATGACAATACATGAAGTCAGATCGGCATATGCCTCTATTGATCAAGAGAGACAACTTCAATTCATAAGCAAATCTTTTCAAAAGTCTATAAGGAGCAATCATAGGCAAATCAGTCGAAATTACAATTAGACTGCAATATTTCCAGAAGCTTTTCACAGCGTCGCCAACAACGGCTGAAGCAGTGAACATTTCAGAAGCTGAGCAAGAAGCCCCAGTCTCACCACCACCGAAATACAGGCAGCAGTACGGGATCTCAAGAAAAATAGGCCTCCTGGAATAGATGGAATACCAGCAGAACTGCTCCAGAGCGGCGGTCTCCATGTAAATAGCCTTCAGCATCGACTAATATGCAGAATATGGTCAGAACAGTTACCAGAAGACTGGCGAAAAAGTAGAATATGTCCTGCATATAAAGAGGGGGACCAATTAAGGTGTGAAAATTGTAGGGATATCGCTCTACTGTGCACATCTTATAAAATACTCTCAAAAATCATAGATAGAAAATTAAGGCCGTACTATGAAAGTATTAAAGAAGAGTATCAGGAGGGCTTTTAATGTCGATGGTCTACAAAAGACCAAATATTCTAAGTAACACAGGTGCTCGAAGAGTAGTGGGATCATAACATCGATGTCCACCAACTCTATGTAGACTTCAAGCAAGCATGCGACAGTGTCGACAGAAATGCACTGTGGAAATTAATGTTTAACTTTGGCATCCCAACAAAGCTTGTCTACATGGTCAGGGTCACGATGCCAAACACAGTGTCCCTAGTCAAGGTAAACGTTGAACTAACGGACAGCTTCATAATAGAATCAGGCTTAAAATAAGGTGATGGACTTGCCCTAATGCTCTTTAATATTGCGCTGAAACACGTCGCAGGAAGACACCAGCTGAAACTCCGAGTACGCTAATGTTCAAGTCCACACAATTGGTAGCATATGCATATGACGACAATATTCAATCCAATTTTAGAATCTGAAGTAAACTGAATTGGCCTACGAGTTAATGAAACAAAAATTGAATTCATGACACAAACAAAGACAAAACCTGTGCTATTATATGGAAGTGCAGCATGGACCCTGACGAGCGAATTCGAAAAGGCAGAGGACACATTGAGTGAAAAATACTTCAGAAAATCGACGGCCCAGTGAAACAAGCAACAGACCGGAAACTACGTTATATCAATGAGTAGGATGAACTATTTGACGATCCACGTATTTCTTCTTATGTAAAGGTACGTAAATGGAATGGGCAGGCTATGTAGAAAGAATAGAAGAAAAATGGCTACCCAAAAAAACATTAACAGATAGAACACAAGGTAGACGTCTAGCGAGAAGGCCGAGGACTCGATGGGAAGACACGATAGAAGTTGACAGCAGATCCTTCTTGGGAGGAAACAACTGGTGGGCAAGGTCGCGGAACCGTGATGATTGAAGGAGATTAATCGTGGAGGCCAAAGCCCGGCTTGCGCTGTTGCATCATACGAGGCGTGACAATTAAGTAATAAGACTAATTTGATCACCGCGCTTGTGGTAAGCCTTCAACCTTGAAATTCCTTTCCCCTTCCCCGGCATCCTTCCCCTCTTCATTCATATATTTATCATTGCTCTAGCTTGTTTAGTTTGCCTGCTGCGTCGTGTTGAGTAGACGTGTGTTGGTGGTGCTAGACACGGAAATGGAGAACCGAAATCAAGAGCAATGCGTCGCGATAAAATTTTGCGCCAGATTGGGCGAAACAGCTTCGGAAACGTACGCAAAAATTGTCAAAGTGCATGGTGATAGTGCTCTTAGTCGTGACCAGGTGTTTCGATGGCATAAAGAGTTTAAGGAGGGGCTTGAAAGCGTGGAAGACGAGGCACGGAGCGGGAGACCAGTCGAGGTACGGACTGATGCGAATTGCCCTTTTTTGATAGCCGTGGAATCGTCCACAAATAATTTGTTCCATCGGGGCAAACCATAAATCAAGTCTACTATCGCCAAGTACCCGAAAGATTGCGAAAACGAGTCAACAGGGTGCGCCCAGACAACGCTTGTTTCTGTATCCTTCATCACGACAACGTGCCGTGTCACATCGCTCTTAGCGTGTCCCAGTATTTGGCCTTTGAAGGGATGGTCGTGTTGCAACAGCTGCCTTATTCGCCCGATATGTCACCCTGTGAGTTTTTTTTGTTCCCTAGAACAAAATCGGTGGTCAAAGGAACCCATTTTGAGTCGATGACGGACATCCAGGCGGTCGTGACGAGGGTACTCCCGGATATCCCAGTCGAAGCGTTCCAGAAATGTTACGAACCATGGAAAATGCGCTGAAATCGTTGTATAGCTGCCCAAGGGAACTTCTTTGATGGGGACGGCAGAGTTGTAGAATAATTTTCAAATATACGGTTTTCATGGAATTAGTCTCATTTCTTAATTGTCACCCCTCGTAGATGATAGGATTTCAACTGAAAGTTAATTCTGCAAAAACTGCCTATAAGAGCAAAGACAAGTTGAGTAGCCAGGAGAGTGTACTGCTGTGGGGATGATATTGTGGTTCTAGTAAGTGAAAGCCTATTTCGACAAAGCTAACTTAGCCTTAGTTTGTAAATGGATGAAGTGGGGGTCGAGTCAGAACAAACAGTTTCACAGAAGTGCTCGTCGAACCAAGCTTACAGACGAACATGAAACTGACAAGGTTGCAGTAGGTGTATTGCCTGTCGAACGACTCGTGGCTAACGTAGGGAATGGTGCAAGGGCAGATATGAGGAGCACTGCAAATCGCATCTATGTATTGAATTATCTCTGTGTAGGCGGTGTTGGGCATCGAAAGGGTGATATTCATCCCTTTTTTTTGCTAGAGATCGCAGAAATGTCTACCTGGGTGGAAAATAATGTGAGGAGATACATATGTCACTCAGCGACTGGCAATAATTCCCTGAACTGAGGGCATGGCTCAATTGATGGCATGGTGAAACTGACTTTTAGCACACCCAGCTCTTGAGCGTGCACTGGTGTTTTTAGTCTTACCAGGGTGGTAAATCACGATCTCTCACCCGTATATTTGCACAAAAGAGATAAATGACTACACATGGACATGGAAAAAGGATGGCGCTGTTATCTCTTTAATCCTTAAGCCTACAGTATGGAGCCACGCTCTTGGAATATTTAAAAGGCCAAGAATGATAAGCACGAGTCATTGCCGTGGTCTGTTGGCTGGAAATCGCTAGAAGGGTAAGAGCCTCCAAACTTTTCTCATGTATATCTTTGAATAGTAAATTATATCTTTGAATAGTAAATTCAAGCACAAAATAGCTTTGTCAGGATCTCGAGCATCTGTGTTTGGGCGTTTTTGTGGACAATAGGTCAAGGGGCTACGGAAATAAGAGAACTCTTTCCTCAGAGATGTTTAGCCGTGTTGAAAAATGCAACCATGTAGCACATTACGTTAGGACAACGGTTATGCACGAGCACTCGAAGGCAATCAGGATGGAGGAGTTTTTTTTCCAGAATCTCTCTGCCTTGTTTTCTTTCCACTGGAAAAGCAATTTCTTTAATTCAATGGCATCTTAAAGCGTAGCGAAACATCGCTTAGTCCAAAGAAATATATCAAATGGTTCCAGGCTAGGTGCTCAGATTGACAGGAAAAGTAAGAAGTCTAAAAGCTTTGCACATCTGGATGTCTTACACATAGTTTTGCATGACAAAAGTGATGAATGAATCTTCAATCTGATTAACTTGCTGATCGTTTTCATAAAATATAGGTCAAGGTTAGCAATAAGCTAATGTATGCAATCATGATGCCATTTTGATTTAACGATTTGCTTCTATTACGTTTTCTATGCTATGTGGGGCATAAAAAAGGACTAGATTCAACCCGGACTCAACCACATTTTTGTGTACCTGGATGGTATTTTACTAGTGAACTCACCAGATCATCAGCCTGCTTAGCATCACAATGCATAAGTTTCGGATTATCTCAGGAAAAATGGTCCCATAATTAACGTAGACAAATGTCTACTTGATCAAAAGAAAGTTCACCTTAGAGGATAGACTATTTCATCAAATATATTGAAAATTTGACCTGAATACAAAGCAAGAATATCCATGATTCTAAGGCACAAAACTGTCAAACAACTCGAGTCCTTCTTGGGCATTCTCAATTAATAAGTTAAATTAGAGGCTACTTTTCACTGCAGCGCAAAACACTACCGGTCTGGGTGAAGCCAGTTTGAGAGACAGATTTTTGCAGAGCTTTGCCAAATTTTGGGGATAAATTATCTGCTGATACCATAACAGCTTGCTACAAATGAAATCATTGCGCGATGACACTGAATGATAAAAGTTGCAATCCGTTGCCACGACGGCCTGTTGTATTTTTGGGACTACGTACCGCGTTAAAAGAAGACATCAACGTTATGCCCGCTGATATGGTAGACGGAACCAGGTTACAGCTACGGAAAGAGTTTTTTACCTCGTCACAGCTAACCATCAACGAAATCCAATTCGTGTAAGATCTCAGATCTCCCGTGACAAAATCGCAACCACGAGATACTTTGCATCACATAATCACCCCGACTTCCATGCACAAAATTCATGTACCAGTGACGGTGTTCTCGTACAAAATAAGAAGGCAAAATCATCATTCACATCCTATACTCTCGGTTGTGAGCAAAAAGGTTAAATATTTTAAAGGTCGAAATTTGTTTGAGGTAGAGAGGTGAGGGCACTTAGGCCCGCAGTATATGATTTTGGAACACCTCCCCTTCAATCTGGTAACCTAGCCTGGAGTCATTTGACACATTATTCCGGGGTAAACCTGGTTTTTCTATGCGCTTATCCCTTTTCTAGCGAAAGGAAAAATAGGAGAGGGATTTCTTGAAAATAGACCCCTCCAGGCGTTCAAATATGGGACTACCGGAACGTAATGTGTCTCACAGTTACATTTTTCAACCGATCTGAGCATCTCTGCACTTAGGCTATTTGGGGCAGGGTTTCCCATCTTTGCGTATTTATGAGTTGCCATCATCCACATCTCCTGCGCAATATATGCAATAAGGAGACTGGGCCTTACCAATCTTGTGCAGACAAGATTGAAAATATATAAATGTTGGACATTGGTATCGCTAAAGTGCAGTCTACATCACTATATTAGAGACTTTGAAATTATAAAATGATTTTCTAGTTGATAGCGCATTTAATGAATCACAATCTAAGAACCATAGGAAAACCACTAGTTGTATAAAAACTCCAAAAAATGCAATTGGCTAGCCACGTTGGAAGAGGAGCATTCATATCTAGGCCAGCCGGAAAACGACAAGAGTGTTCGGATGACTAAATAAATGCTAATTGTAGATTGACTCTAGGAGTACCGAGAACGATTGGGGGTACTGTATGCAGAAGACCAATGCTCGACATCCATCGTTTTTTAAAATCGCAGAGCCCTTTCAGCTAATTTTGGATTATTTGAGTTTCATTCTTTTAATGCTATACAGATTGAGATAAAAACTTGGACACAATAAGCATATAACTAGGGCTGTAAGCTTCCTCGAGCAATGCTTTACATTTTGAACTCTGCCAAATCATTCTTACAGAAGAAGAATACAACACAATCAAAGGAATATGCCTCAAAACATTAACGAAACTTTTCCATTTCGGTTCATTTTGTAGATCAATCATCAAAAGTCTTAGCATGCTTAGCCAAATATCTTCCAGCAGCTTTTTCGACGTTTTCTAATAAATTACTTAGTAGCTTCTAATTTCAAAGGCAACTATGCCTTGCTTTGTGAAAACGCAAACAGCATGAAACGAATTCCCTTCATCCTTATTTCGCTCGGCGAAATTAGTAATAAATCTTTCCACCACAAACGTAACGAAATGAAAGAACTCCGTTGAAAAGACAACATTCCTCAGCAACATACGCAAACCCCACGCTACCATTTAAACTCCATCTGGGTCAAACAGGGTACACTGAATAATGACTCCCATTGAATTTTCGAGGGTGGCACAACAACTCCTCTGACATAAATCCATAGTGGTGAACGTGCCTTCTTAATAGAGTGTTTTGATAATAATTTCGATGTGTTTCCCAACTCCGTTGAGGGGATTTCGTCTCCGGTGTCGTAAATTGAAATGAATTCGCCCTCTTATCCAATCTAAGAGCTCTTCAAACACTGTGTTCTTGTACGTGCGTGAGAATATTGTACATATGTATCCTATTATTGGCTCAGACACCCTAAAAGCTGAAAGAAACTTTCCAACATCCTTTTTCCGACCCAGTTATTACTTATGTATTGCAGAATATGTGGAGCAACAGTTTGCCGCTACCTTTGTTGGCTTTTAGCACTCAACCGAACACATGAGGTTCCAAGTCATCTTGTATTTGTGGTTATGTCGAGGAACTTGCAGTGGGGTCAGAGATATTCAACATTTAATACACGGGTGCTTCGGTGATTAGTTGTTCTAGATATTGCCACTTGGAAATGTATTATTCTAATTTAAGGGGAAATTTAAATTTACTATAAGTACACCATAATTTTCGACGTTTCTCAGTAATCAAGGAGATCTTGGAATTTTCAGAACATTGCTCAACGGTCCAAAATGGTGGGGTATAAAAAGTTTTTTATGAAAACTATGGGTCCTACTGGAAAGTTTATTGATGACGTGAGTCGCAAGTTGTTACGTAGCAGCTGAATCGTTATATCAAAGACGTAAATAAATAAGAAAAATCTTTTAGCTAGTTAGGCGAAGGTCCAAATAAAATCATTAGTAACAAACAAGGTAACCGCCATAAATATTTTACGTACATATTTTAAAAATCCATACTATTAATAGATACCAATGCTATAAAAAATTCAAAACAATTACAATTTACAAACTAATTACATAATAGATACAAAACCAATACAGTTTAAAAATTTATTTGACTATCAAAAACCAAATAGAAAGATAGATACAAAACAATTACAATTTACAAACTCATTATATAATAGATACAAAACATTTACAAACCTAAAAAATCATAATACTATCAAAAACCGTTAATTACTCGTATATCAATATCGAATACTGTATAGAGAAACAAATCTAATTATAAGCAAAATTAACTAAAAAACAAGCATACAAACATAAAAAAAAAAAATATGCTGAAGCATATCCCACGACCATCGTATCAAAAGTAAAACGACACCTAATGTACGTCATAGCGATGCGATTCAAGGTCACGGAAGCCCAACAGCCCCAAGGACGAGGAATACGGAATTAACAGATCATGCATTTAGACACACATTAGCGATGATATGCAGTTGAAAATTTGATCATCACAAACGCGTTAGCAGGATGAATGTTTACGTTCCGGAATAAAAATAAAACCATGCATTTGAACATGCAATTTGATCCCCGCAAGCGTTTAGTGGACTATGGTTAGTAGTTCTACGGAGGGAGAAAATTGAATTGATGAAAATACAAGTTCAACATTTCTCCTGATTGAATTATTGGATTCTGTTTAATGAAGAAAATTGAATTGAAGAAAATGAAAGTTCAGCATTTTACCTGATTGAATTATTGAACTCTTTTCAACGAAAATAATTGGATTGAAGCAAATTCAAGTACAGCATTTTAAATAGCATAGGGCACGAAACTCTGTTCACAAAGGAAAATTGATTGACAAAAATACACGGCCAGCAGAAATAAAAGGCGGAATTCTGATCGATCGGGGAAAAGATCAATATCCCTGATCGACAGCGTCAGCACTTTACGTGTAGAAAATCACACGGAGCAAAGCAATCGCTCTCTGTATTTTCCCAGCAAGCAAAAACATAAGTCGGCACCTCGGCTTTGGCCTGGCTACATTCAACTTTGACTAAATAGGGTCTCTCGGCTTGCACCTGCCTTTCATAATGGATTTATGAATTGTAATTAATTTGTATCTATTATATAATAAGTTTGTCAACTGGTATTGTTTTGAATCTATCTTTCTATGCGGTTTTTGATAGTATAATGAATTTTTAAATTGTAATTGCTTTGCAGCTGTTATTGTATCTATTATATAATTAGTTTGTAAATTGTAATTGTTTTGAATCTATCTTTCCATGCAGTTTTTGATAGTGTTGATGCCCACAACAGTAGACTCCGGATCTAATTACTCCTAAATTGTAATGCGCGGGTTTCTAAAAGGGAAAAGAAGAACAAGTGTGTTCGAATAGAAGTGGAATCTGTGAATTTCAGTCGTTGAAGGATTACTTATTGAAGTAGCCGAAGTTAAAAACAAGGGAGGAGTATCGGGGCCAAAACAAAGGAGTTCCGGCGCATAACATTTGGAGGCTCCGGCGTTGATGTGTTTTTTATGCGCGTCTGCTTCGTGTCATGCGATACCCTCTGTGTGTGCTTGTGCTGTGAATCGATTGTCGAAGTTGGCGGAAAAACAAAAATCGTTGTCCACAGAATTGGACGCGATCATCCACAATTATAAGAAGGACCCAACGGCTCGGAAACAAAGAGCCGATTACTATCAGGAGCAACTACGCCGGCTGGAGTCCGTGTGAGATGAATTCGAAGGAGTCGACAACCAAATCCGGGCATTACCAGAGGTGTCACCATCCTACCCATATTCCACAAGCCAGCTGTACGACACCACGCAGTCCAATTTTATCGAGTTTCAGCAGCATTTCTCCGCGAGGATGATGGTCTTGAGAGGTACCAAGGAGGATACTGGGGTTCTGTTGGATCATTTGAGCGCACGCTCCAAGGAAGATACCAGCCAATCTGGGACAACAGATGTTCCGTCTCACAGCGATCCAGTTGTCACGAAGATACTACGAAGATACAAAGTGGTGGCAGATGCCCTGTTCCGATTGGCCTCGCGTTTGGATAACCCGAAGCGTTCGCGCCAATTGTACAAGGCCAGAATCCTGTCGCTTGAAAAAACTGGCTTAATTAGAAGAGCAAAATTACCAGCTGTGTCATTTGGCAGACGACCCAGAAGAACTTGGATTCAGCCACGAACGACACACCAATTTGGAGGAAGTGGTTCAGGACAATCTGATCCATCTGGAAGCTGCGGTGAAGGATTTTGACGCCATAACTCCTACACCCACTACGACATCAGCGAACCCTAGTCTACGCCTACCTAAAATCACCATACCAAAGTTTGAGGGTGATTACCTACGATGGAAGCATTTTAGAAAATTCTTTGAACATATGGCACATAATCAGCTCATCTTGAAATGCCAGAAGTTGTGGTACCTTAAACTTTGTCTCACCGGAGAAACGAAACAACTAGTCATCAACTTCTCTCTCTCGGAGGAGAATTGCGAAGCGGTGTAGACTACATTAAAAGAACGGTACGATAACTGACGACTCTAGGTCGCTGCACTCATTGAAAGGCTGCTGGGACAGCTCCCCCACGCGAACGAGAAGCCTTCAGCCGCAGCCATAAAATCCCTGCCTGGGGAGCCTGAATGAAGCTGCAAGCGAGTGCGATCCATTGCTCCAGCACTTATTGCTGAAAAAGGTGGATGCAATCACACGCGAATTGTATGAGCAAACACTAGCTAGCTCACGGGAGATGCCTCCTCTGAAGGGTTTCTTGAGTTTTTTAGAAGTGCGCTTCCAGGCCCTCGAAACACTTGGACACCAGCCAAAGGGACACAAAAACCATCGAAAAGGTAGGACCAAAACTACAGTGGCTACAGTTGCAAAGTCTTCATGCCTCATGTGCCAGCAGGCACCTCCGCTATACTATTGCGCAGCATTCCTACAGCTCACCGCCACCAAATGGCTCAGTTTTGTCTGGTCCAAGGGACTGTGTGTCAACTGCTTGCACGATGGCCACAAAGCCACTGAGTGCCCTTCCAAGAAGTGCAAAGAATGTGCCAAGGCTCACAATAGCCTGCTGCATTTAAGCAGAGTGACCAAGTCAAAGCCGGGCAGCGTAACAAGCCCGAATACGACCGTACACAAACGGAGTGAGGATCTGCCAAGCGAAGCACCAGCGCTCTCTTTGACTACAGTATCCAAGCCACTCCAAAGGCAATTTTTACTCCTGAGCAAAGCCGTTGTCAGGTTAACCAGCAGCAAAGGCAACACCACGGAGTGGTAAGCTGTGCTAGATCCAGGCTCCCAAATCAACTTGATAGCTACGCATACAGTACGCAAACTGAGCCTGCATACTACGCCTGCGTCAAACTTCATTGAGAAGGTCGGGGGAACAACATCGAGAGTGCAAGAAAAAGTGAACACTGTCTACAGTCCCGAATAACTGGATACGCCACGCAAATGGGAGCAAACGTGTTGGATAAGATAATTTCACCGCAACCTATCCCACCCAAAAAAACATTAAGCTGGCAGATCCCAACTTTCACAAAACCGATTGAATCGAGCTACTATTGAGCGCCACACATTTTTATGGCATTTTGGCCATTGAGCAAATGAAGTTGGGCCCAGAACTTCCGGTGCTCCACAACACGCTACTTGGATGGATTGTAGCAGGAAAGATGGGCACTCTGCAACCAGCCCCAGTGGCCTGTGGAATCGTGGCGGAGGAGCCTAATTTGTGTGAGACCATCAAGCGTTTTTAAGAAGTGGAGGAGGTTCCAGACTCAAAATTTACCTTGAGCGTGCGAAGGATAGTTCATCTAGAGAACGCAGCGACTGCGCGATGGCCACTTCGTAGTTTGACTTCCCTTCAGTAATGATCCCGGAAAACTGGGCAAATCGAAGAATATTGCCAGTGCAACACGCAGATTCTTCGCAACTAAACGCAGGCTGGAGAGGGATCCCGAACTGAAGCTTGAGTACACGAATTTCATGGACGTGTACGAACGCCTGGGGTACACGGAGGAGATAAACTGGCAACCGAACGAGAGAGCACTTTTTTTCTACCACATCATTGCGTGCTGAAGCCGGGTAGTAGTACCACCAGATTACGAGTGGTCTTCGATGCCTTCAGCAAGACCTCCACGAGCATTTCCTTGAACGACATCTGGCAGACCAGACACACTGTTCGAGATGACTTGTTCGCCATCCTATTGCGCTTCCCTCTGCCACGCTTTCTCTTCACAGCCGACATTAAAAAGACGTATCGGCTAGTTATGCTTCACCCGTATAATCGAAAGTTCCAGATTTTGGTCTGGAGAGTCAGCCAATCACACCCATTACGATATTATCGTTTGAAAACCGTGACGTTGGCACGACGTGTGCCCCCTATTCGGCAATCAAATATCTTTAGGGTCTGGCACAGGAAGAGCAACACCCAGCAACCCTGGGCAGCAGCGCGTTACAGCATGGTTTTTACATGGATGACGTCATGACCGAGGCAGACAACTTGGCTGTGGCCATCCAAAAACAGGAAGAGCTACGCAGGATTCTCGCTGGTACGTGCATGTATTTGCGCAAATGGTGTGCAAATCACCCACGCCTTCTGCAGCAGATCGATGTCGATGACCAGGAGGTCCACTTGGACTTCAGTAGTCTATCGGAGGACTATGCTAAAACTTTGGGAGTGATTTGGCTCCCGAAGGCTGACGAGTTCCAGATCCACATTAATTTGGATCTCACCGCATCCAAGCTAACCAAAAGGACGATCGCGTCAAACATTGCCTGGATGTTTGACCCGTTGAGCATTTCAGTCCCGGTTCTTGTTACGACCAAGCTTTGCAGCCTTGCCGACCAGAATGCACACTTAATGGTTTGAGTTCCGCAATGGCTTGCCATCGTTGCAGAGTGTGCGTTTTCCACGACACGTCAGCGTTCACGAGAAGCTACCGTGGCAGAGGTACGCGGCCTCAGAACGAGCAAATTGCCACATCTTGCTATTTTACTACCAAGGCCGTCCATCTGGAATAGGTGAGCAATCTGAGTATCGAAACTTTCATCGGTGCGCTGAGGCGATTCACTGGGAGACGGGGCCACTACAGGAATATGTACTGCGACAATGCCACCAACTTTGTGGATGCACACAATCAACTGCGCGAATTATCTCCATCACTTCATTCGGCAGAGGCTCAACACAGGGTGATCGGCTCCTGTAGTACCCGAGGAATAGAATTCCACTTCATCTCACCTCACCTCACACCCCTCAGTTTGGTGAACTGTGGGAGGCGGCAGTTAAGTCAGCCAAGAAGTTGCTCCATCGAGGCGCTTCATCGGCCACACTCACTTATGAAGAGCTACAAACACTGCTGATCAAGGTGGCAGCCATCCTCAACCCCAGACCGTTGACTCCAATGTCAGACGACCCAACAATCTTGCAGTGTTGAAACCGGGAAATTTGCTCTTTGGGGAACCCCTGACAGCCATGGTAGCCGGACAGGCGGAGCCTGTCACTGGTGGGCTTCACACTCGCTAGAAACTGGTAAACTATCTGAAAGGCGAGTTTTGGCGTCAATGGTCACGCGAATATCTGACCCAGCCTTACATCACGTCAAGTGGTGACAGATGCAACCAAATGTGACTCCCGGAACAATCGTCATTATCAAGGAAGACAACATGCTGACCCTAAAATGGCCCCTCCGACGAATCTTACAAACGCACAAAAGTGTTGACGGCTTTGTTAGAGTCACCGACGTGAAGACTGCCACGGGAATCGTGAAAAGGCCGATCCATCGACTTTCTCCACTACCAGTGCAGGAGAGTACTACATCCTTAGCGAACTGGATGCCCAAACCTCCCCTGGGGTCCAGCATCAAGCATCTGACCCAGCAATCACCGCAGTGGGCTTCGTTCCAGAGGAAAGAGGACGGCCCTACTATTGCTCCTGCTAGTATGCCTGCTAATCCTTTTAGCAGTGACAATTTCCATCATATTATCTGGCAGCTCAAAATGTGCAGAACTCAAGTCTGAGCATCATTACGACTGCTTACAAAGCTTCTATGCCCCGTCGAAAGCCCCGGCACTGCAAGCCCCCAGTGCCTTGGCGGTCAACTGAAATCGCTGAAAAACGGAGGGAGTGTCACAAGCTTCGGCGTAAGGCCCAACGGGCACGGAACCATGACGAGGCAAGCATATAAGACGGCCAGGTAATGCCTTCGCAAATTGATCAACAACAGCAAGGCTCGCTGCTGGCAAGATCTAGGGACAATGTGAACAAGGAACCGTGGGGCCTTGGCTAAAAGCTAGTTATGCGGAATTTTGGTTCCCTTCGGAAGCCTTGTATACATGATGCGGAAAAGATGGAAGAGATAGTGCGGACACTATTCCCCACTCATCCCGTGCGTGTTGACGCTGTCCATGGTGAAACAGCAATCAAGTGTCCACTCTTAACACAGCCGGAGCTGGAAGAGGCAATCCTTTCATTGCAAGCAAGGAAGGCTCCAGGTCCGGATGGTGTTCCGGCTGAGGTGTTGCGGCTTGTCTATCACCATTGTTCTGCTCAGCACATTCAACGCTTGCCTTCAGGATGGGGTTTTCCCGGTACAATGGAAGATGATGAGGCTCGTGCTGATCAGCAAGGGGAAGGGAAATCCCGAATCGCCGTCTGTAAAACTCCTATTATGCATGCCAGATACAGCTGGGAAAGCGCTAGAGAAACTCATCAAGGGAAGACTCACTGATGCGATTCGTGCTGATGGGGACCTATCTTCTCGGCAGTACGGCTTTAGAGCAGGACGTTCTACCATTGATGCGATTGCAGAGGTGGTGAACGCGGTTCAAAAGGCAGAGGCATATAGTCGCACCAAGCGACGGATCGTCCTGTTGTTGACACTCGACGTCAGGAACGCCTTCAACTCCGCTAGATGGGTGGATATTCTGGATATGCTGGAAAACCCTTTCCAAGTTCTAGAATATCTAATGCGGCTTTTGAGGAACTACCTAAAGGACCGAAGCCTGCTCTACGATACGGCATCGAGCCGACAAATAATGGGAATCACATCGGGTGTTGCCCAAGGATCTATCGTTGGTCCAGACCCGTGGAACGTGTCTTACGACGGGCTACTGAGACTAGAGATGCCAGATGAGTCGCGCTTGGTCGAGTATGCGGATGATGTTGCGGCTCTGGTCGCTGGAGGCACCGTTGAACAAGCGCAACTTAGGCTAGGTATGATAATGAGCCGAGTGAGGGACTAGATGACTGCTTGTTGGTTTAGTTTACCATTGGAGAAAACCGAAGTGGTCATCTTGACGAAAAAGAGAATCCCTAGATTAAGGATGATCAGTATTTGCGACTTACGAAATGAATCGAAGCCATCGGTGAAGTACCTGGGGCTGTTATGCTATATAGGAATGTCGACAATCGTTTAAGCATTCGCACTCCGCCAAGTGTTATACGGTCAAGCACATACGCCCATTGTCATCAAAACATGTACTTGTCGCCCAACGGCAAGCGAAAAGACTTCATAATTCGCTTTACATAAGCCATAACATTAGCGACGACGACGACTATGTACATGAGAAGCTTCGGGGTGTGCTTCCAGTGGAGTGACACTGTGGAGAGAACAGAAAAGCTAAACAAAAGCTTTTCCTCGCCTGATTTCTCCAATTCGGCCAATTCGCCGCAAAGTTTCACCATGCGAGTAAGTGAGACGGAGCGGGGAGGAAGAAGCTTTCGTGGAACGAGAGCGCACGTTTCGACTACTCAGCGAATTTAGGGCGAATTGAGGCCGCAGAATCGTTTAAAAGCAATTGATCGAGCGAGAAGCGGCGAGTAGTGACTACAACAGAAAAGCGGTGTTCGAGCCAGTCGGCGTGTAATCCGTTCGTACTTTCGAAAGTTTTGTTCCGGTGCAACTGCGGAATATCTTCGATAATTAGTTAGATGGTGAGGTGTAGGCTTGAGCCGCGAACCTCATTCGGCTTGAGGGCGTTTAACGCTGTGTAGCCACCATCAACTAACTCTACTTTCTTCTAGCCATCTTGCGTCCGTGAAGACACCGCCAGACGCACGGGTGAAGCGTGCAAGGCGAGCAAGGCGTATAGAGTGGAGTCGTGCCCAGGAGAATAGGAGCACCCCAGCAAGACCAACGCTCGCCAGCGAGTGTATCCCGACCTATCGAGTGGCAGCCGGAGTAACCGCAGCAAGCAATCCAGGTGCACGCCATCGTTCGCCCAAGAAAAGTCTTGAGGAGGCACTCCGGGAAAACACCAGGGCAGGCCCACGGCCCATCACCCGTGAGGAGTACTTGGCCAGATTGAAGGCGCCGCTGGACACCTCCGTCCGAGAAGTCAACAACGAGCGAAGGCGCGGCGGTCGACGGGAGCAGTTACGGCAGCAGCTCCACGAATACAGGCGGCTCGCACGCATCTCGACCTCCATAGCGGAGCGGACCAAGTGGCAGCAGAAGGTGACGGAGCTGCGGCGCTTCATCAAGAAGGAGGTGTAGGATCGTCTACGCGCAACTAAGCGCGTCCAAGCAATTGTAAAAAACAAATAAATATTAATTGAATTAGAACTGGGTGTTTCCTTTTGGCAAATGAATAGAGTTTGAGGCAGTTAAGTTAAGCTGTAGGTGGCGAGGCCGAGTATTGCTCAAAGTACCAGAACAGGACATGCCGGAAAAGGCTGGGAGGATCCTGTGAGGTATAAAATATTTAATCTAACAGGGCTACTGATCGACTCGAAGATGAGTTTCTCTGAGCAAATCAAGGCAACGGTGGAGAAGGCTGCTTCGGGAGTATCTGGTCTGAGTCGACTAATGGCCAACGCAGGGGGACCCAGCCCATCAAGAAGATGCCTCTTGATGAGTGCTGTAGGCTCGACGCTGCTGTACAGAGCAGAAGTATGGGGCAACGCTCTCAGTAAGGAGGTTTACCGAAAACGCCTGGTACGGGAACAGAGAAGAGGAGCGCTAAGGATTGCACCTTCGTATTTGAAAGTCTCTGATTCGGCGGTAAAAGTCACTGCAGGCGTGATAACTGTCGGTCTCCTAGCTAGAGAGCGCCACTTTGTTTATCTGCGTTGAAATGAGGATGCGAAGGAGATGGTTGTCCGCAAGGAAAGACAGCACTCGCTCAACGATTGGCAGCAGATTTGGGTCAATTGCACGAAGGGAAGGTAGACTGCAGGCCTCATCCCGGATATGAGACGGTGGCTAAATCAAAGGCATGGTGAGACTGACTTCTTTGTGACCCAGTTTTTGAGCGGGCATGGATGTTTTCAGTTTTACCTGCACAAGATTGGTAAGTCACGGTCCCCCGATTGTCGCTTTTGCCCAGGAGAGGAAGACAATGCCTGCCACACATTTTTTGCGTGCATAAAATGGGACAGGCTGCAAATGGCCTTCTACAGGGAGACGGGAAAGCCCATCCCGATAATAAAGTCGCGGTGATGCTCGAATCGGTTGACAAACGGAACCAGGTGGCACATTATGTTCGAGCAGTCCTAAAAGATAAAAGGAGCACAAAGCAGACTTTTTTCGTCTCTCCTCCCGCTAGAGGAGATATTCCCCAGCTTGAAGGCGCCTGACGACGCAACAAAACGAGACCTGGCCCGAAGTAATGTGTCAAACGGCTCCAGGCTAAGTTCTCAGGTTGACAGGGGAGGTGTTTAGCGGGTAGTCCAGTCGGCTTCTGTTGGACATGGGAGTCCCACACTCTGTGCGTTAATGGGCGCACTACCACAAAAAAAAAATACGTCTGTTAAGATGGGAGCCAGCTATTTGTCGAGGGTCCTCGTGAAATTTTTCGCCACAGACGCCTTTTGAGGCCAATCGATGATAAATTTTTGTAGCGGGCTGGTCTTCGCTGAATATGCCTTTGAGATATGACATCGATCGGTTAATTTGATCAAGAAATGATCTGAATTACAATTGGCTCGTCGTTATGTACGGATGTCAAGTATGCTCGAGGCTCAACGTTGTTGAGTCAGAACATGATAAATCTGGTTTTGTGTGTTGCTATTCGTTGATACCCAGGCCATCTTATGGATGCGTTGATATGGAAAGCAAGTCGAACGCATGACTAGATTTCTGCTACATGTTAAAATCGATTAGTTGCTGGCCGCTGTCATTTGTTTCATCGTGGAGGCTAGTCGTTCCCCGATGAGATAGCTCATTGCCAACCTTTGCGTTAAAACCATCCAGAATTATTTTTGTGTCGTTTGCGGGCAATGAGTCGACTAGTCTTTCCAGGTGATTGTAGAACGTGCGGATCCTAAAAATGGTAAACAGTGAGGTTGTATGCTAAGAAAGGGATTTCTATGGACGGCATTTCCTATTTTATGTGCAAATTTTATGTCAACCAGATAGCAAGATGAAAACACCGTATTCAACGCAGGCTCATATTTTCCTTATCAGCGATTTCTGTTACAATACACAATAGTAACCACATTTTAAGATTGTTATTAATTTTACATAGATGCTCTTTCCGGCCTTTGTATTAAAAAACCTGTTTCCGTTTGGATGGTCTTTCCAAACATTTAATTATAATAAAGTCACTCCTAGTATGTTATTGCCAAAGAATTGTGAATAATATTTAAACAAATCTCTAAGCTGATATTATGAAATCAAATCAATTTGTAATTATAAATCCTACGTATCTGCTAAGCAATATTTTTGCGATAATATCTTATCAAATGTCATTGAAGTTCTGCAGTTACTTTATATTCTACTCCGTCTTTCACTTGTTATTGTCTCCTTCAAGGCTGGCTTGAAAGGTTATTCTTTTCAGGCTTTTGTACCACTTACCAAACCCTATTGAGATCGGTTTTGTCTGTCCGTCCGTCTGTATATCATTAAAGTTTTCACCGAAACTATAGCAGCTACAGACCTCAAACTTCGCAGGTGGATCAGCAGTGATGACCCCTTGAAAATTTGGTATCAATGAATTTCCAATTTTTAAAAAGGGGTCCCTCCATGAGGGAAGGAGTGCCACAACAATTTTGTTACCCAAAGGTAGACATGTGGGGTGTAAACTGAAAGGCTTTGATGAGCCCTTTCCAAAACGGATCTTAAAACAATGTAACCATTTCATATTTGCCCCAATAAAATTGTATGCATACCTTGAAACTCGACGAAATTATTTAAGCAGTCTTAAGGAAGGTCTAATATTTTGTTAGTTGGAAGAAATCGAATCATATTTACGGATGTTATATTGAAATTTCTCTGATTTTAACAACAACAATACACGATTCTTATGATCTATGGACAGTGCAGTTTTGATTTGGGTTTCTAAAAATTTTCAGACAAGATGAATAACATAAATTGTTATGGGAATCCACGATGTAATGGATTTTTATTACATTGCAACAAAATAGATTAACAATAGATCAACAATCGATTTTCTTTTAAACTTGTAGATCTCTTTGACGTGTCTCTCGACTTAATTCGTTGTCGGTAACTGTCCGTCGTAAGTCGAGTGCAAAACTCTTCTGAAAGGAGCGTTGATTGGTCTGCCCAACTTCCTCATCAAAGCATTAACTGCATGAGCGCATCGTTAATTTTTTTTTCTCTCAATCCAAGGACTTTACTCATTAGAAAAATTGATAGAAAATCACGTCACGATAGAAGCGATGTATCTTTCCCATGGAATTCATTCACTTTAGTCACCCCACGACTTGCCTAATTGCAAGCGTCTCGGTCAAGCAAAAGATATAACTTTCTTGACTTTGCTCTTCTGCGAAGGCGAAAGGTTGTAGCTTGAGGGTAAATTCATTCAACGATTATAATTACATGAGAGTTGGATGGAATAGGCCAAACGAAGTTGAGAACAGAACAGTTAAGGTAAAGCGATGCCAAAAGAATGGATTACTGGGTTAAATTAGCGATAGGGAGAGTGAATGAAGAAAGATGCCTTAGGTCATTGGGCTTAAATTAATTTTGTGGCTCCTTCCTAAGCTTTCGGGAAGATATTTCACTTAATTAAGCTCTAAGGGTGGATATTGTGTCAAGGTTTCAATGGTCTCTTGCGGCTACGAGTTACGTTAAAACGTAGGTATCGCAGTGATGAATGCGAATGGCGATCTGGAATTTGATGCATTTTTGTTGAAATAAGCATGATTACGAGTATAGTTGATACTTAAGCAGTTAATTAAAAAAACAAGTTGGGTAGACAGAACTACGCTCATGTCAAAAAGGTTTTGTACTTAACCTACAATATGTGGATAATTAGAATGACTTAATTCAAGAAAAAATTTTATGACTTTCCATTTTAACCAACCAATATTTTGTTCCAGTATTACTAACATCATTGACTGATCTGAATCTCAACCGCGTCTTTGTTATTCATCTTATCTGAAAATTTGAAGAAGATTCAATCAAAAGTGTAGTGTCTAGTTCGATGGAAAGCCCATGCAGTACAAATATCGGATATGATTGTTGCAGTCGGAGGAAATTCAAATGGCTTTAACGTCGGTAAATTTTATTGAAGCTTATAGAATAAAATGATATTTTGAAGAACTAACATACTTAAATGGCTGATTTCATATAATTTAATGATACTGATAGAGTTTTATTGACAAAAATGTGAGATTCTACTACTATCAACCAACACCTAGAATTTGGTATCTACAGGAAGCCTTCAAGCACGCAGCGAATGATCAGCAGCGATTCTAA
Source organism: Odontomyia ornata (assembly GCA_963969285.1). Lineage (NCBI taxonomy): Eukaryota > Metazoa > Arthropoda > Insecta > Diptera > Stratiomyidae > Odontomyia > Odontomyia ornata. The sequence continues at coordinate 89,243,039 of OZ017741.1, read as the reverse complement.
CACGCATATCAGCAAAAAATGGCAGCCTATCACTCGATGGTTCGTAGGTTAACAACAATTCTGTTGAGTAGTGAAGAGTTCAAAAAAGAACGTGATTAGATTGTCAAGACAGCAACAATAAATGGATTCCCAGCAATAATCGTTGAGCAATTAATTCGCAAAAAAATGAAGCGGCAAAGGCAGGACGAACTAACAATGTTGCACGCACAAAATGAACAGCTTGAACAGATCTGTAGAATCTCGGTACCATACTCTGGCCTAAAGAACAAAGTTAAAAAATTATTTAAAGCGCATAATATTCAGGTCGTCACACACAGTAGAAACCATCAACTGAAGACGATGTTGGGATCAGCTAAGGACAAGAAAACCAAAGAGGAAGTTAGCGGAATTTACCGGGTAAGCTGTATAGAGTGTTCACATGTCTATATAGGTCAGACAAAGCGATTAATTAAACAAGGTTTCAGCAATATATCAAGGAGTTATAAAAACACTCGTACTTTCGAGTGTGTTCAAAACGAGTTCAAGTTTTTTTGTAAATAAATATCAATTATAATTGACTGCATTTTTTCTGTGAAGCTAATATTGTATTTAAAGTCCACGACCATAAAAAATATTCAATAATTCATTTTGTTGTGAAGGAATTGAAATCGATGAAGATTTCTCGCCATTAGTTACCCGCTATTATCTGACTTCCAGTTACAAAAAGGACCTGATGCAAAGCAGGATAGGCAGAAGCCCCGACGGAGACCACGGCAGCAGGCACTGCTTGTAAAGCCCCAAGATGGCCGATCCTACGCGGAGGTACTGCGGGACATCAGGGGAAACGTAAGGCCCGAAGACACCAATACTACCATTAAAGTAGTACGACCAACGCGGTCGGGCCACATACTTGTCGAATTCGGAGCAGAGGCCGGCAATAAAGATGCATTCTGTGACGCAGTAAAGAAAGTCCTCGGCAAAAGCGCAACTATAGCCCCGCTCGAGCCGATGGCAACGATCGAAATACGAGACATAGACTGCGTGACGAATCTGGTCGGGGTAGAAGAGGCCATCAATAAAAAGTTCCCTAGCGTGGGAAGGATCAAAGCGAGACTGGCACCAGAAAACAACAGGGGACAACGCATGGCCATAGTTGACTTGACCGAAAAGGACGCCGAACAATTCCTGAACAAGGGCAAAGTACGAATAGGGTGGGTTGTCTGTAGGATACGGCGAAGCGCAACGCCTCTTCAATATTTCAAATGCCTTGGTTATGGTCACACCACACAAGTATGCAAAGGACCCGATAGGAGTTCCCTGTTTTACAATTGCGGTGAAATGGGACATAAAAGAAAAGAGTGTACGAAAGAGGCACACTGTATTCTTTGCAAGGATGCTGATCCAAAACTTGATTTTGGACACGTCTTGGGATCAGGAAAATGCCGGGTGTTCCAGAAAGCCCTAGCCAAGGCAAAATCAGAGCTCCGATGACCCACATCCTGCAGCTAAACCTACACCGCAGTTCAACCGCCCAAAATCTGCTTGAGCAGTTTGCGAGGGACATGAAAGCCGACTTCTTGCTGCTGAGTGAGCAACACCATAATAAAAGTCCTGCATTATGGTACTCTGATGAAACTGGTACTGCCGCTATCTGGGTTCGGAACAGCGACTTTCAAGCGGAGAGTTGCGGACGGGGTGATGGTTTCGTGTGGGTTCGGTGCTCAGGGATCACCTTCTTTAGTGTGTGTACCTAACGAGTCGATATCATCTTTCCAAGCCAAGTTTAATGCTTTGGAGGGCGCTGTCTCGAACACAGAGGGCAAAGTGCTTGTTGGGGGCGACTTCAATGCTAAAGCAATCGAATGGGGCATGCTCAGACGGATCCGCGGGGGAAACGAGTCCTGAAAATGGCGCCCAGGACGGCCCTCGTCGTACTAAACTCCGGAAACACGCCGACTTTCCGTCGTATTGGCTGTGACAGAACCATACCGGACCTGACATTTGCCTCGGAGTCCTTAGTACGGAGGATACACAACTGGAAAGTATTAGAGGACTACTCAGCCAGTGATTATCAGTGCATTCTGCTTGAGATAAGTGATGCTATCTCCCGACAACCGTGCTCTCGGCCTTCTACATCTGGATGGAACATCGGAAGAATGGACGTCGAGAGGTTCGTCAAGGTTCTCACAGCAGGTGAGCCACTGCAGGAAGCTTCGGAGGGGACGGAAGAATTGGCAGCTCAAGACGTGGTGAACTCTACTATGAGCATCATTACGACTGGTTGCTGCGCTTCTATGCCCCGTCAAAGACCCCGGCACGGCAAGCCCCCAGTGTACTGGTGGTCTACTGAAATCGCTGAAAAGCGGAGGGAGTGTTGCAAGCTTCGACGTAAGGCTCAACGGGCGCGGAACCGTGACGAGGCATGCAACCAGGTGGCAGCATATAAGTCAGCCAGGAAATGCCTTCGCAAACTGATCAACAGTAGCAGGGCTCGCTGCTGGCAAGACCTAGTGGACAATGTGAACAAGGATCCGTGGGGCCTTGGCTACAAGCTGGTCATGGGGAAACTTGGTGCCATACGGAAGCCTTATATACATGACGCGGAAAAGATGATAGTGCGGGGACTCTTCCCCACCCATCCCGTCCGTGTTGACGCTGTCCATGGTGAAACAGCAGTCGAGTGCCCACTCTTCACACAGCTGGAGCTGGAGGAGGCAGTCCTCTCATTGAAAACGAGGAAGGCTCCAGGTCCAGATGGTGTTCCAGCTGAGGTGTTGCGGCTCGTCTATCACCATTGTCCTGACTTGCTGCTCAGCACATTCAACACTTGCCTACGGAACGGGGTTTTCCCGGTACGATGGAAGGTGGCGAGGCTCGTGCTGATCAGCAAGGGGAAGGGAAATCCCGAATCACCGTCTGCATACCGCCCGTTATGCATGCTAGACACGGCTGGGAAAGTGCTATAGAAACTCATCAAGGGAAGACTCACTGACGCGATTCGTGCTGCTGGGGACCTATCTCCTTGGCAGTATTGCTTTAGAGCAGGACGTTCTACCATTGATGCGATTGCAGGGGTGGTGAACGCGGTCCAAAAGGCAGAGGCATATAGTCGCACCAAGCGACGGATCGTCCTGTTGGTGACACTCGACGTCAGGAATGCCTTCAACTCCGCTAGATGGGTGGATATTCTGGACACGCTGGAAAACTCTTTTCAAGTTCCAGAATATCTAATGCGGCTTTTGAGGAACTACCTAAAGGACCAAAGCCTGCTCTACGACACGACACAGGGCCAACGAAGGATGGAAATTACATCGAGTGTTGCCCAGGGATCTATCCTTGGTCCGGACCTGTGGAACATGTCTCACGACGGGCTACTGAGACTTGAGATGCCAGATGAGTCGCGGTTGGTCGGCTATGCGGATGATGTTGCGGCTCTGGTCGCTGGACGCATCGTTGAACAAGCGCAACTTAGGCTAGGTATGCTAATGCGCCGGCTGAGGGACTGGATGGCTGCTCACGGGATGAGTTTCGCACTGGAGAAAACCGAAGTGGTCATCTTGACAAAAAGAAAATCCCAAGAGTAAGGATGATCAGTATTGGAGACATACAAATTGAATCGAAGCCAGCGGTGAAGTACCTCGGGCTACTGATCGACTCGAAGATGAGTTTCTCTGAGCAAATCAGGGCAACGGCTAAGAAGGCTACTTCGGGAATATCGGCCCTGAGTTGACTTATGGCCAACGTAGGGGGACCCAGCCCATCAAGAAGACGCCTCTTGATGAGTGCTGTAGGGTCAGTGCTACTGTAAGGAGCAGAGGTATGGGGCGACGCTCTCAGCAAGGAGGTATACCGAAAACGTTTGGCACAGGTACAGAGAAGAGGAGCACTGAGAATTGCATCTTCGTATCCAACAGTCTCCGACTCGGCAGTGAGAGTGATTGCGAGGGAGATAGTTGTCCGCGAGGAGGGACAGCGTCCGCTCAACAATTGGCAGCAGTCTTGGGTGAATTGCACGAAGGGAAGGTGGACAGCGCGCCTCATCCCGGATGTGAGACCCTGGCTAAATCGAAGGCATGGTGAGACTGACTTCTATCTGACCCAGCTTTTGAGCGGGCACGGGTGTTTTCAGTCTTACCTGCACAAGATCGGTAAGTCACGGTCTCCCGATTGTCGGTTTTGCCCAGGAGAGGAGGACAATGCCTGTCACACATTTTTTGCATGTACAAAATGGGTCAGGCTGCGAAGGGAACTCTACGGGGAGACGGGAGAGCTCACCCCGGATAATACATAGTCCTGCCATAAGTTCTGTCACATAATTTCTCACATTGGCAACACCTCTATTTTATGAGTGACATTTCAATATCGGCCAGTTTTATAAACGTCATAATGTTGTTAACAGTTAATGGTCATTTGAATTTGTTCGTTAACGTGTGACGATGGAATGGGGTGTAAATGAAGACTGAATTGCAGTGATTGCACTACATAAGTGTGGAAAGTCCGCGAGTGAAATTTTCAAGTTGTTGTGCCCGTTAAAAATAACGCAAAGATTTGTGTATCGTGCGATCCAGAGATAGAACGAGATCCAGACAATTGAAGATCGACCTCGTTCTGGACGTCCGCGTGATGTACGTTCTTCTGCTGCCATCAAAACGGTCGATAGTCGACTTCATCTAAATCCGCTTCGTAAACAACGAATCATGGCTCGAGAGATGAACATCTCCACCCGAAGTATGTCTCGCATCATAAAATCGGACCTCGGGATGAGTGCCTTTCGACGATCAACGGGACATTTGCTGACTGAGCAGTTGAAGCAAATTAGGAGCAGCAGATCGAAGGAGCTCCTTCGACGGTACGGCAACAACTAACATCGAGAAATTTTATTTACCGATGAAAAAATTTTTACGGTGGAGGAACATTTCAACCGCCAAAATGATAAGGTGTATGCCCACAGCTCCAGAGAAGCCCGAGAAGTTGCCACTAGGGTACAGCGAGGACATCATCCAGCATCAGTCATGGTATGGTGGGGTGTCAGCTACGAAGGGGTCACCGAGCTTCATTTTTGCGAAAAAGGCGTAAAAACTGCAGCGAAAAATTATCAAACGGACATCTTGGAGGGATGTGTGAAGCCGCTCAACTCTACGCTATTCAACAACTGACATTGGGTTTTCCAGCAAGATTCTGCGCCAGCCCACAAAGCTCGAACCACACAAGCGTGGTTGGAAACCAATATTCCAGAGTTTATAAGGACTACGGAATGGCCTTCTGGGAACCAAGATTTGAATCCCCTGGGCTACAAACTGTGGGCGGAGTTAGAGTCCATGGTGTGCATGAGACGACACCCAATTATCGAGAGCCTTAAGTGATCTTTGACAGAAGCAGTAGCTCATTTTCCGCTAGAAACAGTGCGTACTGCTTTCGATGACTGGCCCAACAGATTAAAGAGCTGTGTAAATGCTAAAGGCGGCCACTTTGAATAATTTGTGGCTTATTTTACTTCCATTAGTATGCCAAAATAAAATATATTTTCCTTTGTCAAAAACTCTTTTTCATTTATGCAAAAATTGCCCATATAGTATAGTTGCGGTGATGCTCGAATCGGTTGACAAATGGAACCAGGTGGCACATTATGCTCGGGCAGTCCTAAAATATAAAAGGGACTCACAGCAGCCTAGGGCGCTGGGGCTGGGGGATCGCTCTTCTGGTATTTCCTCTTTCGCTCTCCCCTCCCGCTAGGAAAGGGACTCCCCAGCTTGAAGGCGCCCCACGGCGTAACAAAATGAGACCTGGCCCGAAGTAATGTGTCAAACGGTTCCAGGCTGGGTTCTCAGGTTGACAGGGGAGGTGTTTAGTGGGTAGTCCTATCGCGCATGGGAGTCCCACACTCTGTGCCTAAATAGCATTCACCTCCCTACCACAAAAAAAAATTATCCGACTTCGAAAACCGATATCAGATTCATGATCAGCAACCCCAAAAATACACAAGTCGTGGTATTTCAGATGAAAAAATACAAAAATCCGCCATTTTGTTTCCACCACTTTGTTTTTGGAAAACCATTATCAGATTCGACATGAGCGACCTCGAAAACCCGTAAGTCATGATTTTTCAAATGGAAAAATCAAAATTTGCGACTGTCCTCCGCCATTTTGTTTTTTGAAAAACTAAATTCGGATTCATGATCAGCGACCCTGAAAACCCGTGAGTAAAAAGATTCATCGCAAAATCATGAAATTGATAAATTATGGCAAGTTCATTGGGATTTTCGACCATTGTGCGCCCGGGTAAGCGATGCTCCGTTGAGTGCCTTTGTCCAATGGTATGGAAAACGCAAGGTAGAGTGGTTTGGGGATGTTTTTTTTACTACAGATTAGGGAAACCGGCTCTGGTTAAGGGAACGGATAACGCAAAAAAGTACCAGCAGCTCATATCTGAATTTTCGGTACCATTTATTGGGGAGCAACTTTCCACAGCAAGCGATGTGATTATTCAAGACGATTCTGCGCCATGCCATCGAGCCAAACTAGTGGATTTTGTATCCTGGCGTCTCATGACAGCTTTATTAATTTGTTTAGCGACCTTTTTTTAAAGAGCATATTACTTAATATTACCAATTCCCTAGCTGCCTCACCACTTTGTTGGGGCTACTCCGGCGGAGGCACCACCGACCCCAACTAACTCACTCGAAGTCGGGCGTGGGCACCACTCATTCGATTCTTCGAGCCTCTCAAGGGGTCGTCTAAATGAGGAGACGACCGTCCGGAGCGAAATTACAATTATGGTAGTTTTGGGCTTCGCCGCCACTTAGTCGCGAAAATTACCGACAAAGAAAATCTTCCACGCGGAACGAGCTAAGGTGTTCCGCCGCCGCACAAAGTTCATATTTTCCCACAACAGGGTAACCTAAGTTACCCAGAACGCCACTAAGTTTCAGTGCACCCACAAGCACAACCACTTGAATTAAACTCTTCAGGTCTTCCTGCCTGGTCGATGTCCGGGGAAAAGAATTCCCGAGCCACACTTTTTACAGCTGGAGAAGAAAATTTATATGTCGAATTGTAGCGAGGAGCAATTATCTTCATTTGATTTAATACGTTACTTTATTAAAAAAAGAATTCGACCAATATGTGATAAAATGAAAGCCACTTACATTTATTCTCTACGCTAGTAAGGGGCTCCTTTCTTCCGTTTGCATTTGCAGTTGTCTCGTCTCAATTTAATGTTCCAATATCCAAGATTCGCTTCCAATTTAATGTTCCGGAATCCAGTGTGTGGCTCCAATTACTCGTCAGAAAAAAACGGTCGCTGAGCAATGTTCAATTATATCTTGTTCGATTATATCTTGTCCGATTATCTCTCCCCGGTTGATCGACAAGAAACTTGCAAAAGAACAAAAGAGCAAGCGCGCCAATCTTCCTGGGCTTAAATAACCTCCGGGTTAACGTTTTTTTCCTCCCATCCACCGGGGAAATCATGGTTTGGAGTGCTTTTTTCGGCTGGTTCGAGTAATTCCTCTCGCTTGATTTCAATCGTAACAAGTTCCACTTGGTGGCGATCCTAGTGGGAATTAAGCGTATTACGCGCTGAATGCATTTGACTGACAGTTCGAACTGTCAGTAATGTTTATTTACATCACGACACGAGATGAAGATTTGGCGGTAATCCTCGTTTTTTTCCTCTTTCCCTTAAGCCGGCGCTAAGATTTCTTAGTTTTTCTTCTCCTCGCCGGTAGTTTAGTCGCCGTGCCAACGCGTGGAGTGTCGTGTATGTATAGTTTTTCACCAGTTTCCAATAATTTTGGCCGCTGATTCTCTACTCGGAAATATCGCGATTTGCTTCATTTCAATTTCCGTGGTGGAATAAAGTGAGTTTAGTGCGAGTGAGTGAATATCACCCTTTGCCACGTTGTCTGTAGGTAAAAAATTCAACTGTTGAATCCGTGTTTCTTTCGTGTAGTTTAGTGGATTCATCAGCTATTTCTCGTTTGAGCTTGGCGTAATCGGCGGTCATTTGTTGGTGTGCCGAAGTGAGTTTGGTTTGATATTTTTAGGCTCATTCATAGCCTCTGGTTTGGCTGGAAATTCTTACAATGACTTATTCTAGCTTCCTGTTGTGAGCTGAACAAACGACATTCCCCTGAGTCCTTTCCATACTCAAAAACGTTGTTTTATTTGGATGCGTTTGTAACGCCTCCAGATTCTGACATCTTGTGCGATATTTTTAGTTTCCGGTTTAGTTTTGCAACTATATACGCCTCGAGTTTGCGACTTCCTCGTCCTGTGCTTGCCACTAATGAAGTGTTAAATTCGCGAGTGTCTTCCTATGGTATACGTGCCATTGCTGCCTCAGCAGCATCTCTGGTTTTGTTACTTGGCTCGTTCCTCTTTGGTGGCATGTATGCATCTCTGCTGGATCTGCGTGAGTGTGAAGATGTTTTAGGGCGGGATCGTTAAGTTTGTGTCCTTTGCCGGAAGCTCAGTGGCTGCGCATGTCGGGTTTGACGACAGCCCCACGTTTAGATCCGCACTCAAAATTGTTTCCTTGTGAATTTTGACAGCACTCAGGTTCGAATTTGAATTAGTCGAATTATATACTACATCAAAATTCATTGGGAGTCTATGCCGAAACGTAGAATCAATTAAAAATACAGGCAGTATGAAACCTTGATTCGATGAAATGATGTAATTGCCCGCAGAATATCGCGCATAATACAAACACCTCTTGTCACGTGACGGGAGCAACGATTCCAATTCGAAATTCCTCCCCGCGTTGCATGATATTTTGTTTGTGACTCAATTCCGATTGCTTAGAGGTGTTATACGTTTTATACTGCAACATATGTTGATTGGATGACGAAAGTTTCCGCCACCGAGTGAATTTGCTTTTCGTTTCGAGCTTGTATTGGTTCTTGATGGTACTGTCGCTTGGTACTGCTTGCGTTGTCCATAATGCGGCGTGTAAATCAGAAGCGATCTAGCTGCTTGAGTTTAATAACATAAAGTTACAAAGCAAATATTATTATGTGGCTTTCTTTCCGTAATCTAACAAGTAGTCATTTTATGAATGAAAACTTAAATTACTTGCTGTTGGTTACATCATTAGGTTATCAAAAAAAAATTAACTAAGTGCGGCTCGGTATTGCGTAGGTTTAACTCTTACGAAATAGCGCATGGTAGTGTTTGGGGTGAGCAACACTATGGAATCTCAATGTTCACCCGTAACAAGCATTTCAGTAATGTTTACAAAAAGTTGGTATTGCCCGCACTGAGTGGCGAGGAAATAGTCCCGATCCGAACCAAATAGAAAACCATTTTCAAAAAAACCAGAAAAAACTGGATGCCCAGATTCCTGTGACCGCTGCTGTATATACAATCAAGATAATGAGGTACTCTAACTATCTCTAAGCAAAGGCCCGAAAGAGGCCGTACTGCTAAAGTAAAAAGAAGGTGTAACTTCAAAGAGTTCGTTTGCTAATAAATGAGACTAGTGTTTTCAATTAGATGAATATTGGAGCGAGTCTCCTTGACTCGAGCAGCATGTCAGAAGAATTTGACATGATCAGTTAATTAACACATTTAAAAGCCACTCAAAATATGTACAAATCAGAATAATGTTAACTGATTAGAAGAATTCCAAAACAATATAACTTTTTCATAGTTTTCCAGTACTTCTGAACATTCAGGGCTGTAATTGTTATAAATTTAGAGTTGAGATGTTAGCTTTTTTCACTTTCATTACCGCTGTTTTAGCTAGTCAGACTTACCCATATGTATAAGCGTTTTCTTATACTTATCTCAATCTCCCCACTACATTATCGACCTTCATTTCCAACGCTTTACGATACATTTTTAAGTTTACGACGATTTAGATACATAATAATATATATATGTGAACACGAAACGCAAGGTCATGTAATTAACCATGCTTCTATCTGTTAGGACTAGTCATAAATCGAAAGTATATTCTCAACATCATCCATGTTATTAAATATTTTTGTGAACTACCCCTTATGCAGAGCAAACTGCATCATGCAGTAATGCAAACTTGAAACACACTATCCAAAAATTCTTCAATAAAAAGGTCTATTTTTATAACTTATTGTTAAAGTTTCATATGATAGAATGAACAGTAAGTTTCCTTCTAAAAATAAAAGGGATAAAAATTTCATCCCCAACTTGAAATTTATTATGAAACTTCTTCCAATACAGTATCAAACCGTATTAAAACTTTTGATACATGACATAGTGCTCCCATAATGGAGTTTCAAGGTAGTTGTTAAGAGTAAGGGCACACATATTGAATGCATTCACATTCTTACATGGCAAAGGTAAATAGTGTCCAGCTTAGCAAACTTTATTCCAAGTGCAGGTTGTTGAAAGTTGCTGAAAGGTGTTCTTAAGGATACCAAGTGGATGTGAGGTGAAAAGCATATAATATGCATGCTCTTTACGTGCATGTTGATTTTTTTTTGAATTTTCTTGTTAGGTTTCGCGAAAGAAGTTGTATTATTGGTATAGATTTTTAATTATATTTGACACCCCCAAGATGTTTGATCGAATTACCAACCGAGGAAGTTGTAATGCAATTACCAAAGCAAAACGATGTTTATGAATAAAACTAATTGTATTACCACGCAGCTATTAGACTAAGATATCATAGTGTGCATCATCGGGTTTTAACGCAGGTGGCTATTCCGAAAAGCGGCAGTTGTTCTAAAAAGAAAACTACCTTCATGCGTCTCGCCAAAAATTACCAAAGCAATAATGATCGGGCTCCTTGAACTAGAGTAGCGCCTAGACCGCATAGGGCATTATCAGAGGAGCTGGTTAAAGGCCGAAGAGGACAAGAAGGTCAAAGAAGAGCAAAAGGCTAAAGAAGCGCTGGGGCGAGATCTAGAGGGGGCGAGATCTAGAGGGCACGTGCAGACAGCTCCACAATCAAAAATCAATCAAAGAATGGCGTCTAGCTCAACCGAAGGAGATCGGTATAAAAGAAGGAAGGAAGAGGCATTCGATGGGCGCGGAACACGAGATCATGGGGTCCAGACAGTGCTTACAAAAGGAACGAAGAAAGCTGCTAAGAAACTCCTTCAAAAAGTTACAGGAAGTAAAGTTCGCACGGATGCCCAAGAAGAAAAAAAGACCCGATGCAAAACTAGAGAGAAAGACGCCCCGAAGAAGACCCCGGCAGCAGGCACTGCTCGTGAAACCCCAAGATGGTCGATCCTACGCGGAGGTGCTGTGGGACATCAGGGGAAACGTAAGGCCCGAAGACACTAACACTGCTATTAAAGCACTACGACCAACGCGGTCGGGCCACATACTGGTCGAATTTGGAGCAGAGGCCGAATATAGGGAAGCATTCTGCGACGCATTAAAGAAATTCCTCGGCAAAAGCGCAAGTATAGCCTCGCTTGAGCCGATGGCAACGATCGATATAAGAGACATTTACTGCACCAAGGATCTGGCCGAGGTAGAAGAGGCCATCAAAAGGGTGTTCCCTAGCGTGGGCGGGATCAAGGCGAGGCTGACACTAGAAAACCATAGAGGACAACGTATGGCCATAATTGACTTGAACGAAACGGATCCGAACAATTTCTGAATAAGGCAGAGTACGAATACGGTGGATTGTTCGTAGGATACGGCGAAGAGCAACGCCTCTTCAATATTCCAAATGCCTTGGGTATAGCAACACCGCACAAATATGCAAAGGACCCAATAGGGGTTCTGTATGACACAAATGCGGTGAAATTGAACATAACAGAAAAGAGTATGAAGCTGGCACACTGTATTCTTTGCAAGGACACTGATCCAAGACCTAATTTTGGACTCGTCTTGGGATCAGGAAAATGCCGGGTGTTCCAGGAAGCCCCAGTCAAGGCCAAATCAGAGCTTCAACGACCCGCATCCTGCAGCTACACCCAGACCGCAGTTCAACTGCCCCAAATCCACTTGAGCAGTTTGCGAGGGACATGAAAGCCGACTTTTTGCTGGTAAGTGAGCAATACCATGATAAAAGTTCAGCATCATGGTATCCTGATGAAACTGGTACTGTCGCCATCTGGGTTCAAAATAATGATTTCCAGGCGGAGAGCTGGCATGGTTTTGTGTGGGTTCGGTGCTCAGGGACCAACTTTTTTAGTGTGAACCTAACGCCGAACGAACCGATATCATCTTTCCAAGCCAAGCTTGGAACTTCAACGCGAAAGCAATCGAATGGGGCATTCCTCAAACAGATCTGCGGGGAAAACGAATCCTAGAAATGGCGGCCAGGCCGGTGTTCGTCGTGCTAAACACGGGAAATACGCTGACTGTCCTCCACATTGGCTGTGAAGGAACCACACCGGACATGATATTCGCTTGGCAGTCCTTAGTACGGAGGATACACAATTGGAGAGTATTAGAGGATTACTCAGCTAGTGATCATCAGTTCATTCTGCTGGAGATAAGCGATAATGTCTCCCGACATCCAAGCTCTCGCCTTTCGTCAATTGGATGGAACATCGGAAGGATGGCCGTCGAGAGGTTCGTCGAAGTGCTCACAGCAGGTGCACCGTTGGAGGGAGCTCCAGAGGGTACGGAAGAACTGGCAGCTCAAGACGGAGGGAACTCAACTATGAGCATCATCACGACTATTTGCAATGCTTCTATGCCCCGTCTGAAATCCCGGCACGGCAAGCCCCCAATGTACTGGTGGTTGACTGAAATCGCTGAAAAGCAACGGGAGCTTCGGCGTGAGGCCCAACGGACACGGAACCATGACGCAACCACGCAGCAGCATATAAGTCGGCCAGAAAATGCCTTCGCAAATTGATCAACAAAAGCAAAGCTCACTGCTGGTAAGATCTAGTGGACGATGTGAACAAGGATCCGTGGAGCCTTGGCTACAAGCTAGTTATGCGCAAGCTTGGTGTCCTGCGGAAACCGTGGATACATGATGCGGAAAAGATGGACGAAATAGTTCGGCACTCTTTCCCGCCCATTTCGTCCGTGTTGACGCTGTCCATGGTGTAACAGCAGTCAACTGTCCACTCTTCACACAGCCGGATCTGGAGGAGGCAGTCCTTTCGTTGGAAGCGAAGAAGGCTCCAGGTTCAGATGACGTTCCAGCTGAGGTGTTGCGGCTTGTCTATCACCATTGTCCTCACTTGCTGCTCAGCACATTCAAAGCTTGCCAGCGGGACGTGATTTTCCCGGGACGAAGGGAAATCTCGAATCACCGTCTGCATACCGCCCGTTATGCATGCTAGACACGGCTGGGAAAGTGCTAGAGAAACTCATCAAGGAAAGACTCACTGACGCGATTCGTGCTGCTGGGGACCTATCTCCTCATCAGTACGGTTTTAGAGTAGGACGCTCTGTCAAAAGGCAGAGGCATATGGTCGCACTAAGTGACGGATCGTCCTGTTGGTGACACTTGATATCAGGAACGCCTTCAACTCCGCTAGATAGGTGGATATTCTGGATACGCTGGAAAACTTTTTTTATGTTCCAGAATATCTCATGCGGCTTTTGAGGGACTTCTTAAAGGACCGAAGCCTGCTCCACGACACGACACAGGGCAAACGAAGGATGGAAGTTACATCGGGTGTTGCCCAGGGATCTATCCTTGGTCTGGACCCGTGGAACGTGTCTTGCGATGGGCTACTGAGACTTGAGATGCCAGTTGAGTCGCGGTTGATCGGCTATGCGGATGATGTTGTGACTCTGGTTGCTGGACGCACCGTTGAACAAGCGCAACTTAGGCTGGATATGCTAATGCGCCGAGTGAGAGACTGGATGAGTGCTTACGGGCTCAGTTTAGCACTGTAGAAAACCGACTTATGGCCAATGTACGGGGAACCAGCCCATCAAGAAGACGCCTCTTGATGAGTGCTGTAGGGTCAGTGCTAATGTACGGAGCAGAGGTATAGGGTGACGCTCTCAGTAAAGAGGTATAACGAAAACGTTTGGCACAGGTACAGAGAAGAGGAGCACTGAGGATTGCATCTTCGTATCCGTGATACCTGTCGGCTTTCTTGCTAGAGAGCGCCGCGCTATTACCTACGTTGAAACGAGGATGTGAAGGAGATGGTTGTCCGCGAGGAGAGACAGTGGTCATTGAACGATTGGCAGCAGTCTTGGGTGAATCGCACGAAGGGAAGGTGGACTGCGCGCCTCACCCCGGATGTGAGACCCTGGCTAAATCGAAGGCATGGTGGGTCTGACTTCTACCTGACCCAGCTTTTGAGCGGGAATGGGTGTTTTCAGTCCTACCTGCACAAGATTGGCAATTCACGGTCTCTCGATTGTTAGTTTTGCCCAGGAGAGGAAGACAATGCGTGCCACACATTTTTTTTGCGTGCACAAAATGGGTCAGGCTGCGAAGGAATCTTTACAGGGAGACGGGAGAGCTCACCCCGGATAATATAGTCGCGGTGATGCTCGAATCAGTTGACAAATGGAACCAGGTGGCGCTTTATGCTTGGGCAGTCCTGAAAGATAAAAGGGACTCACACTAGCCGGGGGCGTTGTGGCTGGGGGACCGCTTTTCTGGCCCTTCCTCTTCCCCTCTCCCCTCCCGCTAGATGGGGGATCGCCCAGCTTGAAGGCGTTTGACGGCGTAACTAAACGAGACCTTGACCGAATTAATGTGTCAAACGGTTCAAAGCAAGGTTCTCAGGTTGACAAGGGAGGTGTTTAGTGGGGTCCAGTTACCTTCTTGCGAGCAGGGGAATCCAAAACTCTGCATAAATGGCATTCACAAAAAAAAACCAAGAACTAGACACCATTGATCTACAGCAGCTAGTGTCATTCATGAGGTCTACATCCTCGAACAAAAAACTTCATATTATTGTTGAAATCAGTGAACATGATTCCGTTCTTTTGAATATTGAATCTGCAGAGCGTGCTTTCCGTCTAAATTATACTTACTTACCTGACTTCAAGATCGTTGATTGGCGGTAGGCAAACGACTTTTTAAGCTCTTCTTTCATCCTCCCTGACAACTCCCGGGTTTCTAACGCCTATATTGACGCCGCAGTTGGCGAAATTCTGAGTATGCAGATTCGTGTATTCCTAAGCAAAAGCTTGGATATAAAAACATGATTTCCCTTAAACCAGAAATCATAGGCGACATACAGCGCAAAAAACACCTCCAAAGTCGCCTTTTCAGGCATCAGTAAGATGGGAGGTTCCAGTTACTTAAAAACTGAAATTCAAAACGTGAATGTAAAGATCCATTTAGAGATCAATGTACTCATTCAACAGCATCTTGCCATGAAACTGGCAAATCCAGGTTCAAAAACGTTGCGAGAACTTCGGAAAATCTGCCCGAGCCTGGGAAAGTCCTTTTCTAACCCTCGACATTTCTTGCAACAAAGCCAATCCCCTGCGGAGAAAGCCAATTGCCTTGCCACTTGCTTTGCTTCTGCAAACTCCATCACAAAAAACCTGTCTGAGTCCTTCTCGGAAAATCTAGTAAGCCCTTACATCTCAAATCTACACAGGCAACCGTCTTAATCCTAGAAAATATTTATTCCCCTAACTTGTTCTCTCATCTCCCTGGCCAACTTCCCCCGAAGCAGTCTGTCATTCTAAACACACGCTCAAATCAAATCCCTTATCTTTTCTAAACTCAACAAAAATCCTGCGAAGCTGATAGGATTTCTACTACATTACTCAAAAGGTGTAGTGACATTCTCTCCCCCTTTCTTTTGAGGCAGTTCAACCACTGCCTCCTCAATTTGTATTTTCCAAGCACATGGAAGAGAGCAACCATAGCCCCTTCTCCAAAGAAAAACGAAAGCCCCTACCCCAAAATAGCTACCGTCATATTTCGCTCCTTTCTACGACTGGAAAGATTTTTGAGCTTGTTCTCAAAGATTTCATTGACGAACACCTCTCTGCCCGGAATATTATTCCTCCTTTCCAGTTCCTTTCCTCAAGGAAGACCACAACGTAGGTACATTCAGCTATTGCGGAAGCAACTAGAGCCTGGAATACACTCCACCTAACAATCTACTTCAACTCCCCATACCCAATACGAATTAAAACATTAGTCTACATGACACTTATCTGCCCAATCCTTGTACTATATAAGGATTTACTTTCTGGTGTGATCTTTCTCCGTCACTCATGGAGGAACTCCGCAGGATCGAGAGATGTTTCGTTAGACAGTGCTCCAACCTTCGCAGATTTTCAGTCTGAAGACACTTCATCCCAAATTAGCGTCTTTACGACACAACCAGAACACCAAGGATGGACCTCTTTCCCACAACTAACCTCCGAAGATTTTTCAAAAAGTTCCAAGGCTCATCAAACCCTCTGGTCCAAGAGACTATGACCATCTCTGCCGTTATCATAGAGAATTGTGATCACCCTGAACTATTCCCCCAGCACCTACGATATCTGCACAATGAATGGCGAGTCTTTGGTCCAGGTGGAAGAATTATCCACTACAACACCACAATAGGAAGTACTTATTACTTTTCCCACGCACAATATATCAAAACTTAGTTACACACAGCCCTCCCCATACAATCAGTCAGTTCTTATATACCGTTTCCTCACCTTTTCCCATTATCAACCTACTAATTCTGTCCCAACTACTAACACCAAAAACAATTAATTATCATTTTCAGGCATATCAACATTGACCGGGGAATCTTCACCCGGACACCATTAATTATTCAAGTTATAGCTATTAAGATGAAATGTTAATTATTATAATATTAAGTTACTTTTTTTTTCTTTTTTTTTTTTGTGGTAGGGAGGTGAAGGCATTTACGCCCGCCGAGTCTGGCAGTGTGGGACTTCCATGGAGGATACCCTTGGACTACCCACTAAACACCTCTCCTGTCAATCAATATTAAGTTACTTTAGATAAGGAATATTGTCCGTTAAAAGTACGATTAATCTAAGGGTCATTGTAAATGTAGGGAAGAAAGAGATAGAGGGATGACGCGGTCGATCGCAATACGGGAATCACGCCAATCTCGATCTGGCCTACGGCGCGCGTGGTTACAATAAACAGAAATAAAGTATACAGCTAAGACATAACTAAGTATTTTTAATTACTGAGGCTCATTTCATTTTCCATTAGCTTTTTTTTCCTAAATGGGAACTCAACTGGGATATTGAAAAGTTTTATGTGAAAATTAACAGAGGTTCGACACGGGAAGAAAAAACAGTGACGCTAACTGTGTTGAAAAATCACGGAATATGAGCGAAGCGGAAGAAATTGCGTGAAGGCTCACGGTGCCGTAGTTAAAAGAAATATTAAAAGCAAAAGACCTTAGTCTATCGGAAAATAAAGCCGGATTAGTGAAACCCATTGCCACAGCAAACCCGTCGGGACAGTGAATGGTGGAATTTCGAGGAATGGTGGAAAACAATTCAGTGAACGGTGCGTCGGGCGAGGAGGATGGCATTAATGCAAGTGTGTTCGTGGCGGAGACTGTCCGTGAGGGCGAACTCGTTTTATATAAGCGCTAGAAAGAGTTCGAATGCAAACTCGCCTTAGCGCGTTGCGAAATAGAGATGTTACAGCGAAGCCAATCAGTTGGCGATAGTGTTAGTGGCAATAGTGGTAGTCTTACCGAGAACAATGCAAACGTGCATGCCGACATAGAACATTCGCGGGTAGTGCGCTCGAGTTCAGCTGCGCACACTACACCCAAGATAAATGTTGCGACGCTAGCAGACGTTGTCCCCTAACGGACTTTTACGGGAATTGGAAGATGTTTTATCGCCGAACAAATAAAATTATAATGGGGAGACAATTCAAAGTTCGGATTTGGAAGAGAAATGAGACGCTCTATGATTACGTACATGAAAAGACGGTTCTCGCAAATCACCTTAGCCTGGACGAAGAGGAAATTATAAGCTATGCCATTAACGGTATTCCGGATTTACAATTGCGTGACGTGGCTCGTTTACAGGGTTTTGGGTCGTTACCCGCTTTACTACTTGCGTTTGAGGAAATATACTTGCAAGATCGGAAAGGCTCGACAAAATCGAATGAAAATGCTGGTGGTGAAAAACGTCCAATCGATATAGTGTTGAAGCGATATTACAACTGCGGGGATAAAATACACTTGAGCCATGAGTGTCCGGATAAGTTGAAGGGGTCGAAGTGTTTTCGGTGCAATAAGTTTGGACACATTAAAGCACAATGCCAAGGAGCACAACAAAGAACTGAACGGGAGGCAGATAGAAAACACTGTAATGTATTAAATACAATGGACAGGAAAGCGTACAAAATAGTGAAGGTGTGCGGAAAGGATATTAAAGCTATGTTCGACTCTGGCAGTGATCTTCACATAATGACGAGCAGCACCTACGAAAGTCTGGATGCACCTGCTTTGAAGGCACCAACAGTACTCTTCAACGGCATAGGTTCAGCTGGTTTGAAGACGCTTGGTAGCTTCACTGCACCGGTATGTGTGGATGGATTTAATTTTGTTTTGCAGATGCACGTTGTCCCGGACGGTTATGTGGGATACGATATTTTACTTGGAGCAGAGCTGACAAACTCCGTTGAAGTACGTCTAAGAAATGGAAATGCTATATTGGTAGAGCTCAACGCTGAACCTCATACGGAGAAGCTCGAGATTTGATTGAAAGCTACAAACCGCGACCGACTAAGAATACCGGTGTGGAAATGAAAACTATCCTAAAGGGCGATATTCGAATGCAACAAAATCCAGGACGCTTGTCGGCGAAGCAGCGCGATATTGTGAGCGATCTAGTCAATGATTTGATCTAAAATGGCGTGGTGAGACCTAGTTCGTCGGAGTATTCTAGCTCAATAGTACTAGCAACGAAAAAATGGAAAGATTAGGATGTGCGTAGACTATCGTCTACTAAACAAGAAGATGATACGGGACCGTTTTCCGTTGCCTTTCATCGAAGACCAGCTGGATAGATTGCAGGACGCCACCGTATTCACTACTCTGGATTTAGAAAATGGATTCTATCATGTGCGAGTTGAAAAGAACAGCGTAAAATATGCGGCGTTTGTTACCCTGGGTGGGCAGTTTGAATTCTTTTATGTTCCTTTTGGTATCTGCAGTTTTTTCAACGACACATCAGAGCAGTATTTAGAGATCTGTTGGCGGATTGAACCGTATTGTCTTATTTATGTAGATGATTGATAATTCCGACCAAAGGTGAACGAGATGGTTTACAGAAACTTCAAAGAGTGTTCAAGATCGCAAGTGAACACAACGTAACGTTTAACTGGGGAAAGTGCATACTCCTGGAAAAGAGAGTGGAGTTCTTAGGATATATTGTCGAAAACGGCACTATTATGTAAGGAAAGGAAAAAACTATGGCTGTAACAGAGTTCAAACGGCCAAAAAGTGCGAAGGACGTACAAAGTTTTTTACGGCTGACCCGCTACCTCCGTAAGCGTATAAAAAGGTTTTCGACTATAGCTCGCCCTCTCTCTAATCTGTTAAAAGACGGAATAAAGTTTGAATTTGGAGACGACCAGGCTAAATCGTTCCCAAAGCTAAAGGGCATACTCGCACATGGTCCCGTTCTCAAGTTGCATCAAGTTGGATCCGAAACAGAATGACATACGGACGCGTCTAAGCAAGGACTCGGTGCCATACTTTTGCAGAGAGACTATGAAGATGGAAAGTTACATCCAGTTTACTACGCGAGTTGGAAGACGACGCCTGCAGTATACGAGCTATGAATTGGAGAATTTAGCCGTTGTGAAAGCATTGAATAAGTTTTGCGTTTATTTGTTGGGTAGCCCGGTGAAGATTGTAACAGACTGTCAAGCTTTTGCCATCACCATAGCAAAAAGGAGACGTCTTTAAGAATGGCACGTTGGGCGTTGTTAATCGACGAATTTAATTATAACTTTGAACATCAACCTGGCAGGGCTATGAAGCACGTGAATTCTTTAGTAGACGCTTTAATGGAACGAGTGCACTGAGCCCAGCAGAACGATAGCGAACTAAAAAAAATTATTCAAGATATAAACAACGAGAAACAAAAGGACTTCAAACTGCGACAAGAAATTCTTTAACGCGAAGAACGAGGAGATCTTCTAGTGGTTGTACCCAAGGCAATGCAGTACGACGTTATAAGAAGTGCGCACGAACGTGGCCATTTCGGCGTGAGGAAAGCCGAATATTTTCTTCAACTGGAATTTTGGTTCCCGCATATGCAAGCCCGCATAAGGAAATTCATCGATACATGTGTAGTCTGTATATGAGCCAAGAAGAAACACAGAAAGCTGGAGGGCTTGTTACATCTGATTGACAAAGGTGGTGGGCCACTAGATACCTATGATGTTGACCACTTTGGACCGATGCCGTCGACTAGGAAGTATTTCAAATACATATTCGCTGTTAAGGATGCATTCACCAAGTTTGTGTGGCTGTATCCGACGATGCAGCCATCAGAAAGGCCGAGTGTGGAGAAGAAAGAGATAGAGAGATATCGCGGTCAACCGCAACATGGGGATCGGGACAGTCCCGATATGGCCGTCGGCGCGCGTGGTTACAATAAATAGAAATAAAGTACACAACTAAGACATAACTAAGTGTTTTTTTATTTACTGGTGCCCATTTCATTTTTCCATTAGCTTTTTTTTCATACATACAAATTTCAATAAAGATAATTTTAAGTAGTAATTGTGTAAACAGATCAGTCGATATTTTGAAGAGAGAATGAATAAACGAAATAAATTTAAGTAAAATTAGTAAAACGTTGATTTACTTATTAACTGGTTGTAGCAGCGCTAAGGTTGCAATTTATTTTTTTGCGTACGTTAATTAAATTCAGATGAGCTTCAAAGAGAAAGCATATTAGTAGATTCGATTATCTTCGTTCGTTGGCGGAAAATGCCAAGAAACAAAAGTCTACAAAATTTTGAACAACTAATTGACACGGTAATTTTCTTTTATACAATACAACTTTTAAGCGGGCGTATGAGAAAAGTAAAGGGATGGACAGATTCAACAATATTGCGAATCGCTTCCAAGAAAATCTTTGGGAGTAAGTTCTAGCGCCTTGTTTCATTGAAAGAAAAATTTAGCTGAAATTAAAGGAATTGTGTTATGGAAACTTAAATATCCCATCTCGATGAATATTGATTGGACTTATGTAAGATTTTTCGTTTGAGGTAACCAACATATCTTATCACAGTACCCATTTTAGGGAATCATTTCCAAATGTTCTTATCTAGCTTCTACTTTGTAGGACCAGCAATTTCCGTTAGTACGAGTATAATCCTCAATTTGAAGTTCACTTATCTTCCTTCCGAAAAGAAAACCTACGCAAATGATGCGACTAAAAGACCATAATCAGGTGCTTACGTGTTGTATCCTTCATATTTTATGTCCGGTCTTTTGACTTTATTTGCTGAAATAAACATTGACCCTTCCACTAAGAGCCTACATTTGTTATTTTATTTGGGATACTGATGACTGCTCCCTTGACAATTTCTCAACATTTTAATTTTCCTTTTCACTTATCAGTTTGGATGACCCATTCGATTTACTTCTTTGCCGGTTAGTATGGACAATCGGCACAAAAGGTCATGAATATGAAAAGGGATCGCAATGCTTATGAAAGATTTATTGATGATACTGTGTTTTGCTCCCCATTGAAGTGGTTATGAGACTCGCAAAAATTACGCAGTCGGTTTGATAGGACGCATATTACCAGGGAATAATATATGAATGAAATATTTCAAGCAGCATCGCTGATAGCGAATAAAGAGGTGTGTTGAATGCTAGATGTAGTTGCAACGGAAAAAGACCATTAAATGTTTTAAAAGAGATGAATTTGATTTTGTGGTATCTTTGCTAAATTGATACACCCTGATTTGTTTTAGTGGGCAGCTTTCATCATTGCTGTATAGAATATGGCAAAACTGATTTAGCACCGACTCTATAGAATATAGTTTGGCCTTAAAAAAAAAAATACTTGCTCTGCTTCAACATTAAGCCTGCAACCCATATACAGTATATTTCTGCTAAAGCAATTCTTTTTTATGACAATTAGTGGTATGATCGTTTCCCGTTGTCGACACAAACTTTCTTCAATTTCAGGTGCTAAGTATACTTTGCACGTGATTGAGAACATTCTTTACGGTTGTTTTCACTCTTATTTTTATTAATTATCGCCTCTATACTAATCTGATGGAACTTTCTAATTATGTATATTTGAATTTGTTTTGATCATACGAGACGAGCAATGATTTACCTTCAATTTGGCAATAATAGTGTTGTGATTGCTTTCAAACCTCCAGGACAGTGAATTGGCAATCTGCCAAGTAAGGCTTAATTTTCCCAAACTGTGAAAAAGGGAAACACAATTGAATTTGATTTTTCTATTTTTTCGTCCACGGTCTGCTAGCAAGGAAGATCTTTTTACAAACTATCGACATTGGTGTAAAATTTCTTCATCAAGCTACAGCGAGTGGTTCGTACAAGCCACGCAGTATTTCGCCTATGAAAAGCTGGAAAGTTCACCCTGTATCCTGTAGACCAAGCTCATGAACGGGAATTTATAAAATGGAGTTTCAATTGCAGTCCTGTAAATATCTTCTTCGGCTACTGGAATCGCGTGGATTGCTTGCACCAATCGATAATCAGAAAAAAACGTGGATATTGGGAACGAAGTAGCGATCTGAGATAGTCCTGGCGTCAAGTCCACGCTAATACCCACATGGTCTCAATTTATTTTTGGCCTTTTGTTACATGTAAAGCGGAGAAGACTAACGGCACTATGATGCCCTGGATATCAAACTTGTTCTTTGCTATCCTCACTTGAATTGGCGCTTGCCTCCATGGTTAGCTAGCAACTGTTGGTTTCCCGGTAATCCTTATGTAATGGACGGTATTATGCTTGATTTTAGCTATGCCGTCTAGCTCCATGATATCGGAAAATTTTGACAGAAGCTCATGCAATTTTATTGATCCTGCAACCAGTCTTATGCTATATACTCCCCCAACGGTGAAGCAACCTTTCACTTCCAGTTGCGTCGTGTTGTTTGACAGCTTCCACTTTCTAGGATGCATCAATAGTCCCTAGTATTCTACGAAATAGAATCCGACAATTGGCTTTTTTTCATTCGTAATTACAAAGCGCCAAGTAAAATTGCATCGCAAGCACCAATTTAGTGTAAAAGCTCGCGGAAAGTTGGATCTCACTATATTCTCAGGGAAACGGAAGTATGTGTAGGGGAACACGCACAATTCAACACCAGTATCTATTAAAAAAGCAACAGTGAGGCACTCTGCGAGTGTCCAGTAAGAAGATAGGCTTCGTTTTGCAAATGATCAAACGACAGTCCCAAGCCCATTTGAGAAAGGAGGAGGGAACCCCTTGTTTCCCCAACCCATAGCTTCCATGATTCCTCAAACCAACCCCCCCCCCCCCCAATTATATGGTAATAAAGGCTCTCCGGATGCACATTGGGTTTACTGGTTCCCCAATAATGTCACATTCAATGCCGAGAAATGCTAATAACTGTACATCTACATCTACAACTCTACTACTAAATTCTGCTTACACCTCCTTTGTGAGGACGCTAGAGGGTGAAAGCGAATCTTCCGCGCCTGATAAGGGAATCGACGTAATAACCATGCTACCGGAAATGGAGGTTGGGCCACGGGCTAACTCCCCGTCCCTGGAAAACCTTTAATTGTTTTGAAACCTGCAGATAGGCCTCGGGACGGATTGGACTCACGGCAACAACCTTCCAAACAAGAAAAGGACTATGGCATTGGATCCTGGAATGTCAGATCACTCAATTAGACTGGTGCTATTCAGGACCTTTTACAACAGGCCATTCAATATCAATTAAAAATACTGGCAGTCCAGGAAACAAATTGGATTGGAAACGACATTCAAGACATGAGATCGCACACAATATTCAAAAGTGGGATACCTACTGGAAAACAAAAATTCGGAGTGGCCTTCATTGTGGATAGGGAGTTCAAATAGCACGTTGTTGATTTTAAGGCAGTCAATGAACGGTTGTGTGCGATCCATATAAAAGCGAAATCCTTCAAAATCTGGCTGATTAATGCTGACGTCCCGACCGAAGAAAAGGACGAAGAAACGAAGGAAACGGAAATACTGGTCGGCTCATTGCCCACAAACGACATAAAAATAATTCTGGGTGATTTCAACGCGAAGGTTGGCAATGAATTATCTCATCGGGGAACGACTGGAGGATATAGCCTCCACGATGAAACAAATGACAACGGCCAGCGTCTGATTGACTTTGCATATAGCAAAAACTTAGTACTACGTCGGACTTGCTTCCCACATCGATGCATTCATAAAATGGCCGGAGTATCACCAGATGGCAACACACAAAACCAAATCGATCATGTTCTGATCCAACAACGTTGGGCCTCGAGCATACTTGACGTCCGTACATACCGATGTCGTATGTCGAAGGCATATTCAGCAAAGAAAAGCCCGCTGCAAAAATTTGACATCAAAAGGCTCCAAACGGCGTCTGTGGCCGGAAATTTCACGGAGAACTTCGACAACCAGCTGGCTCCCATCTGATCAGACGCATCGTTAAAAACGAGCAACGAGCTCTGGATGCAAATGAATGTGGCTATTAGGAACATGACAGAACAGACGATCGGACGTCAAGCGCGGCGCAAGAGGACTGATTGGTTCGATGATGAGTGCCAGAATGCGTAAGATGAAAAGAATCAGGCGTACAAAGAATACGTAGGTAGGAAAACTAGGACGAAGAGAGAACACTATGAAAATCTCAGAAGAGTAGCGAATAAGATAATTAGGATTAAGAAAAGAAAATACTATGACGATCAATTGAGAAGTCTGGATATACGTTTAGCAAGCAACAACACAAGACAAGCATACAAAGTAGTGAAAAGCCTGAAACGTTGTTACCAGCTCAAAACCACGCTCTGTCGTGATGGCATCGGCAATATCATCGCTGATGAAACGAAGATTAAGGAAAGATAGGCATCATATTTTAAGAACCTCTTTAGTCCTCCACACAGCTCCAGAGCCTCGGAGCCTGCAGATGTCTGCGGAGAGCGTCCATTGGCCCCACCAACTCTGGATAGAGTTTGTTCCGCCATCAAAGCCCAAAAGAATAATAAAGCGCCGGGCATCGATGAGACTCCAGTGGAGCTAATCAAATATGGTGGCAGTAGTGTTCATCAAGGTATTCACAAAGTCATTCAACACATTTGGCAACAAGAACATATGCTGAAAGAGTGGAGCCAATCAATTATATTCCCTATCCACAAAACAGGTGACAAGCTTCAGTGCTAAAATTATAGAGGCATATCACTACTTTGTACGGCGTACAAAATATTTTCAAAGATCTTCGAAAATAAAATCGGATCATAAGCCAACAGTATTGTTGGGGAGTATCAAGATGGTTTTAGAGAACGCAGATCGATGAAAGATCAATTTTTCACAGTCAAGCAGGTACTTGAAAAGTGCTGGGAGTTCAACATAGACCTACACCAAATGTTCGCTGACTTTAAGCAAACATCCGTCTTACCAAAATGATAATGACGTCGACGACCTCCCAAGTCCACATCCATAACCAACTCACCGATGCCTTTGACGAAAGTATCGGATTAAAGCAGCGAGATGGGCTGGCCCCATTGCTAATCAATTTGGCTCTGGAGTACGTCATCGGGAAGCTACCTGTCGACACGCGAGGTACATTACTATTCAAGCCGAGCCAAGTAGTAGCACATGCGGATGACATCAACATGTTTTCACGGTCGTTAACAACAGCCAAAGAACTCTTCCCGAAACTCGACAGCGAAGTGAAACTAGTAGGGCTTCAAATCAATGAAAATAAAACAAAGCTCATGACGCAGTCGAGGAAAAATACCTCAAGTACACAAAACATCACACTTGGCGCAGTATCGAAAATGTTAGCGAATTTGTGTATTTAAGCGCCAAAATAACGAAAACGGGTAATGAAAGAGCCGAAATACGCCGAAGAATACAGCTCGCAAATAAAATATTTTATTCTGATGTAACGATCTTGAGGACCAGCTGCATACACAGGAAAACAAAGCTTCAAATATACAAATCTGTGATAAGACCTGTGTTATGCTAGTGGTGTGAAACATGGACCCTAATCCAAGCATCGGCGAATATATTGAACGCCTTTGAGCGACGGGTCCTGAGGCGAGTAATCGGAGCGAAGCTAGACGGATACCAATGGCGAATGCGATACAACCATGAGCTGTATGAAATTTTTGACGACCCGGAGGTCTCAACGATTGTAAGACTGCGGAAGCTGCAATGGGCTGGACACATGAATCGTATGGACGAACAAAGGATACCCAAAAAGGTATTCGTTGGGAGAACTGAAGGCCTGCGGCCAGTGGGGAACCCGAGGAAACGGTGGTCTGACTCGGTCGACGAAGACAGTTCATCGCTGCTCGGATTTCAAAATTGTAGGACGCGGTCAATGGACCGAGACAGTTGCAGGAAGAAGAAGAATATAGTGCAATGGGATATCCTTTTTTTTATTGCTGCTTGAGGTTGTTTGTATCTCAAAGATCCTTGAAGGATCTAGGCCAAAGGCTACTCTAATTACTTTATAGTAGCCAGGATTATAACAGATAAAGTATTTTGTAGTGTTTAATGTTTCTACAGAAATCTTTAGGGGATAAGAGAAAGCCTTCAATATAAAAAGTTATGGATACTGTGAAATTATTCAGCAAGTCTTTGAGCTTGAGCAATGGATTTTAAAGTATTATTTGAAAAACGTCGTTTTTGTTGAAATTTGAAATAATTTTAGTGATTTATGTATTTACTCGTTAGGTGCACTATTATCGACATTTTTTGACAATATTTTATTTTCATCAAAGGTAAATTGTATTGAATATTATCAGGAATTTCTCGGATGAGCAAATTTAAGCAGCTTTGTTGGAGGAAGCTTATTCTTTGTCAGATGAAGAACTGTTTTAAACCGGAAGTGATAGTGAATCAGATCACATTAGTCAGGCATCTAACATATGCAGTGATATGGACGTGGCAGATGACGAAACATTTGCAGAACCATCGTTGGATAACGCGCCATCAATGTCTTTCAACCATTTTTTCTTGGCGAAGATGGGAAAAAAATGTTTTAAGTCGCAACCAAAGGCCAATGTACGGACAAGAAGGGGCACCATAATTACACATTTACCTGGATGTAAAAGCATTGCTCGAGACAAATGAACCGAAGTGGAATGTTTCGAGATCTTTTTTACAGAAGAAATTGTGGATATGGTTTTGAAATATACAAACCAGAAGATTTCTTTGAGATTGGCAAACAATCCTTCCACTTCGTCATGCAAGGAAACTGACAAAGAAGAATTGAAAGCCGTTTTTGGACTTTTGTTTTTGGCAGGCTTATTTAGGTCCGGCAGATAAAGTGTAATTGACTTGTGGAGTAACGATGGTACTGGAGTCAAAACATTCCAACAAACGATGTCTAGACAAAGATTTTCATTCTTGGTTTGAGATTTGATGAAACACCAACTCGAACGGCAAGGGCTTGGCACCAATCCGAGATTTTTTTTGACATGTTCGTTAAAACCTGCCAGGATATTTATATACTGTCTGAATATTTGATGATTGATGCAGAACTAGTAATTGTTCGCGAAAAATGCTCTTTTTGTCAATATATTCCTTCCAAACTGGCAAAATATGGGTTACAAATTTATGCCCTTGCAGATGCTAAAACGCTTTATACGTTGAAATTAGAAATTTACTGTAGGAAACAGCCTGATAATAGCCAATATTCAGTTAGTAGTAAGCCGTTTGATGTAGTAGATTGTTTGGTAAGATGTGTATCCGGATCTGGAAGGAACACCACCATGGAAAACTTCTCCATGAGCTACAAAGTTGCTGAAAATTTGCTCCAGAGCCACAAGTTGACTGCTGTTGGTACACTAAGATCGAACAACGCAAGCGTTCCACACTAATTCCAGGTTAAACGTGAAGAAAAATTTTCTCTTTCGGGATTTCAAACAGATATTACCATTGTTTTTGACGTTTTAAAGCCAGAAAAGTGCGTAAATATGATATTTTCCTTACATCATGATAACGAAGTAGATTCAGAAAGCGGTTACGAAAGAAAACCAGCTATTATAACATTTTATAACTCGAAAAGCGGCGTTGATGTTGACAACAAATTGGCTCGAACGTATGAGGTTTCCCATAACATTAAATGCTGGCCTCTAACGGGGTTTTTCTCAATATTAAACCATGCTGGTATAAACTCCTTCATCGTGTATCAAACAAACAACGGTATTGAGAAGAATAACGGTATTTAGAAGAATAAAGCCAGCCATAGAATGGAATTTATCAAGCACTTCAGACTTTCATTGCTTGAGGACCATATCAGGAAAAGGAAAGACAATCCACATACGCCACGAGATACAAGAAGACGCGTGCATGAAATTTTGCATGAAGAAGTCCCAGGATCAGCACCGAAGCAATCGAAAAGATCACAAAGACGTTCATTCAGGAAGACTGTCAATGGCTGCTTCAGCTGTAATATTCCTATATGTAAAGAACATGCGAAACTGTTGTGCCAAAATTGTATCGATTTAAGGAGCGAGTTGTCTTAGTTTTATTGACGTAAAGACCTGGTTTTACTTTTTTCAATCAAGCCAAATATGTGTTATTTTATATAAAAAATAAAAATAATATATTCTTACATAAAAAAAAAATATTTGTTTTTCCGAGACAAGAATATCAAGTTGATTTTTTGCAAGAGTTATGAAAGTTTTGTATTTTTTTTTTCAATCAATGTTACTAACATATTTTTTTAGTTTTTTCATTAGTTTATAAATACAGAGAACAAAAAAAAAATATGGTTGAGCACGTTCTATCAAATACATGCACAGAACAGAAACAATATTTTATGGGGTAAATCTAACCCCACGTTGTATGGGTGAGGAGTTTTTTTCACGTTTTGTGCCGAAGGTTAACCCAGAAAAGAGGTACTTTTCGAGATGTATGGAAGCATATAAATATTTTTCCCCATCCATGAACGCTGTGAGAACACCAATGATTCCAACTACAGGCCCATTCCTCTCCTATTATGCTTTGGGAAAATTCTGGAATGCATTGTTTACTGCGAACATTATTATCCTCTGCAATCTGGCTGATGTAAAAGTCAACACAGACGCGTGAAAGAATGTTTCGCTTTTACTAACCTTTGCAAATGTTTAGATTTGATTGCCCAACCTCTAGAATAAGGTAGTCAAGTTGATATGGCATTCGCTAGAGTCGATCTCAGCGTCTTTATCACTAAATTTCTTCAATTTGGCATTCAAGAATTTCGTTTCTCGTGGCGTTTTTTTCTCCTCAGCATGTATACCGGATTGAAGGATCGTTGCTTGTACTTGTGGACAAATTTAACGATTTGGGAGTAGTATTTGGCCCAGGTTTGAAATTTAACATCCATATTTCATGCATAGCCACTAGAGCTTCACGTGTCGCTGGTTTTATTTTACGATCCTCCAGCAAGTCGTTTAACATTTAAACAGCGTCCATCTATTTGTACTCCTAGCCCGGTCAATCCTTGAGTATGCCTTCCAAGTATGGTCTCCTCACTATACCAATCAATCGGATGCTGTTGAAACTGTACAGCGTAAATTTCAACGATCTCTATTCTATAAATACAATTGTGACCAAAAAATAAGGCGACATTTGAATTTAAACTGCACGTGTCGAAGGGTTTTGAGAATTATTTTTTTTAGGTTGGTAGTACTGTTAGTGACATCTATGTCAAATTTACATGTCAAAATATTCATTAGTGTTTGAGATACGCGTCATTCTGTGAGCTGCTAAAAGTGAGTTTTTCGTGGACACAGTAGTATAACCCTCCTTACAGCTCCTACGATGAGCGCTTGCAGATCCACAACCTTCCATCATTCAAAAAAGGAGAGAATTCTTAGACCTGTGTTGCTTATTTTAATTATGTAACGGTATTTTTTCATCCAACCTTCGAGAAAGGGTTTATATACTTTATTGAAAGCCTACGTTCTCGAAATAACTAAAATCCCCGTTAGCAGCACCAGCCAGAAAGGTATATTTCTCGTATGTAGCGTAAGGGCTCGAAAAAGAATTTGGCTTGGCTACTACTGGACTTCTTACTGCAATTTTTCTAGCACTACATGGGTATTTACTAACAGAAACGATCTGCCGCCGTTCGTATTTGAAGACCCTTCATAGAGGCGCAAATATTGTGCTGATCAAATTGAGTTGCACACGTATGGATCACATACTGAAAATCGGTGGGTAATAAATTATTATAAACATATTTATACTCGTTTCGCCCTTCTCACATTTGCTGTTTATACATTTCACAGTGGTTACCACGCAAAGGTGATAGCTTGTCGGCTTAAATAGCTCAAATAGTTAATTTCAAAAGATTTCCATAAAAGTTTAATCAGCACTTGCATTGCCATTAATATATACATTTTCGATTCTTTTCTGAATCACCAAGGGCCGTCATTTTGAATTTTTATTGAAAACGGCTGTTAAAAATATTAAGCTGTAAATTTTCGAATTTTTTATTTGTCATCCGATTTGCATAATTAAATTAATTTGCCTTAATAACTTATAATTTCAAGTTTTATCGGAATCTGTTGAGGAACTTGGCTGCTAGAGGGCTACAGAAATAAAAAAAATGTTTATATCACCCCCCTGTATAGGGAGACCCCCTTAAACACTTTAAAACATTTTCTTACACTGCAAATTTCAAGAGGCATAACTTTTGACCTACGTAGAAAATTTTCTCACACTAGGTTATGTGGTTTGCGAGAAAACTTGTGACACACGAACGAACGGACGGACAGACAGACAAGTCGCGATTTTATAATTTTTAAGGGGATCGTTAAAAATATTTTACAATAATTAAAAAAATATTCTGATTTATAAATACGTTCAAGATAAGTCATTTAAAACGTTTCCATGAAAAAAATTCATTATTTCAGTTACTACTAAAATAGCGAATTGCGCTTGCCTCCTGACCTTTAAGGGCCGCGATTTTGAATGCATGCATTGGATTTTGGACTATTTTAAATCTTTGTGGGCTAGGACCTCATCAATCAATGTGCCAAATCTCGTTGCAATCGGAGTTTCACTATAGACAGGGTAAAATAATTCAATTTTTAGTGAAAATGGCAGCTTAAAAATATTGGGTTTTAAATTTTTGACCTTTTTTATTTTTCATTCAATTTTAATAATTTTCAGCATAATACAAAAAACATAGAACAGAGATCCATAATCTCAAGTTTCATCAAAATCCACTGGAAAATGTGACCGCTAGAGTGCCACAAAAACTTGAGAAACGCATATTTAAACCTCCGCCATTTTGAAATTTGCACATGTATGATCACCAAAAGTCTGTGGATCTAAGTAATGCCTATCTTAAAACCAAGTTTCATATTTGTCGGATCAAAATTGCGACTTTTAGAAGCCTTTGAAGTTTTGAGTTTCAACTGGCCGCCATTTCGTTTTTTGTGACCTGACCTCCAGTTTTTTCACGTAATTCTTTAGAAACTTATAATTTCTATCTGACCTCCGAATTTAATGAAAATCTGTTGAAAGCTTTTACCACTATTCCAACAACAAAATTTTGCACGTTTTTCGACTTTTGAGCGGCGGCCATTTCGTTTCTGCCGTACTGACTTTGGATTTTTTATTGCGAGATTCATCACATACATCAGTGAACCTTTATACCAAACTTCATCCAAATCGGAGCTATACTTTGGTCAGAACAGAAATCACGATTTTTCATCTAAAATGGCCGCTATTTTGTTTTTGCCCGGCTGATATAGCTGGTTCACAAACTTAACCGATATATTAAACCAATACACTGTTTCTGAAAATTTGGTGAAAATCGGAGCAAAATTGCAACCTCTAGCGTGGTCACAAATCTCGTTATATCCCATATATATATATATATATATATATATATATATATATATATATATATATATATATTTATATATATATATATATATATATATATATATATATATATATATATATAGATATATGTATATATATATATATATATATATATATATATATATATATATATATATATATATATATATATATATAAATATACATATATATATATATATATATATATATATATATATATATATATATATATATATATATAGTCGAACTCGGTTATAACGAATCTCCAAGGGACCAACAATTTCGTTCGTTATATCCGAGGTTCGTTAGATACGATCGTTTGCACTACATACATTGTAAGGTGATTTGAATGAAAACCAATTTATGCAACATTTATACATATGTATTTGCTATTTTGTTGCATAGAAAATAAACATAACTAAATACCTTTATAAGTTCATTCGTATGAAAAAATAATTTGAATTCGTATCTGGTATTGACTGGAGTCTAATTATTTGGTCGGAAGAAGTCTGTGACTTTTTTCTGAATATTTCGCATTTTTAGGGCTTCTTGGTTTATATTTTTTTCGAGGATATCAACAGCAGCCAAAAGTTCACCGTTTTCTGGGCAGGTTATCGGTGTGAAGTGCTTTATAGTCTTCATAGCAGAACATGCTTCCTGTAATGTAGGTAAATTTTCTTCAATTTCTGACTCCTCTTCATGTTCACACTCATTTTCATCAGCTTCTTTGAATATTGAGTGTATCAAGCCAATATCATCTAAGTCTTCAGCAGTTTCCACATGTTCATCAATTGTGTCGTATACGTTTAAGTCGAATTCGTTGAAATCGGAAATGCAGTTGGTATCTGCCCATTGAGATAATGTTGCATCTTCGCTTTCACTTTCGTTTGCTATAATCCACTCGGCAAGTGTAATATCATCCTCTGTCACATCTGCTTTAAACCCAGCATGTTGAAACCAATTGACAATCGTATTTTTGGTAACATCCCGCCAAGTACTAACCAATATCAACATAGCTTCCGTGATTGATTCTTTAAAGTCATCCTTTCTGTCATAAGCATCTATTAGTTTTAATAGCAATTCCCTTCGGTAGTGAGATTTTAAACTTCGAATCACGCCTTGAATTGAAAAATGTAATCGATCATTGAATTGAATAAACAGATTTAATGCATTGTACCTTGGTCCATTGGCTGCGAAATTGCCGTTACATTGGGAGGAAGGTAAGCCTACTCAATCCATCGTAAATTTTTAACTGGTAGGTGTGCTGGACAGTTGTCAATAATGAGGAAAACTTTCCTTTGATCTCTTCCTAACTCTTCATCCCAACTCTTTAAGAGTGATGTAAAAATTTCGCTCGCCATCCAGGCTTTTTTGTTTGCCTCATAAGTGACAGGCAATTTTGGCTGATTTTTTAAGCACCTTGGTGATTTTGATTTGCCAATTACCAGAAGTTTTCTCTTCTCAGATCCATCCGTATTGGCACAAATCCAAACGGTGATTCTTTCCTTTGAATGCTTGCCTCCAGAACATTTTTCACCTATAAATTTAAGCGTTTGGTCAGGTGTCAGTTTGTAAAAGAGCCCGGTTTCATCTCCCTTAAAGATATCCTTAGCATGATAACGCCTGCTTATACCTACAAAATGAGAAACATATACATTGCAGAAATCACAAACAAAAACTGAGTTCATACTTGGCCAAATTGTTGCAAGTCACTCGCCGGTCGTCTCTAAGGATACGCATCCACTTTCTCCATGACATTTTCCGCTTTGAATGGAACGTCGTTTTTTAAAGCGATCAATCCAGCCTCTTGAACAGTTAAAAGCCCCCATATTTACTGCTAAATCTTCACATGAGGCATTTAAAGATGGAAATTGTTCCGCTTGTTTTTGTAAAATTGGCCCAGAAATTGGAACATTTTGATTGCGTTTCGATACAAATCACTTTAATAAGACGGCATCTTTATCGGGTCTTTTTGGCTGCCGTAACTTTTTTGCAACTGGTCTAAAATTTAGTCTTTCGACTAGGTACCTTTCCTTTTGTGCCCAGATTGTAGACACTGTCGACTTTGATAGTTTATATTCCCGACAGATTCGTGCATTTGCATAGCCACTCTGTAATTTTTCGATTATTTCCAATTTATCTTTCAGATCAATTGACTTCCTTTCAGTTGTCATTATGGAAAATTCAAATAGCACTATCGAGCATAAACAAATAACCAATATTATTTAAATATAAATTTGTCACCGCTCTATACAACAAAAACACAGTTGGATTCGAGAAGAATGCAAGCACTACTTGGAAAACTTTAAATGCCGCACAATCGATTGTAAACAACAAACTGATGTTTTTCAAATTGAATTTCTGTTAATATGTAAGTACATATGTCATGGATTTGCTCCAAACAAAAGAAGATATGTATCAGTTTGCAGTCACTTTATCACCGATGGTTCGTTATATCCGAGTAAATTCTTTCCATTAGGCAAAATCATACGTTCGCAATAGCCGAGAGTTCTTTATATCCGAGTTCGTAATAACCGAACAAAAATACATGTATTTTTTAATAATTTGGAAGGGACTTTGGTTTTCGTTCGCTATAGCCAAGTGTTCGTTATATCCCGTGGCCGCTATAAGCGAATTCGACTGTATAGATATATATATATATATATATATATATATATATATATATA
The DNA here is from genome assembly GCA_963969285.1 of Odontomyia ornata. Lineage (NCBI taxonomy): Eukaryota > Metazoa > Arthropoda > Insecta > Diptera > Stratiomyidae > Odontomyia > Odontomyia ornata. The sequence continues at coordinate 89,208,453 of OZ017741.1, read as the reverse complement.
TATATATATATATATATATATATATATATATATATATATATATAAATATGTATCTATATATATATATATATATATATATATATATATATTTATTTATTTATTTATTTATTTATTTATTCCATCTTACAGACTAAACAATCCAATCACAAAATGGAACGCAAAGAACAATCAGCAAAATTTAAATGAAAAAGAATACTAAAACGTCGATAATTAAAAGTTAAACTAGTAGTAACTCTCTTAGTTTTTTCTTAAATGCTATGTAAGAAGAGGGGAAAGGACCAAGCTCGAGATTATTATGATTTCGTACGATTCTTAAGATTGGTGAATAGAAATATAAATCAGTTCTAGCATATGGTATAACGAAATAAGAATTCATCCGAGATGAACGAGATGTTTGTCGGAAACGCAGCTCAGAAAAAATATTTAATGGGACTTGATGGTAGCAGAGTTTGTACAAAAAACATTGGTCTAAATAAGTTCGTCGGGATATTAGGGATGGAAGAGATAGGAAAGATAAACGACTTTCATAAGGCTGATACGGCAAATTAAACTTAAGGAAAAGAAAACGCGTGAACTTTCTTTGGACAGTTTCTAAAGAAGTCACGAGATAGGAATATCGGGGGGACCAGATAACAGAACAGTATTCAAGCAAAGGGCGAACAAGACAAACAAATAGGCGGACAGAAGAAGAGATGCTATTGAATTTATGTAAATGTCTAAGGATAAACCCGGAAACTCTAGACGCTTTAGTAATCACATTTAAAATATGTGCATCAAATTTGAGTTTTGGATCAAAAGTTACTCCAAGGTCTTTATGACTGAACACTTCAGAGAGCAAAGCATCATTTAATATATAATTAAAATTAATAGGAGAGTCCTTAAGAGAAAAAGTCATTTTATGACATTTAGTAGTGTTAAGATATAAATAATTTGAAGCACACCATTCATTTAGAGCATTCAAATCATTTTGGAGGAGCTGACAGTCTAAATGGGATTTGACTGCTCGAAATACTTTGAAGTCATCTGCATACAAAAGGCACGAGGAATTAATTACAAAGGGAAGATCATTTATGAACAACAGAAAGAGAAGAGGCCCAAGAATTGAACCTTGTGGAACGCCAGATGAAGGACAAAAAGGACTAGACGTAATACCAGAGAGACTTACTCGACAGGGACGACACGATAGATAAGATGACATCCAAGATAGAAGAGCACCCGAGATGCCAAGAGCTTCAAGCTTACGACAAAGAAGTAAATGATTCACAGTGTCAAAGGCCTTGGAGAAATCTGTGTAGATCACATCAACTTGCAGTTGGTTATCCAAAGCTCTTGCAATACTGTTTGTGAACTCCATTAAATTAGAGGTAGTGGAGTATCCTTTGAGAAAGCCATGCTGCTCTGGAGCAATAATAGGAGCTAGTGAGTTTGAGAGTCGATTATGAACCAACCGTTCAAGTAACTTTGGAAAGCAGGACAGTAAAGAAATAGGGCGATAATTGGAGACTGACGTAGGATCACCACTTTTAAAAATAGGCACAATATTAGCTGTTTTCCAAGGGTTCGGGAATGTACCAGTACTCAAACTTAGATTGAAGAGGAGAGATAAAGGAAAACTAAGCGATGAGGCTAACGACTTTACAAATATGTTTGGCAAACCATCCGGCCCAGGGCTAATATTAGGATCAAGAGCATTGATCAGAGCTTCGACTTCAGATGCATCAGTACAAATAAAGGAAATTGGGAAGGGAAGATGATTAGGTAAGACAACAGGATGCACAGTTGCAGCGGGAGAAGAGAAAGTTGAAGAGAAAAATTGGGCAAATGAGTCAGTCACTTCTTGAGGAGAAGAAACCTCTGCACCATTCAAATGGACCTTACTAGGAATGGAAGAAGAGGATTTCAGCGATCTTATATAAGACCAAAAAGGCTTTGTATTATTAGCCACAAGGGAGCTATCCAGACTGCTGAAATAAGCCTTCAAAGCATATCTGATCTCTTTTTTGGCAATAGCACGCAGCCTGCTAAAATTACATCTTGCTTCAATAGTGCCGAGTGTTTTAAAGACACGATGTGCCTTATCTTTTGCTCGTAGGGCACTAAGCACTCGTTTTGTTAGCCAAGGTTTATGATTTGCTTTACGGGATGTCTGAAGAGGCGTATAACAGCGAATAAGATTATAAATATATTTTTAAAATTTATCCAAAGCAGCCTCACAATTTAGGCCTCTAAAGAAATCTAGCCAGTTGACTGAAAGTAATTCTGTATTAATTGCTTCATAGTTAGCTTTAAAAAAGTTAAGTTTTGGAGCGGGATGAGGTTTGTTAAATTTAATTTCATCGACTATAAGATCTATAGATAAAGGAGGATGGTGCCGATCAGGAGGAACATACGGATGTAAGGCTTGAGATACAGATAAATGGCTAACTGGAACATTTGATAGAACAAGGTCAAGGAGACGACCATTAGGATTGCGGATATGGTTAAATTGAGAGAAGGAGCAATGAGATAGGAAAGATGACAGGGTTATAGAAAAAGGGTCAACTGACAAGATTGAAGGAGTAGTATAATTTTTCCACACTATGTATGGTAAGTTAAAATCCCCGCAAACTATTATTTTGGCGTGAGGATGTCGCAAAACTAGATAAGAGGATAGATCATCAAAAAACGTCTCATAAACAGTTAAAGGTGAATTACAAGGAATATAAATAGACAAAATCAAGAACTCTGTATTATGAGGGAGAGAAATTTTGATAATAACACATTCTAAAGTAGGAGAAAAACAGAAATCAGAACAAGGAGAACTAGGTAGAGCTTTGCTAACTGCAACTAAAACTCCACCACCATCAGCCTTATTAGTGGCAATCAGGTCACGGTCACATCTATATACAATATGATCAGGAAACATTTCAGTACTCAAAATGTTTCCATTCAGCCAGGTCTCGGAAAGGCAGATAATAGAATCATTACTAACTTGATAAGAGAATAAGAGTTCCTCAAGCTTGGTCCTTAATCCTCGTACATTTTGGTAAAAAATAGATAAACACATTTTATTAGGAGAAGAGAAGTTACATTGAATAGTATTAAGGTTTGAAAGAGATTCATTGACGTTTAAAGAGGATACAGTAGAAAAAACATTATGATTATTAGAATGTTCATCAAGATTACTTGTGACTAGAGCTTTGGGATTTCGTTTATCGCCCGACGAAAATTTCTTCGTCTAGATTCAAACGGCTTAACAAGAACACCAGCAGGCCAGTGATTTGGATTCAGGACAATATCACTATTCGCAGAAATCACCAATTTGAATGAGGCAACTACTTTGTCCGTTAAATGTTCCTTAGTCAATTTATGACAAGTAAAGACTTTAACGGATGATCCAAACTTTTTGTTGACATAACGCTTTAGGTCCTCAACTGAAGTTTCGTACGCCACTCTAGATATAAAGATATTCTTCAAAGGTATAGAAGCACGAATGACAGGAGAATCGAGATCTGTTGAGGGAACGAGGTCACTCGATTTCTGATGTTGAATTGGAGGTGGTATTTTCTTTGGAATCGCTCCCCGACTGTTGGATGAAGAACCAGGTGGGCTGATCATAAGTAAATCAGATTGTTGGTTAATAGAAAGCGGCCTCAACAGCGAGTTGTTCTTAGTGACGATTGATTGACCAGATTGACCAGATTCCGCTCTTTCCACATAGTTGCAGCAATCCGGCTGTAGTACAAACGCTGGCTGTATCTGCATATCTTGTTGAGCAGCTGGTGATGTATCAGGTACATTTAAATTGTCAGCTTCCGAAACCGTTGGTTGTTGGTTAATAGATGGCGGCTTCAACAACGACTTACTTCTAGTAACAATTGAGAGACTAGGTTCAATCAATTCTGCAGAATTGTGGTAGTCTGGCTGCAATACTAACGCTGGTTGATGCTGCATATCATGTTGAGAATTGACGTTCAGGCTGTCACTTAAGCACAAGGTGGATAGTTCACCTTGAGAGGAGACATTGGGTAATTTTACCTGCGGTTTACTTCTTGTCGGTATTGAAGCTAGATCCGACACTGAGCGCACAGCCTTTTCGATCGTACTAGATGATGGATTGGAAGATGAGGAATCCGCAAATTGTAACAAGGAGTCGACTTCAGAACATGCAGAAGAGCACTTTCCTAGCAGGGATTTTAGCTCGTCGGTTAAGGAAGTGATCATCTTCCTTGCAGTTTGGAGTCGAGAGACATACGCAGATACTGAGTAACGCCTACGTGATGCACAGTACCAATGGACTCCATTGTCCACTTTGTTAATAAGATCTGCCGCAGTGCCTTTCAGGTTGACGCACGCCGCGTGGAAAGGAAGTTCACAGAACCCAAAACACACAATCATGGGGGATTTTCCACTACTAACGACACATTTCGCAGAGCTACAAGACATTGTGATCACTTTTTGGTATTATTTAATTTTATTATTATTGTTATTATTATTTTCTTTTATAATTATTAATATTATTTTTTTATTTTTATACTTTATGTATGTTTTTTTTTTTTTTTTCTTAATTCTTTGAAAAAGAAAAAAGTACTTTGTCCAGAGTATAAATTAAACCACAATTAGTTTGTACGAAATAGGATGTGTCTACACTATAAAATTTTTAAAATTTAGATAAAAATTTCATGAGGCGAAAGTATTGCCAACTTTTAGGAGCCACAAAGCACTTAGCAAAATTATATCTGTTTTTATTAGAAGATGTAGATTGCAAAAAAATGCCGACTTTTGGGAGCCACAAAGCATTTAAAAGAAATTTTATTTACTTTCACTTCGATAATGTAAAATTGTAAAGTTATGGGCTCGGAAAGCTCACCCGACACACAACACTTGTTGAATTGCAGAATTGAATTACGTTGAATTAACTATTTCACTTGAACAAAGGATTTCGGGAAAATTTTAATGTTTTAAATTACAGACCGAAATACTCAAAGATATTTACACCCGCGATGCAAATATTCACTGTTATTACTTTTCGACGAAAATGTTAATTTAATATTAAAAATTTTCAAGGAAATAAAATTAAGAGCGAAGAGCACTTCAATTGCCACGTTCAATGATCAATGACTTGTGCCGTTTTCGGGGCACCTGGGCGTGGCTCATCAAAAACCGACGTGCGGCCACGAACAAACTCGTTGAACCAATTCTTGACGGTCGCCATCGAAGGAGAAGAGTCACCGTACACAGCATCCAAGCGATCTTTGATTCCGCTGTGCGTTTTCCCTTCCAAAAACAAGAATCTAATCACTGAACGATATTGTTCTTTTTCCATTTTTGTACAACCGACCGACACGCTCGCTGCCAAAGGCTATCAAAACAAAACTAATGAAGAGAATCGACTGAAACTTTGACAGTAGGCTACTGAAAGAATGTACTGCGGAATGGTAAAACTCTTTTGTAATAGCAGCGCCATCGGGCGGTGAGGCTAAGTACTTGTTGAATGACCCTCGTTAATATATATATATATATATATATATATATATATATATATATATATATATATATATATATATATATATATATATATATAAATTTCTCTCGAGAAATTTATCTAAAAAAGCACATTGCGCATTGCGGGATTTGTCTTGCATTACTCCCACATTTGTTATAAAATTCACTCTTGTATCCATATATTCACCATGTTGTGTGTCAGATATGGTTTCCCCATAAAAACTATCTTGTAATGGCGGTTGAACCTGTGCAGCGTAGAGTGTCCCCAATACTTCGATACAATTGTAATTTGAATTTACTAACTGCCTACGCTTTAGACAATTTCTGGACCAATACCTCCTTTTCTAAATGGCCAGAGGAATATTTTCAACTAAATGGTCTGAAACAGACGTCCATCTCCTCGCACTAGACCATTGCAGCACTTTCAAATACCATTTGCAAGAACCGTAATTTACAGCTACTCGCCGATAGCCCCAAGGGTAATAAACCAACATCCAGCTTGGTGCCCTGCTGAACTCTTTTGTCTCCTTCAGAAGCAAGCTACGCAGAATAATCTACCTACAATAGTTAATCTGCTCAGTACCTTTTCATAACTAACATATCCTTTTCTCAATTTAACTTAATTTTGTTTTCACTTAAACATTATGTTCAGATTATTCACATATGCCTATGCTGGTTGGTAAGTGGAACAATAATTCTGTGAAAAGGTTATTAGAAATAAGTAAAATGAAAAATAAAATAAATAAAGTGTCTTCAGAATGCCTTCTAACTTGACACCTTATTTAAATATTTACGCAACGTAACTTGAAAGCACTCCATAACACCCCTAGAAAAGCACCAATATTGCTACTTCTTTAGTACTCAACCAATTAATGCAAACTGTGCAGTGCAGAAATAAGACTATACTGTTGTGATCCACACAGAAAGACAGACCTGGACTATTCTATAAATCGGGGAGGGTATGTCTGTACCAGTCATGCTGGGTCGTAATGTGCCGAGATGGTAGATCTCAGATATATTTTAAACTCTGGGGCATCTTGACCCACCATACAGTTGGGTTGATTCAAAATACATAATATCTTTTGCGCCTGTAGACTAGATTTGTGAATGCTTCACCAAAGTAAAAAATTTTGAGAAAAACAATACACAAAAACTTTTTCAACAAACTTTTATTACATTCATAATTCAAATTTTATTGTTCAGATCGTTTCTTTCTCCAGAAAGGAAGTAAATAATTGAAAGGATAGCTTGGAACCGTATCAACCGTTGTGATAGGGATACCGTGAATCAGAGGCTCTACCACGATGTCGTTACCGTGGATGAGGGGAATATAGTAGGGATAAGAATCAACATTTGAGTGTGTATAGATGATTCCTGCTGTAGCAGCGGCAAACATGGCAACAAACACTACTAAGAATTTCTGAAAAATATTTCAAATAAGTTTGCAATGAAAATCTAAGTATCTAGTTAAACCTACCATACTGTTCGTTTTTGGAAACTATTGATGCACTAATGGTTATACAAGAATGTCCCAAACTATTTATATAGTTCTGAAAGTTCAAAGGCGGAACAGAATATCAAAGGAATGTTGATTGTTCAACGAATCTAATAATTAAATTATAGAATTCAATATCCGGGTGTAATTTCATCGGATTGTAATATGTGCTAATTAAATGACGCAATGAAACAATTTCTTATGGAATAAGGTTTCTTCAGTGAACTTATTATATATCAATTCTCACTTTGTTCCGCATAGTTTTACGAAATACTAAACTAAACTAGCAGCATATATTAATATCTATTGGAGGATTTATTGATTAATAATGCCATTGATACACATACAAGTTTTTCATGATGTTTGACAAACTTTTTTTTGTGTTCAATAGTTTACTTAGAGTTTTCAATGATTTTCGATGGTAGAATTGATATTGTACCCTAACTACTAGCACATTGAGAATTTTGAAAAAAATTGTAAGTGTCATAAAATATTTTCTACTTTTAATTTATGATGAAAATTTGGAAAGCCCTCCCGGCAAAAAGCCTTTGTAAGTGACCTGGGAACTAAAAAATATTTTTCGTGACATCTATAGGGTGTTTTTTAAGTGGTTTAGAACTTTGAAATAAAATAAAATACGGATAAATTGCCATGAAATTGGTTTAATTGGAGCGATGATTCTGTGCCATTTTTATTTGAATATGATTCCGGATATATGAGCATCACGGCCGGAGCGGAGGAAGTGCAAATGAGAGGTCCAATTTTCGACCACTCTAACCAATAGTTGGGGTAGTATCTCGCCAATAACGCGGCAAATGTTGTCTTACATTCCATCTTATTCATGATAAAATGGCAAACCAAGCTAGCCATAAAACGTATGACAGTTGTCACACTATCCGTAGCATTAAAAAGTGTTCGCAACTTAAAGTTCTATGCCTCTTAAAAACACCCTTTCAATTCCATCATTCGAATATGGTGTCATATTACACTAACGAAATATACCGGAAATGTATACCACCGGCCCATAAAACCTATTTGTGATAAAATGGCAAACCAAACTAACCATAAAACGCATGACAGTTGCCACATCTTACCTTGCATTAGACATTGTTGCCAACTTAAAGTTCTATAGCTCTAAAAAAACACCGTTCACAAGTTGATAATGTGTATATGGACACAAAGCATTATCCGTGTGGGCTTTTGGTGCCCTAACCAGCAAGCCGGCACGTCTACCACTCGTGGACCGAAATCCGAATAAGTCGAAGCGCTGACAACGCTCAACTTAGTATTTACTTGTCGTGGAAGCTGCCTCGGATCGTATTAGATAAACGGAAACAACTATCAGAACGTATAAAGGACTATTATTTTGGAACTTAGGACAAAGTGACATGCGACAACTTCTGGATAAAATAAAAAAACAACAATCAATATCCTCACAGTGCAAGAAACAAGATGGCACGGTTAAGATACTCGTACATTTAACATGCAAGCGCACACAGTGTTTAAGAGAGGAAAATCGCAATCAACATATCCCCACAAGCGGAAGAAAATAACGATGACATCAAAACCATGTGGAAGACTATAAGAGATGCAATAACAGAAGTAAAGTAGGAACGACTGGTACGATGTAGAATGCAAAAAAGCGGTTAAAACTAGGAAACAGCAGCCTGTATCTACATGCGTAAGGTTGCACAAATCACAATGGACGGACCATGTAGGAAAAATGGAAGAAAATCAGTTACCCAGAAGAAACGTACAGGGTAGAGCACAAGGTAGAAATCTAGCCAGAGGGGCAAGGACTCGTTGGGAAGACAAGCTAGAAGCTTATAGCAGATTCTTGCTGGGAGCGATCAACTAGTGATTTAGGTGGCAGAACCATGATGATGGAAAGGGATTAGTTCTGGAGGCCAAGGCCCGGCTCAAGAAGTCGCACCACAGATGATGGTGATAAGCCGTATGAAGTTTTCAACGAGCGGGAGGTCTCAACGATAGGAATAAAGTGAAAACTACAACTGGTTAGCCACGTGAGTCGTGTTGACTATCAACAGGAGCTCAAAATGGTAGTCGTTGGAAGAACTGGGGGACGGAGACCAGTTGGTTTGCAATGGAGACGCTAGCGCAATTTGGTCGAAGAAAAAGATCATCGCTGCTCACATTTCAATATTAGAGTACGCGGCCGATGGACCGAGATAGTTTAAGTCACCATTTACAGGAAGCAAAGGAGCGAGAGTGGCTATAGCACAACAAACACAAAGGAAGAGAGGGACATAAACTACTTAGTATTTTAGTCAATTATTTTGTTAACATGCGTCGGTAAGTAGACATACAAACTAGCAAACTTCATTGGGAAGTACCAATTGCGAGCTGCCTTTAAATCTAGCAACAACATTGGGAACGAAATGAAACCAAAACTTTATGACACGTCAATAAACGAGAACAGCGGTATATGCAAACTCACAGGACAAACAACACGAACACTAACGACAAGAATCAAAGAGCACTTACGATCTTTTTAACACAACAAGGCAGATTCCAATTATGCGATATACCTACAAAACTACCCCCATGGACCTGACGCTATGACAAACTCCACGACATGAGACTTGAAATCCTAGGAAGGCTTGAAATATACAAACATAGAAAAACAGACAGTAACATAATCAAAGAATAACTTATTACAAATTCCGGTACAATTTTCTCAGTACTAGACCACACTCTCCGACGAAAAAAAGAATTAATAGAAACAGAACAAAGGGACATCCAACAACCCAAAAAACAAAAACCATAGTAGTTAGCTCCTTAAACCATATTAAACCGTTATACATAAAGTCATTTCCTTTCATTCATCCTTTAGACACTGAAGATGGCTCAAAGGAGTCGAAACGCGTCTGCTCACAAAACAAAGCAAGACCCAACGGCTTTCCAGGAAAGCAAAAGAAAAAAATACTTAGACTTTTTTATAACCCTCATCTCAAGAATGTGACTATTAAATAAAAATTTTAATATCTTCTCTGAAGCTGTTAGTTCAGAAGCAAAACTAATAGCAAATCCAAAAGAAAAGTAAAAGAAGCATTTGTTTATGATTGGGAGGAGAAGGCCTTTCACGCCCTTATTGTGAGGCTTTCAGACGCGTAAGACATCTGAACTGCGATTAAAAATTCCCCTGTCAACTTTCAACTTGACAACTCAGCCTAGAATCATTTGAAACATTTCTTCGGGCTAAGCCTACATTTTGCTACATATGCCGGGGGCGCCTTCAAGTCGGGAGATCCCTCCTGTAGCAGGAGGAGAGGGTGGAAGATAGACTGTAGCCCTTTGCTTCTTTTAGAACGGCCGAAATAATGTGCCACATGGTGCATTTCCCCGATTATATTACCCAAGAAAAGCTCTCCTGTTTCTTTGAGAAAGTTACGGTGCTGTCTGTCCCATCTTTTGCATCCATCAAATGTGTTCCTCGCCTGCGCACAAATGTGGTTCATGGGACAGTGACCTACTAATATCGTGCAGGTAAGAATGAAAACACCCATACCGGCTCAAGAGCTGGGTCAGTTAAAACTTAGTCTCAGTTAGAGTCCAATTTAGCCACGGTCTTGGATGTGGCGCGCAGTGCATCTACATTTTGCGGTTTTCACCCAGGACTGCTCCTAAACATTGAGTTAGCGTTGTTTCTCCTCGCTGGCAACGGTTTCCCTTGCGTCTTTGCTTCGATGCAGGAAGATAGTACGGCACTCTCTAGCTAGGCAGACGATAGGCATTACACCTGCGGTGACTCACGCTGCTGAGTCAGAGACTGTCAGATATGAAGATGCAATCCTCATTGCTCCTTTTACTGTACCTGTGCCAAGCGTTTTTGAAACAGCTTCTCACTGAGAGCGTCACCCCATATTTCTGGTCCGTAAAGTAGCACAGACTCTACGGATTTCATCAAAAGTCACCTTCTAGAAAAATTAGGTTAACCTAAGTTGGCCAACAGCCCACTCAGAACCGATACACCTGGGACATCTTTATCCACCGTTGCTCTGATTTGTTTAGAGAAACTCATCTTGGAGTCGATTAGCCACCCTTGGTACTTTACGGGTGGTTTCGATTCAACCAGAACTTGCCCAATACTGAATCTCCTTACTCTGGGGAATCGCTTCTTGGTCAGAATGACCACTTCGGTTTTCTTCAGTACTAGGCTAAGCCCGCGAGCAGTCACCCACTCCTTAAACTGGCACATCACCAGACCTAGTCTAAAAGTGCATCCAGCAACTAGCGCTACAACAGCATCCCCATAGCCAGTCAGGCCAGACTCATCCGGCAAGTTTAGTCTTAGTAGCCCATTGTGCAATATGTTCCACAGGTCTAGATAAAAAATAGATCCTTGTGCAACGCTCAATTTCACTTCCATCTTTTTTCGGCCTGTATGGTATCATAAAACTAGCTTCTTTTTTTAGGTAGTCCTAAAAAGTACATAAGACATTCTGAAACTTAAACAGGGGTTTTAAGCGTATCTGGAACATCTATGCACCTAGCGGAGCTGAACATGTTCCGAACATTAACCATGCTGGAGGGTTTCCGTGCTGGGGCCTCCAATGGGGCGTCAAAAAGCTGCAAACAGACGTGACTATATTCATAGTTGAGTTAACCACGCTAGCCTTTCAGTCCCCAGCGAATCTTTACCAACGATTAACCTGTCATGAGCAAAGTGACGAACTACTCAATGTGGAAAGTCGAGTGCACGATCGTTGGGAGATAGCAGGATGTACTGCTGATCACTGGCAGAGTAGTTTTCTAATACTCTCCAATTGTCAACCCTTAGTACTAGGGAATGCCAGGCGAATATCACTTTGGATATAGTTCCTTCACAGCCCAATCGGCGGAAATTTGGGGTACTGCCGATATCCAGCACGAGCCGCCGTATACTAGCCATCATCTCTCGGATTCAGCTTCCCCGCGGATTAGTTTGAAGTATGCCTGGTTCGATTGTTTTACCAGCAAAGTCTCCGCAAACTAATAGGTGACCATCTGCATTCAAGAAGTGTCCTCCAAAGCATTAATTTTATCTTGAAAAGATGATATCGGTTCGATTGGAGCTAGGTGCGCCCTAAAAAATGAAATACCTGAACACCCCTCCTACACAAAACCATCACTTCGCTCATAGACCTCTACTAGGAAATCAACACCTTTCCGGGCCCACATGGCAGCAGTACCAGTTTTATCAGGATACCATGATGACGCACTTTGTCGTTATGATATTGCTCACTCAGCAGGTAAATGTCAGCTTTTATGTTCCCTACAATTTTTTCAATGAGATTTTGGGCAGCTTTATTGTGGTGTAGGTTTGCCTGTAAGATGAGAGCTATCAAAGTTCTGATTTTACCTTAGCTAAGGCTTCCTGGAACACCCGACTCTTTCCTAATCTAAGACGTGCTTGAATTCGGTTTCGGATCAACATCCTTACAAAGGCTACAGTGTGCCTTTCTGGTACATGCTTTTCTTTAATGTTCCATGCCGCCACGTTTGTAGCATATGGAGCCCCTATCATGTCAGTTGCATCCCTGTTATGTTTGAACATGGTTACCTGATTTTTCACTAACAAAGTTATGCAAATCAAAATGAACTGAAGGATATTTCATCTTTTTGTTTAAAATAAGAGACTAACGTACTGAAATCCAAATCGACAGTTTACTATCAAGCTGAGTCATTCATTTAAGAGCAAAGTATAAGTATGAAAAATCCCTCAGTTCAATCTCCAAATATTTTCGCATATATTGTATATAGTGTGCTAGCATTACTTCGCACTAAGTCTAACATATGGTGGATGAAGTCTACCATATGGTGGATGGGATGGTGAAAAAACTGTTTCTGGTCTTTTGTATTCATTTGTATCGAGTTTTTATCTGGTTCATGAATTTAAAAGAAAAAGCTGATTTAAACTGGGAGAAGAAAACCTCCGGGAAAAAACCAGTTTTCGGTTAAACCGGTGCGGTTTTTCCCATCCCTACCGCTTAATCAAAGCCTGAAAATATTTCCATTTATGTACTAAAGATAATTTAAGGGTGGGTACCAGGAAAAAAGGTATTGAGCACTAGATTGCACTGCTTTTCAAACATGCTACTTATGAGTGAAACTTTCACGGCACTGTTACGTAATAATTAACGTATAATAGTATCTAGCAAAACCAACAAAACAATAGTATTTACACATCTAAGGAACATACAAACCAGTAACGTAACCAATAAATAAACATAATTTTTAACCCTCTGTAGCATAGTGTAGTCTGTAGGCAACATACCTTTCGAGCGCCTCCAAAATTATGAGAATTAATTTTTTTCACGCAATTGCTCACTGTAACCCATGGTCTACACTCTGAACTAGCAAACTAGCAGCAAAACGCCCAACTGAGTCACGCTATTTGGTGGAAATTGACATTTGTTTGTCAACTTTCGGTGTTTTCGAAAAGCACCGGTCGATTGTGATCAAAAATAATAAAAAATGTTGTTGCTAGTTGTTTGAACTTTATTATGTAACGTTAATTTTGAACACTTTTCAAGTTTTCTTTTGATTTTGTTGGCAAAAAGTGTTTGTTGCCAGTAGGCTACATCAGGCAACAGGTGTAACCTTTTATTTGATAAATAATGTGGTGATTGTTATTGTTTTGTATTTCAGGATGTCTCTTAAACGGCCCCTTAGTGACGAGGTAATAATTTTAGCGCTAAATTAGTATGCAGATAGTGAAGATGACATCGAATCAGATGACGACAGCTTTGCTGATCCGAATTTCGTTCCTGAATATTAAGCCTTCGAAGATGAGGATCCAGAAATAGGTATTGATATGGATTCTAAAATACAAACTGTCGTGTTGGGTGGCGTTTCTGGTTATGCCTATAAAACAGAAATTGAAACAGGCAAAGAAAATATTGTCTTACAAGAAGAGCCAGATTTGGATCCCTCATCTAACGTCGTCATGAGGTTAGCGCGTATGATTCCAAGGCACCAGAGCTTCAAAATCTATTTCGACAACTATTTCACTTCCCTGCGTCTATTGGAATATCTAGGTAAAGAAGGCATTCTCAGTCCTGAGACTATGAGAAGAAATAAAATACCAGATTGTAAGCTGTCATCAGAAAAGGTAATGATGAAAAAAGAAAGAGGCTATTCAGAAGAATACGTATATGCCGTCAACGATCTGTCAACTGTCGCATGAAAGGATAACAAAATTGTCAACCTACCTTCCACCTTCGCTGCGCAAAACCCTGAAACTGATGTTCAAAGATGGGGCAAACATAACTCCAGGTATGTGAACACAAAGCGGCCAAATGTTGTTGGAGAGTATAATCGCCATATGGGTGGCGTTGATCTGCTTGACAGTTTAATGGGAATATACAAAACACGTTTGCGAAGCAAAAGATGTCCCATACGACTTTTTTTGTCATTATTTGGATCTCACGATGGCCAATGCATGGCTACTTTGAAAGGATTGCTAAATACAAAAATAATCAATCAGGCCGCTTATCTTCAGCAGATTTTCATCTGGAAGTTGCAGTGACCCTTTGCAAAATGGGTATTAAACTCAATTTGTTTAATCGGCGATCGCTGGAGAGCGAAATTCAAGCCAAAAAGCAAAAAGGATCTGCTCAGCATGTACCTCCGAAAGCAGTGGCTGCAGTGGTCTGATAAGAAAATCAGATGCAAGTTTCCAAAGTGTGATGGATTTACCCATAATGTATGAGACAAATGTGGGGTAGCCTTATGTTACACAAAACCCAAGAATTGCTTCAAAAATTTCAATCTATCGTAACATGTTCTGCAGTTTTATAAATTTTGACCTCTGACTTCACTGTTGTCTAAGGGCAACACTCCTTATTTTGTAATTTTCTTTCCAAATAATAAAAAGAAATTTAAAATCCAAAAATACGTGTATTTTATTTTTTGTTATCATCTCCAATCCAAAAATTCAAATAAATCCCTTTTTATGAGTGATAGAGGGTTAACGTTACCTAATAGCTAGTACAACCAATAAAACAGTAGTACCTAAACATCTAAGAAACCTGCAAATAAGTAGCAAAACCAATGAATAAACATAAAAATTAACGCAACCTAATAGCTAACACAACAAATAAAACAATATTATTTACACATCTAAGAAGCGTACGAGGAAGTAGCGCAAGCAGTAAGTAAACATAATCAACGTAACACAATAACTAGCACCTATCTAAGAAACTTACTAATAAATAGCGTAACCATCATAATAGTTAGCATAATATAGGGTTATCCATTTTACGCTTGGGAAAGTAAAGCTAAAGAAAACACTTAAAATATTCAGATAGAAACAAAATTGTTTATTCAATATGAAGATTGAGCCTTGCCATTATACGTAAAATACAACATTATTCAAATCTTCTCCACGGAACCTCTTACAGGCCTCAATCCTTTTGAGGTAATTTTCAATGACTTTTCGGCACATTTCCGACAATATCTCGGCCATAACTTCACGAATATTGGTTTTCAATTGCTCAAGATTTTGAGGATTGTTCACGTAAACACGACCTTTTGCATAGCCTCATAAAAAGAAATCCAAAGGTGTTAGGTCGCAGGATCTTGCGGGCCAATTGACATCACTCAATCTCGAAATTACGCGTACTGGAAATTTCTCTTGCAAAAGTGCTCGATTAGCCTGTGTTGTTTGGCTTGTGGCTCCGTTCTTTTGGAACCACATATTTTCCAGATCATAATCTTCAATTTCTCTCCAAAAATAATCGGTTAACATGCGCCCATAGCGGTCAAAATTGACTGTAATGGCTCTTCCTTGATCGTTTTCAAAAAAATACGGACCAATAACACCACCAGACCATAATGCACACCAAACGGACACTTTTTTCGGATGCAAAGGCATTTTTGCGATCACCTGAGGATTTTGAGAACCCCATATGTGGCAATTCTGTTTATTTACATAACCACTGAGCGAAAAGTGAGCCTCCTCACTAAAGTAAACATTGTTCGAAAAATAGTTATCAATGGCTGGTTGTTCAATCACCCAATTCGCATACATTCTGCGTTGTGTATGGTCTTGAGGCTTAAGACCTTGAGTGAGTTGGATTTTGTACGGATGGAGATGCAAATCCAAATGCAAAATCCGCCACAATGAGCCGTAAGACAAGCCCAAATGTCGAGCACGTCGAGGAATCGATAAATTCGGGTCTTCCTCCACACTTTGAGCAACGACAGCGATATTTTCAGCAGAACGAATGTTGCGATGATGCACAGGCCTTGCAATATCAATAACAGATCCAGTCTCTTCAAATGTTCTCACTGTGTTCGAAATTGTTTGCTGTGTAGGTCGATTATGTCGACCGTAGTTGGCTCGTAAAGCCCTAAATGTTGATATAGCAGAATCACCATTTTTATAATAAAATTTAATAATTTTAACGCGTTATTCAACAGTTAAACGATCCATTTTTCTAAATGGCAAACCTACAACTAAAAAAACACGCTTTGGATGACATTTGATTCTGACAGATGTCAAATGGCAGGGTTATACTTTCCTACCACGAAATGGATAACCCTGTATATAACACAACCAGCAACTTAAGAATTAGCATATTAAAGAAGTAGCATATATTCATTTAAGTTAAAACTCTAACTGGAACAGCTACAACGCTAAATAAACATTATCTTCAACCAAACAAAATCGTGACGACATCAAGGAATTCCCATCAATGGAAGTCCAAAATGCGTGGAGAGCATTTCTCTACCGTCGATGGAAATGAGCAGTGAACAGCGTTTTTTTTTATTTGCGTGGACAATTGCCTGGACGAGTGTGATCCAGCCATGTTTGTTGACTTTTTGTCGTATGCTAATTAAGATTGAAATGCTAATAGATAAAAATCCACTGACAGCATTTTCTAGCTTCGACACGTGAATAGCGCTTTTTGGTAATTACCTGGACGATGGAATTGGAGTGAATGCATGGAAATTGGTCCGTCAGCAATTAGTCCCACTCACCGTACCAGGCAATGAGTATGGCAAAAGATGCCTGATTGGCAATTATCGCCTATAAAAATTAATGAACCGCTTGAAGAAACGCACTATACTAGACGCATCTAAGGTGGAACTTAGCCTGTAACCGGCCTTCCAGGATCGTCTACGCCTCGACTTAAGTGGAACTTGGGCTGTCTTTGTGCCTTCTAAAGTTGAGCATCGCTAGTCTCGATAATGTAGGTGGAATTCAGGCAGCCTGCGCGCCTTCCAGCGTTACGAGATCACCTTAACCCTGTTAAAGTGGAACTCGGGCTTCAGAAAGCCTCCAACGCAGGTACACAAAGATCCTTCCCAAGTGGAACCAATGCTGTCCCAGCTCTCCCGGAAGACCTCACCGACACTCACGAAAGCGGCACTTCTGCTTTTAACAGGCCCGCCGATGGTTAGAAGCCTTGAGCATAGATTCTGCTCTAGGTTTTAGAACTCTAATCTCCTCCAATCCCTTCATTTATTTGCAGGCTTCTACGACCAGCAGGACCCCCCGGGGAGCGCTCGGAGGCGTTGTACGCGACCCGTCCCAACGCAGATCCTGATAAACGCATGGAGGTGAATACACTCTCCCCTCCCAAGTCGCTGGTAATAGCGCTCCGTAACAACTCACGTGCAGCACCTCTGCCCCTGACTCTAGCAGAATACCGGGCACGCCGCCAAGTGGAGCCCAGCACGAATACTTCATCAGTTCCTCCTCCCGGGGCACTGCACAAATGTCACAGGGGTGACCTCGGAGCCAAGCTTGACGAACGAGTAACGGAGTTTCACCGGTTGGCCCTGATTGCCACCACTCTCGAAGAGCGGACTCTCTTCGAGGGCCAAATCACCGCTCTCTAAAGCGAGTATCGCTGGCCCGAATGAACGTGAGCAACATCATAATATTTGCAGACTAAGTTGTAATACCCTAATATGTTTTAATAATTATAACGTTTTGAAAAGGAAATCTACCATCAAGTGTTTCTCTGGACTCAAGGTTGCAAATGTTTCATAGGAAAAATGTGAAAACAGATTGATAACAATTCGGTGGAGATGCCGAGGTCAGTTGCTGGACTAGGACTGGGCTGCGCCAATTGTTATAGCCATGGTTTCACCACTACTACAAGAAATCACTCCTTATCTATGAAACACCTGTAACCTTGAGTCCAGAGAAAGGAAACACTTGCCGGTAGGTGTTCTTTTGAAAACCTTATAATAAATAAAACATATTCGGGTATTATGACCTAATCTAAAAATAGTACGACAGTTATTTAGCTAATGTTAACAGTTCGCCCCATAGTAAAATGATGCATGTCGGTTTCGGCTGCTGGACTGGGCTAACATTGTCTGTGGTGTCTGAGGTGCGTGGCATTGCCGGCGATGTTATGCACGCGTCATTCGCTGAGTCTGGTGGTATTCGAAGTGGAGAGCGGTAGTCTTGTTATACTGTTTAACCTGGGGTCCTGCCGGCCACTTTTGGGGAGCCCTGTGGTGTTTTCTGCAGCAACAATCACCTACGCACTAGTAAGTTACCAAAGCAGACCTCTTGGAATTTGCAGCAAAACGCACAGTTAATGTTTTTACTCAGTTCTATTATTCTTGTAGTGGTTTACACTATTGTGTACAGATTTACTAAAGTTGCTAGTTGTTGGGGGCTGAGGACGTACCTCAGCGCGATATAGGCTCTCTAGCTAGGAGGCCGACAGGTATCAGACCTGCAACAACTCTCACCACCGAATCAGAGACTGTTGGATACGAAGATGCATGCCTCAATGCTCCTCTTTTCTGTGCCTGTGCCAGTCTTTTTCGGTAAACATCCTAACTTAGAGCGTCGCCCCATACCTCTGCTTCGTACAGTAGCACTGACCCTACAGCACTAATCAAGAGGCGTCTTCTTGATTGGCTGGGTTCCCGTACATAAACCATAAGTAGACTCAGAGCCGATACTCACGAAGCAGCCTTCTCAGCCGTTGCCCTGATTTGCTCAGAGAAACTCATTTTTGAGACGATCAGTAGCCCCAGGTACTTCACCGCTGGTTTTGATTCGATTTGTATGTCTCCAATACTGATCATCCTTACTCTAGGGATTCTCTTTTATGTCAAGAAGATCACTTTGGTTTTCTCCAGTGCTAAACTGAACCCAAGCGCAGTCATCCAGTCCCTCACACGGCGTATTAGCACACCTAGCCTAAGTTGCGCTTGTTCAACGGTGCGTCCAGCGGCCAGAGCCGCAACATCATCCACATAGCCGATCAAGCGCGAGTCTGGCATCTCAAGTCTCAGTAGCCCGTCGTCAGACACGTTCCACAGGTTCGGACCAAGGATAGATCCCTGGGCAACACCCGATGTAACAGCCATTCTTCGTTAGTCCTGTGCCGTGTCGTGGAGTAGGCTTCGGTGCTTTAGGTAGTTCCTCAAAGGTCGCATTAGATATTCAGGAGCTCGAAACGGGTTTTCCAGCGTATTCAGAATATCCACCCATCTAGCGGAGTTGAAGGCGTTCCTGGCGTCGAGTGTCACCCATAGAACGATCCGTCGCTTGGTGCGACTATGTGCCGATTGCAATCGCATCGATAGTATAACGTCCTGCTCTAGAGCTGTTCTGCCGAGGAATTAGGTCCCCAGCAGCACGAATCGCGTCAATGAGTATTCCCTTGATGAGTTTCTCTAGCACTTTCCCAGCCGTATCTAGCACACATAACGGGCGGTATGCAGACGGCGATTCAGGATTTCCCTTCGCCTTGCTGATCAGCACGAGCCTCGCCACTTTCCATCGTACCGGGAAAACCCCGTCCCGTAGGCAAGCGTTGAATGTGCTGAGCAGAAAGTCAGGACAATGATAATAGACAAGCCGTAACACCTCAGCGAGAGAACCATCTAGACTGGGAGCCTTCCTCGCTTTCAGCGAAAGGACTGCCTCTTCAAGTTCCGGCTGTGTGAAGAGTAGACACTCGACTGCTGTTTCACCATGGATAGCGTCAATACGGACGGGATGGGCGAGGAAGAGTCCCTGTACTATCGCATACATCTTTTCCGCATGATGTAAGTAAGACACCAAGCTTCCGCTTGTAGCCAAGACCCCACGGATCCTTGTTCACATTGTCCACTAGGTCTTGCCAGCAGTGAGCATTGCTGGTTTTAATCAATTTGTGAAGGCATTTTCTGGCCGACTTATATGCTGCTTCCCGGTTGCGTGCCTCGTCTCGGCACCTCGACGAGCCTCTCGACTTCCATTCTACCGATGTTCCATCCAGTTGGAGACAATCGAGAGCACGGACGTCGGGAGACAGCATCCATTATCTCAAGCAGAATGCACTGATGATCACTGGCTGAGTAGTCCTCTAATACTCTCGAATTGTGTATCCTCCGTCCTAAGGACTCCGAGGCGAATGTCACGTTCGGTATGGTTCCCTCACAGCCAATACGACGGAAAGTCGGCATATTACCGGTGTTTAGTACGATGAGCGCCGTCTTGGCTGCCATTTCCAGGACTCGTTTTGCCCGCGGGTCTGTTTGAGGCATACCCCATTCGATTGCTTCAGCGTTGAAGTCTCCCCCAACGAGCACTTTGCCCTCTGCGTTTCAGGCAGCACCCCTCAGACCATTAAGCTTGGCTTGGAAAGATGATATCGATTCGTTCGGCTTTAGGTAGAGACTAAAGAAGGTGGTCCCTGAACACCGAACCCACACGAAACAATCCCCCCATCCAGAACTCTCCGCTTGGAAATCACCATTCCAAACTCAGATGGCAGCAGTACCAGTTTCGTCAGGATACCATAACGCAGAACTTTTATCATTGTGTTGCTCACTCAGCAGGATAAAATCGGCCTTTAGGTTCCTCGCAAACTGCTCAGGCAGGTTTTGAGCGGTTGAACTGCAGTGTAGGTTTAGCTGCAGGATGCGGGTCATTTCAGTTCTGATTTTGCCTTGGCTAGGGCTTTCCGGAACACCCGGCATTTTCCTGATCTCAAGACGTGTCCAAAGTCAGGTCTTGGATCGGCATCCTGGCAAAGAATACAGTGTGCCTCCTTCGTACACTCTTTTCTTTTATGTCCCATTTCACCGCATTTGTAACACAGGGAATTCCTATCGGGGTTTGCATACTTTTGTGGTGTGACCATAGCCAAGGCATTTGAAACATTGAAGAGGCGCTGCTCTTCGTCGTATCTTACAGACAACCCACCCTATTCGTACTTTGCCCTTGTTCAGGAATTGTTCGGCGTCCTTTTTGGTCAAGTCAATTATGGCCATGCCTTGTCCCCTGTTGTCTTCTGGTGTCAGTCTCGCTTTGATCCTTCCCACGCTAGGAAACTCCCTTTCGATGGCCTCTTCTACCTCGGCCACATCCGTGACGCAGTCAATGTCTCTTATTTTGATCGTTGCCATCGGCTTGAGCAAGGCTATAGTTGCACTTTTGCCGAGGATTTTCTTTACTGCGTCACGGAATACTTCCTTGTTGTCGGCCTTTCCTCTAAATCCGACCAGTATGTGGCCTGACCACGTTGGTCGTAGCCACCTTAGCTCGTACAGCTCGGGGCTCTGACTGGAGCACCTGCTCTAAACTCTTAGCTGATGCCTGGTAAGGGCGAACCTCTGGCCCGAGGTGGTTGGCTCCACTAGTTGATAACGGGTAGAGCGGCACGCACACACTGGCGAGCTTGGGTCCGGGGTATGGTGCGGAGTTCCTTCGTCGTCCTGATTCACCAGCTACTGCGGCGGGTGTTGCATCTGGTCGGAGACGTCCTTCGTGCACCTGAAAGAAAAGTTATTTTAGCAATGGTGGTTAAAAGCCAAGAAAAGCACGGCAAATTGCCAACACCTCACCATTAGCTGAAAATGTTATGTTAATCCAAGTCTTGGGGCACAAGATCTAATGTGCATTCCTGCACATACGATTTTCAATTGGCTTGCATACTTTGCCCAAGAACTTCAAATATCGTTCTTTCGTGAACTTTCAACCTCAATTCGCTTGAAACATCCCGAGTAGCCGAACACGTGCGCTTTCGTGCTTCGAAAGCTTTTCCTCCTCACACCGTCTCGCTTCCTCGGATGAAGAATATGCGAAACTGGGGAAATTGAGCGAAGGAGTGCTTTTCGCTTAAGCTTTGTTTTTTCTCACGATCTTTTGGATAATTAGAAAAACTGGGACATTGAACGAGAGAGCCTTTGCGCCTGAACTTTCAGCTTAACTCTCTTGGAAGCACACCCAAGGCTTGTCGTCCAGGATGTGAGAATTTGTGTGAAGCACATTGCGGGTTAACCTTTTTAGGGTTTTGTACTAAAATACAAAACCCTATTGCAATCACGACCTGTGTCCGTCTGTCCGTCCGTCCGTCCGTCCGTCCGTCCGTCTGTCCGTCCGTCCGTCTGTATGTCACAGCACTTTTTCTCCGAAACTATAGAAGCTACAGCCATGAAACTTTGTGGAAAGGTCAGAAGTGGTGACCTCTTGAAAGTTCAAGGGTGAAAATTTTTTTCGAAGGGGTTTAAGGGGGGTCTCCCCATATAGGGAGTTGACCCCTCAAAAAAAAATTTTCACCAATGGTAGTCGAGTAGGGTGTCATTGGAAAGGCCTCAATGAGATCTTTTCAAAACAGGTCTTAAAATTGCCTTATGAGTACCGAGGGGGGCAGGGGAAGGGGAAATGTACGAACTTTTCGCGTACCCCCCCTCGCGATTGGACACCTTCCATCCGAAAAACCTGAAAAAAATCATGGATGTAGGCCTTAATGAGTACAACAACAACAAATACATGAGAAGTCGAAATTCACTCAACTTTGTTAGTAATAGTATGATTTATCGATTTTATGTTTTCTTGAATAAAATCTAAATGGTACCCTTAAATTCAATAAAATTTAGCAAACAGATGACCATTTATAAGATTGATCTTTTCTGAAAGTTTCATAAAGATCGAATAGTATTTAACGAAGTTATAGTGATTTGAATTTTCCTGTATTACTATGGAACAATATGCCCTGTATTACTATGGAAACATATGGCTATGGAGCCATATGCGCTTTTACCGACTTAGACACTACAGCTTTGCTAGGATTTGCATGAAAGTTTCAGGAATGATAGATATCATGAGGATGACTACATACAATTGAAACAAGTCAAAGAGGCAGGAGAGAGCTCCTAACAAAAGGGTTTTGTAGCTATTCTAGGATTCGAAAAAATAGGACATGAATCGATGCTTACAGTACAGAGGAGTGGCCCCTGAAAAAAAATTTCATGAAACGTAGCCGATATGAGTATCAAATGAAAGTTCTCTATGAGAGCTTTTCAAAACAGTTCTTAAACTGACAGTTTTTGCTTCAGTGGGGCACAGAGGGGGGGGGGGGGGGTGGGAAATACATGAAAAATGTGTTTTCTCCCTCGCGAATGGACACCCGTGATCTAAAAAAATCTGAAAAAATTATCAAGCGAGATATTTATGGGTATAATTTTAACAAATACCTCAGAATTAAAAAATTCTTCCAACTTAGTTAATAATAGTATGATCCTCGAACATCACGTGTTTCTTAATTTTATTCGTTGCTGGTTACTGCATTTTGTAAGTTGAGTACAAAACCCTTCTGACATGAGCATAGGTCTGTCTACACAACTTGTTTTATTTACTTTTTCGCCTGCTTATTTACTGTTGCGCTTGATCAATGGACGACAATGCTTCGATAACGATAGGTGTACTACTGTGACCAAAAAATAAGGTGAGATTTGAATTTAAACTGCGCGCGTCGAAGGATTTGGAGAATTACTTTTTTAGGTTGGTAGCACTGTCAGTGACTGCTATGTCAAATTCACATGTTAAAATATTCATTTGTGTTTGAGATGGCCTTCAGTTCCGTCTTCGCTGCGGCTTGAACCTCCTCTATCGTATCAAAACGGTACCCCGGAGCGGTCTTTTGAGCTTGCTGAACAGCCAGAAGTTGCACGGCGCCAGATCAGGTGAATACGGTGGTTGTGAAACGATATGAGTTGAGTTTTGGCGAAATGATCACGAATTACGAGTGCATTATGGGATGGTGCATTATCGTGGTGTAAAAACCAAGAATTGTCTTTCCACAATTCCGGCCTTTTTAGGCGGATAGCATTACGCAAACGACGCATAACGTTCAAATAATATTCCTTGTTGACTGTTTGGCCTGGCGGAAGGCATTCATAACAACACCACGATAATCGAAGAAGAGAAGAGGTTGATGCTCGCCCAGGACGCTCTTCGTCTTCGGCACGTTCACGGCCGGTTCGGAACTCACTATACCACTTGTAAACATTGATTCCGCAAACAAAATTTAATGCAAATTCAACAAATTTCGACTACGTAAAAAACGAAAAACTCACTTTTAGCAGCTCACAAAGCGACGCGTATCTCAAACACTAATGAATATTTTGAGCCGACGTTTCAGGAGTGACGCCAATCAGGGCAAATCGGTAAAACTCCACTACTCGTTGGTCAAGCTTGGTTCGAAGGCCACCCCTGTGACGTTTATGTGGTGCCACAGGAGGAGGAACTGATGACGCGTTCATGAACTGATGACGCGTTCATGCTGAGCGCGCTGCCACTCGATATTCTGCTAGAGTCAGGGGCCGCGATTTTTCACGTGGGTTGTTACGGAGCGCTGCTTCCAGCGTAGACTGTGGGGGGGGGGTGGTCTTCACCTCTACGCGTTTACTAGGTCTTGCGTTGAGGTGGATCGCGTACGGTCCCCTCAAGCGCTCCTGGGGATTCGTGATCGTCGTAGAAGCCTGTAAATAAACGAAGGGATTGGGGATTTAACAGTTTATAGATGATCTCGTAACCCTAGAAGGCGCATAAGGCGCTGCTCAACTTTGGCAGCCTAAGTTCCACTTAAGTCGAGGCGTAGACGTTCCTCGAAGGCCTGTTACAGCCTGAGTTCCATCTTAGATGCGTCAAGTTTAGTGCGTCTCTCCAAGCGCTTCATTAATTTTTACGGGCAAAAATTGCCGATTAGGCATCTTTTGCCATACTCATTGCCTGGTACTGTGAGTTGTTGCACTCACCGCTGACGGACTAATTTCCGTGTATTCACCCCAATTCCATCGTCCAGGTAATTGCCAAGAAGCACTATTCTCGTGTTGAAGTTAAAAAATGGTATCGGTGCATTTTTATCTATGGATATTTCAATCCTGATTAGCATACGGCAATAAGTCAACATACATGGCTGGATCACACTCGTCCAGGCAATTGTCCACGCAAAAGAAAAAAACGCTATTGACTACTCATTTCCATCAAAGGTGAAAAATGCTATCCGAGGAAGGTTAATGTTTATGTTTTGTAAAGTATCAAATGACTTCCATTGATGGGGACTCCTCGATGTCGTCACAATTTTGCATAGTTGGAAATAATGTTTACCTAGCGTTGTAGTTGTTTTAGTTCTAACTTAAATGAGTACATGCGACTTCTTTAATGTGCTAATTATTAGGCTGCTAGTTGTATCATCATTTTGATAATTATTATGATGGTTACACTATCTATTTGTAGGTTTCTTAGATAGCCAGTTATTATGTTACGTTAATTATTATGTTTACCTGTTGGTTGCGTTACTGGTTTGTGGGTTTCTTAGATGTGTAAATACTATTGTTTTGTTGGTTGTGCTAGCTATTAGGCTACGTTAATTATTACGTAACAGCATCAATCTTCACCAAATCAATGACGCTCACTCAGACCCCTCGTTGTTACTGCGAAATACGTTGCATGGAATATTTTCGTGAATGCTAACGTTTTGGATGATATAACATCAATTTTTTTAATTAATAATTTCAATAAATATGCCTCACTGCAACAAAGTTTAAAATGCAAATGTCCTGGATTCAGTATATAGGGCCTGGATTCAATATATAGGTACTGGATTCAATTTGCGAACGGACCTCATTTGATGTGCTGGTTTGTATCAATTTAAATTTTTTTTTTAATTTTGTAATTTATATCAAATAATTTTTCTGATGGAATATAACTAGGATACGCTAAGCTAACATTTTGCTTTTATAATTTGTGTAATATATCTAGTTTTAAGCTATGAAATAAATATATAAAAATATATATAAATAGTTTGCTATGACCTTTAATTGAAATTCATTTAGTCTGAATTGCAAACTTATTCTTAAGCACATCCCAACTTGGCTCCTACATACAAGTACAGTCTTCTATCCCACATACCTTATACACGAGAATTTCTGTCTGCAAACGCAACCTTGACCTTAATATACATCAAATTATTGAAAACACTTAGGCATAAACAAAATATGAATATCAAAATGTAACGTCCTTTTATATTCAGACTAATTATCCTACTCACCTTTCCGTCACTTTTCTTGTAGGCGTCATGAATTTTCCATACCAGTTCCGGTCCAGCGCATGCACTTTGTTTTCCAATTTCAAAGTACTGTGTTATCGGGTTGGTATCGATTGGATTTTGTGGACCAGTTGTTCCACTTTTGAATTTCGAGAACATCGTTGCTGCGGGCATACCATCGATAATTTTCAAAAATACGCCCGACAAACTGACTTTTTGTTTATCTTCAATTTTTCCGACTTTCTTGCTCACACCCAATTAAAAGAACATTCTCATCCCTCAACTGATGCTGCCTACAGATTACTTTTGCATACGCGCCTGGGTTCAATTATTTATTTGAAGATAGTTAGCATTTTTCTATCTGGAAAAATACGAGAAGAAATTTACTTGGTTTTTAAATAAGTAGATATAATATCGTAATTATGCTTTATTAGATTGATGGGCAAAATTCGTTGCCATAGGGCGTAAATAAATGCAACAATATCTGTGCATAGCGCGTACGGTTGAATAGTGTTTGGTATATGAGGATTAATTTATTGATTTTTCAATTCTCTAATTAGCAAACTAAAATTCGAATTACTAGCATTCAAACAAATTTTGAGAATAATATCCCTAAAACGGCTCTATAGATCCTAAATAAAACCAACCTAAACGTAACAAATTTATTTCACCTATAAAATTATTCCTCGTGCCACTCCAGACACTAGTAAGCCAACGTAGCAACCGAATTATATTTTATCCTCAATCTCCTGTTAGAATTTGACTTATCCTAAAGCTTACTTTTATTAAACCAGCTTCAACCAGTTTCATAAATATTTATCAACTCCTCCAACCTTCGTACATTTTACCATATAAGTCAACATTGTTTCCTTTCGATTTTTTCATGTGCTCGAAGTTTAGCATTACACCTGGAAAAAGCTGGTATCATGTTCTAATCAGTCAAGTTTCTTTCAATCTCGTTCTTATCAAAACATTCATCCTATGCCATCACACATGAGTGGTATACTTACACACATCACTCTCCGACGAAAACAGAACGAGAACTCAAAATCCCTTTTCGATTTCATTTCTTTGCTCGTATTTCAAACCAAAGAACATACATATTTAAAAGGTAAACGGCACCGTAGAGGTTTGACAAGGATCGTACGAATCCATTTCACAAGAAACGAGATTTTGATTTAATGCCATCGAGCTGTACTCCTTGAATACGATTTAAATACATGAAACGATATCTGACAGCCGTAAAAAATGTTTAGTCGTTCACTTCTAGCAAAAGTTTCCTGTTCAGGATTAGTCTGAGAGCATAAGAAGTACCAAATACACGTATTGTGTAAGTGGGTGGCTTTTGAAAATATAAAAGAGCCATTAGTTCTTTAGTCTCGATGAAAAACTGCCTTTTGTCGCTTAATTACATAGATTGACATTTGTTCTTTAAGGCGGTATGGATAGTCTTAAAGCGAATCAAACACGATTTTTTTTATTTAAGCTAATTTTGAAACATATTTTTATTCCTTAAATTTTTAAAAAGTTATCAACTTCCTATAACTTCGCGAAAGCTAAACAATTTTTATCAGACTTTTCGTATTTTAACGAGTTTGCTAAGTTTAATCGTAACTTCGCTGCCACTTCGCAAAAACAACAGTTATTTGATTTGACTTAAGCATTCATACATGGTCGTAGAGCTCTGTCGTTTTGATTTAGATATAAAAAAACCGCCTGATTTATGAGAGTGGTAAATATAATCCGCTATGATAAGACTTACCAAAATTTGTTATCAACAATATCGGACATTTTTCTAACCAACCCATCGATGGTTCAAAGATTTAAATTGTGAACCATGCCAACGAATCGTACCTCGTCAACAGATTCGGACACTTGACAGTCAACTCTGTGGCGGCTGCTGGTTCGGAGAAGAATTACATCGTAGGTCTTCCCGTGAGTAGAAATGCCGCCCGATTACAGTTTTCAGCCATCGTCAAGTTTGCCCGATCCAAAATTCTTCATGACACTACGTTACTCTACCACTTCCACTTATACTCATTCAAAACAAGGAAAACTTCCGACAGCAACAAAAATACGGATTTAATAGCGTTCCCGATTTTTGAACTGTCGCGGTGCCAATACCTACTCTTATCTACTTCAACCATGAATAAACTATGTTCATAAAAATAATGCAAACACAACTAAGAGGCACCGTAAACCCAACCCGAGCAAAGAAAAATCCATGGACAAGTCCCTCTAAACGAACATTGCCGTCTTGCAGCGATAGTTACCTATCGCTTGAATACCTTCTAAAAATAACTGAGCTACCAGAAGGAAAGATAGGGGATAGGTTTGTTTAATAATTGATTAAAAATAATCCTTCTTTTCAATTTTAAATGATTTATAATAACTGACTGCTCATTCCCCACTTGCATAATTGCTTCTAGAAATAGAACGGACAAAATACGGATGATAAATTAAAAAGGATTAATGTTATGAAAGTGTCAAAGTAGCTTTAGAGCAAGTAGATTAACGATAGACCGATTGTTAACAGTTGAGCATGTATTTGAGAAATGCAGGTAGTTTAACAGAGACGTACACCAAATTTTCGTTGACTTTAATCTAACATACGACAGTATTGGTCATAACACACTTTACCAATTGATACTTTAATTTGGTATCCCTGCCATATCAGTCCGTCTTACCAAGATGATAATGACGATGATAACCTCCCAAGCCCGCATCAATAATCAACTCATCGACACGTTTGCCACAAATATCAGACTAAAGCGCGGAAGAGGGCTGGCCCCATTGCTATTCAATAAGGCTCTAGCATATGTCATAGGAAAGCTAACTTTCGATATAAGACGTACGTTATAATACTAGTAGAGTCGAGTGGTACCTTATGCGGACGACATCAACGTTTTGACACAGTCATTAGCAACTACCAAAGAGCTTTTCCTGAAATTCAACAGCGAAGCTAAACTAGTAGGGCTACAAACAAATGAGAATAAAAAAAACTCATGACGCAGTCGAGGAAAAACACCTCAAATACTTGAAAGAAAAATTTTTCAGCGGAAAATCACTCTGAACATAAGCAATTGTCTCACTAACAGGTGACCCTTTGAATCAAATCAATTACTGTAATTTAAGGAAATTTTTTAGCGGATTCAAATCACCTGTTTTATTTTTAATATTCCATAGTTTATAAAACAAATATATGTAGACCAGATACTCCATATTTTACCGTTTCCGGCGGGAAAAGATGGCTCAACCTAAGCATTACATACATATATACAGGGTGCGTCAGCGAAAACCGGAGAGAACACGCAGTTTATTTTAATAATTATTTATTACTTATGAACTAACATTTACCACAAAAGTTATTATATCTTCATTCTAGGTACTCTTATTAAATTTATAATTCAATGTAACCACCGCTTACTTCAATGACCGCTTCAATTCTCCGCCTGAATCGCAAGCACGTCTTCTTTAACTGTTCTCGTGGTGAATTGATGAATGCTGCTTCAACAGCGGCCAGTAGGGATGCAACATTAGAATGTCTGGACTTATTAGTAACCCGATCAATAACGCTTCACACGTAATAGTCCAGGGGGCTTAAATCTGGGCTGTTGGAAAAGAAAAATCGGATGCGACCCACAGCTTCGTTCTTCAGTGGACACAGAAGCAAGTGACAGCGGGCAATTCTTTTTGTTTTAACGGCCTCGGGCAGAATCTGTCGCACCTTTATTACGTAGGACGTGTACCGCAGGTCCCCTTCGACGGTTCGACGCATGGAAGCCTCACTCACACCCAAGATGGCCGTCATTTTTCTGAGCGAGCTCCCAGGATCCTCCGAAATGAGGTGTTGGGCCCTTCGAACAACTTCTGGTGTCCTTGACGTCTTCTCCTCCGCATGAGTTTTCCTTGCTGGACTAGGAAAACCTTCTTCACAATTTTCCGCTGCCACTTACTTCTGAACAATATCGTAAACTGTGGATTTCGGATACCCGAAACACTTTATAATTTCTGTTGATGACCGTCCAGCATGTAAACTTTCAATAACCGCCACTCTTCGATTATATTTCGCACTCGATTGCACTAACTCTGCCATTTACAATTCACGCACGAGTACACACACGTATACTCAGTTTAAATGACAACAAATGACTGCTGCTGAGATCCACTAGGGCGACAAATTAATGTGAAGTTTATATATATATATATATATATATATATATATATATATATATATATATATATATATATATATATATACATGTATATATATACATGTATATATATGTATATGTATGTATATATATAAATATATATATATATATATATATATATATATATATATATATATATATATATATATATAAATATATGTACATATATATATATATATATATATATATATATATATATATATATATATTTATATATATATATATATATATTTATATATATATATATATATATATATATATATATATATATATATATATATATATATATATATATATATATATATATATGCATATGTATATAAATATGTACATATATATATACATTGCGCAACGAATGCTGAGGTGAAGCCATCTATTCTCGCAGGAAAGGGTAAAATAGGGACTATCTGCTCAACATTCACTTGCTTTCTAAGCTGTGAATATTAAAAATAAAACAGGAAACTGCAATCCGCTAAAAAAAGTTTCCCTAAATTACAGTAATTGATTTGATTCCATTCAGAAGGTACTGACTTTGCTAGTACACACGAAAACTTCTTGGAAAGTTCATCTAATTCTGGGAAAATTTCTTTTATTGACTCCCAAAACTGTAAGGGATTCATTTTCCTCTCTATCAGCGGTAGCTCCATGTATTGTTTGACCTGAATTATTGCTGACATAGAGGTGGTTAAGGCGCGTTGACTGTTTTTTGCCTTAGCTTCAAAAAGCTCCCATAGTAAACTACGTGGAGTCTCTTTCTTACTTAAATCTGAAAATAGTAAAAATAGGAATATGGACAAATGCTCCGTAAAATTTTCATTGCATGCTTTTTAATTAGACGGATTTATTACCCCAAGATAGTTCAAGATATACATCCTGGGGAATCTGCGTCTTTGTAGCAATATTTTGTACCAATCCGCCTCTCAACATCCTGAATGATCCACTGTTGTATTTGGTTGGCATTTGCTTCTTGACAAAAGGCTAGTATCTTAAATCTAGGGTCCAAAAGTGTAGCTTTTGCGCTGATTTTAGATGTTTCCAACAAACTGAATCTCCTAGAGATAATATCTATAAGGTCTTTTTGTATTTGTTTTCCTATTGCTGTTATGGGATTTATCTTATTGAGGGCGTGTTGGAGACCGCGAATTAAAGGAATGACCATAGATAACATATTGTTATGTATGTTTCACCGGATAACTAGTTGACAGTTTAAGTATGGTTACACATTTTTGAAGCACGATCCAGTCTTCGGATAGCAAAAGAGGAAGTGTACCTGATAGATCAGACATAGCTGCCGATAAAGGAAGCTTAATCTCTTGTAATCTTTCCATCAATAAATTCCATCTAGTTGCAACTACTTGCTTAACTTTCAGCAAAGCGAGGTTCATTTGTTGCTGCATCCTCGTCAATTCATCCGACGCTGTTGTGCTCCGTTCAAAGTGAGCCACGATAGTTGTATATTTCTCGACAAATTTTTGGATGGTAGTTTGGTTGCTTCTTTCGCCGTCCTTTTTCTTCTCGCCCTTTAGTAAATCTATGACACTCAGATTGAGTGTATGTGCCACACATAGATGATGATGCTTTTTGAGGTGGTCATCAACCACATTTTTCATATTGGAAGCGCTATCGGTGACAACAGTGACTACTCTATCGAATTTTCGAAAATTTTACGTGGTGCACTGGCAACATTTTTCCCTGAATGTCGATCAATTAGTTGTTTGGTTTTCAAGAACGTGCTTTTCATTTCACATCCTTTTCTGTAACGACCAGTGACAGCTAAAAATGACTTAGTGGAACAGAATGTCTATATGCTTGTAGTTATCGCCAAGTGCGCAAGTGGTTGGAATTAAGGAATCCATAATTTTCCGCCGGCTTGGAGGCTTATAAAGTGGGTTTAATTTTTTTAAGTATTTTAAGAATCCCCAGTTCTCAACTATAGATATTGGCTGAAAATCACTTACTATCATTTCGATTAAAATTTCATTAATCTCAGCGTGTTCTGATTCAGAAATACTGCTACCTTCTGTACTTCCATACAGTTTAAGCTGGCGTTTTCGTTTAATTTCCGGTGTTGTTTCTGGTGAAGCACAACATTGTTTTTAGTGGGAGACGTAGATGTCGATGGCAATGATACAGACACATAAATTGCTTCACGTGGACTATCAACATCAATGTTTGGTATGGTTTGGTTTTTGTGAAGCTCTGAAGGTTTTATCAACAAGGTAGGATGCAATCTTTTCAGATGCTCACTAAGATTGGTTGTGTAGCCAAAAAATTTGAAAATTTTCTGACACTTACTGCATATAACTGTGCCATTATCTCTTTCTTGAAAATAATCCCAAACTAAAGACTGTTTTACACCTCGCTTCGACGTCGTAAAATCGAACACAATTCAACAGTTAACACCACGGGTAGACTACATAATGCAATATCTAAAAGTTGAACTGTGACTGAGACCTACACGACAAACTTTCAAAGATAAAATGGATATGACTGACTTCCAGGGAAGAAACGACGACCACGTGTAGAGTACGCATTCAACTTACTTTGTTTAATAAAACAGTGAAATAGGTTTGAATCTGATTCAATTTCAAATTTTTCATTAGTTTATACTTTAGTATAATAACATAACTTCACACAGTGTTTATCAGCGCTCCCATAAAGGAAAATATCTCAATTAAACAGAAAACAGGGATTTTGTTACAATAAAGAAGTAGAAGAAATGACGCGGGTCGAATGATCATTCGAGTATTAAATCATTTGATTATTACATTCACTCGATGACTAATCATTCGATTATTCAAATCTCTCGATGATGCCCATTCCTATCACTGACTAAGCCTGTTCCCCCGCCCTTTATAAGCGAACCACCATCTACAATACTATATCATCTAGTCCGGATGTGCGTGCTTCGCAGAATAGCTAAATTATAAGGGTGGTCCAACCATAATGCACGATGTTAATTGAGAGTCACACCTTAACGTCAAGTTTTTCGCCCAACTTAATTTGACATTTCTTTGTTTCAGTGTTTGCATAATTGAGCAGCGCGTTAAGGTTGTTGAAACCTTTTACGCAAATGGTCGTTCGAGTTAAAATGCATTTCATGCACTTCGTGATGTTTTTGGTCAGTATAATCGACCAAATGTGATCACAATCGGGAGAATCGTGCACGAATTTCAGCAAATCGGGTCTGTAGGAAATGTGAAATCACCTTTGCATGCTCGCTCAGTTCGTTCTGGGGAAAACATTTCTGTTGTTCGCGATAGTGTGGCAGAAGAGCCATCAACCTCAACTCGTCGTTGTGCCCAACAATTGAACATCTCACGAACATCACTGATGCGAACTTTGAGTAAAGATTTGAATTCACACGCTCAAAAGGTTCAATTGACTCAAGAGCTGAAGCCTACTGACCAATTAAAGCGTCAACAATACGCCGAATGTTTGGTTGAATAGACAGAAGGGGATAATGACTTTACAAAGGAAATCATCTTCAGCGACAAGGCACACTTTCGCCTCAGTTGATTCGTTAACAAGCGGAATCGCTGTATTTGAGCAAATGAGAATTCACGAGTAACTGTTGAAAACCCGATGCATCTACAAAGAGTGACTGTTTGGTGCGGTTTATGGGCTGGCGGCGTCACCGGGCCGTACTTCTTCGAAAACGAGGACGGCCAAGCAGTTACCGCGAATGTTGTTCGCTATCGCGAGATGATAACAGACTTCTTGTGGCCAGAAATTAAGGTTATGGACCTGGACGATATGTAGTTCCAACAGGATGGTGCCACTTGCCACACAGCCAACGAAACAATTGCTCTTTTGCGCGAGAAATTCAATGGCCGTGTTATCTCACGTTGGGGCGATGTTCATTGGCCGCCACGATCATGTGATTTGACACCGTTGGACTTCTTTCTCTGGGGATATTTAAAAAAAGTGTGCATCAATAAGCCAAGAACAATTCAAGAGGAAAAGGATGAGACAAGTCAGCACATTAACGACATTGAACCACAATTATGGCTCAGAGTCAGTGAAAATATGGACCATCGGATAGAAGTATGCCGCCGTCGCCGTGGTGAGCATTTGAGCGATATTTTACTTCACACATAATTGTCATAGATCCTTCTAGTTTGTTCCACACATAATTGTCATAGATCCTTCTATCATAATTTAAACTATTAACATAAATATCTGAAAACTTTGTTTTATTTACAATTACCAATGTGCGTTTTGGTTGGACCACCCTTTAATAAACGCATGTGTGACGAAATGCACATGTGGGTCATGTACTTGAATCAAGTAATGTTGGATCACGCTACGTTTGGGAATGTCGTACGAATGGATACTTGATATGCATTAATGTATGAATGATTGAAATGTATGATAACTGGTATGTACTACGAGTACACCATAGTGATCCTAGCCTTTTATCAAACTTTCGTGAAGGCCTTAAGATGAGCGATTTTAATACAGAATATGTCTCTTGAGTGTTTTGCTAAACTCAGTATTTTGAGTAAGGACAATAGTTTTGCTCTGTACTGTGTGCCGGGGCATCCATAAACCGATGGTAGTAAGTAAGCTAATGCATTAGCTAGGAACAGAGCAGCGACAGCGTTAGATAGTCTTAAGCATATCAAAGCAACCCGAGACAAATTCAATTCAGGGGGACATGAAGAAAATACTGCAAATTATTCAAGGCTTTACATCACTATGCTATTCCTAAACAAATACGACGAGAAAAAGTCCTAAGTTTTTATCGGATTAGGCACGGACCACTTCAAGGTCATATCGAGAAGATGTGCTTGAACAAAGACAGTGAGTATAGGTTTTGTAACTCTGCGAATGTCAAGCTACGGAGTAAAGTCTTGCGGGAGAAGAGGTAGTCTGAGATTATATCCTCTAGCAAAGAGAGCGGTGAGAGGCTTGAAGCCAAAACAACACATCAGTTTCCTAGGGGAAACTGTGCTGCTAGAACAACTCTTAGTATACCTTAGGAATGCGGAAGAATTAAACAGCATTCAAAAATTGTTGGATACCACACTGAACATAAATTGACTTGTATCACAAAATTCATGACATTTTCAATACTAATTATTAAAAAGTCTACAGATAGTTGATCATGATGTTCGCACGTTTTATATATTATTAGCTGTTTGCTAATACGCTATGCAGAATGTAGTCACGCAACTTACAATCAAGTGCTAAAAATTGGCGGTATCGAAATGCTCACGCAATAATTTAAATGCATTTTCGATATAATTGGTAATTATGCACCGAATGAATCAACTAATCAAAAGCAGCATTATGAAACTAAACTATCACTGTAGAGAATCCTCATACAAAATGATTATCTTACATGGTCATTAGTTTTATTGTATTAAGACGAATGTAGTTTAACAATTATATTTGGTCTAATTAGCATCATAACGTACATATACTCAAAGATTGCTGATTTTTAATTAACATCAAATTTTACTATTGACCCTAATTATTCAATAATAACATTCCTGCGGAACTTCTTTATTTATTTTGTTCTTGTTTACCGTTCACAGGTCTCCATATCCAGACTATATGCAAAGCCTCCCCTTCCTTGGAGAATAGAACAAAAGTAATCAGCATTCATGCCGAAGCTAAGTCTTGCGTCAAAATAAAATTACCGTGTCCTGTGCCGTCTCTTGAGACCTGGTGAGCTACAATAGAATGGCACCTGTTTGAGCAAACACAAACAGGTGATTATACATGATTGTAGCACATAAGTTGGCAACGAACAATCTATCAACTGTAATGGGCGGCTGACATAATCAACATGAGGGCGCTTAGAAATTCGGGCATATAATTTTATGCTACTTGGGGTGGGAGGCTACCTGTGGGGCATACAACATGAAATGGTATCAAAGTTGATTGGCAAACAACAAAACAACTTTTGTATTGGGACTTGGCTGAATGACTGGCAACAAGTGGGCCAGGATAAACATCTCCACAATGTGGGAGCTTCCGCGTCGATTTATTGCGAGTTGTTAGTCGATGGAGCTTCTGGTCGATGAAATGGGAGTGTTGTAAGTTATTACGATGGGTTAGGTAATCATATTTTCGAAGCTTGTTTTTGGTCAGTTTTTAACTTTGATACAATTATTCTTCTTGGTGGAAGTAGTAACTGAATAATTCCCCATTATTTATAATTGCGAAGGAAATTAAATTTGCGAACAGTTAAATAGCATTTTTTATTTTTCTTCCATCTATAATGCACAATAATTAAACAAATTACAATACTGTATCTTACCATATACTTTCCATATTTTTAAAGTAAATCATAAATTAGTTTTTTTTTTCTTTAAAAGCCGTCAGGCCTTGCTTAGTTGTGTGAGCAGACGCGTTTCGACTACTTTGAGTGATCTTCCGTGTCTAAAGGATGTGTTGAAGGGAGCGACTTTATAGAGTCCTAGGATGGGTAATTAGCGAATGGGTAATTAGCAGATGGGTAATTAGTGGATTGGTAATGAGGTCAGGAAGTAAATTACTCAAGTGCTAAATTATACTAGGTAGGGGGATATTATGTTTTTGTTTTTTTGCTTGTTGGCTGTCCGTTTGTTCTGTTTCATCTCGTTTCCGTTTTTGGTCTAAGAGTGTGGTCTAGGACTGAGAAAATTGCGTCGGAATTGGTAACAAGTTGTTCGTTGGTAATGTCACCGTCTGTCTTTCTATGTTTATAAATTTCAAGCCTTTCTAGGATGTCAGGTCTCGGTCCTTTGCTTTGTTTGTGTAGCAATTTCATAGAGTTTGTAATAGCGTTGTAGGTGCGTCGCATAATTGGAGTCTGCCTTGTTGTATAAGGAAGATCGTAGGTGCTCTTTGTATCTTGTCGTTAGTTTTCGTGTTGTCCTTCCTATATATACCATGTCGCAGTCCTTGCATGTCAGTTTGTATATGCAGAAAACCAACCAGAACTGATCATACCATACATAAAACACTATACTAAGTACTTGTGTGTTTGATTTAACTCGGAAATGTCATCGACAAAAGCAGTCGCTATATTGGCGACCTGACCTATCATCCGAAGACGAACATTTCATAGATGCAAATGAATGCAAGCACGAGACCAAACCCCAATCCATGGAAATCTGCAGAATCGCCGCTCTTAAGCGTCCATCGTTCTGAAAGACGCAAAAGGCATTATGGTTCACGTGGGTGGAAGCCCAATTTTAGGTGTATCGGATACAGCAAAATTCGACAAAATCATTGGGTAGTTGGAGATGACCGCACTGGCGCAAATGACAGACATATTGGAAAATCTGCCAGCTGAAGGTAGATAGAATACTAGTCAACGACGTCTTCTGGCTGCCTTTGAGCAACGTGATGAAGAAAACACTTGCACACTGCACAACGGCATAGAATTGGGCAACCAGGTTCCATCGCAACTTCTGAGTAACTTGCGGCGCATCGCAATTAATAGAATTCCGTAGCCATTCTTAAAATCCTTGCGATTGGTACGATTACCTGTGGAAAAACAATTGATATTGGCGGTTTCTATTGCTACTTCCCTAGACGAGTTGGCGACTGCAGCCGATCTCATTGCAGAGATCAGAAACCTACTATGGGCTCCATTGTAAGGCCTACTAAAACCAAATCCAGAAACACTGCGACCACATCGGTGGGTTCGCAAGCTC
Source organism: Odontomyia ornata (assembly GCA_963969285.1). Lineage (NCBI taxonomy): Eukaryota > Metazoa > Arthropoda > Insecta > Diptera > Stratiomyidae > Odontomyia > Odontomyia ornata. Next base: position 89,170,304 of record OZ017741.1, on the reverse strand, counting down.
GTGAGTTTTGCTAGGTGAGATAGCTAGTATACGTGCAGATTTTTGTCGACTGCGAGTAGACGTGCAAGGCAAGCAGTGCCAAACATCAAGATCACTACACACCTCAATACGAAGGGATTCAGGCCTTCGTAGGTTCCATTCTCATTTTGAAACCAGGGCAAGGAATTGTCAAGCCATGTTCATTTAAACATTAGGTGGGAAACGCACAAAGTCACTGACGGAACAGGCGCTGGTTGGTGACACAGGCAAAAATCGCCTGTACATGTATGATACAGTAACAAAAGCACAGCTCCTCATCGATACAGGTGCAGAACTGTCTGTGCTCCCTTGCAGGTATTCCCGCAAGTTAAACTCAACTGACTACAAAATCTACACTGGAAAGCTGCTGCTTAAAGTGAACATGGGGCTGCTTAAAGTGAACATGGGGCTTCAGCGTGGTTTTAATTACAAATTCTGAGTGGCAGACATATCACAACCGATAACAGGCGCAGATTTTTAATGGCACTATTGATCTCAAGAAGAAAAAACTTGTAGACTCCGTGACTTTATTAGCTGCACGCGGCCAAATTCGCCCTTCAAACGATTCATACCCAGCTGAACGAACCCATAAGCAAATAAAGTAACCCGAAATCGTGCAGTGCAGCACAACATAAACACAAAAGGCTCTCTGGTTTTTGAACGGGCGCACCCGATTGCCTAGCAAGAATTTGAGCTCTTGCGCAAATCCTTACCGTTTGGCACTATTGCGGTGATTCGCATCACTATCCACTGCGACACATCGAGGACGTAATGGCTGACCTCGCCATCAAAATAATTCTAACGAAGCTTAACTTAGTGCGTGCGTTCCATCATATTCCACTTGCGAAAGAGAATGTTCTCAAGACGGCGGTAATAACACCGTTCAGGCTCTACGGGCTCGTGGTCACGGATTAAGCGCTTCATGGATGAAGTACTCATGGGACTGAACATCTGTTTATGCTGCATCGATAACATTTTGATCGCATCAAGTAACATCCAGGAACATACGGAATCTCCTGGAGCGACTGAACAACTTTGGAATCATCAAAAATATTTATTTATTTTTTTGTTTTAGCTCTACAGCCCTTTTCGAACCTTTGCTTAGAGATAGTTAGAGTATCTCATTATCTTGATTGAAGATATTTTCTTTTTTTTTGTGGTTGCGCGGTGAAAGTCATTAACGCACAGAGTGTATGGCTCCCATGCTCACAACCAACTGTACTATCCACTTAAATCCTCCCCTGTCAATCTGTGAACCCAGCTTGGAAACGTTTGACACATTATTTCGGGCCGACTCTCGGTGAGGCGCCTCTAGTGGGAGAGGAGAAGAGGAATTTCCCTACAAACGATCTCCCAGCCCCAACGCTCCCGGCTGCTATGAGTTCTTTTTAACTTTTAGGGCTGCCCGAGCGTAATGTCCTACCTGGTTGCATCACCGCGACTATACTATCTGCGGTGAGCTCTCCCGTCTGTATGTAGAGGTTCCGTTGCAGTCTGTTACATTTCATGCATGCAAATAATGTCGGGCAGGCATTGTCTCACGCCTGAAATAACGCTCACCACCGAATCAGGGAGTGTCGAATATGAAGATGTAATCCTCAGTGCTCCTCTTCTCTGTACCTATGCCAAGCGTTTTCGGTATACCTCCTTACTGAGAGCGTCGCCCCATATTTCGGCTTCGTACAGTAGCACCGGCTCTACAGCACTCATCAAGAAGCGTCTTCTTAATGGGCTGGGTCCCCTTACGTTGACCATATGTTGACTCAGAGCCTTATATTCCCGAAGAAGCCTTCTCAGCCGTTGCCCTGATTTGCTCAGAGAAAATCATCTTCGAGTCGATCAGTAGCGCCAGGTACTTCACCGCTGGCTTCAATTCGATTAATATGTGTCCAATACTGATCATCTTTACTCTAGGGATTGCTTTTTTTTGTCAAGTTGACCACGTCGGTATTCTCTAGTGCTAAACTGAACCTGCGAGCAGTCATCCAGACGCTCAATCGGCGCACTAGCTTATCTAGTCTAAGTTGCGCTTGTTCAACGGAGCGTCCAGCGACCAGAGCCACAACATCATCCACATAGCCGATCAATCACGACACACCTGGCATCCCCAGTCTCAGTAGCCCGTCGTAAGACACGTTTCACAGGTCTGCATGAAGGATGGATTCCTGGGCAACACCTTTAAGTAGTTCCATGCATCCTTGAATGCTTTGGCCCATTTAAACACAGCAGTCCTACTCAGGCACCTACTACCGAACTGATTTCGCAAACGCAGAAAAATGTCTGCGTTTTTAACGCCTTCCCACACTAAAAAACGAATGACAAAACGTTGCGCAATGGCGGTCGGCACTTGACGTTCACTCAAGGTTATAGCCCGCGCGTGAAACATGCACTCTCGACAAAAACTAGTCACACTGTTTGTAAGGGACCCAGCTATCACATACTGAAGCCAAGACCTTCAAAACATACATGCGCGCCATTTACAGCGTTTGTCTCCATCATATTTGAACCACCCTCATATATACAATTAAGGTAAAAGGCAAAGGAATCAACGCTTCTACAGAATGTTTGGAGTCAGCTTTCTTTCCGGTGACCACGTTTAAGGAAAGAAACACACCAACATCTACAACCGACTCATCAACCGCACCAATTTTGAGCAATTTTAATACAAAGAGGGCCCGATAGACTCAAATCAACACACTTCCCAAATATATCAATCGGACCTACCCACCAGCATCAGGTGTAACTAAAAGACAACACGGGCTTCCTCACTCAGGGGGGAGTACTGTGGCAATCCACCTGTCGACTAATACTGCCACAAGAGGCGACACACATATAAATCAGCTGCAACTTATTTAACGCACAACGCAATCAGTTAGTTTGTTAATTCGAAATAATATAGGATCTAGTATGGAGTACGTGTGTGCCTTTCATTCAACATGGAATTGACATCGACAAAACCAGTTGTTACAGCTGAAGAATATTAGCGCCCAGGATCCAGATGGCGTTTTCACAAAAGTGAATAGCATATTTCGTAAGAAGTCTCGAGTGAATATTGCCGAATCTTAAAGTCACTAGTAGTGAAAAATATCTTCTATGTAAGATAGGACTGGCATTGGAGCTAATAATACGACTTTGGATACAGATGGAAATAGGATTGTATGTGACGGCTTATAGAATCTTGATCTGATTGGAACTCATTTGAATTGGTTCCTCTGCCCAATCCTGATTATTTTATCGACTATGAATACTTGTGTTTCATATTTGGCAGTATAAACAACAAAAAATCATGTGGAATTGCCGGTATTCCCGAAATAGTACCACCACATTTGCATGAGGTTGCTATTAGAAATTATTGCATACCGTTAAAAACATGTTAAACAATTTTTAATACCCGACTCACTGGAAAAAGGCCAAGGCATTGCCATTCTTGAAAAAACGAAAGGAATCTTCTAGGCTTAAAAGCTTTCGCCCGATCAACTTGCTGTCTAACATCAGCAAGGAGTTCGGAGTGATACTGAAATAAGCGTTAAACGCCCTCATTGAGAAATATGAGCTCATGCCAAATTGCCGGCTTGGATTTCGTGCCAGGCATTCGGCCATACATATTCGTACGATAACCAGAGTGACCTCAGATACCTGTTGGAAACTTAGTGATAGGCAATGTGTTGCAGTGTGTTTCAATGGTAAGGAGAAATCCTTCGACATGGGTTGGTTTTTTTTGTTCTTTACTTTAACACTACTGCCCCATTCAGGTCTTTGCTTAGAGATAGTTACAGTACTTATTATCTTGATCATATGTATCAGCACTCGAGATTGTTATATGGTCAGTATCATGATTTAGTTGTATTTCCATCCACCCAGCTGCGATAAGTTTTGTTTGAAACCAGTACGTATTATAACTGAAGGGGCTTATAGTCCGGCCGAAGAATTGTAATAAACATAAGCAGTCGTGCAGCCCCATGGTGATCAGAAGTGGCTGCTCCTGAGAAAAGAACGTGGTCACCCCATTGCAACTGCTTGGTTTGTTGTTTTACTAGATTGAAGATAACTAAATGCGTCAAGTTTCCGTCCTTTAGGCAGAGATGAGTGGTTTATTTCAGCCACTTTAACATCTTTGGGTTTGACATTCCTCTTATAATGCAGCAAACTTCTTCGCAGAATGTAACGGTTGCTTTTTATACAATGTTTGCGTCTATCTCAAGCCTCCGTGTCCGCTAACTTTAACGAGACAAAAAAAATTATGAATTTCTGTAAAGTAGCTTAATTGACACATAACAGAACATTTGTAAGGATAATAAAAATTGATCGGAATGTCTCGTAGAGGAGAGTATACTTGTATAGTGATAAATTTTTTGTGGTGTGATAAATATTTTGTGGTTTGAGAAATATTTTGTGGTGTCCGAGTAGCTTCGTGACTCGACTAGAACCTACCTCATATGATAACGCAAATAGCTAGTCGACAAGCATGCGTACGCGGTCGTTAAGCGAAACTAGCCGCCTGAGCTCGGTCTTGTTTACAGCTCGCTGACACTTGTGCCGGACAATCGGCACCAATATCCTACACGCATTTTTAGAATAAAAAAATTTATTACATAATTACTCGAAACAGATCTCGTTGCCACCAACGGGATTTGTGGTGAGGGCCTTCGGCTTACGCAGCGAGTACTCTAACGTAATCACAACACCGCGTGGATGATTAGGTTAGATGGACTAATTTTAAGCACCTTTAGGACAAATTGCCCAGAAGCCTTATTGCCACGATGTTATACGGGAAATCGTTTCTGGTGATAGATGAAAATCTGACGACAATGCTCGATTTTAAGGTCTTGAATGGTCTGCAGAAGGGGATAGTTACTGCGCTTCTGCTCTTCTCCATATTTGATTTTAACAGATCGCCAACGCTATCGTTAGCGGTGCTTGCTGATGACATTTATTTATAGGCCATCAAAACGTATCGCTAGTTCAAAAGAACCGTCTTATAAAATATTGAGATACCTTGACAATAAACTTTTTAGAAGCAATTTTCAGAACTTATTCAAAAATCGACAAGCTGCAAATAATTTAGAACTTACAAGTCTGATTACAAATTCCAAATTTATGACTAGTTTTGAGAAATAAAAATTGGATTTCAACAACACTTATTGATTACCAAAAAGAATCTATCCAAAAGAAAGGCGTAAATATAGAAGATCAGTTATTTAAAAAATAGATATATCCAATTGGATAATTTTGCTTACGTACTTTGAAAGAAGCAAGAGCATGGTACTTCCCGAAAAGGTCGGAAATAGTGTCTGAAAATTCACACGAGATATGGAGCATTAAAAACGAAGTCAAAAATTACTCACAACATTGAACATTACCACCAAACTTCTTATTCATCATCGACAATTCAAATACAATCTCATACCCATGTGAAGCGGCACGCACCTTCAATAATTTTGTGCCACTATAGAAGCTTGCTTCGACAGAACACACGCTAAAATTGAAACGATATAGAGAAAATTCGCCTGGCCCCAGTGCAAAGATTACACGCAAAATCATGAAGCGTTCCATATTTTCCCCCACAGGGGGAGTGCCGCCCGACAGGAATAGTCTTGGAGGCTAGCATTCTTTGGGGAGTGCCGCCCTCACGTATCTGAGGAAATGCCGGTCGACAGGAGTACTCTTAGAGGCTAGCATTCTTTGGGGAGCACCACCCCCACTGACCCGAGGATATGAAGGTCGCGGTAACTTTTCTCATGGGATAACAGATGGCGACCCTGACTGAATCTGGACTACACTTTGAGCAATGAAGTGCAATTGACGCTTTGGACTGGCAAACATGATGGTGTGGACCTCCTTGCTTCGCATGGTAGCACCGAGGTGACACTCGTGCGTGAATGGCTCCAATCAAAATTTCATACCGTCTCCGTTGCAAACCTCAGGTGACGTTGGAGGTTCACACCATTGAGTTGGTGATGTAGGTTTGGTTGAGACGGACTACCGATTAGTGCAGGTCTGGCTCTGAGTACTTATTCCCATAAGGGCTTGCGCCAACCCCCGCGTGGCCTCCCTGCTCTGCAAAGATAACCATGAGACCAAAAAGGCAACTACACGAACAAACGAAGATAGCGGCTCTAAGGGGGGCCTAATAAAACTGAAGCAAATAAAGGGCACGCGCAGATAGCTCCAACATCAAATATCAGTAAAAGATGGCGTCTGGCGTAATCGAAAGAGATCGAGATAAAAAATGGAATGGGCGAGGAACGTTAGATGAGGTGTTTCCGACAGTGTTGACGAAAGGAAAGAAGAAAGCCGCTAAGAAGCTCTTTCACAATGTACTAGAAAATCAAGTTCGCACGGAAGCCCAAAAAAAAAATCTGATGCAAAGCAGGAGAGAAAGAAGCCCAACGAGTTCCTCGGCAGAGGGCGCGCCTCTTAAAACCCCATTTGGGGAAATGTAAGGCCCAAAGGTATCTGGGGAAATGTAAGGTCCAGAGACACCAACACAGCTATAAAAGCAGTATCACCACCGCGGTCGGGAAACATACTGGTCGGATTAGGAGAAGCGGTCGATAATAAAGAAGCATTCTGTGACGCAATATGAAAGTCCTCAGCAAAAGCGCAACTATAGCCTTGCTCGGCCTGACACCAGAAAACCATAGGGGACAACGCATGTCCATCACTGACTAGATCGAAAAGGACGCCCAACAATGTCTGAATAAGAGCAAAGTAAGAATTGGGTGGGTTGCTTACAGGATACGGCAAAGAGCAGCGCCTCTTCAATGTTTCAAATGCTTTGGCTACAGTCACACCGCGCAAGTATGCAAAGGACCCGATAAGAATTCCCTATGTTACAAATACGTTGAAATTCTTTGCAAGGATGCTGATCGAAGACTTGATCACATCTTGAGATCGGGAAAATATCAAGTTTTCCAAAAAACCCTAGCCTAGGTAAAATCAGATCTTCGATCACCCGCATCCTGCAGCTATACCAACACGGTAGTTGAACCGCACGAAACCTGTTTGAGCAGTTTGCGAGGAATATACAAGCCAACTTTTTGCTGAGTGAGCAGTACCATGATAAAAGTTCTGCATTGTGGTATCCCGATGAAGCTGGTACTGCCACTACCTGGTTTCAGAACAGTGATTTTCAGGCGGAGAGCCGTGGACGGGAGGATGGTTTCGTGTGGGTTCGGTGCTCAGGGACCACCTTTTTTAGTGTGTACCTAACGCCGAAATCAATGTCATCTTTTCAAACCAAACTTATTGCTTTGGACGGCGCTGTCTCGAACGCAGAGGGCAAGGTGCTCGTTAGGGGAGACTTCAACGCTGTAGCAATCGAAAGGGGTATGCCTCAAACAGATCCGCGCAAATACGAGTCCCAGAAATGGCAGCCAAGACGGTGCTTGTCGTACTAAACACAGGAGAAACGCGCCTTTCTCGTCGTATTTGCTGCGAAGGAAACATACTGGACGTAATATACGCCTTGGAGTTCTTAGTATGGAGCATACACAATTAGAGAGTATTAGAGGACTACTCAGTCAGTGATCATCAGTGCATTTTGCTTGGGATCAGTGATGTTGTCTGTCGACGCCCATACTCTCGAATTTCTACAATTGGGTGGAACATCGAAACGATGGGCGTCAAGAGGTTCGTCGGGGTGCTGACAGCAGGTGAAGCCCTGCAAGGTGATTCGCAGGGGACAGAAGAATAGGCAGCGTAAGATTTGGTGAACATAACTATGAGCATGATCACAACTGCTTGCAACGCTTTTATGCCCCGTCGAAAGCCCCGGAATGATAAGCGCCCAGTCTATGGGTGGTATACTAAAATCACCGAAAGGCGGGTGGGTTTGGGGGGGGGGGGGGAGTGTCACCACAACGCGGCATGCAACAGGTAGCAGCATACAAGTTGACCTGAAAATGTCTTCGCAAATCGATTAACCCCTTCGTTCCTGGTGTCCATTTTAATGGACATAAGTTTATAACGGGATTATTATGAGTATGTCTTACCAAATTTGAATTACGGCTTACCATATTTTGGACATTCCTACAATCATATTCTGTCAAAAAAAGTTTAGACGTAAAATGGGGATGCGTCAGAATGACTAGTCAAGTGCTGACATTCGTCATGGAACGTCACCAAGAAAGTAAGGGCAGTTTGTTTTTAATTTCTTTTAGCTTAGCGTGTACACGTGCAAAAAATATTTTTTATATCATTACACAGTTGTTCAGTTTTGCATAAGTTTGATTTATAATTCATATAAGATAAAATTTGAACGAATATTTCTAGTTTATGTATGTGTCCATTTCAATGGACATTAGGTCTTCATAGTTGACATAAGCAAGTTGGCGGAAAATAAGATAACATTGGTAATAAGTCATACATAATGTAAAATATCCTGTTTTTGCCGTTTTAGGATTTAATTTATCGAAACTCCAGGATGTTGAAAATATGCTCAAGATCCTGCAAAATGGATTCATATCTGAAATAGATGAAGAAAGTGATGAGGAGATCACACAGGCTGTATCAGTTCCAAGACCTCGAGTGGGTAGTGAAATTGTACACCCTTATGAATCTTTCGTGGCTGATAATCACGTTCAAGTTGACTCTACAGAGGAACCAAGGTCTCAGACAAGCAAAGCGCATCATAAGCGTAAATCGGACATTATTTGGCGGAGATATTTTGAACTCAAACCCCCACAATTTATTTGGTCTGCTCCATTGTCTTCGCAAAAAGTAGCTCCGCTTGCGCCGATTAAGTATTTCTCGGAATACTTACCAGCCTCTCTTATAGATGAATTTGTCTTCAATACGAATTTATACGCTATATCAAAAGAAGTACGTAATTTCAAGCCATGCAATGCAGCTGAAATAAAAGTATTGTTTGCTTTGCATATAATTATGGGAAATCTAAAGTTTCCACGAATTCGTTTATACTGGGATACAGGCTTGGATATGGTAGTATTTTTAGAGAATATGGCTAGAGATCGTTTTTTACAGTTGAGGAACAATTCACACGTTATTAACAATTCTTCTATTCCTCATAATAATACAGATCGTCTCATCAAAGTTCGACCGTTATACGATTCTATCAGAAAACGATGTCTGGAGCTCAACTTGGAGCAAATTCTAAGCGTTGATGAGCAAATCGTTCCTTTTCGTGGCAAACTCGAAATCAAACAATATGTGAAAGGAAAGCCAGCGCCCTGGGGGATAAAAATATTTATGATTTGTGGTAAAAGTGGAGTCGTTTACGATTTCATAATTTATCAAAGTGCTTCTACAAATTTAGATAAAGATGATGTTTTGAAATATGGTGCATCAGATGCATATGTGAATCTACTTTCAAAAAGAATAAATGTGTCAGGCCATTACCTTTTTTATGACAATTACTTTTCCAACTACATTTTATTGAAAGATCTTAGAGAGAGAGAGAGAAATCTACGCCGGAGGGACAATAAGAATAGAAAGATTTGGAAAACCACCGCTCATAACGGATAAGGATGGAACAAAAAAGGCCAGAGGATATTCTGATCAGGTCACCAACAGCACCAAAGACGTAGTGGTTGTCAAGTGGATGGATAACAAAGGCGTCGTCTTAGCTTCCAATTTCGCTGAAATCGGTGATCAAGATAACGCCCGAAGATGGAATATACTATCTAAGGAATACATATCAATTCCTCGAGCTGAGATTGTACGACTTTACAATAATGGAGTTGATAAGACCGATCATCTGATAAGTTTGTACCGTATCTTCATTAGATCAAAAAAATTGACACTAAGAATGATATTTCACGCCATTGATTTGTCGTTGACTAAAAGTTGGTTGGAATACCAGTCAGACTGTGAAGCTTGCAAAATACCCAAAAAAGATGTATTGGATTTACTTCATTTTCGGCAACGCGTAGCAGGTGCTCTCATAAAAATAGAACAGCCACTTAGCATCAAAAAAAGAGAACGTCCATCTTCCGGCAACTACATTCCTACAAATTCACAAAATAGTACACCAAAACGAAGTCGCTGTCTTACTGAAATAAGGCCCTCAGCTGAAATACAGTATGACACTGTAGGCCACTTACCTGAATATGATAAAAAGAAGGAAGCAACAAGGTGTGAAAATCCAGCCTGCAAAGGGACAACACATGTCATTTGCCTAAAATGTGAAATACACCTTTGCTTGACTAATACCAGGAATTGTTTTCGAACTTTCCACCAAAAAAACGTAATAATGTAAATATTTCTTATTTTTTAAGTAAAAATAACTTTTTGAAATAAATCTTTATAGAAAAAGAGGTACTATTTTCTTTAAAAACATTTATTTTATAGCATGAATAATAACTTTCCATCCTGTGCACTATATAATAAATACCAACACTTAGAACCCACTGTCCATTTCAGTGGACAATCCAATTTTTGATAACATACAAAATGAAAATTTGAATTTTTATCAAAAATGTGTTGCTTTCACCCTTGTAATGTGAAAATAATCACGAAATATTTTTTTCCCCGGTACCATTAATTCAGGTCCGAAGGGGTTAACAACAGCGAAGCTCATTGTTGGCAAGATCTATTGGACGATGTGAATAGGGCTCCACGGGGCCTTGGCTACAAGCTACTTATGCTATATGAAATGTTTGACAAGCCGGAGGTTGCAACGATTGTAAGACTGCAGAAGCTGCAATGGACTGGTCATGTGAATCGTATGGGCAAACAACGGTGCCACAAAAATGTAATCGTTGGGAAAACTGAAGGGCGGAGACTAGTGGGAAAACGAGAAGACGCTGGCCTGATTTGGTTAACGAGGACAGTTTATCGCTGCTCGGATTCCGAAATTGGAGGATGTGGTCAATGGACCAAGAAAACTGCAGGCGCTATTTGCAGGAAGGGAAGGTTGGAGAGGGGCTGCATTGCTACGAAGAAGAAGAATAAGAAGATGTAATAATTTTAATTAATATAATCAATATTTTTCAATGATATATTATTTAAGTTTAGATCACCTAGTAGATCCTAGAGTTATCGGTTGTGTTAATGTTTTGAAGCTTGCTTTAGGTTTTTATAATTTTTCTATTGTAATTAAACGCATTTGACTTTAAGAATGGAGAAAATAAAAAAAATCTGGATTTATTTATTTATTTATTTATTTATTTATTTATTTATTCATGAACCAAACAAGGTACAAAAATATTTACATTGCATTATAGTTCCATTTTATTTTCTTAACAATTACAATTGGGGGGAAATGGGCTAAGGAATTCCAGGACAGAGGATATTTAAGGATTCAAGGTTTTAAGTAAGTTTGTTTTAAAAGTGGCCTTCGAAATGCCTGGTGTATAGCAATTCTCCACTTTGTTAAAGATTCTGCAGAATTTATTAGTAGGCTCACTATCTGCATAGACAGTTCTATGATGGCTTACTTTGAGAAAAGTAGTATGCCTAGTTTGTCTAGTTGCATTATTAAAATTAAACTTCGTGGAGAGTGATTCAATCTGAATACCTTTTTCGATATTTAAAAAGGCGAAGCAGCAAGATGAGATTTGTCTTCTTAATGACAGAGAAGTCATGTTTAGGTGTTTAAGCCTTTGCGAGTATTCTGGTAAGGTTGAGAATTGACTGGGATCGTAAAGATCCCTTAAGGCAAATAGTACAAACTGCTTCTGGATGGACTCAAGTCTATTTGAGTGTATTTCAAAGATAGGATCCCAGACAATGCTCGCATATTCTAAGATTGGGCGAACAAGGGCCGTGTCCAAAGATTTTGTTACCCATATATTCTTGAACTCCTTCGCACGTCTTTTAATGAAGACTAGCTGCTTATTAGCCTTCGCTAAAATTTTATCATAATGTAAATTAGAACGCAGCTTGTGATCCAAGATGACACCAAGATCATTAACATGCTCAACTCTTGCCAGTTCGACATTATTAAGGAAGTAGGTTTTTTTTACGAGAAAAACTTATGACCTGACATTTACTTGCGTTAAAATTAAGTTTATTAATCTCACACCATTGTTGAAGGCAAAAAAGTTTAGCCTGAAGAAAGCTCGCTTCAGTTTGTGAGCCAATAGCGTGGTAAATTTTTAGGTCATCAGCATACAATAGGTGTGGTATACCCGCCAGTTCTTTTGATAGATCAGATGTGAACATGTTAAACAGGAGAGGTCCGAGGTGACTACCTTGTGGCACACCCGATGATGCTACAATTTTCTTTGAATAGTAACCCTGAAATTTTTCAGTTTGAGTGCGATGAGAAAGGTAGGATATAAGCCAATTCAGAAGAGACCCAGAGATCCCAAAGTTTTGCAATTTTGTTATTAAAATGGAGTGATTCACTTGGTCAAAAGCCTTACTAAAATCAGTGTATACTGCATCAACCTGCTGGACTTTTTCCATGGCATTAAGAGCATCGGAAACCATGATTATGAGATTAGTGGCAGTTGAGCGACCTTTACGGAAACCATGTTCCTGGTCGTTAAGGAATGGATCAACAAAGGTGGCGAGCCTATCATGTATCATTTTTTCAAATAGTTTTGGTATAGTGGATAGTAGTGCGATGCCTCTGTAATTCTCCACTGATTTTTTGTCTCCACTTTTGTGGATGGGTGTAAGGTTGGATAATTTCCACACAGTCAGAAAGACACCTGATGAGAGAGATTTATTAAAAATTATGTGCAGCGGTTTGGGTACCTGTGTTAGACACTGAAATAAAAAAGATGGAGGAATATGGTCTGAACCAGGGCCTTTATTCAGGTCCAGATCGTTAATGGCTGTATGGATTTCTTCTAAAGTAAGAGTTATTTCTGCAATACCACCATTATGAGGTATTTGCGTCTGATGATGTACCGGTGAGCTAGCAGGCAGAAAAACTTCCTGGAAGTATTCAGCAAACTTATCACAACTTGTTTTACAATCAGAGGAAGTAGTTTCTACCTTAGTCATTGTTGCTGGATACCCAGACGATTTTTTTTAGTATTTACAAAATCATAGAATTTCTTAGGGTCACGCATTATATTTTCTCCTGTTATATTAACGTAGAGATCGTATGCCTCTCGAGACTTTTGAGAAAATTTGTTGGCCAAGTTTTCATAACTTACCCTGATTTGTTCGTTTGGGTTTGGACTATTTTTTAAGATCTTGTAGAGTTTATTTCTATGATTTCGTAATTTTCTAAGCTCTCTATCTAGCCATGGTTCAGATTTCTTATTTCTTTTCTTTATTTTAGGGACGAAATTTTCAACGGCGTCAAATAATATCTGATAGAATGATGATACTGCATCATGTACGTCTAACATTGAAAGAGTTTCTATCCATTCTTTAGTTTCTAAATAGGCCCTAATACCTACATAGTCTGCATTTTTAAAGTCATATACAATTTCATCATTATATAAATTCGATGTTTTCAGATCAGATGTAGAGAGTTCAACAGAAAAAGCTCTATGATGTTTAGTATTAAGAAAACAGGTTTTCTTCGTCAGTCGTTGGACATACTACTACTTCGTCAACAAAATTCATGAAAATTAAATCTAACTAGTTGCCATTTGGGTTTGGGGTTGGAGCAGTTTGCTGCAAATCATTGCCATAAAATGTATCGACTAATTTATTGTCAACGGAGTCTTTAAGGTTCAAAGGAAGGAGATATTTTTCATTTTCGTCAACAACAAAGGATAAGTGAGGACAATTGAAGTCACCTAAAATGATGATTCAATCATTTTCATTAAGGGATGACATGACTGAAGAAGCTACCTCAAAGAAGTCGTTGTAAATAGTTTCGTCAGAATTGGGAGGTATATACACTTCACCGATGTATTAAAACACATGACCAAGGATAACTCGCACAAATATATGTTCGAAGTCTTTAGAGGATGCAGTTGGAACCACTTTACATGATAGGAAATTTTTTATAGCAATTAGAACTCCACCTCCTCTAGATTGACCTGTGCGCTGATAGTCTCGATCACAGCGGTGGATAGTCCAACTATCGTCAAGAATTTCCGTATTTGTATACGAGCTATTCAACCAAGTCTCGGTGATGGTAATAACATTAAAGTGGCAGGATTTGGCGTCAATAAATAAATAATTCAATTTTCTTCTTATACCACCGCAATTGTGGTAGAAGAGTTTAATGCGCCTTGAAGTCAGACTTTGGTTAGGAATGATATTTCTTATAGTCATCTCGAGATTTTAGAAGAGCAGCGATCTGTTTTGATCTCACATACGATCTATAGGTTTCTAAATCCTTTTTTAACTGGTCGGAGCACACACTAAATTGCTCATGGAAACGTGTAAAGACAAGTGTCAAGGTTTTAAGGTCAGTAGGAAGCCCTTGCTGTTGTATTTTAACCTTTAAGTTGGTTTTTGTCTTCCCTTCGACACATGTAGTTTCAAGAGAATCGTGTAGATAGGAAAGAAAATGACGAACATCATTATAAATATTGGGGTCTCGCAAACGTGATATAAGGTATTTACTCTCTAGATCACATTGAGAGTTGATCGTGGCCTTAACTCTAGGAGGTACTAGCGGATCAAATGCTGTTTGCGTCATTGCTGATTCAACAGGTGGAGCTTCTGGTATATTAATATATCCAGAAGAAGATGGCTTTTGGTCATCACCGCGTAAAAATTTTATTAGTGGGAAGCTATGGGTGGTTTTAGGGTTTGAATTATTAGTTGTGATGACTTTATGTTGAATTTTGGAATTTTTATCTATTTTGTTACTTTGAGCCACAGGCGAATTGTTGATGGATTTGTTGGATAAAGGAATATTGCTCAAAGGTGAGGGTTTACATTTTATATTAGAATGAAGCTTATTTTTAATACTTTACTTACTACTTTTCTTCACATTATTCTGGTAACGCCACTTGAAGAACTTGATGCCATTCCATGATAGATATGTAATTTCTCCCTGATGATTGCTGAACAACCAAGCATACTGCGTTGGAATGTGAAGTTTGAATGTTGGTCGATGGGTTTTTTAGGGTTTTGTAAAATAATTTTACAAAACCCTACTAGTTTCGCGACCAGTCTGTCCGTCTGTCCGTCTGTCCGTCCGTCCGTCCGTCCGTCCGTCCGTCCGTCCGTGTGTCACAGCAGTTTTTCTCGGAAACTACTTAAGCTAGAAACATCGAATTTCGTGTGTAGGTGTAAAGTGGTGATCTCTTCAAAGTTCAGCTACAGAAAAATTTTCTAAGGTATTTAAGGGGGGTCTCCCCATATAGGAGAGTGACCCCCCGAAAAAAAAATTTCATTGAAGGTAGCCGATATGGGTATCAAATGAAAGGTCTTGATGAGAGCTTTTCAAAACAGGTCTTAGTTTGCCAAAATTTGCTTCGAGGGGCGCACAGGGAGGGGAAATACACGAAAAATTTGTGTCCCCCCCCCTCGCGATTGGACACCTGTGATCCGAAAAATCTGAAAAAAATCAGGAATGTAGGCCTTGGTGAGTACAACAACAACAAATACGTGAGAAGTCGCAATTCACTCAACTTTGTTAGTAATAGTATGATATATCGATTTTATGTTTTCTTGAATAAAATCTTAACGGTACCCTTAAATTCTATGAAATTCAGTACGCAGATGACTATTTATAAGATTGATCTATCCTAAAAGTTTCATAAAGATTGCATTATATTTAGCGAAGTTATAGCGGTTTGAATTTTCCTGTATTACTATGGAACAATATGCGCTGCATGTATTACTATGGCAACATATGGCTATGGAAAAACATGCGCTTTTTTCCGACTCAGACACTACAGTTTTGCTAGGATTTGCATGAAAATTTCAGGAATGATAGGTGTCATGTATATCTTTGAGAATCGGTTCAGCTAGTAGTATCAGTAATCGTAAAACAAAATAATGGCTGTTTTAAATGCGAAGATTGAATAATTTGGAGCTATTTTTTCCCAACTTCAACGTTTAAGGTGCATGCTTTGAACACTTGATTCAATTGAATGAATGACTGAAGATGAGTACCTACAATTAATGCTCATAAGTGAAATAAGTCAAGGAGGCGAGAGAGAGCTCCTAGCAAAAGGGTTTTGTAACCATTCTAGGATTCGAAAAAATTGGCCATAAATCGATGATTCCAGCACAGGAGAGTGGCCCCTGAAAAAAAAATTCATCAAACGTAGCCGATTTGAGTATGAAATGAAAGTTTTCATGGGAGCTTTTCAAAACAGTTGTTAAACTGTCAGTTTTTGCTTCAGTGGGGGCACAGGGGGGAAATACATGAAAAATGTGTTTCCTCCGTAGCGGATGGACATCTGAAATAATTATCAAGCGAGATATTTATGAGTATAACAATACCAAAAACCTCAGAAGTCGAAATTTGTTCAACTTTGTTAATAAAAGTATGATCTTCGCATTTCATATTTTCTCCAATAAAATCGTCTTTGACATGTTTCTTGATTTGATTCGATCTGGTGACTGCATTTTGTAAATTGAATACAAAACCCTTCTGACATGAGCGTAGGTCTGTTTACCCAACTTGTTTCTTTCTAGGGAGAGATTCGACATAGCAGTCACTAATGCTAAACTCTTGTCGAACAAAACGAACAGCTGATGGTGCACCTTGAACGAAAAACTTCTCGTAATTGCTCTTTTCGTTGTGTAGTTGACAAGTTGTACTTGTCAACTTTGCGTTTGCCTCATGAATTCTGGCTACCCGTTTGCGCCATTCATCCTCGGACCAGAGAGTGCCAAATTTTGATATGTTAGATGTGTCTTCAGCAATTCCATTTAGTGACAAGTCACATACAGATGTTACCTCATCAACGTTTGTTACATGCTGGTTTTCGTTTACTAACACAGTATTATCGGCCTCTAGCATTTCCTCATTTAATGACTTGGCACCATAAGAGGATGTATGCTTTGAGTGTTCATGTTGGTAATCGGATTGATGGTCCAGTTTCTCTAAAAAATTTAGAATCTTGCTACCAGCAGATGCGAGCCAAATAGATTGCTGTTCCTCCAATTGTAAGCTTTGAGTCCGGAAAAGCTTCGTCAAATGATTTTCAAGATCCGTGTTGTTTTGAACGGATAAACTGTGGGAGGGAATTGTAGGCGCCATAGATTTATTCATCAAAGAAAATGAATCCTCGATTGCGTTGAGCTTTCTCTCGAATTTATCAAAAATTCTCTCAACTGCTAGGCTATTGTTGTTTGTTGAGATCTTGCTTGCCAGACCGTCGAAGCAGTTAGCCATTACTGTGAAGCTTTCGTCATTAGCTCGCGTTTGGGCTTGATGCTTAGAAACAAGTTGAGCTGTTTCCAGCATTAATTGATCGATATGCCCTATGATGTTGTCGTACATACACTTCAACAGCCTACTCGTGTTTTGGCAATCCGAACAAATAAAGTGCTCATCCATATATGGATTATACCAATCCCTGGGAGCATTAATACAGACACCATGAAACTGCCTATTACAAAAAGCCTTGCACGAAACAAGCTTAAAGGTGTTATCGAACGCCACACAATTTGCCATACTACACTTTTTGGACATTTTTATTGTTTTTATGGTTTTATTTAATTTTCAAAACAACCTTGAGACCACGAAGAAAAATGAAAGCCAACAAGAACTTGACCTTGCCCTATACGTCCATAAACAATGATTTTGCACTTCATGCAATTAAATTAAATTGTCCACATAAGCACAATAGTAAACAGTTGTGAAATTGTAAAGTTTTTATACTGATTTTAATGAGTACTGACACACTTAATTTTCAGCTGACACATGCTTATTTTTACGACACGATTGTACTAAGCCCTGAGCTCATTCGTGTTTTTCTTACTCTTGGAGTTCTGGCAGGTCACTTTCCTCGCACCAGGTTGATCATAAGTAAGACATTAACTCGACTCCTTGCAGTTTCTGGAGGTGCGACAATTTTTTGGGTTTTTTTTTCATTTTCGTCGGTCTTTCCAAGTACGCCAAGTCTGGACGCAAACTTCCCTTCGACGATTGAGACCTTTTCTCCTCGACAAATATCTAAACTGCTTCAAAGGTGCACCATAATCACATCGGTAGTTGTATTGATTATTTTCACGGAAAACAGATTCTGGTAGATAGGTATAAGGTTTCCCCGAAGGTTCCTCAACTTTTCAGCTTCCAAACAATAAACTGAAGGGCGACGGGTCAATACCTCGAGAGGAATGGTTATTCTCATTGACTCTTCAGAACATTGCGTTCATCTCTCAGTCTCCTCGCGAGCAGCTTCCTGGCATAATTCGAACTCATCCTATTCGGATCAGCATATCCTGGGCATGTCATACTGGTCGCGTCATTTACATAAAATACACTGATCATGCAAGTTGCAAGCTTGCAAAGGATACAATGTACATTATCAGAAAACGTCTTAAACATGTGGTCAGGAGGTTGACTCTCGAAGTAGAGCAGTTTCTGTTGGTTCCTTGATAATTTGATGTAGTGCGCTTATAGTCAAGACAACTCAGACATTGTAAAGATAGAAAAATTCTATCCAAATGCAACTATTGCATGTTAACAACATTGCTTTCAATTGGCTATACCACACCAAAGTCCTTTAAACCTTTGCTGAGCCCCTCCTAGTTGAATCTTGAAAATTCATGTGCTTTTAAAATTTTCCACCGTATACAATCTATCGATTTCAAATTTTCGATCCAACGTCTATCATAATTTGTTTATATGATTCATTCGGCAGCCTAAAAGCTCGCCATATGCCCTGATTGAATCTTCCATTTTATCATGCGATTGAATATCGAATTCTTATTTATATCTCTCCGCAAAAAAAACCAATAAAAGCCAATAAAGGCGAATGACTACTGCATCTATAAAGGATACGTACGTTTATGTCGATAAGTTATTGCTTCCTGTTGGTTATTTTTATTGGTGATGATGGCCTGGAAAAACGCTCCCAGCGTTATCCTTTCGCCAGCCTACTGTTTTCCGAGACGCACCCCACACAGCCATTAGCCCTGATATTGAGAGGCTGTCACGTAGTGAGTTATTGTACTTGACGAGAGGCGAATTTACATGTTTACTTAGTATGCAACAACTAACTATCAAATGTCATTCGAATTTGTATTTCAGTGAATATTATATTGCCCACTCCTTCGACTGATGACGAAATAAATGGGGTCTATTTTTATCGGAGTTCCACTAAAAAAACGAAACGTGCACTTTTTAAAATATTTGAGATCAAATGAAACCGACATCTATACATTTGTATATATGTACATAGTTGCTGGATTACTTTGTGAAGGAATCTCATGGGCATAATTAATTTGAACGTATCCTGTGGAGGTTTATCCCTCTGTAATATGTCTTGGCTGATAGCACATACTTGTATGTAGGTTGGCAAAAGGCTGGATGAGCTAAAATAATTCCAGTCAGGAGATCGGAGTGCGTGGGAAGTGCTTCGTTGGTGTCGGTATCAATACCGAATGCACGTAGCCAGAAAACATTTATTTTAGAACCGATATGACTTTGATCCTTAGCTTTTATATAGATTTTCAATTCAACGACATATCTTTCTGTTTGTTTAGTTTGTGGCAGGATTCCCTATTTTTACTATAGCAAATTTATTTTCATCAAGTGTGCGGTTGGTGTATCCTTTATGTGCAAAGTCTACAAATTTAAACTTTGAAAGTATGATCCTGCTTTGTATTCAAAAATTTCTTCGTATTCGCGTGTTTGCAATACTTTAAACTTTTTTCACAGACAATGCCTGGACTCAAATGTATTGAAAACGTAGAAATAGATCCTATCTGCAAAGTTTTAAAAATCTACCATTTGATTTACTACCCACGCACATCGAATAATGTGTGGTTTGTTTCAAGTTTCTCTTCTACGCCAGTATTACCAGGTAGCGGTAGAATTCAAAAGCCGCCATAACTTTTAATTTAATATGACTTGGTGTTTACACGTGCATAACCGACTTGATATTGCAAAGGCGGAGACGGTTATTGGACACGAAATAATATACTGTTAAAACATTGGATTCAGCCATGCAAAACTTATTCTCTGCAAAGTTTTCGGGAAGCAATAAAAAATATCTAAGGAGTAATACAAGTTATCCTGCGTGTTGTGTGGTCTCTGTTTTCATTCACCTTGAAATTCGAAAGGTTAGAGGTTTTTCATTGGTGGCTGTTATGAATGACGCAATTTATTCAAATAACCAATACAGTTTGGGGGCGGGGGACAAAATATAAGACGGGACGCTTACGTCAGTTTTCATTTGATTTTGTATTATTCGGTCGATGTGGTGGATTAAATAAAATCTTTGAGAAAGTTCAAATGATTAATAGGTAAGTATCCCACAGTTAAAGGAGAGAACATGAAATTAAATTGGTAGAGTGGAAACAGTTCTCCAGCTATGCAAAAGAAGCCAGAGTTATGTCCAGTATGTCTGTAAGGATGTTGAGGGCTGGGGGATGTAAAATTAAAACTTGTAGAGCGGCAAAGGATAAAAAAAAACAAGTTGGGTAAACAGACCTACGCTCATGTCAGAAGGGTTTTGTATTCAATTTACAAAATGCAGTCACCAGATCGAGTAAAATCAAGAAACATGTCAAAGACGATTTTATTGGAGAAAATATGAAATACGAAGATCATACTATTATTAACAAAGTTGAACGAATTTCGACTCCTGAGGGTTTTTGTTATTGTTATACTCATAAATATCTCCCTTGATAATTATTTCAGATGTCCATTCGCGAGGGAGGAAACACATTTTACATGTATTTCCTCCCTGTGCCCCCACTGAAGTAAAAACTGACAGTTTAAGAACTGTTTTGAAAAGCTCCCATGAAAATTTTTCATTTCATACTCATATCGGCTACGTTTTTCAGGGGCCACTCTCCTGTACTGTTATCATCGAGTAATGGCCAATTTTTTTCGAATCCTAGAATGGTTACAAAGCCCTTTTGCTAGGAGCTCTCTTCCGCCTCCTTGACTTGTTTCTCTTATGAGCATTAATTGTAGGTACTCATCTTCAGTTATTCATTCAATTGAATCAAGTGTTCAAAGCATGCACCTTAAACGTTGAAGTTGGGAAAAAATAACTGAAAATTATTCAATCTTCGCATTTAAAGCAGCCACTATTTTGTTTTACGATTACTGATACCACTAGCTGAACCGATTCTCAAAGATATACATGACACCTATCATTCCTGAAATTTTCATGTAAATCCTAGCAAAACTGTAGTGTCTGAGTTGGTAAAAGCGCATGTTGTTCCATAGCCATATGTTGCCATAGTAATAAATGCAGCGCATATTGTTCCATAGTAATACAGGAAAATTCAAACCGCTATAACTTCGCTAAATATGATTCAGGCTTTATGAAACTTCCAGGGTAGATTAATCTGATAAACAGTCATCTATTTCATCTATTTTTAAGGGTACCGTTAAGATTTTATTCAAAAAAATATAAAATCGATAAACATACTATTACCAACAAAGTTGAGTGAATTGCGACTTCTCACGTATTTGTTGTTGTTGTACTCACCAAGGCCTACACTTCTGATTTTTTTCAGATTTTTCGGATCACAGGTGTCCAATCGCGAGGGGGGGGGGGGGGACACAAATTGTTCGTGTATTTCCCCTCCCTGTGCGCCCCTTGAAGCAAACTTTGCCAAATTAAGACCTGTTTTGAAAAGTTTTTATCAAGACCTTTTATTTCATACCCATATCGGCTACCTTCAATGAAATTTTTTTTCGGGGGGTCACTTCTCTATATGGGGAGACCCCCCTTAAATACCTTATAAATTTGTTTTGTAGCTGAACTTTGAAGAGGACACCACTTTACACCTACATACAAAATTTGATGTTTCTAGCTTAAGTAGTTTCCGAGAATTCTCAAAAAAATTCATGTTATTTATCTTATTGGAAAATTTCAAAAAGTTCAAGTGGAAACCGCAGTGACTGATTGGATGGAAAGTCCATAAAATACCAGAATCATGTGTTATTGTTGTTGTAATTGGAGAAATCTCAAACGGCTATAACTTCCGTGTATATCATTCGATTTTCATCAAACTTACAAAGTTTAAGAACCCTTAACAGAACTACGTAAATACTGAGTTCGTTTAATTTAAGGGTACCGACGCGATTTTGTTGGGGAAAACGTAAAATTCGAGTTTCATACTATTATTAACAAAGTTGAGCGAATTTTGACTTCTAAGGTATTTGTTATTGTTGTACTCATGAACACCTACCACCATAATTTTTTTCAGATTTTTCGGATCACAGGTGTCCAATCGCGAGGGAGGGACACAAATTTTTCGTGTATTTCCCCTCCCTGCGCGTCCCTCGAAGCAAAATGTATCAAATTAAGACCTGTTTTGAAAACTTCTCATCAAGACCTTTCATTTGATACCCATATCGGCTACCTTTGATGATTTTTTTCGGGGACCACTCTCCTGTATGGGAAGACCCCCCCCTTCAATATCTTATAAAATTTTTTGTAGTTGAACTTTGAAGAGAGCCCCACTTTACACCTGTATGCAAAATTTGATGTTTCTAGCTAAAGTAGTTTGCGAGAAAAAGTGTTGTAACACACGGTCGGACGGACGGACGGACAGACAGGTCGCGAAATTAGTAGGGTTTTGTAAAATTATTTTACAAAACCCTAAAAATGATTAGGTCGCGTTTGAGTGATGAAATTTTGAGACAGCTAAATGAATTCTACTCGTATGTGAAATGATTATTTAGCGGTTATTAAGTTTATGAAATTCAACGAAAGGTAAATGAATTAAAAAATAAAATGATTATTTAACGGTTTACGGAGGATAGCGAAATGTGGAATCGGGTGAAGTGTATGTTGTGACACCCCCTCCTTTAAGTTGACTAACCAGCGAAATACGTATTGCATTTGGTGGGCGTTTAATGTTTGCCTAAATTGATAGTAAAGTTAATATTGAAATCAAAATTAATATGTCTGTTTCCAAGCTAATATAATTAGTTTTGTTTGTTTTAACTAGAATTTCACCGATATTTTCCTCTTGATTAATTGATTGATTGATTCATATGTTTAGTTTTATATCTGGAATTCTCATATTTTCCTTAATTTTCGTTACAAGGTTTGGAAGAATAATTTCATCAAAGACTTTTAGCTTTTTAATGAAAATTTAGTTTGTATAAAAACCTCTAGTTAATGCTTGTGTGGCGACTCAGAGCGTCCCAACGTCAGCACAAGCTTTTAAGCGCAAAAAGACTCTCGTCTCACGAGAAATTTTTGCCTGTCCGCCGATTCCACCTATGAGCGGCGCAAGCAATTCTTCCGAGAAAAAGTGAATTTTGCTTGAGCCGCTCTTCTCGCTCAAACCTAGGCAAACGCCACTACTGGTTCGGAGTCAACATTATCATCAACATCAGTAGCAAAAACATCATCATCATCATTTTTAAGGTGTTGATTTCGAATCGATTGGTTGTCTATCGCAGCTACAGCGACAAAAACTTTAATTTGAAAAGTTGTAGTGAATTTTTAAATTTCAATTGTCCGTAAAGGACTGCAGCGATGTTATGCTGCCTCGGCAGAAGAAGATGGAGGTATCTGCCGAGAATACCCTCGTCTGGAGACGCATGAATGCGCTGGCAGGCTAGCATTGCGGTGTCGTGGGGCGGATTCATTTCCCCAGCACGAGGACCCACTACAAAGAAATTTCGCACTCACGAATTTGGTTGTTGTTCAAGAGGCGACCGAAGTCGCAAAAAGTGTAGATAACTACACCGAGGGAGATAGTACTTGTTCCGAGAACAAGTGGAACCTGAAAAGAAAGGCGGACTTGGGGTAACCTCGTCATTACCCGACGAAGCTCATGGCCCACAAATGAAAGAGGGGCAACCGGGTGGTGATGGAGCCCCTTCGCACCCACCAACCGGAATAAATCCATATTTTGTTGCAGTGGCCAGGTATTCCTCTTCTGAGTGGAAAACTCATACAAATTGCCTTGTATAAGCTTTCCCATCAGAAGGGGAGTACCCCGGTGACCGATTTATGCCATAGAATTATACAACTCGATTGCATAACGCTATGCCATAAAGAGGCACTCTGTTTGGGCCACACAATCCGCGATGCCACCTGAAACAAAGGAAAAAGGATTAATTTGTACCCGGCGGCTGGCTCATTTTTTTAGGGGGCAGCCTGCCACCGTACCGGGTCCTATACCCGGTCATGTCGATTAAAATGGAAAGACCGTAGTTTTTTTTTCTACCAATTCAACATTTTTCTTTTTTATTTCTCTCTCACTCTAACAGAAGATATTATATTCAGTTATAAAATTTAGAAAAAAAAACCTATGCAAAGCTATTGTTTCGACAAGTAAATATAAAGCTAACTTCAAAATTTCTTCATCCTTTTCATGTTTAATTTATGTGTTTTTCCATTACAACCTTTTTTTTTATTATTTCCGGAGGCCAAAATATTATGTATAGTATGTACTTTCACGAATACAACTTACATTTATAATATGATTTTATACGGTTTTTTTTTTATTTATATCAAATAAATTGGCTAAAATATAATTTATATTTATGTAAACAAACCAAATATAAATATTTTTATAAAAAATTTATAAAATAATAGGAATACAGAATAATGAAACAAAAAGGGTACTCACCCAAACATCCTCGTCGGGCGCCCGCTGACGATGTGGGTGGTCCTGGAATGCAACTTTCTTTTCGTTATAGCTACTTCTAACGTTAAAATGCAACGACGAATACTGAGATTCCAACAAAAATTCCAACAAAATTATCGGAGATTAATGACAAACAGCTGTTCTTTGATAGTTGCTGCCCTTGCTAATTTCCATCCATAGGAATAGTTGACGAAGTAGTGACTTTCCTACTCCTTTGAAGACACCGATATTTTGGGCATACATTGGAGCTTCTATGTATAGCGGCAAATCGATAGAAACAATGCAATTGGCTCCTAGTTTAACCAAATGATTTAGGGGCACCGTGTATTAGACTATTTTAATGTCACTACGTCTGCCTCTTTGTATAGTTCTTTCTTCAATTGTTGAAATTTACGTACTCTTAATAAGTGCTTGCTTTCGGCAATAACAATAATTTGAGCAACGCGACGTTCCCGAGCACTTCATACTTGCGACAGCCCTAAGAAAAGAGTTCGGAATGCGAGACTTCACAGTTCTGCCCACTAGAATCCAGCCCAAACTACAATTTAAAATTTACAACGAAACAACACGGAACAAATCTATAAATGAAACAAACTGCCTTCTATCTAGCCTTTTCGAGGTGTTTTAGTCAAAAACATTGTCTTTCGCTCAGCTGGATGTTATTTTGCTTTTACACGAATCCCGATTAGACATTCAACTGTTTCTTAGGGTCCCACTCCACATCCGATTCCGAACTTAGCTAAAAGGCTTAACCGAAATTCGCGTTCACCATATATTACAATTCCGCTAAATTTCGTCAACCTACGATGAAAAGACAACAAAACTCCGCCATCTTTGACGTGTCGAAATGCATTCACTAGTTGCTTCGGGGAATTTATCTTTGGGATGGATGAAGATAATGACGAATAAATTCTCTTTACAGTATGTCCAAAAATTTTGTTCGATCATACGCGCCTTCGTCTCGCCTAAAAAAAAACCGTGCACCTTGAGTTGATCTGGCTTCGCAAGTCCAGACTTCACTAACCACTGGCGAATGGTCTCTCGCTGATCACCCTGAAGCTGCAATACTTCACCGTATTCGGGACGCTCTATTACTGTCCATTGCACGCAAATTCCCTTTTACATGCTCGCACAATTTTCTTCAGGTTATATTCCGAGGAAAGGCCCGGCACCGTAGTTAGTGTCTTTCGACCATTTCTCTGCTGGATTCTTATGTGCGCAAGTCCGTCCAGTACCGTATCATCAGCACAATTGATTGCATCAGCAAAGGGGTCAAAGTTTTGCAAATTCTAGATGGACATGCGCTAAACAAATTAAACACAGGCAAGAAATAAAACTGCCAATCGAATATCGGGCACAACTTGTCAAACGTGTGTTGGCTGTTTAGTGCACTTGAAAAATGTTTTCTATCACTCGAACAAAACACAACCAAAATCTAAATGCAAAAAGCCACAAGATAACAAAATAACACTTGAAAAATGTCTTTTCTTATTTCTGTTTAATGGCAATTTTTTATAAAAAAAGAAAACTGGTTTATTTCGCGTCGTCTTTCAACTATGTACTTTGCCTTAACTTTTGCTATCCACTAGACAGAGTTGAATTCGAATTAGCAGAAACGCGAATCGCTTGCTGGTTTCAGCCGTCCGACCTAGACGACTCCACTCTCCAAACTCCCCGCGACAGCACCAGCAACACAAGCAAATCCCACTCCCGCTACAGCCACCGCTATCCTCGTCTCCTCGCTTTTGCTTTGTCGCGATGGGCTTGACGAATCCAAACTGTCACGGGCTCGTTTTCTTTGATTTCCCCCAACGAACGGTTAATAATGTTATTATTGATGTTTGTGTTGTTGTTATTAATGCTGCTGCTAGTGTACACCTCCAAATCGCAAGTATCATTAAAGCATGCTAAAATTACTTCTAAACATCCACGTACTGATGATTCCATTAGAATTTTCTCAATGCGCAACAGAATTTCTTTCTGGTTTAGGGTAATAATTTTTCTTTTCTTTTGAGAAAGTAACTGGCGGAAAGGTTCCATCGATCATACCTTGATTTTAATATTCAGCACAAAGCATCACTTTCCAGAATATCAACGCATTGTATTAGACTTCCCAATGCAAATCATGCACGGAACAATGAACCATTGTGGAGAAAAGCAAATCAAGATATTGGGGAGCAATTTTACGCTTGATGCAGATTCGAGACACAAGGAGGGCGGCTTCTTTTCGAACGATGCCTTCAGATTCTATGCAACTTACTTTGAGAAGATGATCCATCATATCGTACTGACTCAAAGAACATTCCCACAAAGTATTTATTTCTGCCATTTGGTTAATACATTTCAGGGCTGAGGGCATATTCCACTGTCGGGAATGTATTTTTGGAATGCTGGAAATTTCAAGCATGAAATACAAGTCATCGAAGTAACCAGTTCGATCGTACTATCACGAACTTCCCACGAATTATCGTGCAATCGTTTCAGTATCATAGGTCCTAAATGCTGAAGCGCAGAGCCTTGAAAATTATCCATTAAAAGAGCGAGATTGGGCGATAAAAGTGTTCAATACTAATTTGCGTTGATTTTAATGCCTGAACAGTTAGAATTGCAGTAATATTCGGATTGTTCAGGAGCGCCATTGTAAAATGCAATAAGTACGTCGATTCAAGTGATTCCTTCCAAGTTATTTTGTACTTATGAATAAGCGTATGCAATCCAACTAAAATTGCTGATAGTAAATTTGGCATTCTGACTAATAAATCCGCATCAGCTTTAGGATAGGCATAAATTGTCCCATCCGTTACAAACTCCTTCAATGCATATGCGATCGTTTGAAAAACTAAAACAGCACGATCCTGATGTAATAAATTGACCATTGCTAGAATACCACGTAAAGATTTATACGCATAATCGGGGACTTTAGATGGTTTTGGTAATGAACGTAGAAGTTGTTTCGGTTTAACCGCCGAAATATTTAAATCACATTGAAACATTGAATTTCTAAAATTTCGGGATTTACATTTCCCTTTGTTAAAATTTTTGAACGTTTTCGGAACACATTAAACAATCTAATGTGATCAATGTCTGACTCCACATTTGATACGTATAAGTTCTGCAATTCCTTTCCGGTTGCATGTTGCGTATTGAACGGAGTTCACAACCGTGCCTGCTCGATTACAACAAAGTTTAATCGTTACTAAAATTAAAAGAAAAATTGTGCTAAAGTGAAGTGTAAGTGAGTCTAAAGGCTGTGATCTTTTATTAATATTGAGAAAGAAAAAACTTTGATAGTGATTGAAGAATAAACATAAAACTCAACTATTCCGAAACTTTCCGCAAAGTGATCCACAAAATGTGTGCACCGGTAAAGTGTTTTGAGTACAACGAACTCATTGTTGATAAGAGTGATTCTATTGAATGTATGGGCTGTAAGAAACTCTTTCATTTTTACTGTGCTAGTTTCTCTGAAGCGAACTTTAGAAAACTTGCTAAAGAAAAAAAGCGAACTTGGATCTGCAAACATTGCAAGAATCTAACTGTTCCGGCTATGAAATCATCAATCGAAATAAACAACGACTTGAGTGACAATTTACAAGCTATCAGGAAGGAATTCCAAAAGCAAAATATTGAATTTCTCGAATTGCGTAGATTTCTAAAGGAGGAGTTAGTAGAATACAAAAAATCGCTGGACAATTGTTGTAGCAAGATCGACGACTTCAACACAAAAATTTTAAAATTATGTGAAAAAATTGATTGCCTGAGCTCAAAGTGCAACAAGTTGTCCTCTGAAAACTCAACCCTAAATGCGCAAGTGAAAAGTTTGTCCGTACAAGTAAATCAGCTACAACAAGCTAAACTGGCTAGGGAAATAGAAATATGTGGGATTCCAATAACGCCAAATGAAGACGCGTTCGCTGTTGCTGCGAAAATAGGAAATCTGCTGGGAGTGGATGGAGAACAAAAAAAAAATTATCAACCGACAACAAATCAACGCATCTCCATCAATGGTTGTTCGTTTCGCTACGGAAGAAGCGAGGGATGTGTGGCTAGTCGCAGCTAAAGCAAAGCGAGACCAACTCATCTGTAGAAATTTCCACGATAAATTTCCAACTAGCAAATTCTACCTAAATGCTCACTTGACCCAACATTTTAAAAGGCTTCTTTACTTAGCAAAAAAATTTGTGAAAGAAAATAATTTTAGGTACGTATGGTTTAAGAATAATAATATTTATATTTGAAGATCTGAAAATGATCACGTTCATAGAATCAATTTTGAGAATGAATTAAACGTAAATTTGCTTAAATGAATGTAATTAACGTAAATAACAAATATTTGAAATGTTGGAATCATATATTCCTACAGAACTAATCGATTTTCACGATCAGTTAACTTTTGAAGCCGACACAACCTTTTCATGCAATAAGATATTTAATAAGTATTCATTTAATAGTAGCTTGAAAATCCTACATCTCAACATACATAAGAAGCGTAAGAAAAAACTTCGATGAATTGGTGATATTATTGAATGAGTTAGATATTTCTTTTGATGTAATTGTGTTAAGTGAAACGCATCACAGTAGTTACATTGATGACTTCAGTGTTATAGCCCCGAGTTTTCAATTACCTGAATTCAATATGTATTATACAATTTTATGCCGTAACAAAAATGACGGTGTAATAGTCTTTGTCAAAAATACTTACTTTGCTCAAAGCGAAGAAATTACGTGCATGGAATTAACGGGGTTAAAAATTAATATCCATTTGCCAAATCAAAGGTCATCCACAATATACGCGATTTATAAATCACCAACGATTAATGACTCAGAATTTATTTTGAAGCTTCATTCCATTTTAGGAACAAATAGCAACATACGTAGTGATTACGATATAGTGGTTGGTGATATTAATATAGATATTATTTAACAGCGATAGGTAGTTTAGGTTTTTTATCTCCTATAAACAAAAACACTCGTGTTAATGGTAATCAAAAATCGTGCCTTGATCATGTTCTTATTAGACAAAAAAACTTCGATAGTCTTGCAACAGTTCCGATTATTTTGCAGAACTCAATAAATGATCATTATACTATACTTATAAATATGAACATGGATTATCAAAGGAATCAAAAAGTTAAACTTAATAATAAAAAAATAACTAAAATATGCTACGAAAAACTAAGGAGTCAATTATCTAAAATAGATTGGAGTCAAGTTATCTGTACGCAAGATAATGCAAACATATCAGCGAGTAAGTTTTTATCTACATTAAGAGACAATATTCATATCTGCTCGACAAAACTGTATATTCCCAATAAACTTAAACCATTGAAACCCTGTGCAACCCAAGGTATCATGAAATCAATTCGTAACAGAGACAAAATTAAGCAAAAATTAACTAAACAACCATTTAACATGCAACTAGCCCTATTTTACAAAAAATATAGAAATAAATTAAATGAGCTAAAAAAAAATATGCGAAGAGAAACTACTATCAAAAACAACTCGCAGTGGCTAATAACAGCAACAAAAAACTTTGGGAAATTGTTAAAAACAACACCAATAATAAAGAAAAATAAAGCGCACTTCACGAAATAGTGAACCATATGAGGGTAACAGACAACAACTCTATTGCTGACGAATATAATATTGCAAATATGTTCAATAATGCTTTTTTAGGAGTCGGTATTATAGAAGTAAACACCACATGGAACGAACCAAATAACGAGTCCTACGGTTCCGATATGTTGTGCAATTTTCACTCATCCAATATCAGGGCTATAGAAATTGAAAGTATCATCAGTTCTCTTAAAACAAATACGTCGGCAGGTTGGGATGATTTGTCTCCTACAACATATAGAAGAATTAAAAACGAAATCAGCAAACCGCTCACCCTTTTATTCAATAAATGCATTGTCGAAGGAATCTTTCCAACTGATTTCAAGAAGGCGATAATTATACCAGTACATAAAAATGGAGTAAAAATAGAAACTAATAACTATCGACCAATATCTCTTCTGCCGGTAACAGCTAAAATTTTTGAGAAATGTGTCAAAAATCGACTGTCAAAGTATTTATCTGAAAATGATATTATATCACACCATCAATATGGTTTCAGGGAAGGCATGAGTACACTAGACTCTGTCTTATCAGTAACGGACTTTTTGTACTCAGATATCGATGCCAATAACAAACATTTGGCAATTTTTATGGATCTTTCAAAGGCTTTTGATACAATTTCACATCATATATTGATATCAAAACTAGAAAAAATTGGTATAAAAGCCAATCCCTTAAAACTCCTTAAATCATATTTGTCTTTGAGACAACAACGAGTCAGAGTGTTAAGTACGCTAAGCGATTGGTGCACGAAAGACAAAGTAGGTTTAACACAAGCGACAGTGCTATCGCCGTTCCTATATAATATTTACGTAAACGATCTTTGCAATATAAAATTGAGCAGCAAATGCAAGGTTGTGGCTTTTGCTGATGACACTGCCCTATTAGTATCATCAACAACTTGGAACGAAACTAAGCATATAGCAGAAATTGCAATGACTCGGATCCATAACTGGTTGCAAAGATATAGGCTTCGCCTTAACTCCCGCAAAACGCAGGTGTTAACCTTCTCATTGACATCTCAGGGCCAGCTATCATACCGGACTCTTAAACTGCACGAACTAAACTGCCATAACACTAATAAAGGGAATACAGTATGTAAGTGCCAAGACTTAGTTATTGTTAAGAAAACAAAGTACCTAGGAGTCATAATTGATCGTGGCCTCAAATGGAATTCCCATTCTGAATACATTAATGGAAAACTCAGAAGGTGCATATTTCTCTTTATTTCATTACGAGATGTGTTGACAATACCGCAACTGAAAATAATCTACTATGCTCTAGTTCAATCTCTAATCCAATACTGCATATCGGTATGGGGAGGTACATTTCAGACCCATATAGAAAATTTAGAAGTTACACAAAAGACTATACTCAAGACAATGTTCAAGTTACCTAGAATATTTCTATTATCTGAATTATATGACTTAACAGGAGTACTTGACATAAGAAAACTATATATCAAATCTGCAGCTATTTACACATTTAAAGCGCAAACCCGTCAGGTTTCAAGCAATGTTTATAATACTAGATATAATTATTAAAGAATCAATGTACCTACTTGTAATAAAACATAATCACAAAGATATATTCAATAAATTGGCCCAAGGACCTTCAACTTGTTGCCAGAATTCATCAGATGTGCTAATACATCAGAAATCTTTAAACTTTATATCGAAAAATGGCTTCTTAGTATCTCTGGTGAAGAATTTTCAAGAATATTTAATTATATCAATTGAAAATTTTAATTTTCAAATAGTGTTATCACTAATAAATAGTAACGTAATAAGAATAAGGAATTAATCTGCTTTATAATATAAAAAAATTAAATATTGCGTAGGCAACTAATTTGTTTAACCAAACTCCTCTCTCAAGCCCTGCTTTTGAGGATAGCAAAAATTAGTCGTAAGTTTTTATGAATTGTCATGTTTCATTGCCAAATAAAGTTATAATAATAATCATCAGCATCATCATCGACATCACAAACACCATCAACAACTACGAAATCATCATTCATCATCTACTTCGTCGTAGCCTCCTACCTCTTCGTAAAAAAAGGGAGTAATAAATTCTGCCATTTCCAAAGAATAAAATGTAAATATAGAGTAAACGCTGAAGACAAGAATTTTCGCTTCGAAAGTGGCAACCACAACTTGCAACAATAATGGTAGCCGGATGGAAAGCGAGCACCGTCTCGCTCAGGAGGCACCACCAGCCAGGAGCTTACCATCGGCTCAGGAGGTTAATGTAGTCAGCCAGTGCAGGCTGCCATCCTTCTGGCGGGCTAGTCCTGAATTGTGGTTTTTTCAGGTGGAATCACAATGCGAGGTGCGCAAAGTGGTACGGGACGTAGCCAAGTACCATCTCACGGTATCATCGCTGGACCATGAAACCATCACGGATGCAGCGGACATCATCTGTACGCCACCGTAGCACGACCGATATGGAGCGCTCAAAGCAGCTATCGTCACCCGCCTCACAGACTCACCTGATGCGCAGCTACATACGCTACTCGCAGGCGTCGAGCTCGAAGACAGGAGCCTTCACAGCTCTTACGGCATGTACGTTCCCTCGCTGGTACACGGGTTAGCGACAATGTCCTTCATGTCAGATGGCTTGACCTCCTGCCTCAGCAAACGCACTGCATGCTGCTGCCCTTAAAAACAAACGCTAGAGGAGTTTGCCGCTGTCACAGACGAGGCACAAGACATGGGTCCGGGAGTGATGGCCACGTCAGTGCAACCATCAATACACCCAATAACACCCTCATCTGGTCTCTCCTCACCATGTTCTTCTTCGGATCAAGTCGCTCTCGAGTTAGCTGCCTTGCATCTGGCGATTACGCAGCTAACAAACTTGAATCGAGAGGCACTTTAGCAACTACCCGTCTGCACCAACACACTGCGGGAGCGGAAGAAATGCAAGCCAACGACGAGGCCGCTCCGTCACTTCTGGACCAGACATTTGCACAGGACACTGCTGGTATCACACCAAGCACAGGGCCCTAGCGATGCGATGCAAGCAGCACTGTTTCTTTCTAGCTTTAGATTATACCACTAGGCGCTTGGAAACTTAGGTATGCCGGCGTTGTACACAGTGGACACCGCCGGCAACACCTTGGAGAGACGCCTTTATGTCTCCGACTGAACCACAAAAACCAGATTCTTGGTAGACTCCGGCTCCGCCCTATCCATCATCTCGAGGCATTTTATCGCCAGGCTTCTTCGTAAGCAGAGCCTCGTGCTATAGGCAGCCAATGGCACACCCATCACAACCTTTGGATCGCAATAGCTTACGCTAGATTTCGGGCTACGCCGGCCACTCCAGTGGTCGTTCGTAATAGCAGATGCCTAGACAGCCATTCTAGGAGCCGAAGCACTAAAGCATCATGGTCAACTCATCGACCTGGGCAACCAACGCTTCTCGGACAATCTCACTAACCTCTCCACAGCCTACACCCTCGGTCCAGCTCCAGATATACACAGTGTAAGCACCGTCACTAAAGTGAAGTACACCATTGGAGACCGGTACAAAGAGATAAACCCGGGAAATCAGCCTCGGTTGCTGACCTACCCGTCCACCACTAGACAATCACTAATGGCCCACTGGTTTTCACGATACCACGCTGCCTCGCGGGAGAACGAATCACCGCAGCCAAAGCCGAGTTCACTTTTTTGCTGGAACGAAGTCATCGAGCTACTGGGCCAGTTCTCCGCACATGGTGCCCAAGGCGGTAGTCATTGGCGAGCTACTCAGGATTACCGTCAACTCAACACCCAAGTTCGACCGAACCGGTACCCGCTGCCCATCATCGAGGATTTCATTCACCTCCAGCGTGCCTTTTACCAAATTCCACTTGCTCTTGAAGACGTATGTAAGACGGCAGTCACCTAGCCTTTCGGACTGTATGAATTTCTGGGGATGTCTTTGCTTCTACCCAACGCAGCCCAAACGATGCAGCGGACTCTAAGCCATCTGCTAAAAGTCGAACTTCGTCCGGGTCTATCAGGGCGATATTCTAGTTTTCTCGGCCAACCACGACCACCACCAGCGCCACCTCAAGCAACTTCTTTCTAGGCTGCAGGCGGCGAATCTTCACGCTAGCTGGGATAAGTGTCAAGTCAGTCAGTCTGAGGTCGTTTTTGATCAATACCACGTCTACGAAACTGGCTTTCGACCACCAGCCTCCAAAACAGAAGCCGTCGTATGTTTTTCCAAACCGGCCAATTCATCCCAGCTGAGGCGATTTCTAAGAGTGTTAAATTTTTACCGCCACTGCATGTCTAACGCTGCTGAAATCTAAGCACCACTATTGGAACTGCTAAAGGGCTGTACAAAAAGGAAAGCACTACTCACCTGGACACCCGATGCTGAAGCGGGTTTGGAACGTTGCAAGCTAGGCATCGCCGAGGCAGCCACGCCAGCTTTTTTCGCCTTTGCATCCATTGGCAATCCGCACTGACGTGTCAGCACTACCATTGGCGCGGCTTTAAACCAACAATGAGGCGCTGGCTCGTTGTGATCTTTGCTTCCATCAAGTTCTATCAGCGCATCTTGCAAGAAAAGCACTTTATCATCTATACTAATCACCGGCCTCACCCCGCCAAAGTAGGCAACTGTACTTCATTGCCCAATTCGATCCGCAAGTGGGATACACACCAGGGTATAATAATATCGTCGCTGATGCACTTTCGCGTGTAGAAACGATCACAATACCCATCACAGCTCAAGTCATCAGCGAAGCACCGAACACAGACGACCAGTTGCCCCACCTCCTTGCGAGACCACGTCTTAAACTGCATCAGCTAGTCTTGGATGGCTACTCAGTGCACTATGTGAAGTTTAATGGCACCACTAAGCATTACCTAACAGTTGCGCTCCGCCGTCAGGCTTTCGACATCTTCCATCAACTGTCGCATCCGAGTAGACGTGCCACCTCGAAGCGCGTAGCGCCTAAATACTCTTGGCCAAGCCTGCGGAAAGACGTATCCCAGTGGGCTAAGCAATGCATACCTTGTCAACTGTCCTAGGTCCACCACCACAACCGCGCCGAGTTAGGAAATCTTAAGACACCAGATGGGCGCTTCGACCACATCCATATCGACTTGATCAAGCTGCCACTGTGTGAAGGCTGTGAGAACTGCCTCACCTTATCGACCGCTTTACACGGTGGCCTCAAGCAATGCCTGTGCGTGACATTAGAGCCAGCACCGTCACCAAGGCACTACTCAGCCACTGGATATCAACATTTGGCCCGCTACTGGAGATCACATCGTACCAAGGACGCCAGTTTGAAGCCAACCTCCCAAATCAACTCGGCAGCCTCTTGAGTATTAGCCAGTCCAAACTTCTTCATACCACCCACAAGCCAATGGCATGGTCAAACGAATGCATCGCAACCTCAAAGTAGCATTAAAATGCGTTCCGGAGACACCATGGTTACAGGTACTTCCACCGATCTTGCTGGATCTGCGAACCACATTCAAGGAGGACCTGCAAGCCTCTCCTGCAGAAATGCTTTTCGGCACATCGCTTCAGATCCCGGGCAAGTTCATCACATCTTAAAACACACCAGCTGGCGGCCCACAAGATTTTGTCACCAACTTACGCCGCCTCTTCAAATCGATTCGTCCTGTCCCGTCAGCCAGACATTCGGTTCACCAACCATTTGTTTTCAAAAACCTGGCCAGCTGTGAATACGTATTTCACCGCATCGATGCTGTAAAGAAGCCGCTCGATCAGCCATACTCCGGACCTCATCGAGTCGTCAGAAGAATCAACGCCAAAGCCTACGTCATAGACGTAAACGGCGTCATCAAAACTCTCTCCACCGAACAACTCAAACCAGCCTACCTGGAGCAGTCGGATGCCCATCCAGTGATACAGCAGCCATACTCAACACCTCCATAGGCACCTGCAACACCATCTCTGCCCTCGGAAACGGCTCAACCAGCGCAGATTTTGCCGGAAAAACCACTCCAGCCATTCAAGAAGAGAGTCACGTTTTCACTCCTTTCGACGCATGTGGCAACTCAGAACGCACCAACGTCAGACAGACCCTTGTCTCAAGAGAAATCTTCGCCTGCCAGCCGATTCCACAAATCAGCGGCGCAAGCAATTCCCTCGAGAAAAAGTGAAATTTGTTTGAGCCACTCTTCTCGCTTCTCATGAATTAACATATATCAGAGAACCTAGGCAAACGCCACTACTGGTTCGGAGTCAACGTTATCATCAACATCAGTAGCAAAAACATCATCATCGACATCACCAACATCATAATCATCAACAACAACGACATCATCATCTTCATCGTCGTAGCCGCCGAACTCGTCGTAAACAAAGGGGAGTAATAACTTCTATCATTTCTAAAGAGTAAAATATAAATATAGAGTATAAGCTAAAGACCAGAATTTTCGCTGCCAAGCTTGTACAAGAACTATAAGTGAGTGCATGAACCATTCTGCTGCTGTAATCCGAATTGAATTTTACAGGAATAGGTAATAAAAAGAAGAAGAGACTGAGAAAAACTGACAGGAGGATTCGAAATACAACCGCTGAGCTAACGAGACAAGGGCAATTATAACTCAACTCAGGTGTGAGGTTACCATGGAAAGTGATACACAAAAATAAATAAATAAGTTTTGATAACGTGATGGTCCAGTTAACAAAGCACCAACTGTTGGAGGCAATCACCACGGCAGGTGTGGATATATCACCGAAGGCCACAGTGGCACAACTCAGGCTCCTCTACGATACAGCAGAGCAAGGCGAGGGTGTAAGTTTCCCTGAGACCACCGGTTCATTGGAACCAGAGGATACACCTGCCGATAATCATTCACCCGAATTTAAATTTGAGGTGACAACACTTGAACCTAGTACGGCTGCAAAAATCTCTAGCACCAATGATGTCCCATCTGCGGCCCTGATCACGACAGATGTTGGCACAACACCCGCTTCTTATTCATCTTTTGCCACCCTGAAGACTACTCCGGCAATTACAGTTACTGATTGCACTATTACAACCGATGTCCACACCGATGTCCCAATTTTTTCTATAACAACCTCCGGCGCAGCCACTGTTATTGCCGATGAAACCACTCTATCTACGAAAACAGCTACTATCCACGATGTTATAACCACCGCCCGTGTCCCTAAAGCCACTGTTTTGTCTCAATGACCCCACTTGGCTAACGAACTCACCGAAGAGGATGCTATTGAACAAGAAATTGCGATTTTGAAGAAAAAGAAGGAACTACTCGAATGACAACATGTGATTAGTCTGCTCGAAGTAGGTAGTCAACCGACCTACTCGACATATTGACTTTAGTGATGTTGAATATGCGGTCAACAAATTCAGCGGCGATGGCCACTATGATGTTCGGACCTTCGTAGCCGATCTAGATTACTTTTTGGCAACCGCCAATACAGATGATTACTTAAAACTGTTATGCTTTTGACGTCTTCTCACGGGAACTGCGAAAGCCTTTCTCAGAACCACTCGTGTCACAGACTATCCAAGCCTCCGAGCTAAACTAATGGTTGAATTTGGTAGCACGTTCACTCTATAAGACATCTACCGCCCACTGGAAGTCCGTAGTTGGGATCAGAAGAACGAACCGTGGCAGAGATATGTTCTCGAAATGCAAAACCCACCCAACTCACCCAAATTGAATTAGTTAACCTCATCTCGGAAGGTCTAAAGGTCCGCAATACTGACGCATACTTACTTCTGGGAGCACGCACTATTCGACAGCTGAAGGAGTTACTTGAGCGTCACGAAAGGCGCATTAAATCTGCTCTAAAGTGTGTTGTTAACCCACGTGAAGTCAACACAACTTCCCGCCAATTTCCTGCAACTTCCCGTGCTGCAACGATACCCAGATCAACTGCTGAAAAATTTGTCGCTCCCGCTCTCCAGGAGGAAATGCCATGCTGTTTTAACTGCACCAGACGAGGTCACTATCAAAGTTGCTGCCCTTACGAGAAGCGTGCACCAGGTTCGTGCTTCAAGTGTTGGGAGATTGGACATCAACACCAAGATTGTCCGAATCCAAGGAAAGTCATGAGTCGCAACACCAACACCGATGCCTACGTTAACGAACCTGCCATCAACGCAATTAATCTAGTAAGTGTTGCTTTTACTTATAGTCGGGGAGAATACACAGAAATAGTAAGACTTTTGTCCCTTTTCGTCACCAGCAGTCCAATTAGTTTTGTGAAACGATCTGCAGTACCTTTACTTATTAGCAATAGAACCTTTGATACGAGACTCCGCAGTTTAGAAAATGCAACAATAAAAACGTACGGTAAGGTCCACGCCTTTATTAAATTTCGTAGACAGTGTAGGAAGATTTAATGATTTCAGATGAAACAGTATCACTACCCATAATCTTAGGAATTCCCTAAAGGAATTTGATATTTATCTTCATGAATTTAAAGATATCAATACCCAAATGTATAGTCATAAGAATAAAGCGTTTGGAAAGGACAAAAGTTATTTCTGTGCCTTCAAACCGACAAATAATAAAGGATTGACCGATCCATGTGTTAAATACGAACCTCCTGAGGAGAGCACCTATGAAATTAACAACATTAGATCTACTGACAAAAATTCGGCCAACGCTGGTGAACCCGTTAATGGTCAGACCGACAATTACTTTAAAACCTTGTCCAACCTTAATACGTTACTCTCAGATGACACAGAAACCCTAGAAATAAGTATGCCCCTGACCAAAAACCAAACTGAAGCCCATAGAAAGACCGACCATTCACGAAAACTATTTGAACCCGATGAATCTCATTGTAGCGCTCCATCACTATCAGATGGATTTTTACCTAAATAATAACACTCCGTTTCACTGCACACCAAGAAGATTATCTTACCACGAGCGAACAGAAGTTCAGAAGAGCTACTAAAGAAGGGGATAATGAAACCCAGTAATTCCCCATACGCTTCTGCAATAGTCTAAAATAGGAAGAAAATAATGTGTGTGGACTGCAGAGCCCTAAACAAACAGACCATATGGGACAGTTTTCCGCTGCCACTTATAGAAAGCTGCATCGATTATTTGGCAGGTAATGGATTCCATCAAGTTAGAATAGCACCTGAATCCTGTAAAATACACTGCATTCGTTACTCGAAACGGTCACTATGAGTACTTGTGGATGCTTTTCGGACTGAAAAATGCTCCTGCTGCATTCCAGCGCTTTATATGCGAAATATTTAGAGATATGCTCGAATCTGGATCCATTGTCGTCTTCATGGACGGTATACTGATCGTCACCGCTTCCCTTGAAGACCACATTGAGCTGTTAGGTCGAGTCTTGAAACGTATTACCGAAAAGAACCTTGAGTTAAAATTGGGAAAATGTAGATTTGTATTTAAAGAGATCTAGTATTTGGAGTACTCTGTCAGTGCTTTTGAAGTGCGCCTGAGTGAGGCCTATATAAAAGTCATCAAGCAATATCCTATATCGAGGAAGCAGAAAGAACTTAAGACCTTCTTAGGATTGTTCTCCTATTTTCGTAAGTTTATCGCACCATTTTAAAAATAGCCAAACCACTGCAATACGCTGCGATGGTTTAGCCTTTGAATTCACTGACAAATGTAACCCGGCCTTCATTGAACTGCGCAGTAAGTTACAAATTCGGTGAAGTGGGACATAAAAGAAAAGAGTGTACGAAGGAGACACATTGTATTCTTTGCAAGGATGGTAATCCAAGACCCGATTTTGGACACGCCTTGGGATCAGGAAAATGTCGAGTCTACCAAGAAGCCCTAGCTAAGGCTAGGGACTAACTCTTATCTGATCCAGCTTTTGAGCGGGCATAAGTGTTTCCAGGCGAACCTGCACAAAATTGGTAAGTTATGGTCCCCAAATTGTCGGTTTTCCCCAGGAGAGGAAGAAAACGCCTGCCAGTAATTTTTTGCGTGCATGAAATAGCACAGGCTGCAAAGGGCCCTCTACAGTGAGACGGGAGAGCTTACCCCGGATAATATAGTCGCGGTGATGCTCGAATTGGTTAACAAACGGAACCAGGTGGCACATTATGCTCGGGCACGTTCCACAGGTCCGGACCAAGGATACATCCCTGGGCAACACCCGATGTAATTTCCATCCTTCGTTGGCCCTGTGTCGTGTCGTAGAGCAGGCTTCGGTCCTTTAGGTAGTTCCTCAAAAGCCGCATTAGATATTCTGGAACTTGAAAAGAGTTTTCCAGCGTGTCCAGAATATCCACCCATCTAGCGGAGTTGAAGGCATTCCTGACGTCGAGTGTCACCAACAGGACGATCCGTCGCTTGGTGCGACTATATGCCTCTGCCTTTTGGACCGCGTTCACACCCTCTGCAATCGCATCAATGGTAGAACGCCCTGCTCTAAAGCCGTACTGCCGAGGAGATAGGTACCCAGCAGCACGAATCGCGTCAGTGAGTCTTCCCTTGATGAGTTTCTCTAGCACTTTCCCAGCCGTGTCTAGCATGCATAACGGGCGGTATGCAGACGGCAATTCGGGATTTCCCTTCCCCTTGCTGATCAGCACGAGCCTCGCCACCTTCCATCGTACCGGGAAAACCCCGTCCCGTAGGCAAGCGTTGAATGTGCTGAGCAGCAAGCCAGAACAATGGTGATTGTTGAAAAACTGTCCTGGGTTTTCCTCAGCTGACTATCCTTGGAGAAGTTTCGCATCATCCGCTCGATTTCATCTCCTAGCTCTTGCTGCTTGCTGATGAGTCCTGACATCTTTAAGTCCTGTGACGGTCGCCAAATGTTGAAAAACTGCTCTGAAATGAAAATGGTAAATCAAACACAGTATTGGAGATGGAATGAATGCCTTTATTGTGTCCATCTATTTAAATACATTAATTGCGCTTACTAGACATAATTTACAATTTAACTTTCCCATGGTCTGCTGTGACACGTGAGATGCGAAATTTCCAAAGTCGCGGAATTGCATGTCTGAGAATTTTGTGCATAGTGAAGCATGTGTGAAAGTGTGCAACGTGATCACTCACAGCAGACCGTGGGAGCACATTGAAAGTACGTAAGTTGATACGTAATATTTTTGTGGGAAAAGTTATTTTTGCTGAACAATTTCAATTATCTTGGGATTGGAATTTGTAGGAATTTGAAGGAGACTATGTTTTATGGAATTCTAACAGTGATAGACGAGCTGCAACACCTTAGCTGGAACACCATCTGGACCTGGAGCCTTCCTCGCTTTCAAGGAGAGGACTGCCTCCTCCAGTTTCAGCTGTGTGAAGAGTGGGCACTTTACTGCTGTTTCACCATGGACAGCGTCAACACGGTCGGGATGGGCGGGGAAGAGTCCCCGCACTATCGCGTCCATCTTTTCTGCGTCATGTATACAAGACTTCCGTAGGGCACCAAGTTTCCCCATGACCAGCTTGTAGCCAAGGCCCCACGGATCCTTGTTCACATTGTCCACTAGGTCTTGCCTGCAGCGAGCCTTGCTACTGTTGATCAGTTTGCGAAGGCATTTCCTGGCCGACTTATATGCTGCCACCTGGTTGCATGCCTCGTCACGGTTCCGCGCCCGTTGAGCCTCGCGCCGAAGCTTGTGACACTCCCTCCGCTTTTCAGCGATTTCAATAGACCACCAGTACACTGGGGGCTTGCCGTGCCGGGGTCTTCGACGGAGCATAGAAGCGCAGCAAGCAGTCGTGATTATGCTCATAGTAGAGTTCACCACGTCTTGAGCTGCCAGTCCTTTAGCTGCAGGATATGGGTCATCGAAGCTCTGATTTGGCCTTGGCAAGGGCTTCCTGGAACACCCGGCATTTTCCTGATCCCAAGACGTATCCAAAATCAGGTTTTTGGATCAGCATCCTTGCAAAGAATACAGTGTGCCTCCTTCGTGCACTCTTTTCTTTTATGTCCCATTTCACCGCATTTGTAACATAGGGAACTCCTATCGGGTCCTTTGCATACTTGTGTGGTGTGACCATAACCAAGGCATTTGAAACATTGAAGAGGCATTGCTCTTCGCCGTATCCTACAGACAACCCACCCTATTCGTACTTTGCCCTTGTTCAGGAATTGTTCGGCGTCCTTTTCGGTCAAGTCAACTATGGCCACGCGTTGTGCCCTGTTGTTTTCTGGTGTCAGTCTCGCTTTGATCCCGTCCACGCTAGCGAACTCCCTTTTGATGGCCTCTTCTACCTCGGCCAGATCCGTGACGCAGTCAATGTCCCGTATTTCGATCGTTGCCATCGGCTCGGGCGGGGCTATAGTTGCGCTTTTGCCGAGGACTTTCTTTATTGCGCCACAGAATGCTTCTTTATTGCCGGCCTCTGCTCCGAATTCGACCAGTATGTGGCCCGACCGCGTTGGTCGTACTACTTTAATGGTAGTATTGGTGTCTTCGGGCCTTACGTTTCCCCGGATGTCCCGTAGTACTTCCACGTAGAATCGGCCATATTGGGGCTTTACAAGCAGTGCCTGCTGCCGGGGTCTTTGTAGGGGCTTCTGCCTCTCCTGCTTTGCTTCAGGTCCTTTTTGTAATTGGGCGTCCGTACGAACTTTATTTTCTGGCTTTTTTTGAAGCAGTTTCTTTGCGGCTTTCTTCGCTCCTTTTGTAAGCACTGTCTGGAACCCCTGATCTAGTGCTCCACGCCCTTCAAGTGCCTCTTCCTTCCTTCTTTTATCCCGATCTCCTTCGATTGGGCTAGACGCCATTCTTTTATTGACGTTTAATGGTGGAGCTATCTGCGTGTCGCCTTTATATTTCGCCCCAAGCGCCTCTTTAGCCTTCTCTTCGTCTTCGGCCCTTAACCAGCTTCTCCGATAGTGCCCTATGCGATCTAGGAGCTCCTCTAGTTCAAGGAGCCCAATCTTTACTGCTTTGCTGATTTTTGGGGAGTCGCATGCAGCTTGTATTCTTTTCAGAACATCTCCCGCTTTTTGGAGTAGTCTTTCTTCTTCATATCGCTGGGCCGCAATTGTACCTTGCAACCATCCTTGGGAGAGGTTATCGCGTTCCGTTTCTGAGTGCAGTACTTCCGCGACATTTTCGACTGAGGCGGTACATTCACGCGGTGTCTGGTCACTCTTTGCTTTTAGTGCCGTAATCTCCTCGTTGGCTTCTGGATTTTTCGTTGCAATGTCGGGGTTTGTGACCCTTGCATCGGTCGCTATGGTAACGATCCCAGCAGTGACAATCGAATTTTCAGTGCTCTTTATGTTATCTTCCACCGCTCGAACACCTGAAGTGTCCTGCAGAGTTTCCCGTTTCTCCTTAATAGGACGCTCGGGCGTTCGCATCATTTTTTTGCTGCGCCCGAACGCCGCAGGAATCTCAGTCTGTATTCTCCGTTTTTCGTCCGTCTTCACTGTCGTTGTGTTAGTCTTCGTTTTTGTCGTTGTTAGTATCGCTCGCGATGTACTGTTGACACCGTGGCTGCAACCGCTGGTTCCGTCGTCGTTATTATTCTTCGTTTCTTTTTCTGGGTATTTGTGGTCTTTTGATTTAGTGTGCTCCAGTTTTGTTGGGTCCCCCCTCGGAGCCGCTATCTCCGTTCGTGTGTGTAGTCATCTTGTCGGTCCCATGGTTATCTTTGCAGAGCAGGGAGGCCATGCGAGGGTTGGCACAAGCCCTTATGGAGACAAGTCCTCAGAGCCAGACCAGCGCTAATCGGGAGTCCGTCTCAACCGAACCTACACCACCAACCCAATGGTGCGAACTTCGAACGTACTCCGAGGCCTGCCAAGGTTTTACCGGGACGGAGACGGTATGATAGTTGAATTGGAGCCGTTCACACTCGAGTTTCACCTCGGCGCTACTGTGCAAAGCAACTAGGTCCAAACCATCACATCCGCCAGCCCAAAGCGTCATTTCCAGTTCGTTGTCCAAAGCGTAGTCCAGATCCAATCAGAGTCGTTACCTGTCATCCCAGGAGGGAGCCTCACGGCGCCCCCCATATCATCGGGTCCGTGGGGGCGGCGCTCCCCGAAGAATGCTAGCCTCCAAGAGTGCTCTTGTTGACCAGCATTCTCCCTGCGGGAATTTCCTTGGGTACGTGGGGTACGTGGGGGCGTATTAATGGCATGCT
Organism: Odontomyia ornata; assembly: GCA_963969285.1. Lineage (NCBI taxonomy): Eukaryota > Metazoa > Arthropoda > Insecta > Diptera > Stratiomyidae > Odontomyia > Odontomyia ornata. The sequence goes on along the minus strand of OZ017741.1, from coordinate 89,126,013 downwards.
ATCAGTAGCAAGACAACTCTCAATATACTCGTGGAAAGGCTGTGGAATCCAGGGGTTTTCACTCACAGTTACAGATCTTGCCATATGATTCCGAAGAAACCTCAATATGAAGGTATCGACTCTCGTCACTTTAGCAGTTTGCTAAATTCTTTTATTCGATATATAGTGCTTCCAATCTGTTTTAAGCTTTCTGTACAAACCAGTACATGCACGAAGATATTTTCTTTTGAAAACTTTTAATCTTTCAAGAGTGCTAGCACTCTGGTTGTACCAGATCTGACATCCATGTGTCAAAACTGGTCTAACGAAGGTCTTGAAACAGACAACTTTGTCCTTTTGAATGATGTATCTGGAATGAAAGAGTCGTCGAAGGGATGATAGCAGGAGCCATACCCATTGTCTTCTTTACTAGAGGGGGGACAAATATTTACCTATGTAGAACCGAAGCCAACGGCGGAGAGTCAACGGACTCTCTGCTATTGGCAACAGTCCTGGGAGAGTTACACAAAGGGAAGGTGGCCTGCGCTTATAATCCCTAAAGTTGGGGCAGTTGCTCGATATTTTCAGGGTCGCATGAAACGAGTTTTACAAAGACCTACTAATTTTGTGGCTTGCCTGACCGTCCATCGGTGCGTTGTAGCAAGTTTCTCAGAAATCTATGAAGCTCAAACTTTGAGCGAAGGTCAGAAATGGTGATTTTCTGAAAATTTCATAACTTTTAAAGAGTCCGCCGCTATACCGAGGTGACTCTTAAGAATTTTTTCAGCAAAAGTAATCAAATAGGGTGTCAGATGAAAGGTCTTGATTGAAAATTTTAGTAACGAAGGCAAAAATTTAAGGTTTGTTTTTTTTTCAAATAAATGGCATAACAATTCCGTAAGTTACACCCTCCAAAGGCTTAATTAGTACTAGAAAGAACAAAAAATTACATAAAAAAAGTTGGTATTGGAAAAGATTATCTCTTTATTAAAATGTATACCTGTACAAATACGATTTCATTGTTAACATAAAATTAAGAAAACGTTATTTTTGTCTCTTTTACCAAAATATTTAATTTTCGTATTTCAAAAAGTTATTGTTCTCCTCTAATTAAAAGAATTATTCGAAATTTTTCTGTAAACCATCATTTTTTCACCATGGTACATGATTTTTAAACCGCGTGATAAACCACGAAAAGAAATATTTTTGCATGTTCGTAATGCCAGGCTCAGATCCAAATCGATGATGGAGCACTGCTAGATAGGGTAGGGTCAGAATACAGGAGGTCAAATTTCAAAAAAAAAGTTGGTTGAAGAATTAACTGTCTGAATTTGGAGACTATTTATTCGGAGTTGCTCGTCAGAAAAACAAATACGTATTTTTCATCTCAGCAGTTGCGAAATGATAAATAATTGCCTCCTTTCTACAGCATGTACTCACAGCTTACCAAAACCACCTGGTGACTACCATGGATGCTTCGCTGGTAATCATGAAATTCCCTTACAAGCAAAAGTCGTTTATAACGCCTATAAAAATCCCCCAAGAGTTTACCTTTATGACGAGTTTTTGTGAGTTGGTTTCCATTAAGAGCCCCATTCAGAGAGAAAGTAGAAGCACTGGAAGCACATGAAATTCCGAAGCTGAGATAAAGTTTCTATGGACAAAAAGATCTTTATTTGTTTCTTAATGTACTTCATTTCAGGATTAATTTATTCAGTATCCCTCCTGTAAAAATTAGCTGTATATTGATGTTTTAAAGATTTGTACAATTTGAACAATATGCGCTGTATTACTACATAATCCACTGTATTAGGGAGCATTCATTATAAGTCCATATTTTATTGCTAGTTCATTACGCAACGAAAAATTCAATTGCTCCCCCCTTCCCCCGAAAAAGTGGGTTGTATGGCTTAACCCTGTAAGGCCCTTAAGGATACTATTTTCCCACCGGGTCTTTAAAATCACAGTGGGATAATATCTTCCCACTCGTGGCAGAATTCGAAACGCGCGCGTCTCCAATTGTTTGCCGCCAGCTGGTATCCCCCTCCACCACTCCTACAAGCTCTGGCCACAGAAAGTGAAAAAGTGAGAACATAATATCGTACCGTACGCAGCGAACAACATACAAAGCCGTGAAAATGCCATTTCGGCTAACCTCCACTTAAAAGGCCACTTTGAAAACAACTATTTTTTGGCTAACCTAAGGTGTTTTTTGAATGACAAATATTTGAAAATTGTCTAAGTGGTCTAATTTATGATATTTTACCATTATGATAAAATATAACGTTTGCAAAACGATGTTATTAGTTACGAAATGTGCCAGCATAACCTTCAAATACAGGTGTCTGTTTACATTGTAGTACAGATTATTTTTGTTGAATCTCACGCCTTACAGCCTGAAATAATACATACAATAAAATGAAAGCGATATTCTGATTAAAATAATTGCTTAAATTTTATCGTTCGTTTGTCGATTGTGGGGGATTTGACCAAAAATATATTTATTTTTTGTATAGAGTATGTGCGGGTGTTTTTATATTTGTATGCGGACTATGCGTTTTTCTATTTATAATGTAATTTATTCTAACGTCATTGTTATTGTTATTATTTATTGCTACAATATTTTTATTAATACCATTCTTTGCTTTTCCAGAACAATAGCCATGTCGAAGAGACCACTTAACAAAATGGCAATTGCCCGAAATCTAGACGAAATTACAGACTAAGAGGCCGAAGACTCTAAGTTAGCAGGTGATTCTGACGTAGAGGATTTCATTCCTTGCCAATCCTCGAATGACCCCCGCAGGGGGAATGCTGGTCGACAGGAGTACTCTTCGAGGCTAGCATTCTTCGGGGAGCGCCGCCCTCATGAAACCGAGGATATGGGGGGGGGGCGCCATGAGGTTCCCTCCTGGGATGACAGGTAACAACCATGAATGGATCCGGACTACGCTTTGGACAACGAATTGGAATTGATGCTTTGGGCTGGCGGATATGATGGTTTGGACCTAGTTGCTTTGCACAGTAGCGCCGAGGTGACACTCGTGTGTGAACGGTTCCATCGGGTTGAGGGTGTAGGTTCGGTTGAGACGGACTCCCGATTAACGCTGGTCTGGCTCTGAGCACTTTTCCCCATAAGGGCTTGTGCCAACCCTCGCATGGCCTCCCTGCTCTGCAAAGATAACCATGGGACCAAATAGGTGACTACACACACGAACGGAGATAAAACTGGAGCAATCAAAAACATACAAAAAAGATCAAAAGAACCCAAACATGGAAATTAGGAATAATAACGACGACGCAACCAGCGGCTGCAGCCACAATGTTAACACTACATCGAGAACGGTACTAACGATGACGAAAACGACGAAAAATACAATGACAGTGAAGATGAACGAAAAACGGAGATTTACAGACAGTTTGGTCCAGACTGAGATTCCTGCGGCGTTCGGGCGCAGCAAAAACTTATACGAACGCCAAACCATCCTATAAAGGAAAAACGGGAAACTCTGCAGGACGCTTCAGGTGTTCGAGCGGTGGAAGAAAATATAAAGAACATCGAGAATTCGATGGTCACTGCCGCGATCGTTACCGAAGCGACCGATGCAAGGGTCGCAAATCTCGACATAATAAAGAATCACCCTGAAGTCAACAAGAAAATTACGGCAGGAAAATAAAAGAACAACCAGACAAATAAAACAACGTTGTGTGATTGCATCGCCAACGTCGAAAATGTGGCGGAAGTACTTCACTCGGAAACGGAAAGTTATAACCTCTTCCAAGGATGATCGCAAAGTACAATTGCCGCCCAGCGACACGAAGAAGAAAGGCTATTCCGAAAAGTGGGAGATGTTCTGAAAAGAATACAATCTTCATGCGCCTCCCCAAAAATCAGCAAAGCAGTAAAGATTGGGTTCCTTGAACTAGAGGAGCTCTTAGACCACATAGGGCATTATCGGGGCAGCTGGTTAAAGGTTGAAGACGAGCAGAAGACTATAGAAGCGTTGGGGGTGAAATCTAAAGGTCACATGCAGATAGCTCCACAATCAAAAATCAATTGAAGAATGGCGTCTAGCCTAATCGAAGGAGATCGGGATAAAAGAAGGAAGGAAGAGGCACTTGATGGGCGCGGAGCGCCAGATCACGGGTTTCAGACAGTGCTTACAAAAGGAGCGAAGAAAACCGCAAAGATACTCCTTAAAAAGTGCCAGAAAACAAAGTTCGCACGGACGCCCAACAAGAAAAAGGGCCTGATGCAAAACAGGAGAGGCAGAAGCCCCGACGAAGACACCGGCAGCAGGCACTTTCCGCAAAACCCCAAGATGGTCGATCCTACGCGGAGGTGCTGCGGGACATCAGGGGAAACATAAGGCCCGAAGACACCAACACTGCTATTAAAGCAGTATGACCAACGCAGTCGGGCCACATACCGGTCGAATTTGGAAAAAAGGCCGAGAATAGGGAAGCATTCTGCGAGGCGGTTCAGAAAGTCCTCGGCAAAAGCACAACTGCAGCCTGGCTCAAGCCGATGGCAACGATCGAAATAAGAGATATTGACTGCGTCACATATCTGGCCGATATGGAAGAGGCCATCAAAAGGGAGTTCCCTAGCGTGGGCGGAATCAAGGCGAGACTGGCGCCAGAAAACCATAGGGGACAACGCATGGCCATAGTTGACTTGACCAAAAAGGACGCCGAATGATTTCTGAACAAGGGCAACGTATGAATATGGGATGTCTGTCGGATACGGCGAAGAGCAACGCCTGTTCAATGTTTCAAATGCCTTGGCTATGGTCACACAAGTATGCATAGGACCCGATAGGAGTTCCGTATGTTACAACCGTGGTGAAATGGGACATAAAATAAAAGAGTGTACGAAGGGCGCACATTGTATTCTTTGCAAGAATGCTAATCCAAGACCAGATTTTGGACACGTTTTGGGATCAGGAAAGTGCCGGGTTTTCCAGGAAGCCCTAGCCAAGGCAAAATTAGAACTTCGATGACCCGCATCCTGCAGTGAAACCTACACCGCAGTTCAACCGCCCCGAAATCTGCTTGAGACGTTTGCGAGGGACATGAAAGCCGACTTCGTGCTGCTGAGTGAGCAACACTATGATAAAAGTCCTGCGTTTTGGTATCATGACGAAACCAGTACTGCCACCATCTGGGTTCAGAACAGTGATTTACGCTCGGAGAGTTGTGGACGAGGGGATGGTTTCGTGTGTGTTCGGTGCTCAAGGACGACCTTTTTGATGTGTACCTAACGCCGAATGAATCGATAGCATCTTTCCAAGCCAAGTTTAACGCTCTGGAGGCCACTGTCTCGAGCGCGGAGGGCAACGTGCTCGTCGGAGGAGACTTCAACGCTAAAGCCATCGAATGCGGCATGCCTCAAACCAATCCGCAGAAAAAACGAATCCTGGAAATGGCGGCCAGGACGGCCCTCGTCGTAATAAACACCGGGAAAACGGCGACTTTCCGCCGTATTGGCTGTGAGGGAACCACATCGGACGTGGCATTCGCCTCGGAGTTCGTAGTACGAAGGATACACAATTGGAGCTTCTATGCCCCGTCGGCAAACCCCCAGTGTACTGGTGGTCAACTGAGAACGCTGAAAAGCGAAGGGAGTGTCACAAGCTTCGACGTGAGGTTCAGTGGGCGCAGAACCGTGACGAAGCATGCAAAAGGGTGGCAGCATATAAGTCGGTAAGTAAATGCCTCCGCAAATTAATCAACAATAGCAAATCTCACTGCTGACAAGACCTAGTCGACAATGTGAGCAAGGATCCGTGGGGCCTTGGCTACAAGCTATTTATGCAGACGCTTGGCGCCCTATGGAAGCCTTGCATACATGATGCGAAAAAGATGGACGAGATGATGCGCTTAGTGAGAGACTGGATGACTGCTCGCGGGCTCAGTTTAGGACTGGAGAAAATCGAAGTGGTCATCTTGACAAAAAAGAGGATACCTAGACTAAGGATGATCAGTATTCGAGACTTGCAAATCAAATGGAAGCCAGCGGTGAAGTATCTGGGGCTACTGATCGACTCGAACATGAGTTTCTCTGAGCGAATCAGGGCAACGGCTGAGAAGGCTGCTTCGGGAGTAACGGCTCTGAGTCGACTTATGGCCAACGTAGGGGGTCGCAGCCCATCAAGAAGACGCCTCTTGATGAGTGCTGTAGGGTCAGTGCTACTGTTCGGAGCACAGGTATAGGGCGACGCACTCCGTAAGGAGGTTTACCGAAAACGCCTGGCACAGGTACAGAGAAGAGGAGCACTGGGGATTGCATCCTCGTATCTAACAGTCTCTGATTCGGCAGTGAAAGTCATTGCAGGCGTGATACCTGTCGGCATTCTTGCAAGAAGGTGGCGCTCTATTTATCTGCATCGAAACGAGAATGCGCGGGAGATGGTTGTCCGCGAAGAGAGACAGTGCATACTCAACGATTGGCAGCAGTCTTGAGTGAATTGCACGAAGGGAAGGTGGACTGCGCGCCTCATCCCGGATATGAAACCGTGGCTAAATCAAAGGCATGGTGAGACTGACTTCTATCTGACCCAGCTTTTGAGCGGACATGGTTGTTTACAGTCTTACTTGCACAAGATTGGTAAGTCACGGTCTCCCGCTTGTTAGTGTTGCCCAGGAGAGGAAGACAATGCCTGCCACATATTTTTTGCGTGCACAAAATGAGACAGCCTGCGACAGGCCCTCTACGAACAGATAATATTGTCGCGGCGATACTCGAATCGGTTGACAAATGGAACCAGGTCACATATTATGTTCGAGCAGTCCTAAAAGATAAAAGGGGCTCACAACAGCCAGGGGTGTTGGAGCTGGGGGATCGTTTGTCTGGCACTTCATCTTCCCCTCTCCCCTACCGCTAGAAGAGGGGTCTCCCAGCTTGAAGGTGCCTCACGGCGTAACAAAACGAAACCTGGCCCATAGCAATGTGTCAAACGGTTCCAGGCTGGGTTCTCAGGTTGACATGGGAGGTGTTTAGTGGGTTGTCTAGTCACCTTCTTGCGTACATAGAAGTCCCACATTCTGTGCGTAAATGGGCATTCACCTACCTACCACAAAAAAAAAATACTGTTGGCGTATGGTTCAACGTTATTAATTAAGACAAAGCAGCGATATGCCTCTTTAATGTTCACACTGTAACTTGTCACCTTTTTTGTCGATAGGGAATCTAATTGATTGGCTCTACTATTTCGGCATGTGTTCTTGTTGCCAAATGTGCTTGAACAAACTTCATCCAGAGTGGGTGGGGTCAATGGAAGCTCTCCACGAACATCTATAGGCTCCGATGTTTTGGAGCTGTGCGGAGGATTAAGAAGGTTCTTTAAAATATGATGCTCATTTTTCCTTAATCTTGGTTTCAACAGCGATGATATTGCCGATGTCATCACGACGGAGCGGGGTTTGGGGTGGTAACCACGTTTCAGGCTTTTCGCTACTTTGTATGCTTGCCTTGTGGTGTTGCTCGCTAAACTTACATCGACTTGTATACTTCTCAATTGGTTGTCATTTGCTTTTTTTATTTCTAATTACAATATCTTATTCGTTATTCTCCTGAGATTCTCATAGTGTCCTCTCTTTGTCCTGGTTTTCCTACGTACGTCTTCTTTGTACGCCTGATTCTTTTTATTGAACATATTCTGGCACTCATCGAACCAATCATTCCTCTTGCGCCAGGATTGATGTCCAGTTGTCTGTTTTACCACGGTCCTAATAGCCGCTTTTACTTTCATCCAGGACTCGTTGCTCATCTTTAATGATGCGTCTAATAAGATAGGAGCCAGCTGGTTGTCGAGGGTCTGCGTGACATTTATGATGCCGTTTGGAGCCACTCGATGTCAAATTTTTGTAGCGGGTTGGTCTTCGCCGAATATGTCTCGTGACATTCGACATCGATAGGTTACTATGATCAAGTAATGATCTGAGTTACAATTGGCTCCTTGGTGTGTACGGATGTCAAGTATGCTCGACGCCCATCGTTGTAGGATAAGAATACAGTCGGTCTGGTTTTTTGTGTTGCCATCCGGTGATACCAAGGTCATTTTATGGATGCGTCGATGCGAGAAGCAAATTGAACGTATGACTAGATTTCGCTACATGCAAAGTCAATCAGGCACTAGCCGTTAACATTTGTTTCATCGTAGAGGCTATATCCTACAGTCATTCCCCGATGAGATAGCTCATTGCCAACCTTGGCGTTGAAATCACCCAGAATTATTTTTGTGTCGTTTGTAAGCAATGAGTCGACCAATCTTTCCATGTGATTGTAGAGCATTTTCTTCGGTCAGGCCGTGAACGTTAATCAGCCAGATTTTGAAGTATTTCGCTTTTATGCGGATCGCACACAACCGTTCCACGACCGCCTTAAACTGAACAACGTGCGATTTGAACTCCCTATCCACAATGAAGGCCATTCCGAATTCCCCTTTCCCAGTAGGCTTCCCACTTTTGATTATTGTGTGCGATCTCATGTCTTGAATGTCGTTTCCAGTCCAGTTTGTTTCCTGAATTGCCAGTATTTTTAATTGATATTAACTGGCTTGTTGTAAAACTATATTTGTACCATTAAATTGGGTCAAATCCGCCTTTTCAGTAGTTCTTTAAAAGATACTTACGAGTATATTCTATAAGTTTCATTAGCATCTACAGAAGCTGCAGCCGCTTGGATTCTCTCCGATTACAATTATCATATACAATTTTTCTACTCCATGGGCTTTCCATCGAACCAGGCACTTCACTTTTTATTGGGTTTTCTCCAAATTTTCAGATAAGTTGAACAACAAAAAACATTAAGTTCCGATATCAGATACGGGACGAGTCGCGTTTGATCGGCTGTGCGGATGATGTTGCGGCACTGGTCGCTGGACGCAACTTAGGCTAGGTAAGCTAATGCGCCGAGTGAGAGACTGGATGGCTGCTCGCGGGCTCAGTTTAGCACTGGAAAAAATCGAAGTGGTCATTTTGACAAAAAAGAAAATCCCTAGAGTAAGGATGATCAGTATTGGAGACTTACGAATCGAATCAAAGCCAGCGGTGAAGTACCTGGGGCTACTGATCGACTCGAAGATGAGTTTCTCTGTGCGAATCAGGGCAATGGCTGAGAAGGCTGCTTCTAGAGTATCGGCTCTGAGTCGACTTATGGCCAACGTAGGGGGACTCAACCCATCAAGAAGACGCCTCTTGATGAATGCTGTAGGGTCAGTGCTTCTGTGCGGAGCAGAAGTATGGGCGACGCTCTCAGTAAGGAGGTATACCGAAAACGTTTGGCACAGGTACATAGAGGAGCACTGAGGATTGCATCTTCGTATCCGACAGTTTCTGATTCGATGGCGAGAGTTATTGGAAGCGTGATAACTGTCGACCTTCTTGTTAGAGAGCGCCGCGCTATTTACCTGCACCGAAACGAGGATGCGAGGGAGATGGTTGTCCGCGAGGAGACACAGTGCTCACTCAACGATTGGCAGCAGTCTTGAGTAAATTTCACGAAGGGAAGGTGGACTGCGCGCCTTATCCCGGATGTGAGACCGAGGCTGAATCGAAGACATGGTGAGACTGACTTCTATCTGACCCAGCTTTTGAGCGAGCATGGGTGTTTTCAGTCTTACCTGCACAAGATTGGTAAGTCACGGTCTCCCGATTGTCGGTTTTCCCCAGGAGAGGAGGACAATGTCTGTCACACACACATGTTTTGCTTGTATTAAAATGGTTCAGGCTGCAATGGGAACTCTACAGGGAGACAGGAGGGCTCACTCCGGATAATATAGTCGCGGTGATGCTCGAATTGGTTGACAAACGGAACCAGGTGGCACATTATGCTTGGGCAGTCCTAAAATACAAAAGGGACTCACAGCTACCGGGGCGTTGGGGCTGGGAGGTCACTTTTCTGGCATTTCCTCTATCCCTCTCCCCTTCCGCTAGGAAAGGGATCCCCCAGCTTAAAGGTGCCTCAAGGCTTAACAAAACGAGACCTGACCCGAAGTAATGTGTCAAACGGTTCCAGGCTGGGTTCTCAGGTTGACAGGGGAGGTGTTTGATGGCGAGCATTGGAGTCCCACACTCTGTGCATAAATGGCATTCACCTCCCTACCACAACAAAGGCCCTTCTGCAGGTTTGGAAGCATTGTAGGATTTTCCAGGGATGGATAGTTAGCCGTCGCTTAACGTCCTTTCCGGTGGCATGGTTATTTCTTCGATTTCTTTATCAAGCATGGAAGACCCGCGTTCACCCTCCTAAGCCACCATAAAGGAGATGTTAGTAGGATTTAGTTGCAAGGCTGTAGATGTATTTGCAGTTATTAACATTTCTCGGCACTTAATGTTCCATTATTGAGAAACCAGTAAACCCAATGTGCGACCCCGAGAACACTTAATAGCATTTTGTCATGGGGTTTGGGATGAGGAATCATGGAAGCTGTGGATTGGGGAAACATGGGGTTCCCTCCTCTTTTCTCAAACGGGTTTGAGACCGTCCACGGTGGAGTTAACAAATAATCTAGAGGTTGAACTTCGTTTAACTTTGCTAATAACAGTAGGATTTAGCATTTTCGTTAGTAAAATTGTATTAGTATCATAAAACTGGATAAAATCAGTAACTACAGTAGTTCTTTAAAATATCATTATATTCTATACGTTTTAATTGAATTTACAGAAGCTACAGCCGTTTGAGATTCGAAGATTTTTCTACTGCATGGGCTTTCCATCGAACCAGACACTATATTTTCAGACAAGATGAATAACAAAAACATATTAAAGTTCCGGTGTCGGGAATGTTGGCTGGTTTAAATGGAGTTCTTTTAAATCAAGAACATATTTTTTGTGCATGTAATGAAAGTTTTTCTTAAATTAAATCATTCTACATATCTGCATAATGTAGGTTAAGTACAAAACCCTTCTGACGTGAGCGTAGTTCTGTGTACCCAACTTTCAAGTACACTACTTTTAGATAAATAACAAAATTAATCCTAAAAATTTGTATTATTAACATAGCGAAATGCTTAAGAGCCATTCTATCACCATTTTTCACCATACCCTGAGTTCCCCGGAGAGTTTTCAGCGTTAGACAGACGTAGGTGAAACGAAATTGCCTTACGTGTTTAATTTCCTCTTTGATAAATTATACTCACAAAGGCGTTTTAATTTTGTCGGGGCTCAAGTAATTAGTTGCTCTCTGCTATCATCTCATCCACAATTTTTCACCAAAAAACATTTTGCGTACACCTGCCAGTTGGTTCCCGCGTGATGGATGAAATTTCGCAATGAGAACATGCTATTTGTGACAGAAACATGAATATTTGTCACCACCTCTTTGAGAAATATTCACTTGAGAAGTGTTGGATTTTTGTGTTTCTATTTTTTGGGAATTAAATGTTTTTAAATTGCGTTGGGTTTAAGTCAATTAGAACTAGAGTTAAAGCTGGTATTTAGTAACTCCTACTGACACAATATCTATTGTAGTTGTAACTGGTACGGCGGGGTTCGAAAGTCTATGATCGAATAATATTTGTCATTGCAACAAAGTTCTGAATTTTCCCACATTTAAAAGCTTTGTAAGAGTATGAAATGTTTTGTTCCCCATTTTAAGAATCAAAAAATACTTGAATACACAAATTCTACATAAATCTCATATATAAGTCAATCTTTGAAAGAAATCCCTAAACAGTTTATTTTCAGAGTTGGATGTATAGCTAGAATTAACAAAAGCGGTTTATCATCTGATTTTTATCCTTACAATAATGTTGTTACGTCTAGCCAAATATAGTCATATCTGAAACCCACTCGTACGTTAGCATTTCTCGCGCATACTAATGTCAGTTCTACACAAAAACACCTCCACATTCATACGTGGATCCGGAAATAACCTGCCATATGCTCAAAACACTCATGGCAAACTTATCTGTGACTTCCCACGCTTCAAGGGCTTTAGTATTTGTCCCATCATCATTACAGAAATAACAATTGCCGCGCGCCTTACCATATGGAATCAATTCTTGCTGATATTATCATGTTTTCCAACGGAACGGAAATTCATCAAACCTGCATTTTTTTCAGCATTAACTCGAGTTTTTCCTTCCCAAAGATAGACATGCAGTAACGTTGGAAAGGAACGAAGACAGTAATGACTGACAATGACATACGAATTCCCCGAATTCAATTCAGGTATTTTTCACTTTCACCTCCCGCATTCCCTGTTTATCATGTGCGTGCGGCAAGCAATTTTTCACCTTTTCTTTCATGGAAAACTGAAATAACTTCCGCTAGGGAATTGCTTTCACAGGAAGAAATGGTTCCGATCGGTGCGAATGAGATAGTAAATTGAGACTGTGGATGTTGAAATTTATGAATGGTTTTACAGTCGTAAAAGTGAAGGAAAATAAAAGCCTTGTATTGAAACCTGCCAGGGAAATTGATATTTTTAGCTTAAGGTTTTCGCAAATCGCATTGCAGAAAGAAAAGAATTTCCATTTAAATCCTTTTAAAGTATCGTAGACAGTTTTGCCATTCATTCCATAAAATGAGAGTTTAGCACAAATAAAGTTTGAAGTAAATTGAAAGTAAGTATTGAACTTCATATAAGAAATTGAGCACGGAGCAACAGAATACGCAAAGTTTTTCAATCGTTGCATCGCTCTATTGAATTGATGAGTTTCAGACACACACAATAAGTTCTTATCTTCCAATATTTGAAAACGCTACAACGAAAGATGATAATATTCAATACAATTTTTTTCTGATTTTGACTGCCTTAAGCAAATTCTATGAATACTCAACAATTTGATTGCCCTATATACATCTTTACAGACTCCTTACGGTGTTCAAATGAATCCTTAGCTTATTCAACGAGCACTTATAATAAAAGCTAAAGACAAGGGACTGAAATAACGCTGAAGTAAGGCTGAAGCTACATCGTCACAGTGTAGTATTTCAAACCTTTTCGTCCAATTACTTTCCTCTACATTTTCATCTTTTCAATATATTCTATTATAGGGCTTTCCACACATAGCAACATTGTATTTTTACATGAACGCATCCTTAAACTTTTTTAATGAGCTGTCAATGTCAAAACATTAGTTAAAAATCAATATTTTCATCATGGTCAAGTTCGCGAACCAGCAACGTTTGTAAATTATTCGAATTACTACCGAAATTCTGAGTCGGTGGTCGCATCTTTAAGAACGTTTACTCCTTTTTTCGGCCATAATACTCGCAATCGTCCCACCCGACAGACTGTGCGTGCTATAGTGCATAAGTTCGAGTTCAATTTTCACTATTGTACGTTCCAGTGCCAAAAAGATGTCGTACCGCTCGAAGCGTTCTGGTTGTACGTAAAATCTTTAAGAACCTCTCATCATGCCCCTGATAATTTTACTCTACATGGCATGACATCGTCTACTCCTCAAGCATTTTGTGAACTCTTCGCTTCATTTTTCTTCCTTTTTCGGCAGGGCTAAGCATTCCCCTGCCTAAAACCAATCTTCTTGCTCTTTTTTCTCTACTACGTTTCGTACAAACCCCTTGCAGGTTGAGCTACTCTTAACTAAACTTGACAACAGTACCAGTTTGAGCCCTGATGGCATTCCAAATTTTCTAACAAGATCTTTATCTTCTTTACTTTGGGAGTTTCCCCTCCCAATGGAAAATTGCCCACATTTTTCCTATCGTTGAATCTGGTGATGTTAATATCGTCTCAAACTATCGTCTTATTTCCCCTCTTTCTTGTTTTGGTAAAATTCTTGAAAATATAGTTTTTGATTGCTGTATTTAATTATCCTCCCATCCTTAGCAGATCAACAGCATGGTTTTGTCAGAAGCAGATCTACCCTTACAAATTTACTTTCTTTTACACATAATATTGCAGCTGCCCTCAATCAGCAACATTAAGTGGACGTTATTTTTACGGATTTCTCTAAAGCCTTTGATTCAGTGGATCACTCTCTCCTATTTGAGAAACTTTAAGGATTCAATGTCCCTATTTGTCTCTATTCCTGGCTTCTCTCCTGTGTCCTGAATCGTCAATGTGTAGACACTTTTATCTCTTGCTTCTCTTCTTCATTTCACCCGAGCTCGGGAGTTCCGCAAGGTTTAATACTTTGCCCCATGCTTTTTTTACTTTGATCTACTAACTAATGATCTACCTTCCGCTATCACATCCCCCTGTCTCCTTTATGCTGATGACTTCAAGATTTTTCTTTTTCGAGTCATTGAATCCCTTTTAGACTTGGAATTCATTCAAATCAATCTTCAGCGTCTTAGTGAATGGTGTGAATCAAGTAATCTCTCCTTAAATGTTTCCAAATGCCATCAGATGACATTCTCCTGTAAAAAATTTCCTTTTCTCTCAACGTATAGGCTTTTTGGTATCCCTTTGAGCAATGTAACCTCCTCCAAGGATCTTGGTGTGTTTTTCGATTGTAAACTGAAGTTTGATCTCCACATTGCTCTAATTATTAAGAAAGCCTCACGCTTAACTGGATTTATTTTACGATCCGCTTCGTCATTCCAACATATCACATCCTGTATGTGTCTTTACTTCTCACTTGTGTGTAGTAATTTGGAGTACTGCTCCGAAATTCGGAGTCCGTACGACAGGAAACACATCGATGTTCTTGAGTCAGTCCAACGCAGATTCACACTCCCCTTATGATGATCGACTACATATTTTGAACGTTTCTACCCTTGACTCCAGACGATCCTTCCTTGGCGAATGTCTTTTGGTTCAAGCTTCATCATAGTCTTTTACCACAAAATGTATGCAGGCAAATTAATAAATTCTACGCTGCTCGCCCTAAAAGATCCTCGCTTCAATTTCAGGTTCCGTATGCACGTACCAACACCTTCTTCCACTCTCTCTCACTACACTTACCTCGTATGCACAACCAGCGAGGTCTTGGTCCTCTACCACCGTCTCTTGGCGTATTCAAAACTTGTATGAAAAATCAAATTTATAAGTACTCCTATATGTAAGTCTTAATTTTTGATATCGTATCGTGATCTTTTTTCCTTAATTGCTTCAATATTTTGATTTCCTATATTTGCATTTATCTATTAGTTGATTTGTAATTGGACTACTTGCCTGTAAGTTGATTTTTTGAAATAAATAAATAAATATCGCAGCTTAAGCGCATCGATTCAAAATGAGCCAAATCAGTCGATTTCACGTCGTTCTCTAGAGTTGGGCATCACTTAAACGGCCCTGTGGCGTATTTCGCGAAAATATTTCTGCCTACATGGTTGCAAGGTCAAATTGACTCAAGAACTAAAACCACTTGATCATCGGAAACGTCGAAACTTCTCCAATTGGGCTCTGGAAAAGCTTGAAGAAAATGAAGAATTTCATCGAAAAATCATCTTCAACGACGAAGCTCATTTCTGGCTCGATGGCTTTGTTCACAAGCAAAATATGCATTATTGGTCAGCAAAAAACCCACATGTATTTCTTGAGACACCGTTGCATCTGCAAAAAAATATTGCTTGGTGCGGTTTTTATGCTGGAGGTGTGATTGAGCCGTATTTTTTTTTGTGGATGAAAACGACCGTCATGTAACCGTCAATAGAGACCGGTCTCGTGTTATGTTGGAAGATTATTTGTGGCAAGAATTCGATGAACTTGATATAAACGATATTTGCTTAAAAAACGGTGCCACTAGCCACATAGCACGCCACACAATCCTTTTATCGAAAGGCAAATTTGGTGAACATGTTATCTTGAGAAATGTTCCGGTCAAATGGCCACTCCATTCATGCGATCTAACACCATTGCATCTCTTTTTAAGGGGCCATATCAAGTCACTGGTCTATGCCAACAAGTCAGCAACTTCAGACAAGCTCAAAGACAACATCCAACGCGAAGTTGTCAACGTTCCTGTCGAAATGTGTGCCAAAATGGTAGTAAATTGCGTCCAAAGAATCAACCGCTGTAAACGGGCTCGTGATGATCATATGACCAAAATCGAATTTCGTTTATAACATATTATGCTTACACTACACCCATAATAAATTTGAACTCAATATCTCAAATGTTTCTGTGTTTTTTCAATAGATAAAATTTTTCTGTTCTTAATGGAAAACTCTTTATATGCCTAGTAAACAACATGTTACCCTCCACTTGGAACATCCTTCGGCATGGGGCTTCGAACCGGATTTGCCAATCAGAGACGGTCGTAGGAGGCATTAATCGCTTCTCCCTTGGTCGCAAGTAGCTGCCAAGCGAGAAATGCGGCCGCTAAAATATCCTTCTCAAATCTGAAATCAATATCTTTTACCCTAACCTAGCGGAGCTTCCCCAATAGGAATAATGTAGACAGAACAACTCTTCAAGGATGGGGAAACAACTTCGCACTCTTTACCCGGTATGTGTTCACCTGACGCAAGACGAATTGAAAACCCCCCTGAAAGTTTACTCAGTACACTGAAACACACTCGAGCCAAGTGTGCGATCCACACAAGAATAATTTCGCTCAAATACACAAGGCTGTGTTTTAAAAAGAAAACAAATGGCAAAATATAATTCACCGTTTAGTTATAGTAAAAATGAACAGTATAACCACTAAACCTCTCCTTACTTCTGATCCACTGATTTGGGGCCCTCCAAATCAAGTCGCGTCGCAAAGTTATCTGCTCCAGCACACCACTCGTCAAACTTCCAGATCCAAGATTCCACGTCGCTGGTGAAAATTCCACCCAATTTCCTTCTATTCCTCCGCTGAGATGCTGATTAGGATACTCGTTCTTAATACTTCGTCGCACTGTCAATCCTCCGCTGTCGATCTTCATCCACCAAAAGAGACACGTTCTTTATCTGCAGGCTCCTCGTCAGCATGGTTCCAACCGGCGAGCTCTAAATTTTTCTCTTCGAGGCAATTGAACTTACAATTACGGTGCTGGCTTGCATCAGCGACCCCCCGACTGGGGTTCATCGGGTCCGCTTCTAGCACACGTCCCACATTCGCTTCATTAGGTTTCACAGTCGTTGGTTGTTCGATGGATTGGCATTCCTAAATGTCAGTTCGCGCAGCGTCCATACGCCTAGAATTTGCCTACTGCGTTCAACATATTTTCCCAACATCCAAACTGCAGCTCAATGTACCTTCGATGATTTAATACCTATGAATGCTGCGATCAGTTTTTCTGCAATCGAATTGCGGAGTGATGTGATCTTATGTATGGCTTCACGAATAAATGTCAAAACATCTATAGCAGGATCACGATCAGTTTTCCTACAATCAAATTGCGGAGTGATGGGAACTTATGTATAGCCTCACGAATAAATGTCAAAACATCTTTAGCAGCAAGTTCATTGTTGTCTAACAAGAATTCGACAAGGTCTGGAATGACTGTTGCGACAACGTCAAGGAATTTGATTGAACAGCTATGCAAGGTGTTGTTATACCCAAAAGGAATTAGGGTGCTCCTGCGGGGCTTAGGGACTCAGTTTAATTCGTCCGGAGACGGGCGTGGGGCGCCACTCGCTTGTCCACAAAGGCCCCACTAAGCCGCCAAGCGAGAATACGGCTTGCCGGTTTCTCTTTCTCATGGTACGAAAAAGACAACTTCACCACTACACTTTTTATGTCACTGAGAACACTCATGCAACTTCGCGCAACCTTTTTTCAGCCAGAAATTTAGAATGGCTACAAATAAACACACTTTCCTCGGAACTCCCTAACGATGGAACAAAAGCTATTTTCAACACTATACGACTCGTCTAAATTTCTCTGGATTCAGGTAGTAAAACCCTTCACTTTCCTTTTTTTACGATTGCTGAACGTGCAAAGGCAAATTAATATCTTGAGAAATTGCCAACCTCTACACAACTCCCCCGAACACTAAGACTAAACTTTAAAATTTCTTCCCGCGATTTACCACCCAAGCTGCACCCGTTGCAACCTGTAACTCAAATTTCAAGTTTCGTTATGTGAATAACTAATTCAAACTCACAATTGTAATAGAATGAAAAAGAAGAAGTCTTTAAAAGAATAACTTACTGTCTACAAGTTTTAAAGAGGCCCCTTCTCCGCTGCTTCCTTCGACGTTATTCAAATTGCTTTGCCACTTGCTGCCCAAAATACATCTTCGTCGCTTTACTTCGTTTTGGTGTTCCAAAAAGTCGTAATCCGTTTAGTAAGCCCTTGCTACCATTGCCTTCAAATTCCAGCCGACGCTCGTCCTCTGTCTTATCCGCCGTTGCTTCATTTTTCCACCTTCAATACGCCAAACCCAAGAAAAAAGACGAGGCGCGTCTTTCGTCGCGCTCTTATATAACCTCCCTCTAACGGCCACTTTACCGCTCTTCGACCGAGTTCTTTGTCTCGGGTTCAGCCACCTCTTTGGAGTAGGTCTTCCTATCCCCGAGGAGTGGTTTTACTCAAACTTAGCGTGATTTCCACTCCACTTTCAACCACTCTGGTGGCAATCACTACAATCACGGCTGAATCAGTTGAACAGTGATTGTAGTGATTGCCACAGTTTGTAATGTCAGATTAAATTGTTTATCAATAATTATTAATGTCACGAAAAATTGCGTGAGTTTAAACAGTGCTTTTCCGGGTGTTAAATGACGTAATTCACCTAGTGCTACTGATCGTACGACGCTCCATCAAGTACGCCTGGAGGAGAATATTCGGTTAAGTGAATATTTTGCTGTTATTTTATTATTTTCGTTTTTTAAAAATTGTGTGAATAGCTAGTCGAGGGCAATGTTCATTTGCGCACAACGTATCGTCATTCGAGAAAATTATATAATTGATACCAAATATTATGCTCGTATGTTTTGGAGACTAGACTGACGGAAAATGCCACTTATTGGATTTAGTTCCTTTCATCCAATTGAAGTTGATTTACTCATGTATGTGAGAGGTGGTCAACGGAAATCTGAGAGTAGCATGAGAAATGCAGAATGATGGGAATCATCGAAGTGAAACAGAATTCCACATAACATTTAAAATTATGCTACACGCTTGTTCAAAAAGATGTCCTAGCCCATTTTTGTAGTAGGCACGTGAAAGCTTTTTCGCTTTTCGCGTTCTCCTTTGACGGGGTTGCTCGACATTGTATGACTTAACTTTTATTCAGCTTTTCACGTTTTCTGCTTTCTTATCCTCTTCACTTTCGTTGTCGTCGTCGTCGTCGTTATTGCTGCCGGAATTTTGATAAGCTTCAGATGTTAACTCGCCTCCTTAATCTTCAGCTGCTCCGCTCCTTTTTCCTGATGCACAACATTGAAGTCACTCGGTACATTTCCACAACTCGTCTCATTAGGGCACTTTTGGTCTCTAAACGCTGTTGAACCTTCTCGTTCAGGATGTGAATGTTGCTGGCCAGTGGTGGCCAGTGGTTCAGGACTTTCCTTCCAAATTAAGTTGTTGTCCGAGTAACGCGGGACTTGATGTGGCATATACTTTCGCAGCAACCTAGCTATCTACCAGTATGGGTTATATTTATTTATTTTTTACTTTTTAAAAATCAATACTACAAGTACTCGTATTTAAATTACAGCTACGGATACAACTAGAAGTGTTTATCAAAACCCTAATCGAGTGCGGCTTAGTTTAACGAGTCACGCGACTGATATGGTAGTGTTCGGGGTGAGATAATGTTGATGCTTCTCTACTCCATCTGTAACAGCGTCTTCGTATTCAATGTTGTGTCTCTTTGAAACTTCTTTTTTGTGTACTAAGACCATGTCGTCGATATTGCGAGACGATACTAGGTCCATTGTCAGTGCAAGGGTCTTACGTCGGAATTCTATGTCAGGAGTTGCTAGGATACGTAAAATATCCATAACCAGATTTTGCGTTCTTCTTCTTCGTAGCCCCACAGCCCCTTTTGGGCCTACGCTTAGAGATAGTTAGTGTATCTCATTGTCATGATCTAATGTATCGGCACTCCTCAAGGTGATATGATCATTATCACCCTTTGGCCGTGTGTCCCTCCACCCAGCTGCGATACGTTCTGATTTTAAACCAGCACATATCATAACTGAACAGGCTTATAGTCCGTCCAAAGAA
The DNA here is from genome assembly GCA_963969285.1 of Odontomyia ornata. Lineage (NCBI taxonomy): Eukaryota > Metazoa > Arthropoda > Insecta > Diptera > Stratiomyidae > Odontomyia > Odontomyia ornata. The sequence continues at coordinate 89,106,010 of OZ017741.1, read as the reverse complement.
CCACTCGAACTAAATCTCGTTGACGCCAACGAAATTTGAACCAGAGACCTTTTGTATTACTCTTTCCATATTCTTGATTAACTTGACGTTTTTATCGCTTTCTATCACAATCAGCTCAATATAACATCCAGCCGCTGTTCTCATCGCTGTTGGGGCAAAAGAAAGGGTGATGAGAGTATTGGCCGCTTCATAACACACAGCATTTGAAAAAGAGTTAAGCGGATTGTAGATACATCGAATGAAACGAGAACCTTCGGTTGGGTTAGCGTAACACACTTTGTAGATTAATTCGACCATCAAAAGCAGAACATACGAGTACATTGCAAATGCTTAATAGAAATGTGGAAATAGAAATAGCATCCGAATTCAGGGGGTGCATAGGGAGGGGAAAGGCATAGGAAGGGGAAATACATGACAATTTGTATCCCACCCCCTTCTCGCGATTGGACACCTGTTATCCGAAAAACCTGAAAAAAACGATGGAGAAAGATGTTTATAAGCACAACTGCAAAAACTACTCTAGAAGTCAAAATTCAACTTTGTTAATAATAGTATGACATTCGAATTTCACATTTTCCCGAATAAAATCGTATGGGTACCCTTCAATTCATAGATTCTTACGTAAGGTCCCAATACTCTGCTAGCTTGATGAAAATCGAATCACATTCACGGAAGTTATAGCCATTTGAAACTTCTCTTATCATAACAACAATAACACACGATTTTCGTATTTCACGGATTGAATTAGCCACTGCAGTTTTGATTTGATCTTCTTGAAATTTTAAAATAAAATCAATAATATAATTTTTTTGGGGAATCCATGATTTGAGTGATTTTTGTTAGTTTGCAACGAAATGGCGACCGTTGAAAGTACATATGCAATGGATTTTCTTATCAACGTGCACATCTTTTTGACATGTTTCTTGCCTTTATTCGTTGCTGGCGATTGCATTTCGTACATGATCGTAGGTCTGTCTATCCAGCTTATTTGGTAAGGGAAGGCGTTAAAAACACGGAAATTTTTCTGCGTTTGCGAAATCAATTCAGTAGTGAGAGCCTGAGTGGAGCTGCTGTGTACATTCAAGGATGGTCGCGAAACCGTCGAGAATGAGCCGCATGATCGTTGACTGTGAACCAGCGTCAAACCAGACATTTGCCGCATAGAACAACTTATTTTGGAGGACCGTAGGATAAATGTTCCAGACTTTTCGGCTGAACTCGGCATCAGTATTGGTAGTGTAGAGTCTATCATCCACGAATACCTACAATATCGCAAAATAACGGCGCGATGAGTTGCTAAACTGTTGAACTTCGAGCAAAAATTCACGTGATACGAGGTGGAAGGGGATGGTTTTTTAACGCGAATCTTCGCTACAGACGAGACATGGGTACACTGTTACACTCCCGAAAGCAAGGTGTTGTCTAAAGAGTGGAGGAAGAAGGAGGATGGGGCGCTGGTCAAAGCGAAGACATCCAGGTCCGCGGATAAGGTTACGTGTACTGCGTTCTGGGACCAGTGGGGCGCACTGTACGTCAATTTCCTGCGCACCCAACGTTCAGCAATGCTGCATGCTACTCTAAACTTCTGAAAAAACACGTTAAACCTGCTTATCGCTCAAAACGGAGGAACATTTCAGCACGAAGTGCGATCCTTCTCCAGGATAACGCGCACCCTCATACCGCAAGTCTCACGCTCGGTACAATATCGGAATTGGGGTGGGAGGTATAAGAAGATCCCCCCCCCCCTATCACCCTGTGACTACCATATGTTTGGACCACTGAAAGAGGCCCAACGACGAACTAGAGGAGTTCGTGCGCACATGGCTGTCCAAGTTACTCAAGGAATTCTTCGATACCGGCCTCAAAAAGCTTTCGGAAAAGTGAACAAAATGCGTGACTTGTAAGGGGGAGTACCTACAAAAACAGTAAATTTTTTCGATATTACATAAACGTGTCAGAGCATTTGTCTCGATCATATTTGAACCGTCCCCGTATATTTAAATATTGGCGATATGGTGGGTTATTACGACTGCCGCGTCCGTCCGTCCGTGTGTCACAGCACTTTTTCTCGCAAACTACCAAAGCTAGAAACAACAAATTTCATTGATTTTATTCCCGATTTTCGTATCACTTCAAACAGTGTTGCGTTGAATGTATCCCTGAGAGTGACCGTCCTATTTAAAATTTTATGATGAATATGCTCGCGATATTTATGCATAATAGGCTCTAAAGCTCGTTGATGATCTTCCAGTGATGCCTTCGATTCGCGATTCTCCTGTCGTATTTCTCGGATGCTAGGATTATGTTGATTAATTCGATTTACCATGTCTGAACTGGATTTGTCGCGGCAAAGTTTATTCAACGAATCAAGATTATCCCGAAACTTTCCTTTTCTTGGAATGAGAAAATAACTTTATCCATTAAGTCCTCCACGCATCCTTGACGAGTGTCGACTACACCGGGAGAAATGAAAATGAGCGACTCATCCAAATCCTGAATAATGAATTTCTTTCCTACCGATAAAATCTCATCGAGGTAGAGCAGGAACTGTTTAATTGCAGGATTGCCACCAGAACCCCTCAGTTTTGCTATTAAAGTTTAAACTATTTCCCTACTTCGTTACTCGAATTTATTTAAGTATTTTTTGTTTTTTTGTTTAATGTATTCATTGAATTTATTTTAACATTTAAAACCTTGCCGCGGGTATTTAACGACTGCATGGGAGAGTGCAAAGGGTTTCCGTGACAAGCAGCCTAACTATAATTCTATCTTACTCTACAAACTCGTCCGACGTCGAGTCCCACATTTATTCCCGTGAACCTAATGTTAGTCCTTGTTCTGATGGGTTGCCGTATTCTTGAAGTCACTATCTTCCTTTCTGATTTCTTCCTCATCCCTAATTTTTATCATCAGCTTTAGAACCGGCAACCTTCCCACTTATTGTAAAAATGCAAATGTTACGCCAATCTTTAAAAGTTGTTTTCGATATAATGCTTGAAACTGTCATCCCATATCCTTACTTTCCTCTTTTCCTAAGCTACTTGAATACTGTTGCGAGTTCTAGCCGTACCGGCATTCTCTCGTTCACGAGCTCTCCTTTCACTTCCCTTTGAGTACTCCTATCTTTTTCTTTTTTCTATGTATTAAAATAACCCAGCATTTCCCTCTTCTTTTATTCAACCTCCTCATTAATATTTTATTTCTACTCATATTCCTTAAAATACAAAAAATTTATTACTCTTATCTTCCTCACTAACAAAATTTTATTCTTTACTTTACTAAAAAAATTCAGTCTTTCTTTCCTAATAACAAAATTGTATACCATTGCCCATTAAAAAAATTATTAATGCAAGCATTCAAATGTCTTACACAATTGAACTTGCCTGTTCGATGGATAAGAGTTTATCGGAAGATGGCTTAGGTAGTAGTGCGGTGGACCCTCAATCCAGGGGTCTACTAGGACCCTGGGTTCAAGTTCTCGGGGCGCAGGAAAAGCTTTTTTGTTTCGTCGAAAGCAATTGTTTCCGTGTGTATGACGATTTGCATATAACTAAACCACATCAGTTTTATATGCAAACCGCCATGTGCGCAAATGGAAATTGTTGCATTTGTCGAAGGTGAAAAGATGTATGGAGGAACTGGATTGGAGTGTATTGGACTTTGATCACGTTGCCTCTGTATGACTGCGATAGTTTGGAAAAAGAGTTGCGAGATTGCAGGGTCAGTTTTAATTTGGATTAGGTGCCGGTGGGTCAGGGTTTTTTGAGTCGAGGAGATAATCAAAGTTGGTGATGCAAGGGGGTGATAAAGGAAGAAAAAAGGAACTAAAATTTGCTTGTGATTCAGTAAAATGAAAATGGGGTGTAACCAAAGCCGTGAATTCTTGTTTTGTTGGGATTTTTAGATGAAACAGCAAAGCGAAACGTTGTCATAAATTCAATTTGTTTTACATTGCGCAATTTGAAAAACTAACCAACAGTGGATTTTTTTTGTTTTGTTAGAATTAAAAGGAGTGAAGTGAGAAAAAAATAAGAAACAATTAAAGGCAGTTTAAATAGATAGGTAGGTACATCGATATTTTATTGAGTCTTTTTACTTACAAACATTTTTAACATGATAAGAAAGTACATACCTTAACAACGGCACTATAGTCAAGCAGCAATTATTACAAGATTCCGTCGTAACCAATTTACAGTGATTGAAAGATTGATAAAAATAGTATTACACCACTGGGTAAAAAAACTGGGAAATAAAACTCAGATGGCGAAGTTTCCGTGGTGATGCTAAGGTTGATTGTTGCGCAAACGGGTGGGTAAGTGGCTTGTGGGTCGTGAGAATATGAAAGGTCAAGCTTTCCAAATAGTGCCAAAAGTGACGTATGCTGCTGTTGATGGCCAGCAGTTCGCGATCATACACGCTGTAACTGGTTTCCGGTTTTGATAATTTTTTTTGAGGGAAAGCAAGCAGTAGTCGCTTGCCTGCTTGCAGCTGCTTGAGCATTGTGCCTATCGCTACTTCTGACGCATCAGTAGCAAGCCTCGACGGCTTTTCACCTGGAAATGTACTAGTAAAATGCCGTCGAAATGTACTAGTAAAATGCCGTCAGCCCAATTTTTTGCTGATGACAAAATGATTGATGTCTTATCATTTTTCTTTGAAAGGGAGAAGTGATTATTTAATGATGATTGCAAACTGGCTGCATTTGGAATGAAGCGTCGATAGTAGTTAATACATCCCAGAAAACGGCGAAGCTCCACTCCTGTCGTAGGTTGTGGGTAGTCTTGAATTAACTACACCCGGGACGGTGTGGGTGAAATGACTTGTGCGTTGATCACATGACCTAAATATTCGATCTTTGTTGCTCTCCATGAGCACTTGGTCACATTGGCTACTAGTCCATTCTCAGCGAGGCGTTCAAACACCAACCGCAGATGCTTTCTATGTTGCTCCTCTGATTTGGAGGCGCCCAGAATATCGTCGAAGCACCAAACACCGCCTTGGAGTACCTGGCCTTTAACCATTGGAACGATTGCGCTGCGTTGCATGGACCAAACGTCATTGCAGTGAAATCATACAGGCCGAAAGAGGTAATAATCGCTGTTTTTGGAATGTCCTCTTTTCTAATCGCGATATGGTAAAACGCCTTGAGTAGGTCAATTTTGGAAAAGATGCATTATTCGGCCAAATTAAAAACTACGAGTATATCCAGAAGGTGGAGCATTGGCGAACTATCTGGCACAGTGGCGGTGTATAGTTGTCATTAGTCCCCGCATGTTCACCAGGAACCATCTTTCCTTCAAATGAGATGCAGGGGGCTCACTTAACGGCTGCTAGATCCCTCTCCTGTAAAAATTGGATTTCAGCTCTAGCTATCTTAAATTTTGCTTCACTTAGCTGTCGAGGACACACAGCAATAGGCGGGCCATAGGTAAAGGTTTAGTGGCTGATCGTATGCGTGGCCATTTTAACTTTAATGGGCGAATTGATTATACTCGGAAGCTTCCTGAGTACCTTGTGGCATTGTGAGTTCTTCTTTTTCATTTCAAATTGTGCTAATTCATCCTCTAACTACAACCTTTGACGCAGGATCACGTAGCCGGCACTTTTCTATAATATCCAATAGTCCCTAATGGTTAAAAAAGTCCGCTCCTAGAATAGGGTTGAAACCTGAGAAACGTCGAATTGCCAATGAAAAGAACGTTGAAGGCCACGCGACATGAGTTTTTTTTGTGTTTGGGAGGTGAATGCCATTAACGCACAAAGTGCGAGACTCCCGCGCTCGCAAGAAGGCGACTGGATTACCCACTAAACACCTCCCTTGTCAACATGAGAACCTAGCGTTGAACCGTTTAACACATTACTTCGGGCCAGGTCTGGTCTTGTGACGCCGTGAGGCACCTTCAAGTTGGAGGACCCTCTTGTAGCGGGAGGGGAGAGAGGAAGAGGAAGTGCCGGAAAAGCAATCCCCCAGTCCAAACGCCCCCAGCTGCAGCAAGTCCCTTTTATATTCGAGGACTGCCCGAACATAATGTGTGACCTGGTTCCATTTGTCAACCGATTCGAGCATCACCGCGAATATACTATCCAGGGTGAGCTCTTCCGTCTCCCTGTAGAAGGCTCTTCGCAGCCTGTCCCATTTCGTGCACGCAAAATATGTGTGGCAGGTATTGTCTTCGTCCCCTGGGCAAAACCTACAATCGGAGGATCGTGACTTACCAATCTTGTACAGGTAAGACTGAAAACACCCATGCCCGCCCAAAAGCTGCGTCAGATAGAAGTCAGTCTCACCATGCCTTCGATTTAACCACAGTCTCACATTCGGGGTGAAGCACGCAGTCCACCTTCCCTTCGTGCAATTCTCCGAAGACTGCTGCCAATCGTTCAGCTAGCGCTGTCTCTCTTCGCGGACAAGCATCTCCCTCGTATCCTCATTTCGGCGCAGGTAAATAGCACAGCGCTCTCTAGCAAGGAGGGCGACAAGTATCACGCCTGCAATAACTCTCACCGTCGAATCAGAGACTGTTGGATATGAAGATGCAATCCTCAGTGCTCCTCTTCTCTGTACCTGTGCAAAATATTTTCGATTTGCCTCCTCACTGAGAGCGTCGCCCCATACTTCTGCCCCGTGTAGTAGAACTGAGCGTACAGCACTCATCAAGAGGTGTCTTTTTGATGAGCTAGGCCCACCTACATTGGCCATAAGTTGACTCAGAACCGATACTCCCGAAGCAGCCTTCTCAACCGATCAGCAGCCCCGGGTACTTTACTGATGGCTTCGGTTCGATTTGCAAGTCTCCAATACGGATCATCCTTACTCTAGGGATTATCTTTTTTGTCAAGATGACCACTTTGGATTTCTCCAGTGTTATACTGAACCCGCGAGCAGTCATCCCCTCACTTGGCGCATTAGCACAAATAGCCTAAGTTGCGCTTGTTCAACGGTGCGTCCAGCAGCCAGAGCGGCAACATCGTCCGCATAGGCGACCAAGCATGACTCATCTGGCATCTTCAGTCTCAGTAGCCCTTCGTGAGACACGTTCCACAGGTCCGGACCAAGTATAGATCGCTGGGCAACACCCGATGTAATTTTCATCCGTCGTAGTTGGCCCTGTGTCGTGTTGGTCCTTTAAGTAGTTACTCAAAAGCCGCATTAGATATTCTGCAACTTGAAAAGGCTTCTCCAGCGTATCCAGAGTATCCACCCTTCTAGCGAAGTTGAAGGCGTTTCTGACGTTAAATGTCACCAACAGGACGATCCATCGCTTGGTGCGACTATATTCCTCTGTCTTTTCTACCGCGTTCACCACCTCTGCAATCGCACCAATAATAGAACGTTCTGCTCGAAAGCCGTATTGCAAGGAAATAGGTCCCCAGCAGCACGAATCGCGACACCGTCCATTGTACCGGAAAAACCCCGTCCCGTAGGCAAGCGTTGAATATGCACCTCAGCCGGAGCACCAACTGGACCTGAAGTCTTCCTCGCATTCAGCGAAAGGACTGCCTTTTCCAGTTCCGGCTGTGTTAAGAGTGGACACTAAACTGCTGTTTCACCATGGACAGCGTCAATACGGACGGGATGGGCGGGAAAGAGTACTCACACTATCTCGCCCATCTTTTCCGCGTCATGTATACAAGGTTTCTGTAAGGCGCCAAGCTCCCGCATAATTAGCTTGTAGCCAAGGATCCTTGCTCACATTGTGCACTAGATTTTACCAGCAGCGAGCCTTGTTGTTGTTGATCAATTTGTTGAGGCATTTCCTGGCCGACTTATATGCTGCTACCCGGCTGCTTGCCTCGTCTCGGTTCCGTGCCTGTTAAGCCTCACACCAAAGCATGTGACTCTCCCTACGCTATTCAGCGATTTCAGTTGACCACCAGTACACTGTGAGCTTCCCGTGCCGGGGTTTCCGATGGGTCATAGAAGCTTTGCAGGCAGACGTAATGATGCTCATAGTAGAGTTCACCACGTCTTGAGCTACCAGTTCTTCCGTCCCCTACAAACCTCCCTGCAGAGATGCATCTGCTGTGAGTACCTCGACGAACCTCTCGACCTCCATCCTTTCGATGTTCCATTCAATTGTAGAAAGCCGAGAGCACGGACGTTGGGAGACAACATCACTGATCTAAAGCAGAATGCACTGATGATCACTGGCTGAGTAGTCCTTTAATACTCTCCAATTGTCCATTCTCCGTACTAAGGACTCCGAGGCGAATGTCACGTCCAGTATGGTTCCCGCACAGCCGATACAGTGGAAAGTCGGCGTATTTCCGAAGTTTAGTACAACGAGCGCCGTCCTGGCGGCCATTTCCAGGATTCGTTTTCCCCACGGATCCGTTTGAGGTGTGCCGCATTCGATCGTTTTAGCGTTGAAGTCTCCCCCAACGGTCACGTTGCCCTCTTCGTTCGGGATAGCGCCCTCCAGAGCATTAAGCTTGGCTTGAAAAGATTATATCGATTCCTTCGGCGTTAAGTACAAAGGTGATCCCTGAGCACCGAACACACACGAAACCATCCCCCTGTCCACAACTCACCACCTGGAAATCATTGTTCCGAGTCTAGATGGCGTCAGTACCAGTTCCATCAGGACATCATGATGCTGAACTTTTGTCATGGTATTGCTCACGCAGCAGCAAAAAGTCGGCTTTCATGTCCCTCGCAAACTGCTCAAGCAGATTTTGTGCGGTTGAACTGCGGTGTAGCTGAAGGATGCGGGTAATTTAATTTCTGATTTTTCCTTCACTAGGGCTTCCTGGAAAGCCCGGCATTTCCTTGATCCGAAGACGTGTCCAAAATAAGGTCTTGGATCAGCATCCTTGCAAAGAATACAGTGCGCCACCTTTTTACACTCTTTTCTTTTATATCCCATTGCACCGCATTTGTACCATAGGGAACCCCTATGGGTTCCTTTGCATACTTGTGCGGTGTGACCATAGCCAAGGCATTTAAAACATTGAAGAGGCGTTGCTCTTCGCCGTATCCTACAGACAACCAACCCTATTTGTACTTTGCCTTTATTCAGAAAGTGTTCCGCGTCCTTTCCGGTCAAGTCAATTATGATCATGGGTTGTCCCCTACGGCTTTCTGGTGTCAGCTTCGCCTTGATCCCGTCCACGCTAGGGAACTCCCTTTTGATGGCCTCTTCTACCTCGACCAGATCCGTGACGCAGTGAATGTCTTTTATTTCGATCGTTGCCATCGGCTCAAGCGAGGCTTTAGTTGCGATTTTGCCGAGAATTTTCCTTACTGCATCGCAAAATGCTTCCCTCTTCTCGGCCTCCGCTCCGAATCCAACCAGTATGTGGCCCGACCGCGTTGGTCTTACTGCTTTAATATTAGTGTTAGTGTCTTTGGGCCTTACGTTTCCCCTGATGTCCTACAGCACCTTCACTTAGGATCGACCATCTTGGGGTTTCGAAAGCAGTGCCTGCTACCGGGGTCATCTTTATTCTATTTTGTATCGGGTCTTTTTTCTTGTTGGGCGTCCATGCGAATTTTGCTTTCTGGCACTTTTTGAAGGAGTTTCTTAGCGGATTTCTTCGCTCCTTTTGTAAGCACTGTCTGGAATCCTTGATCTGGTGCTCTACGCCCATCAAGTGCCTATTCCTTCCTTCTTTTATCCCGATCTCTTTCGATTGGCCTGGACGCCATTCTTTTATTGATTTTTGATTGTGAAGCAATATGCACGTGCCCTTTAGATTTTGCCCCAAACGCTTCTTTGGCCTTTTGCTCTTCTTCGGCCTTCTGGTCCCTTCGGCCTGTAACTAACTCCTCCGATAATGCCCTATGCGGTCTAGGAGCTCCTCTAGTTCAAGGAGCCCAATCTTTACTGCTTTGTTGATTATTTTTGGCGAGTCGCATACAGGTTCTTTGGCCTTTTGCTCTTCTTCGGCCTTCTGGTCCCTTCGGCCTGTAACTAACTCCTCCGATAATGCCCTATGCGGTCTAGGAGCTCCTCTAGTTCAAGGAGCCCAATCTTTACTGCTTTGTTGATTATTTTTGGCGAGTCGCATACAGGTTGTATGCTTTTTAGAACATCTCCCGCTTTCCGGAATAGCCTTTCTTCTCCATGTCACTGGGTGGCAATAGTACTTAGTGGCCATCGTCCTTGGAGAGGTTAAAGGCTTCTGTTTCCGAATACAGTATTTCCACCACCTTTTCGACGTTGGCGATGAAATCACACATCATCGCTTTATTTGCTTGGTCACTCGTTTCTTTTTTTGCCGTAATCTCCTCGTTGACTTCAGGATGGTTCTTTATTATTTCGGGATTCGGTAGCGATCGCATCAGTGACCATCGAATTCTCGATTTTTTTTATATTTTCCTCTACCGCTTGAACATCTGGCGCGTCCTTTATAGGACGCTTTGTCGTTCGCACCATTATTTTTGCTGCGCCCGAACGCCGCAGGAATCTCATTCTGGACCAGACAGTCTGTTAATCTCCGTTTTTCGTCCGTCTTCATTGTAATTGTATAAATCGTCGTTTTTCTCATTGTTAGTACCGCTTCCGATGTGCTGTTAATATCGTGGCCGCAGACGCTGGTTGCGTCAACATGCCTAAAGTTACCTTCCCGTAAGTAACGATCGGTGTGCCGTTTGCGGCGGATAATTTGTGGGCAACACGCTCACATTTTGTTCGCAATGAGGTCAAAGAATGGACAGACACGTCTGCGCCCGTAGTGTTGGTTTTGAATTTCATACTTCTAGGCAAGTCTATCTCAACCAAATCTACACCAACAACTCAATGGTACAGACTTTGAACATAATACGAGGTGTACCAAAGTTTAACTAGGACGAAGATAGGATGATGGATTGGAGCCGTTTGTGCATGAGTGCAACCTCGGCGTTAATGGTTTGAACAACTAGCTCTAAACTATTATGTCACCCAGACCAAGACGTCAAGTCTACTTCGTTAACCGTATCGTGGTGCAGACATCATTTGGGGCCATAGTCCGGAGAGGTACCTTACGAAAGCCTTGACTTCTTCAAGTACGTGGGTGCGGAACTCCCTAAAGCATACTAGATTTCAAGAATACTTCCATCGACCAGCATTCTCCCAGCATTGATTGGATGGTTGGAGATAGTGGGGATATTTTTTCGTCGATATCTGTTAGGATTCATTTTCAGTACTCGATTCACCAAATGAAGTTATTTCAGTAGGGATGGAGTGATGATTCTCTAATCACCTTAACATCCATTTTAAAATGACTATTTCTTCTTGACACAATCGTCATTATAATATGTATAGTTGAATGGTTGAAATTTTCTTCGATCGTTCGAGGCTACGTACCTAACTAAGAAATTAATAAGTTGTTCCCATCATTGATTTGATTGACTTTGCCAAACAATTTATATAGTTTTTATATGTCCAAAGCCTTGGCATAACAGCAGATGAAATGCCATTCCATGTGCGAAAGATACCAGTCCATTGAACAATCTATGTAAGTTCTATAATGTTTACGATTGCAGAAACCTTTGCAGGTAACATATTTAATTGAATTGTCGGAAAAATTACGATTGGGCAGTTTAGCCATTACACTCATTAAAGACTAAATTGATTTTCACATAATCAAATTTGTAACAATATAAATAATTTATGCACACTCAACTCAATTTATTCAAGGCCCTTAAAAGAAGTAAATCTGACCCAATTAATTACTTAACAGTTAATTGAATTCACACATTGAAGGGTTTAGTCCTTGTCTGGAATTTAGGTATCGTTTTATTCCATAAAATTCACCAACCTCATAAATTCAATAATAAGGAAATCAAAAATTAGAGCATATCAAATTTCGCTCGAAAGCACAAAGTGACAAGCATCCTAGAAATAGTTATTACCTTTACTTTGTGTCAAAAATCCTTTTGGTTACCTTCCAACGACGAGCAGCAATCACATGCAGTAGTTCAACTGAAAGACAAAAGAGATCTCGGTAAATAAAGTTATCCTTCGAAGTATTGTTTTCATTCAATTTAATTTAGTATTCTCGTCACGTTTATCTTCTAGCAAAACGTTTCACCTTGAATTTGTCGTATGTAAACTTGCGAAATTTTTTCTCAAAGCTTCAATTAATTTAATGATATTTGATATCACAATCAGTTTCCTTGCCGACTTGCGAAAATCAATATTCCCGCAGAAGAAAATTTGTTTAGCAAGCTGTCGTTCGTTTCTGTGACTTGTACACACAATCGAATAAAATCTCTGGTGTCGCGTTCTCGCAACTTTTTCAATGGTTCCAATAGCCCTCATCCTCTCCCATTCAGAGGTTTACCATCTGTGTCTCACAAAACTGATTCATGATTTCTATTATTCAACTGTGTGTACAATACACCTTAAGTAGGTGCCCAGATACTCGTATACAGCATTCTGGTGTATTTGCTTGTTCAGGAGATCCTTTTATATGGTGCGGAATTGAATTATTCGCAAGACGAAGAGTCAGCATTTCGCTATCATTAAGTCGTCCGGGGGCTGAGGCTTGTGCGAAGAAATGGTACCTAGGGGGAATCTTGCTGGATGACGAAGGGAGGCTAGAAATATCACGAGAATCTTAATTTAACAAGGAACCTACAGCTAATTAAAACGTGAAAGCGTGGGAGCAGGAGTGACACGATGAGATATAGGCTGAACACTCCACAGGTAATTTATAAATTTGTGCCAGACGTATGCATTTGTTTACGCTTGCCTGTGACTTAATTTATGATGAAAAGGGTAAGGTAGGCAAATTTGAGTATTTTTTGGAAGTAATATAGGGACATAATTTAACACCGCACAACAAGGTATGATGTTTATACTTGTAGATATTGACGAAGTGTTTTAATTTATTTAGAAGAGTTTATTAAGTCGCAATCAGAACAGAGCTGGAGGATTTTGAATAAATTAGGTTTTAAATCTCACATGGATGGGTAAGGCTTTGTTTGGAGTTAGGTCAGGTTTGCTTTAATATCCTAGTTTGCCGATCGGCCAAGTCGTTTTCTTGATTCAGAACATATGAACATCAAATTTGATTGGATCGTTCTAGTTCAATACTAGAACTGTTGTTTGGTGACCCCAGGGACACTACTAGCCTCCATGTCTAAAGTGCTCCGCAGTTCCTATATTGTACACTCAATCCTGTGAAGCCCAATTGCACATACTACGGAAAACTGTTTACTTCCGCAAATCTCAGTTATATTTGTATTGAAAGCCATATAAAGTAATGGACGCGAAATGAGCTTAGTTTCATCCATACGTGAGTGAAGGACTTTTACTATAAAGGGTTTTTCCAATAAGAGGTGTTGTTCTGAATTGCCCGCTATTTCGGTAGATATCACAATTCAAGCTGTCATTTTTTGACATTTGACAATAGAAACTACGCCATTAATAAAAATGGAACGAAACACGGTTCAACAACGCATTGTAATTATTAAAATTCACTATAAAAATGGTGAAAATTTGGCAGAGACGGTTCGTAAAACTCGAACATTTTTGGGTCGTCGTGAAGCACCTTGTCGGACCGCAATACATAAATTGGTGGGAAAATTCGAGCTGTTCGGATAACTTAGTAGTGCGAAGAATAAAACCCGTGCACGCCACTCAAGAGCAGCCGAGAATATTGCTGCTATAGCCGAAAGTGTTGAAGAAAACCCAGGTTGGAGTAAGGCATTGCACAATCGTCATTACACCGTATTTCGCATAAAGATTTGGATCTTAGGGCTTATAAAGTTCAGTTAACACAAGAACTCAAGCCGGTCGATCATCAGCAACGTCGTGTCTTTGCTGATTGGGTCCTTGAAATGCATGAAATTATCCGGAATTCCATCGAAAAATCATCTTGCGTAATGAGGCCCATTTCCGCCTCGGTGGCTTTGTCAACACGCAAAATTATCGCATCTGGGGCTCGGAAAACCCAAGAGTTATTGTTAAAAAGCCTCTCTATATTCAACGTGTGACTGTTTGGCGCGATTTATGGTCCGGCGGAGTCATTGGACCTTATTTTTTCGAAAATGAAGCTGGAGCAACAGTCACGGTGAACGGATTCTGCGATCGAGAGATGATTAATGATTTTTTATGACCGGAATCGGATGGCATTGATCTGGACAACGTTTACTTTCAACAAGACGGCGCTACGTGCCACATAAGCAACGAAACCATTGAAGTTTGCGGACCGTGTTATCTCTCAAAGAAGTGATCACAATTGGCCACCGAGATCTTCCTTACAACTTCTTCCTTTGGGGCCACGTGAAAAAGAAGGTCTACGTCAACATCGATTCAAGACCTCAAAGATGGAATTCGTGAGGCTATCGAGGACATACGGCAGCCACTTTGCGATTTGGTCATGAAAAATTTCATGAAAATGATATGGTCCTGTAAGCATGGTCGTGGTGGTCGTTTGCCTGATTATACTTTCCACTATTAACGGCATATCTTCTTATTTATAATGAAATAAACATCCGATCATTTGTATTAAAAAATGAAATTTTTCTTTCAAATTAAAATAACACCTCTTATTGGAAAGCCCTGTACATACATGTCTTCCCTTCCCATTAGAATTGAAATCCCCCCGCCTTTCACTCAATTGGCTCTCTAGTTGCTCTCATGGAAATCCCACTCCTCTTATACTTCAACTCCCGAATTGCCAAATTGTCCATCAACGATAGGGATAGCCCAGTGAACAATCCTCCTGCAATATCGCCAACTTCTGTTGCCAAGAGCTCTGCTGTGTGTGCTGTGGTTGATGCCAGCAAGGGAGCCATTCCAAAGAAACCTCACCAGCAACTATCACCTGGTTCTCAAAAGCAACATCATGTACGACAACTACACCAACAAGCACAACCGAAACATCTACAATTGACATCTAATCAGCAGCAACCTGAGCTTCTGCAGCCGGCTTTTATAACACCGCAACGGTTAGTTGGTATCGGGACAAACCCAAAATCTTCACGCCCGCCTGAAACCTCTGTTACAAGATTTGTAGCTCAAGGTAATGCTGATACCGAATTGTTAATAAAAAAATTAGGCTCACCAGGATCTACATCTGCCAGCCGGGGGCCCTCACCTGGAGGCGATATGACAACAAACATTACGACGATGAAACCGGACGCCTCCTTGCGTGCTATATCCCCACCGCTACAAAGATTTCTCTCGAGATTAGAATATAGCACGCCAGTTGAAGACACCATCGCTCATATAAAGTACAAACTGAACTTTAGTCCTGAGTTGCTCCAGTGCACCAAGCTTACGCCTGATGGGAAAACGAACAGATTGATTGTGTCTTTTAAAATTACTGTTCCAGCTAACCTGAGTATCTTGCTTGATAAGGAATTTTGGCTACCTGGCGTATTCGTCAAAAAGTTCTCTCCGATTCGTAAACGGGACCATCCTGTGTAATTTGGCTCCAGAAGAAACATCTCTTAGGCCTAGTAATTCATTCTTAACTTGCTATTACCAAAATGTTCGTGGCCTGAGGACTAAGACTACTGAATTTCGAATATCTTCCATCCTTTTTCCGTATAATATCATCTGTCTAACGGAAACATGGCTGACAGATGACATTAGTAATGGTGAGCTACTCCCGAAACATTCAGTCTTCCGCAGAGATAGAGACCGTGATGCTACTGGTAAGTCTGATGGTGGAGGCGTTTTAGTAGTTATACATGTTTCCCTTACCAGCAAATCCTGTAATGATGTCACTCTATCTTCACCTGTTGAGTGTATAATTGTGCTAGTCTCTCTATCTAACACTATTTCCTTCCTCGTATCATCTGTGCATATCCCTTGTAACAGTCCTGCTATTGTTTACGAACGATTCCTTGCACAATTTTCGAGCTACATTAATGCTCGTTTCCCTTCTTCCCCTATATTGGTCTGTGGTGACTTCAATTTGCCCTCTATTGTTTGGAATGATTTGTATGTCTCCATAGTTTCTGGCGGTAGCGTGTCTTTTGCTCTCTCTTCTTTTATTTCTCTCTGTTCTTTCACCCAATGCAACACTTTTCCCAATGCCAATAACAAATTGCTTGATCTTGTTTTTTCCGACTTGTTACCTTCTTCTCTGTCCGCATCCATTGCACTTTCATCCTGTGTCAAACCTGATCCTCACCATCCACCGCTCTCTATTGAGCTTGCAATCACATCTTCTCGTTCTTTGATGAATTCCCCACCTTCCCGCTTCAATTTTTTAAAAGCCGATTTATCGAGCATGGAAGCTAATCTTAATGCCGTGGATTCGTATTCCTTCTTCAGCAATCTCCACACTGAAGATTTTGTTGATAAGCTCTATACGTTTCTTTCATCCTTAGTCTCGGAATTTACTCCTGTGTGTCCAGCAAGAAGACCTAAAGATGCTCCTTGGTTTAATTCAGATGTTGCCACTGCAATTAAAGCTAAAGACGCTGCCCGCAGAAAATTCTTATCCAGTGGTCTTCCAATTGACCTCGTTAAATTTGAAGAGCGTTGTGCCGCGGCCAAGAAAATTGCCACTTCTGCACTTCACCCATATGTTAATCACATTGAAACTTCGTTAATGTCGAATCAAACTCGTGCATCCTGGCCGTACGTAAAATCTTTAAGGACCTTTCATCATGCCGCTGGTAATTTTAGTCTAGATGGCGTGACATCGTCTTCTCCTCAAAAATCTTGTGAACTCTTTGCTTCTTATTTTTCTTCCTTTTTTGGTAGGGCTAAGCATTCCCCCTCTTTCAAACAATCTTCTTGCACTTTTTTTCTACTAATTTTCATACAAACCCCTTGCAGGTTGAGCAAGTCTTAAATAATCTTGACAACAGCACCAGTGTGGGCCCTGATGGCATTCCAAATTTTCTTGCAAAATCTTTATCTTCTTCGCTTTATGTTTCCCTTTCAATTATTTTTAACTTGAGTTTATCCTGTGGGGTTTTCCCCGCCCAATGAAAAATTGCCCACATTTTTCCTATTTTCAAATCTGGTGATCGTAATATCGTCTCAAACTATCGTCCTATTTCCCTTCTGAAAAGATAGCTTTTGATGTGTTGTATCCACTTGTCCCATCTTCAGCAGACCAACAGCATGGTTTTGTCTGAGACAGATCTCCCCTTACAAATTTACTTTCTTTTACCCATAATATTGCATTCTTCGGCAGCGAATTTCAACTCCACTCCCACGACGAGGATTGGCAGGAAAATTCGGAGCTAGGGAAGCGCAACCTTCCAGAATAACACTAAATTCCGAGGTGCACAAAGATATCCAGCGCTAAGGTATTATATCGGCAGTCATCATTCCGACGGTACCGAATACGATACAAACGTTCTAACATATTTGTCTGGCGACAATCTAAATAAGAAACGTGGCCCGAATTTCAGTTTCACTGGCATTTTAGAAGCAATCCCAGTACATTTTGATCAAATTGCTGATTTATATGCTAGTACCCCGGTATTCAATCATGTTAAAACTTTTACAAAGGGAAAAAAAACATTGTGAAAATGGAGATTAACGTTTAGATACACCGAGAAACACGTTTCGCATTGAAACCTCATGTGTCATCTCTTTTCTTAAACGGATTCAATGTTCTCAAAATAACACTAAAACAGCAAACCAACAACATCAAATTCAAGCAGTATCGCCATACCACCATTAAATTTGAAAACAAGTGTCTGTCGCAGTCTATTGCCTTGCCGAAATAGTCCCCCGCACAACCCAATCGAACTTATAATCTATGAATACCAGTCTTATTGATAAATTCTTAGTTCGAAGCTAATATGAATCCTACATAGAGGACAAGTGTGTTGATAAGATGCTCAACAATCAGCACAAATGTCCAACAAACACAAATGTTTGCAAGAGAACAGTACGATACATCTTTGTCATTCATGGCCTATCACACATAGAGATCCTTCTTCTTCCATATCCATATTGTTGTTGGCAGTTTTATTTTGAGTAGAGCTAGATTATCGTATCGCAGATCTTGGTTGGATCGGACTACGGCTTAAAACAGCAGATCTGCGCGATTCAATAGTGCTTCTGGCACGAGATGGATGTCCATATCTGCCGGACCGAAACCTCAGGTATGGTGAACTTCGAATCTTACTGGCAAGATGCATTAAAATTCGGTTCAAAAATCGCATCAATTGTCTTACGACTGCAAGAATCACAACAAACTGTGCTTACGAAATCCTTGAACTCATCGTCCGACACATAGTCTATCGCCTTGGTGAAATATCCCTTCGCGGACACAATGATGAAGAGGGCCACAGAAATCGAACAAGGTAAACCAAATATGCCACCATAAACGCGTATCTTCTTTATCGCAGGACGAACGTGCTGCAAATTGGAGAATTACAAGTGGAATCATAGCCACCATGACCAAAACCAACAGGCACGAATACTAGGAGAAAGCAACGAGGAAAATTGAATCGGATAGTGGACAGCGTTGGAGTTCGGTCGCAAGCGCGTTAATTGGGCAGAAGTGCAAGAATTGGAGAAATCGGAATGCGTTAGCATTTTGATCATCAACGGCCCTCCAACGTAGGAAATTTAAGGAAAATTTTTTGGTTGTGAATCTTTGAATATATTAAAAATAACTTGAATTATAACTCGAATTTGTAATAATCGAGCAGTCATACAAGTAAACTGCTCGAATCCTGCTCCTATCTCCTATCCAAAATTGTAGTGTGCCTAAACACGCTTGTCGGCGTTAAAGCACCAATGCAGCGAATTTCCCAGCAGCAACTATTGAAAACCATACAAACGCAAATTGAACCACTCTCGTCACGGCTACAAAACATCAATCGTCTGGCCAATCTTAATATCCCGTCAGACTTCAACCTAAACAATCCAATTTACAACAAACCAGCTCCTCAAACAATCCAGTCACCGTCACCGACCCAAGCACCTAATCCTCAACCCCTCCCATACCAAGGGCAAATAATCTCTGATTCCACATTAAATACCAATAAATACAACGCCGAATCTTCACAACCCAGATCAACGTAAAAATTGCTTTGAAAATGAATGCGCATACCCAAGAAAAATTCCTGTCCCCATAATACAAAACACAGAATTTCATTCTTATCCACTGATTACAACATTATAGCAACACGAATGTGCCCACTTCATCCGCATCACATTCAAAACAGCTGAGCAATAAATGTAATTCAATGCAGCTGAGCAAGGGGCCCGTCTTCATCCACCGTAACAGCGTGACGCAACGGTGGACGACAGACAAGCAGAAGAAAAACTTGCTTGGGCATGAAAAACCACCGTGGTGACTGGGAGACTCAGCTGTGACGGGAATAAGACGGACTCTGGTGGAGATCGCAGGACCACGTGGACGGCGACGAGAACGAAGTGGACAGAGACGCCGCATCTGTTTAATTATTTCAATCTTGTAATAAATCCGCTGGTAGTCCGCGTGGCTTAGTAGGTAGAGCAGTAAGCCGAAGGTCTCTGGTTTAAGTCTCCTTGGCGTCAACGTGATAATGATCATATCACCTTGTGGAGTGCCGATATATTCGATCATGACAATGAGATACTCCGACTATCTCTACGCGAAGGCCTGAAAGGGGCTGTAGGGCTACAAAGAAGAAGAAGAAGAATTAATCCGCTAATGAAAATAAAACGCAGAATACGAAAATCGGTAGCGTTGTCGCGTAAGAGAATTTCTGAGTTTTGTACGCGAGATTGTGGAGTAATCGCCTAGTGAAAACGACTCGATAAAAAGTTGTGGCAATCCCGCTCGAATTGGAAGCACCGCTAATTACATAAGAGAAAAATTCGGAACTTTTTGTTCGATAAAAGCGTTACCTATTGGCGGATTGCGAAAGATTGGATAAAAACGGCCTTCGCTCACATCTATGATTTGGATTATTGGATGACAGTGCTATGGGATTCTGTGAAGTGACGGAAGACTGAAAAGTCACGGAAACTAGTGCAAGAAGTGACGACGTTGAAAATAAGATAGGAAAAGAAAGTGGCGTCCTTCTATTAATTAGAAATCGTTTGAAAGAGGTGATGTGCAAATGGTTTGTTGGATTGTTACGCGAGACGAATTGTTTCCTAGCTGAAATCAACAGTAATTGGAACATATAACCACGGGAAGCTCCTGCCACCAATATAATTTGCTAACACATGAGAATGAAACCGCCCCGTTCTAATGGAAAGCATGTTTGCATCGTATGAAAGATGCTTTTGTAAAGAATCTGCAAGAACGTTCTGATATAATGCTGCGTCTATGGGCCGAACAGTGTGAATTTATTTAGGGCCAAAGATTCCGTCACAGCCATCAGATTGTCATTTTCTATCGCCGCATTTGGGATGAACATAAATTGCGACAATTGCTCCGTGGATTTCGCAGACGGTATTACAATTTATGGAGTTCATGATGATCGATGACGGGAAGAGGTCGTGAAGCGGAGCTCGTCCGGATCGTAGAGTAATATTCTCCCCCTTGGATTAGATTCGAATTTTCGTGACTTGCTTGACAGGAGTCAAGTCTGTTCACTTTCGTTAGGAACATTGTTTTCGGATGTGGTTTTAATGTTGGCGCTTTCGGAATTGCTGTGCTAGCCTTGTTAATGTAAATGGAATAAACGAAGCTTGACAAATTAAGGATTTTACAGTCCATGTAGATTGTACTAGAACAGAAGACGGAGAAGCAAACGCGCAGATCGAGAATGCAAGTGGGGTGTGGATTCGATCGCGGGGAGCCTTGTTGGGTCAGTTTGCCAACCGTGTGAAAATTTTCATATATGAAAATTGATCTGACGAGTGATGCAGGTGTTTGTGCGCGAGGAAGCGACTGGACCGAATCGCTGAACAGGACCACGGGAATACGAGAAATTTAATATTTTTTGAGTGGCCTTCCACTCACGTGCCCTTTTTATGGCATAGGCTTATGTGACCCGATCACAGAATTCTATGACAAAGATCGGTCACATCTATATTTTTCGTTGATGGGAAGGCACATGCAAAGTATGTTTGTATGAGTTTTCCGCTCAAACGGGAAATATATGGCCACGTCAACACTTGGATCTTGATCCGGTTGGGGTGGGGTGCGAAGGTGCACCACATCCATGCGGTTGCCCCACTCTTATTTATGGGCAATTAGAATCGTCGTGTAAGGACGAAGTCTCCCCAAGTCCGTCTGATTTGACTCGTTTCGACTTGTTCTCTTAGGAAGCAATTTTCCCCTTCAGTAGTTACCTCCTTTTTTTGACTTCGGTCGACCTTTTTCTGAGACCCAAGAATTCGTGAATGCTGAATTCTTTTGTAGTGGGTCCTTGTGCTGGAGGAATGAACCCGCCCCACAACACCGCAACGCTAGCCTACCAGCGCATTCACGCGTTCCCAGACGTGAACGACCGCAGCGATGGTCTGCTGCCTCAGCGGAAGAAGATGTTTAGATCCGCCGAGGCAGCAGACCAACGCTGCAGTTCTTCACGGAGATTTGTATACCTACATTTCACTACAAATTATCATTTGGATTTTAATTAGTATCGTAATAGGAATTTTTTGCATGCGATAGTGTTTTCAGCCAGTGTATTCGCACGTTGAGCGTGTAGTGTTGGTGAAAGGCGTAGATTACCCCTGGAGTAGCGAGAATCCTTCCCTTCGGTGATTCCGATTTGTATAGGTGGTGATTGTGAAGTGGTGATAAGCGGCTAAATGAGCCAAGAAAGAACCATTACCGGTTCCAGCCGCTTTTCAGTGGAAGTGTTGATAGGTGGCTCAACGAGCCGAGAAAGAACCACTAGCGGCTTAAGTTGGTTTTTGGGGGAAATGTTGATATGCAGCTCAACGAGCCGAGAAAGAGTCATTAGCGGCTAAGGAATAGGCGTAGGCTCTGTGTGTGTCACTACCCAGTATCTTCTGGTATCCGGGGAGCCTCAAGCTCGCCAATTGGCTCCTGGAGATAGTTCAAGGGTTGGCGAGTGGCGCCTTCCCACTCCGCCTCTACGGATTAGCCGGGATCTCAAGGCCCCCCAACTGGAAACGTGTGGTGTAACGTAATAATCCTCGCTTATATTTTTTACGTGAAAAGTACTAATAATCGTTTTAAATATCAAAGTTATAAACAAAGTGAATCACAAAATTTGCTAACGTGATCGCACCCATGCACCAATTACTATGGCGTTGGCGACAGTGCAGAGGCCAAAAAGCAGAACGATTATTACGATGCTCTATTTTGCTTGTAGAGGTTGCCGAAATAGTGTGTAGCTTATTTCTGAAGGCTTGGGTCAAACGGTAAAAAGGAATAAAGTTACAGTCTTTGTACCTGCTGGGATAACAGATGGACAGACAATGCGAATGATGTATGCAAATGCTAATATTTCTCCATCACAATCCTTGTTAGGTGGTGCTATTCGAGTTCCAAGGAGTTTACGAATTACAAATGATACAGATTTTTTGCCCTAAAACAAGCATCTGTTTGAGCGGAAAAGGCGTAAAACGAGACAAGGCAATCATTATGTACACTAAACTATCTGTAAAACAAACAGCTCTGTTACAGTCATATGCTGAAGTGGAGGAAGATAAAAACCAGGACAAATTTATGGAATCGCTTTTAAGTCTGATGATTAACAGATGAACAAGAAACTATAGCGAGGCTGGGGAAAAAGAACCCGCTCGACGACACCGCGATGCTAGCCTACAAGTGCATTCACGCGTTCTCAGACAAGGCCAATTCCGGCGAGCGCTAGTAGCTTCGCTCGCTGAGATGGCAGACTATCGCTGCAGTTCTTTACAGACCTTCCACCGCAGTCAAACACTAAACATTACTGTAGAAAAGACAAGCAAAAAACCAAACCTAACAACTGTCGTTGATTTCTGGTACAGTACAGGAACTTTGTAATGCGTTTTACATGAGGATTACGCCTAATTCATCGGTGTGGAACTCCATCTCGGCACCAAACCTATATATTTTTAATGCAAGCTCTTCTGTCAATGCACTTTTTATGATCTAAACTCAAATTTGCCAGCATTCTAACAATTCTGAAAGCGATGTTGCAATCAATGCAAAATGTGGTATAAATTTTTGGAAATAGCCGGTTAGTCCTAAAAAAGACTGTACTGCTTTGATGTTGATGGTTTCGGAAATTGCGCAACACCTGTTATTTTTTTGTCGAGAGATTTGATAGAATCATTTCCGACAGTATATCCAAGATACTTAACAAGTTTAGCAAACAGTTGGCATTTTTTTCAATTCATGATCAGACCATAATCACCAGCAATTTTTAGTACTACTCTTGATTTCTCTAGGCAGTCTTTTTTGTTGTTGGCAAAAACAATTAGGTCACCTGAATAGGCTAAACCGATGTTCTTGGTCAATAAATTACGAAAAACATCCCTCGCCTGCCTTTGGAAGCACGCGTGTGAATAACTTAAGCCGAAATGTGCTTTCAAAAACTCGTACTATTAATGCCGTAAATTGTACACTGCCGCTTTTGATGCGTTCATGGAAAAAGCCATTTTTACATCGAAGCAGCTAAACCCTTTGGCTTCTCTAAGTCTTAATAATTGGTTCTCTATTAGCGGAAGAGGATAACGATTCCGCAAAAAAAAATTATTTAAGCGTCGACAATCCACATCTAGTCTAGATTTTCCATTTTTTATCTACTATTGGATTGGCATGGTCAAACACACTGGGTCGAACTATTCATTTTTTTACCCACTAATCAATTATTTCGTTGACTACATCTTATTGTTGTACTTGATAGAGTCTGACCAATCTAACTCTACAGCGAGATATAGTTTCAACAGATTTATTGAGCTAAACTAATAACACGTCTCTACGACAGGACGGTGAAGCACGAAAGAGGAAGCATAATTATCTTAGAATCGTGCTGTGGTGCCATAGTTGCTACTTATACGTCCATTGTGGTGACGTGAGATGATGAAGGCGAGACTCCCGCACCTGATAACGGAATTGAAAGAAATAACCATGCCGTTGAAGTGAAGGTTGGGTAATGGGCTAACTCTCCGTCCCTGTCAAACCATACATTGTTTCCCAACCTGCAACAGAGCTTCGGAATGGATTGGATCTATGACAACGGCCTCGCAACCGAAAAAAGGACTACGGCATTGGATCCCCGAATGTCATAATACTGAACTACCCTGGTGCTGTTGAAAACCTTTCACAAGAGGCTAGTCGATAGAAATATTAAGCATACTGGCAACCGAGGAAACGAATTGGACTGGATGTGATATCCAAGATATTGATCGCACAAAATATTCAAAGTTGGAAGCTTGCTAGAAAACGAGAATTTGGAATGGCAGTTATTGCGGATAGGAAGGATTTTAAGGCAGCCACTGAATGGTTGTGTGCGATCCACATAAAAGCGAAATTCTTCAAAAGTTTGCTAATAAATGTACGCGCCCCGATCGAAGTAAAACTACCAGGAAAGACAAGTCAACTCATTGCCTACAAACGACACAAAAATAATTCTGGGTCATTTCATACATAAGGTTGGCAATGAGCTATCTTAACCGGGAACGACGGGAGGATATAGCATCCGCGATGAAACGAATGGCAACGGCCAACGTATGATTGACTTTGCATGTATCAGGAATGGATTCAGACGTTCCACTTGCTTCCCTCATTGACGCATAGATAAAAAGACCTGGCTGTCACCGGATGGCAACATACTAAACCAGATGGACCATGTTCTGATCCAACAACGATTTGCCTCGAGCATACTTGACGTCCGTACATACCGGGGAGGTGACTGTAACTCAGATTATTACTTGATCAAATTGACCTATCGTTATCGTATGTAACAGGTATATTCGGCGAAAACCAGCCCTCCACGAAAATTTAACATCGAAAGGCTCCAAACAGCGTCCGTCGCAAAAATTGAATGGAAACCCTCGGCAACCAGCTAGCTCCCATTCTTTCAGACATCACTGCAAACAAGCGAGGAGATATGGGTGAAAGTGAAAGCAGCTGTTAAGATTTTTGCAGAACAGACGACCGGACATCAAGCCCGGCGCAAAAGAAATGATTGGTTTGATGATGAGTTTCAGAAAGCATTAGACAAATAGAATCAGGCGTACAAGCAACACCAAGGTAGAAAAACTAGGATGAAGAGAGAACATTATGAATATCTCAGAAGAGTAGCGTAAAAGATCATTAGATTTAAAAAACGAGAATACATGACTAACAATTGAGAAGTATCGCCGTAAGTTTAGCTAGCAACAACACAAAACTAGCATACAAAGTAGTGAAAAGTATGAAGCAAGGTTATTAGCCCACGGCCACAATCTGCCGTGATGACATCGGCAACATCATCGCTGATGAAAACAGGATGAAGGAAAGATCGCCATCATATTTCAAGAAATTCCTTAAACCTTCCGAGCATCAGAGCTTATAAATATTCCCGGAAAATTTCCATTGGCACCACCTACTCTGGACGTAAATAAAATATTTTATTCAGTATTGACAATCTTGCAGACCAGCTGCATACACAGGAGAACAAAGCTCCAAGTATACAAATCTGTGATAACATCTGCGCTATCTTATGGGTGTGAAACATCTACTCTAACCCAAGCATCCGCAAATATATTGAACGCCTTTGAGCGACGGGTTCTGAGGAGAGTAATTGGAACGAAGCTAGACTGGGATTAAGGCCGGATTCAATACAACCATGAGCTGTATGAAATTTTTGACGAGCTGGAGGTCTCAACGATTTTAAGACTGCAGAAGCTGCAATGGTTTGGATACATGAATCGTATGGATGAACAACGGATACCCAAGAAGGTACTCGTTGGGAGAACTGAAGGCCGGAGACCAGTGGAGAAAACGAGTTCATCGCTGCTCGGATTTTGAAATTGGAGGGAGCGGTCAATGGACCGAGGCAGTTGGAGGCGCTATTTGCGTAAAACGAAGACCGAGGGGCTGTAGTGCTACGAAGCAGAAGAAATGATTGGTACATTTAATAATAAAACTTTTATTCTTTGTTGCTTAGAGCCATATGTATTCATATATAAATTTGAGTGCAACACGAACAATGGATAGAAAAAACCTTACGAATGATTTATTGTTTGTAAATTTGTAACGAATGATTTATTGTTTGTAAATTTCTACACCCTCTCAAAAATGAATTGCTAAAAGATCAACGTCGGTCTTCTCATTTAAAGTATTCTTAACGGCAACGGGACCCGCAACGGTGACTGGACACTCCTCTTCCGAGCTAGCCATCGGGCTATAGCTCCTCCTTTTGTCGGACGTTGCGGGGGCTCTTGCTGGGTAAAGTGGGTTTCCTATTTATGCTAAAACCTTATATGATTCATCATGTAAAACTTTGATATCAACCTGAAACAATTTATGTTCATATGAGTTACTTTTGTATGAATTTTTCATTTACATTAAATGAAAAATAAACCTACTTCTTCCTATATATTGGTTAATTTTTTAGTTTGCTCCAATATATAGGGTAAATGTAAGGAAAGAAATGCATAGGTTAACTGAGCTCCATTAGTAATTGCTGCCATAATCAGTTCTAAAAATTACTCCTACTCTGGACGTTAGTAGAATTATTACCAATTTCGTAGAATTGTTTTACACAACTGATTTGACTAAAATCCGGAGTTGTGTCATTGAGGTGAAACGATAGATACCGCCCGATAGCTGCATTTCCTAAAACGTTTATCATTTCACCGATGATTGGATTGCAAAACTATTGAATCCCTTATGTGATGTTTCAGTTGCCACTAGCAAAACCGCCGGCATACTCTCGATTGTTAATAGCAATGGAATCATTATGTATAATTAATTTCTCGAGCCAGCATTAAACAACAGATTCTATGAACATACTCGTACCACACCACACAACGATACTTTCACAGATCAGTCCTTGAAATGGGAAAATATTTTCAGCAAAGCACTTATTTATAGATTAAATTCCAATATTGTAATGTAAACCAGGAGCCAGGAAAATAAGGTCAAATTTCATTGCTAGTTAGTTTGTTGTTGAAATTCAGTTTCCCGCTCATACTCGTACAGCATATCCAGTTTGTCTCGATGGAAACATAATTCCATATTTAATGGAAATGTTTAGATTTTATCCTGCCGTGAGGACAACCATTCCAAAGAGGCCCTCGTTCATTGCAAATACCCATGAAGAAGCATCCCTCAGAATCCTACACTCCTATCTGGGAACGTTACGTCATGGAAACGTATTACCTTGAAATGATTGAACTGGTAGGCAAAGAGGAGTTTTCGTCCATTGTATTCTTCACTTCGTCCTGTGCACCGCTCGTACCTGTTCTTCTCTATGTCATTCGACAGCACTAATGAATTTCGCCAGAGTGGAAACGAACCTCCGGAAAAATAAGCAACAGACTTGGCAACGGAACGCTTGATGGCCCCGCATGTTATTTTAGGGAGAATTCATGGCAACATTTACAAGAGTACACCAATTTTATAATATAAACTTTGGATCTAGAAGGACTCCTCCGGTGTACATTTGTATCTAGCACGTCGGAGGCCACGCAATTAATTAAATTCACTCATACTACGGAGATTCATACTTGGCGCTATGCGAGCGAATTCATATGAGCTACATAGATCCCAGGTTTGTATCTGGATGGTTCCTTCGTTTGGTTTTAATTAGTGTCAAATGAGAACGGAAACATGTGTGCGAGGTTTCTGCTTATGCCCACAATGTCATTCAAGCTTGATTAAGATGCAAAATTCATCTAATGTGAAAAATAGCTCTGGGTCTTAATCTATGTTCAAAATGTTAGCTCTGTGGTCGTTTAAATGCGTACATAGTTGTTCCGTTAATATTTTGTGTTGAAATGAATTTTAAATTATCAACAGATAATATATTCAAAGAGTAACTTCGTAGAATATTGTTTACTTAGAGTTTATTTATTTATTTATTTAAATCCATTTAACAGACAGAAATCCAATTACGAAATAGACTTAGACAATTAAATATAGGTAATTAATTTATTTTTTTATTTATTTATTTATTCAAGTCCATTTAACAGACAGAAATCCAATTACAAAATAGACTTAGACAATTAAATATAGTTAAATATAATTTAAAGTAAGACAAATCAATACAACAAATCAAGCAGAAAAGAGTTAATCTAAAACATGTAAGAAATGAAGATAGAGTCAAGATCAAAGTTTGTAAAATTTAGTGCTAAGGAACTTTAATTACTATTCGCAAAAAGTAACATCTTTAATTTAATTTTAAAAACAAAGTAGGACGTGGATAGAGAGCCAAGCTCGAGGCTGTTATGCATTCTGATGATTCGTAGCATAATTGAGTGAAAATATAAATCTGTTAAATGTAGTTTAGATACAACAAAATCAAGCAGAAAAAAGTTAATCAAAACCTGTAAGAAATGTAGTTAGAGTCTAGATGAAAGTTTGAAAAAATTGAATGATAAGGACACATTAATCACTATTCGCAAAAAGTAACGTCCTTAGTTTATTTTTAAAAATAAAGTAGGACGTGGATAGAGAACTAAGCTCGAGGCTGTTATGTTTTCTGACGATTCGTGGCATAATTGACTGAAATTATAAATCGGTCCTGGCGTACGGAACCTCGAAAATGTTATTAGACCGACTGGGACGCGCATACAGTCTGTAGTGCAAGTCTTCGCTTAGAGTGGGAGCATTTTGTTGGTGGTACAACTGATGAAGAAAACATTGATCAAAGAAAGTTCTACGGGACGACAGAGAAGGGAGACGAAGTATGGATATACGACGCTCATAAGACACATAAGCTAAGTTGAATTTGAAAAACACAACACGGGTAAACTTACGCTGAACAGCTGCTAGTGAGTTCACAAGATATAAATGTCTAGAAGACCACACTACTGAGCAGTACTCAACAAGCGGAGGGACAGGACATGTGAACAAGCGAACAGCGGTAGCAATATTTGCAAACTTGTGCAAATACCGCATAATGAAACCCGAAACTTTTGATGCCGTGGTAATTATGCTAAAAATATGGGCATCGAATTTAAGCTTGGGGTCAAATATTACACCAAGATCTTTACATGAGCCTGCAGAGGAGAGAGCAACACCACATAGGGTGTAACTAAAAGTAAAGGAACAATTTTGAAATTAAAAGTCATTTTAAAACATTTGGAAACATTGATGCGAAGGGAGTTTACACTACACCAGTTATAGAGGTTAAAAAGATCAATTTGGAGTTGCTGACAATCTTCAAGGGCTCTAATTATCCGGAATACCTTGAAATCATCAGCATACAGGAGGCAAGAAGAGGAAATTACAGAGGGAAGATCATTGATAAACAGTAAGAAAAGAATAGGTCCAAGAATAGACCCTTGAGGGACGCCAGATGTAGGATTGAATGCCATTGAGATTTACACGACATGAACGAGAGGATAGATACGATAAAATCCAAGAATGAAGGGAACCGAATATGCCAAGCAAAGCTAACTTTTTACAGACGAGAACATGGTTCACGGAGTTAAAAGCTTTGGAGAAGTCCGTGAATATTGCATCAATTTGAACCTGTTTATCTAAAGCTCTTGCAATATAATCTTCAAACTCAGCCAAGTTCGAGGAAGTTGAACGACCCTTCAAAAATCCATGTTGCTGTGGTGTGACCTCAATGTTTCAAGAAGCCTGTTGTGTGCAAGTCGTTCCAGCAGCTTAGAGAAACAGGAGAGGAGTGATATGGAACGATAGTTTGAGGCAGATGATGAGTCGCCCTGTTTAAAGATAGGAACAACATTTGCATCTTTTCAGTACGTTGGAAAGGTGGCAGTACCAAGACTGAGATTAAATATAAGGGATAGAGGAAAACACAAAGTGGAACAAAGCGACTTTTCAAATATATTAGGCAATCCATCGGAACCAGGGCTGACATTCGGATCGAGCAAGTTAATAAGGGATTCAACTTCAGAAGGATCAGTGGAATAGGATGTACTTGATGCTGGATAAGTTTGAATTGAATTTATGGGGGAGCGTAGTATATCAGAAGAGGAAAAGGTAGAGGAAAAATATTCGGCGAATAGGTAAGAAATATCCTGAGGGGAGGAGGCTTCAGTGTTGTTCCATTTGATAGTATGCGGGATGGAAGAAGAAGATTTAAAGGATCGGATCTATGACCAAAAGGGTTTAGCGGTATTCGTCAGGAGAGAACTCTCTAAACTGCTGAAGTAGTTTTTCGTGGCCGTTTTGAGCTCTTTTTTAGCCGAAGAGCGCAGTCTACAAAAATTCTGTTTAGCATCATCATTTCCGGTCAATTTATAGTGCCTATGCCCATTGTCTTTGGTATTTCGAGTAAGCCAAGGCTTCATTTGCGCTTTGCGAGGAGCTTGGAGTGGAGAATGAAGAGCAATCAGATTATTAAAGTAGCCGTAGAATTTGTTCATAACACTATCACAGTCAAGACGAGTGAAGAAGGTGTACCGAGTCCAAATTGGTTTTAATTGCCTCATAATTTGCTCTAAAGAAGTTGTAACGATAAACTGAGGTAATTTTCTGGGGTTTTAGGGTATCAACGGTTAGTGCTAGAGACAAAGGTGGATGATGGAGTTCATGTTGAACATAAGGATGTAAAACAGGAGCTAATGATAGACACCCAGTTGGAATATTTGACATGACAAGGTCCAGAAGACGACCATTAGGGTTACGGATATGATTAAACTGTGAAAAAGAACAAAGGGAAAGAAAGGAAGAAAGTAACAAAGAAGAATTATTTGTTGAGGAAATGCCAGGTGTTTTTAAGGGGTCCCATTCCACTGCCGGTAGATTGGAGTCCCCACAAATTATAATTTTAGAATGTGGATGACGAGCAAGAAGATAGGCAGAGAGTTCATCGAAGAAGGCTTCGTACACAGTTAAGGGAGAATTACAGGGAATATACACAGAGAAAATTAATAATGAGGAGTTATGAGGAAGAGGGAGTTTCACAATTACACACTCTACAGCACGAACATATTTGAAGTCAGCGCAAAGTGAACTACTAAGGGTTTTGCAGACTGCAACCAAGACTCCTCCACCATCAGATTTATTAGTGATGTTAAGATCACGGTCGCATCGGTAGACTAAATAGTCAGGTCATATTCCCACATTTGAAATATTTTCGTTCAACCACGTTTCAGTTAAACAGATAAAAGAATCGTTAGTTAATTGAGACACGAGTAATAAGTCCTCAAGTTTGGTTCTTAAGCCACGAACATTCTGGTAATAAATAGAAATAGTTGAACAATTAGGAAGGGAAGAATTTCTTTCAGTGTTAGATGATCCTTGAAGGTTGTTGAGGCTGCTTGGAACCTTTTCGTGACAAAATCGCCGCTTAGGTTTCCTTGTATCGAATGCTTTAACGAGAGTCCCCTTTGGCCAAAAATCAGGACTAAGTAGGATAGAAAGTTCAACTAGAACTGTCAGCTTGAATGAACTTATAACTTCATCAGGAAGGTTGTCTTTTGTTAGTTTAGAGTTGATACAATGAACTATAACCACAACTTTTTTTGGCTGTGAGCGCTTTTGCCTCTGTCGTGATGCAAACCTCAAGTATTTGATGGACTTTGTTAAACTAAGCGAGTTATCTTTCACCGGCACATATCCCACTGGCATGCAAAGAGAGCGTAATGATACTTCCCAGTATAAGAAAGAAGCTGGCTAAGTTATTGGGCTGACTTCTCCAGAAAGTTGATATTGGGCATTTTTTGCATTTTTAATCCAAATATTATAATTTTTGGAACTTGTGCGCCGCGATCGTAGTTGTATTGAAAAACAGAATCATTTTCACGGTGCACGTAAAGAGAGTAAAGACCTTCTTCATTTGAGTGCTCTTGAGTAAAAGATTGACTTTGTTTCAGTTGATAAATATCAAGTGTGTTTTATCGCAGCTCACCCCAAGTTAAGCGTGGGAAATCTTGAAGATCTGTTAAAGTTAACTTTGTCCAGATTGTCTTTTTTCTCGCCCAACCTCTTTTTTCGACAAATTATTTTAGGTAATTAGGGTTTATAGAGAAATCAAGCATTTGTTGAGCAATTATTTCGTCATCTCCGGTGTTTTTAATTCTTGTAGAATAGAATGCATTGAGGTGAGCGCATACGATCCGCACATAGACGTCAATGTAAGATATCTGCGTATTTGGTAATACTTTATCTAACGTTTTCCGGTTTTTCAGCTGACCATTAACAGCTTCTACCACCCATCTGACTTTGGTCACAAGACATTATCTGTTGAAAATTGATGCCACTTATTTAGAAATATAGGCATTTTGTGCAGGAGACCTATTTCATCCAAGAATTCCAAGCAATCACGGAAACCTCTATCAACAATAAAATGTCATATGGCTTCACCCATTCTTTGATATTGTGCGCATCTTTTTAAATAATTGTCTGAGTATGTTTGTGTCATTGTTGTTTGAATCAGCCAAATAAGGTCCGAAGACGTCTAAAATGTACCAAGTAGTAGTGACCAACATCATAGGTTTAACCAAAGGTTTGCCTTTGTGTAACGAGAAAGATCGTCCCTGAAAGGAATAGTTTGCACTCTTCTGAATATGAATGTACGAGTACGTGCCATCCGCAACGAGTATTGCTGTATCATTGCTCTCGTCGCGAATAAACAATCTTCTTGCCAAAGATCTCGTATGTTTTTCAATAACCTGTACTCTTATTATATGTTCTGTTCCAAGGTGTAGTGCAGTAAAGTCCTCAATCATAGCGTGGCGGGATGATATTAGTCTTTTTCTCACATTGAATCATTTAGAAAGAACGCCGTTAGAGAGACCATTTCTGAGTTTCACAAATAATACTGCCAAGCAAGAACGAGATGACCTTATTTTCGAGGAACGAATTTTGGGCCTTACTAGCTCAAAAGTGAAGTTGAAATCAGACATAGATATACTCATGAGAGTAAAATAGTCGGAATCAGAAAGCTGTCCCGGTGTGTCAGAATCGAGGCCTCTCTTCTTTGCTATATTCCTGATACTGTTAAAAAACTTTCAATATCTTTTTCACACATTGATTTATTGACCCTTGCTGGCCGTGAAGCTTGCAGATTCAATTCACTGATACGGATCCGGTGATATGAGTTTTGCAGCATCTATTCCCCGAGGAAATAGAGATCCCAGTTTCTATAAGGGCTTGAGTCACGAGGCTCCTCTTACGTTTGCATACTATACAACACGTATTTGAGTTGTGTCAATGAGGTATTGATAAATGTATATCAGGCTTCTTTGTGGTACCGTCGGCAGAACTTGTCATAGTAGGAACTCCAGTGATTGAGGCAGTGACCGTAGAAGTATTTCGATTTTGAGCCCGAGTCACACGAAATGCATATGATCTGCATTTAAAACGTAACTTACAACTAGTTTGTAGTTCACAGTTTTTAGAATTTCTAAGTATAATAGAATTTTTCTATTAGCACAGATACAAAAATCACTTTCTGTTTTTTGCCATTATAAATTATAAATTATTTAGTTTTCCAACAAAAATTTGCAACAATAGCCTCCGCACACAATTTTAATATCTACACTACAAATACTATTTGCAGCACGGCAAAATACGTCCAAACACGTTCCGATTGCGGTGCAACTGATACTCATGTGCAAAATAATTTTTCCATGTGGGAAACAAGCGCACAGTGAATCAAAATAAATTAGTACTCACAAACAAATTTATAAAAAGGAGTAACTTTGAGAGTCAAAATGAATATGGTTCATAGAGCGCTTCTTTTGATAAATGATCATTTAAGGAATGAAAAAATGACAAAAATTTGCCAAAACGGTGAAATACTCTGTTTTTGGGTAAAAGTTGCTATAACTTACCAAATTGTTCTTATATTTTTTTATGAATAAAAAAGTATTTATCTTGAACTTTATAAATGTATTTAAAAATAATCGGAAATCGAAAACTTTTTTCGAGTATGTTATGGGCGAAACATGCCTTTTATCAACGCTCCTCCTTTCTTGTGAGGCCCTATTTACTTGAAACCCGTTTTATAAAATCACTGCGGCATTTGAGTATTCGAAACTAGCCCAAAATTTGTCTACATCATGTATCTGAAGACAACTTTTAGTGGTATCTTATTATGGATCCTGAAAATTATGAGCTAAGGCTACAGTTACAGTATCTAAACGATCAAGTCAACAAAGGGATGAAAACTCAAAAGCCGCAGCAGGAAACGAAGGCGAAGAAAAGTAGCGAACAAATGATCCTGGAAGAAATTCTAAGTACTGGCGGCACTAACGACATTCAAATCTATTTTGCAGGACTGGAAGGACTGGAAGAAGAAATATAAAGAAAGAGAAGGTAGTTCCGATGAAGACAATATAAATTTTATTCAATTTTTAAAAAATAAAATTAAGTAGAAGAAACCTCTTCACACAAAATCAGCAAAAAGGCAGAAAAAATTGCGCAAACAAATGATGTGGTTCGACTATCGGCAGAGGAATATAATTTAAGCAATTTTGAAATCAAAAGGGTATACGGAAAGGAAAAAAAATATGAAAATGGAATCACTGGCTCCAAACTTTACCTTCACCCCAAAAAAGTTAAAAAACAGACCTTTCTGTTGAAGGACCTAAACTGCGAAAGGGATAAGGTTGATCTCTTTCAGAGGCTCAAGGAACCTGTACCAGAAATTGAATTTATTTCTGCCGAAAACTTTGCAACAAGGAGATCGCCCGTAGAAAAGAAGAATTTACCAATTTATCTGGTATAAATTTCTAACAAAAGCCATCTAAGAGCCCTTCAACAGAAAAGGTACTTGAATTTGAGGTAAGAGAAGTCAAACAGTGCTACCGGTGTCAATTATTTGGCTATTCGGCTGCAAACGACGCCATGCACTATTGAGGCATAAAATGATGTTCATGTCCCCAGTGAGTGCAAATTGGCTCACACGGAGCCTGAATAAAGATAGCACTGCATCACTTGTAGTGTATTTGGTCATCCAGCATCATATCGAGCATGCCCCCAATATCAAGATGCACATAAAGTCGGATATTTAAGGCCTAACCTCCCGGTTACCATTAGACTACGATTGGTTTCAGCGCCAATCATCGCCCGAAAGATCGGTTGCAGTTTACATCGAGGGAAGTCTCAACTTTCATACTGTTAGATACAAGACCCAGCTGTATCAGACGCTATAAAAAAACGATGCGAACGCCAGAGCGTCTTATGAAGGAAAAGCTGGAAACTCTGCAGGACGCTTTAAGTGCTCGAGCGGTGGAAGAAAATATAAAGAACATTGAGAATTCGATGGTCACTGCTGCGATCGTTACCGAAGTGACCGATGCAAGGGTCGTAAATCGCGACAAAGTAAACAAAACCCCTGAAGCCAACGAGGAGATCACGGCTGGAAAAGAAACGAGTGGCTTTGCAAATAAAGCGATGTTGTGTGATTGCATCGCCAACGTCGAATATGTGTCGGAAGTACTATATTCGGAAACGGAAAGCGATAACCTCTCAAAGGGATGGTCGCAAATACAATTGCCGCCCAGCGATACGAAGAAGAAAGGCTATTCCGAAAAGCGGGAGATGCGGTCGCGCCACATGCTTGTCAAATTTGGAGCAGAGGCCGAGGATACGGAAGCATTCTGCGACTCAGTAAAGAAAGTCCTCGGCAAAAGTGCAACTATATCCTCGCTCGAGCTGATGGCAACGATCGAAATAAGAGACATTAGCTGCGTCATGGATCTGGCTGAGGTAGAAGCGGCCATCAAAAAGGAGTTCCCTAGCGTGGGCAAGATCAAAGCGAGGCTGACACCAGAAAACCATAGGGGACAACGCATGGCCATAATTGACTTGAACGAAAAGGACGCCGAACAATTTCTGAACAAGGGCAAAGTACGAGTAGGGTGGGTTGGCTGTAGGCTACGGCAAAGAGCAACGCCTTTTCAATGTTTCAAATGCCTTGGCTATGGTCACACCGCAAGAGTATGCAAAGGACCCGATGAGAGTTCTCTATGTTACAAATTCGGTGAAATGGGACATAAAAGAAAATAGTGTATGAAACTGGCACATTGTATTCTTTGCAAAGACCTGATTCGGACACATCTTGGGATCAGGAAAATGCCGGGATTCCCAGGAAGCCCTAGCAAAGGCAAAATCAGAACTTCGATGGCCCGCATCCTGCGGCTAAACCTACACCACAGTTCAACCGCTGAATCTACTTGAGCAGTTTGCGAGGGACATGAAAGCCGACTTTATGCTGGTGAATGAGTAACATCATGATAAAAGTCCCGTATCATGGTATCCTTATGAAGCTGGTACTGTCGCCATTCGGGTTCGAAATAGTGATTTCCAGGTGGAGAGCTGTGGACGTAGGGATGGTTTTGTGTGAGTTCGGTGCTCAGGGAACACCTTCTTTAGTGTGTACGTAACGCCGAACGAATCGATATCATCTTTCCAAGCCAAGCTTAATGCTCTGGGAGTCGCTGTCTCGAATGCAGATGGGAATGCGTTGGGGGAGACTTCAACGCCAACATAAAGCAATCAAATGGGGCATGCCTCAAACAGATCCACGGGAAAACGAATCCTAGAAATGGCGGCCAGGAGGGCGCTCGTCGTGCTAAATACGGGAAATACGCCGACTTTCTGCCGTATTGGCTGTGAAGGAACCATACCGGACGTGACATTCACTTTGGAGTCCTTAGTACGGAGGATACACAATTGAAGAGCATTGAAGGACTATTCAGCCAGTGATCACCATTACATTCTGCTTGAGATAAGCGATGTTGTCTCCCGACGTCCATGCTCTCGGCTTTCTACAATTATATGGAACATCGGAAAGACGGATGTCGAGAAGTTCGTCGAGGTACTCACAGCGGGTGCGCCGCTGCAGGGAGATTCGGAAAGGACAGAAGAACTGGCTACTCGGGATGTGGTGATGTGGTTCTTCTATGCCCCGTCGAAAACACCGGCACGAAAAGCCGTGTACTGGTGGCCAACTGAAATCGCTGGAAAATGAAGGGAGTGTAAAAAGCTTTGGCGTGAGGTTCAACGAACTCGGAACCGTGACGAGCAATGCAGCTGGGTAGCAGCATATAAGTTGGCCAGGAAATGCCTTCGCGAATTGATCAACAACAGTAAGGCTTGCTGCTGGCAAGATCTAGTGGATAATGTGAACATGGATCCGTGGGGCCTTGGCTAGAAGTTAGTTATGCTGGAGATGCCAGATAAGTCGCGCTTGATCGGCTATGCGGATGATAATGCGGCTCTGGTCGCTGGACGCACCGTTGAACAAGCGCAACTTAGGCTAGGTATGCTAATGCGCCGAGTGAGCGGCTGGATGACTGTTCGCGGGCTCAATTTAGCACTGGAGAAAACCGAAGTGGTCATTTTGACAAAAAATAGAATCCCTAGAGTAAGGATGATCAGTATTGGTGACATACTAATCAAATCGAAGCCATCGGCGAAGTACCTGGGGCTACTGGTTGACTCGAAGATGAGTTTCTCTGAGCCAATCAAGGCAACGGCTGAGAAGGCTTCTTCGGGAATATCGGCTCTGAGTCGAGCTATGGCCAACGTAGGGGGACCCAGCCCATCAAGAAGATGCCTCTTGATAAACGCTGTTGGATCAGTGCTACTGAACGGAGCAGAAGTATGGAGCGACACTTTTAGTAAACGTTTGACACAGGTACAGAGAAGAGGAGCACTGAGGATCGCATCTTCGTATCCGACAGTCTCTGGTTTGGCGTTGAGAGTGATTGTAGGCGTCATACCTGTCGCCTTCCTTACTAGAAGGCGCCGCGCTATTTACCTGCGCCCAAAACGAGGATGCGAGGATGATGATTATCCGCGAGGAGAGACAGCGCTCACTCAACGATTGGCAGCAGTCTTGGGAAAATTTCACGAAGGGAAGGTAGACTGCGCGCCTCATCCCGGATGTGAGACCGTTGCTAAATCGAAGGTATGGTGAGACTGACTTCTATCCGACGCAGCTTTTGAGCCGGTATGGGTGTTTTCAGTCTTACTTACACAAGATTGGTAAGTCAGTTTCGTCCAGCAGCGGAGGACAATGCCTGCCACACATTTTTTGCGTGCATAAAATTGGACAGCCAACGAAGGGACCTCTACAGGGTATCACGAGAGCTCACCCCGGATAATTTAGTCGCCGTGATGCACGAATCGGTTGACAAATGGAACCAGGTGGCACATTATGTTCGGGGCGCAGCGGCCGGGGGTGTTGGGACTGTGGGATCGCTTTTCTGGTACTTCCTATTCCCCTCTCTCTTCACGCTAGGAAATGGATCCCAAGCTTGTAATGTGTCAAACGGTTCTAGGCTCAGGTTGACAGGGGAGGTGTTTAGTGGGTAGTCCATTCGCCTTCTTGCAAGCATGAGAGTCCCACACTCTGTGCATAAATGGCATTCACCTTCCAAACACAAAAAAAGACGAAGAATGATGAAAATTAGAAAATGTGTGACGTGACTTAGACTAAATTCTCATTTATTGCCAGTCTTTCGTAATCTCGAATGTCCAATAACGTTGAACGACCGCTTTAGTGCAATTCGATTGCAAAGCACTACTTCCAGGGGCGTTGTTTTGTGTTTTGTGATATTTTCCCACACGACGCCGAATATTGCAAGTGAACTTGAACAGACGGAAATAGAAATTTCCCTTTGATAACAGTTTTCAGGTCTGTTTCAAAATTGCGAACACTGAAGAGAACCGTGCGGTTACTTCACCGACAGGAATTTTCTGTATCATTCACATTGGTCGCAATGATATCAATGATTAACATTCTGGGCATTTTCGAACCGATATGATTGGTTGGGCTGCGTATTGATGATTCACGGCAAAGGATGTGACATCTTGAAAGAGGTTATTTTTACGACACATATCATGGTGTCATATCAATTTTCTTGTAATACTTCCGGTATTTTGAAATCTAATTTTTCATAGTGTAGTGTTGAACCACGTGGACATTTTAAGGCATTATTCCGTTGTCTCAAACGTATTTATAGACGACGAAAGTTCGTACATCCACGTGGATACTGCATCCAATGCAATGACAATAATCCACAGGCAATTGACGGCTCTTAGCTCAATCCACGCACTATTGACCATCGGTCCAATGACCACTTTCCACTCACGGATCGCACTTCGTCAATTGTGCAACAGAACATGAATGATCTCACTAGGGAAACTACAGAAACAGTACTATTCCGATTTTCATTGTTTTATTGCAGCCACTATCCAATCGCGATGATCGATCGCACGCTAATAGAGTTTTTACTTCTTATCGCTAATTCAAACTGTCAAACTGCCGACGCACTCCTCGCAGCGTGTTTGCGGTGACGATCAATAATAGACTTTTCGATCCGTCCAAATCTCGGCCAAAGTTCTATGCCGCAACGGTGAATTGAGACGAGCTTCTAGCTTAGCCAAGTTAGATTGCATTCGGCCTTGCAATACACGGGTAGGATGCATTATAGCAATGTTCTCATGTCAGAACTCTCAATTGAATTATTAAGTTAATAAAAAATTATTATTACTACACTCCATAATTTTTTCAGATAACAGGTGTCTATTTGCGAGGGGGGATACACATTTTTCGTGCATTTCCCTTTCTTGTGTGCCCCCTGAAGCAAATAATGCCAGTTTAAGACTGGTTTTGAAAACTTCTCTTCAAAACCTTTCATTTGATATCCACATCGGCGATGTTTAATGAATTTTTATTTCGCGGGCCACCCCCCTGTATGGGGAGTTCCCCCCCTTAAATACCATATAACATTTTTTTTAGTAGTTGAACTTTGAAGAGGGCACCACTTGACACATACATACAAAATTTGATGTTTCTAGCTTAAGTGGTTTGCGAGCAAAATTGCTTTGACACACGGACGGACAGACAGGACGCGATTTTAGTAGGGTTTTGTAAAAATATTTTACAAAGCCCTAAAAAACAGTAAGCAACATCGTTCTTTCTTTAACCCAGCATCTGCGTTATCGATTTTAAGTGAAAAGATGGGCGCTCTTCTTAAATTCAAGTTTATTTGCAACTGGAAAGAACATCCACAGCATTCTTCCACTTTCGTCACAGTCTTTGTAGGTGATTTAATGTTATCCTTGAATCAACAGAATGACATGCAGCCAAGCAACTGAGCAAGTTCATAATTTGTCTTCATCAGCATTCTCCGCCCACCGCCCACACATACTGGTATGTATATGCCTAAAGTTTTCGCCGCTGCCGCTTATTTCTTCAGAAAACATGAACACAAATATTCTTCAAATTGTAGGCATAAAATCCTTTACAATTACTTAAACCGATTATGTACGTAATCTCGAGCAAACAGAGCTTTTATTTGCGCTATCGTATGATGAGTTGACGAACCCCCTTTAATAATGTCAACGTCTGCAGCGTGAACCACCTCCTAGTAGGTTACATTATGTACGAGTAGCGTTTAGTGGAAATAACTCGTAAACTGTTCCCGGGCTAGATACAGGAACAGATTCAACGGCAAGGAAATACTCACCGATTCGGAGATTACTTCTTGGGTTAGACACAACCGAGTTAATGCCGGGTCATCAAGGGTTTCTTTATTGTTTAATAATACCTTCGAACGCAATAGCAAAAACATTCGTTGTGTATTCCTTCTATAAAATCCAAATGGGTTCAGCTAGGGCAAGCCGGGACCTAAATCGTAGGACTCTGTAGACAATTTTGTAATATCAGCCACTTTCTGCTTTATTGTTGCTTGTGCAATAATCCCGGAGTTCGGTCTGCTGGGACTGGGATTCGACTCGACATTGTTTGGCGTGGCAGGGAACTGTTGCGCCTAAATGTAATAAATCTCAATTGTATACTCATTGTAGGGGACTAAGTTTCGTTTATTGGGTTGGCAATATTCATAGCTTTTTATTAATAACATTTAAGGACTGGCTTTCAACAAGCTAATAATGATTACGGTACGTCCCCGTTGATTTGGTTTGCTTGTGTAATGAGTCACAAATCTTGGAATGATTTATATTTTGAAGGCCTGGTAATATTGGAAGAAGCAAAGTCGCTTATTAGTTTAGATTAAGATTTCGTCACAACGATGCTGTAGAGGGGTAATTCAATATCTGTTGAAATGTTCCTACCGTAAAATGTCAATACAAATAAGTGAATAAAGGTTAGGTTTGAAGTAATTTTGTTTATTTCATTGAATTGTTTACAGACACGCTAAGTCTATAATCGTTTTACTTCTACATATAATGTCTGTTCATTTTCAAAGCTCCGAAATTTAAATGACAATTGCATAAATGCATTTTGAAATCCTTTCGAATGCAGTTGATCTTTGTGTCGAAACTGTTTTATTATCTTTCAATATTTCAAAAGAAGGTGGGAACGGACCTGAAGGGAATAAAAGCCAGTTGCAGAGTCCAAAAGGGTGTAAGAAAGAATGTTATGGTCAGCGTTCTAGAGCTAGAGGAGCTCTTAGAAAGGATTGGATACTACAGATGCAAGTGGCTGTGGGCAGAGGAGGGGTAAAAAACTGAGACACTTAGCAACATGCCAGTTATACCAACTCCGATTATCAGCAAATGGCTATTGAAAGAGACACAGAGAAGATGAGGAAGGATGAAGACCCAAAGGAGCACATTTCCTCTGCGGCAGTCTCACCTCGTAAACACTAGGCCATGTTTACGAGGTGAGACTGGTTTTTGATTTGTGGTAGCTAATTGTAAAAGCATTCAAACGAGGCGCACGGCAACGAAGTTGGCCATGTTGGCCGGTGGCAGGGGTTTCCAAAGCGAACGTAGAACCACATTATTTGGCCTGTCAACGCATCCACGTCGAGGCCGTCGTAACATGTCATGTGACATGAAGACTTGTTCCTTTTGACTGGCTACCCACATTGGTGTGGCCCCCACAGCGATATCGCGGGCCCTGGAGCGCTGACATCAATCACCCGATAATGTCGTTATCACATGCTCAACCCGCTCTTTCGAGAATTGATTATTAGAAGCTCGAAAACTCGTCCTCCCATTTTCGACACCTCGCCATGCTCGTGTCATTAACGCACCCGCGACCAAAAGCCATAACTGCTTCATATTCGCACATGCTTTCGCCGTGCAATAATTGCAAGCCCAGGGCGCCGTCAATTTCGCATGCCAAAAAACGCGTTCTCACATATGACCGCGGCAATGCAACATGACAGCGATGTAATGCAACATAAGTATACCCGCTAATACACATCGCCAAAGAACCACCGAGTAGAGACGGCTGCCTTTCTCAAAAATTGTCACGACTCTTCGAAAAACCAGCTCCGAATAAAAACAAAACGAATACCATTTTCAAATAAATGCTAATGAAACTGTAAAGAAATTATATTCTACATCACTTAGCCACAAATTGGTGACTTTCCGACGTGATTAAAATGCAAACCAGTGACAATGTTTTATTTTTACCGCACACATAGTACAGAAAATTAAGAAAAAACCAGCGATAGATTCGAAGATTTTGAAATGTTTTTTGTGACTTTTAGAGTGACAAAATCATGCTGAACAGAGTACCAGCTGAGTAGCAAGATGACACACCCACGGCAGCGATGCAACCCATCGCAGTTTCAATAAAGTTGTCCGAATTTCCACCCGCAAAGCCAACTCTTTGGTTCACGCTGGTGGAACGTTACTTTAAAAAAGCCGACTTAGTAGCGGAAGTTGCAAACCTCACGCAGGCGATACTATCTCTCGGCTCACGTTACTCAACTGAAATCGAGTATCCGCTCACGTTAAAGGAACAACTGGTTTAGTGACTCGGTGCATCTCAAGAAGAAAAGACACGAGAGTTACTTGAACAAACGCCTATCGCGACCAAAAACCTTCATAGTTCTTAGGTAAATTAGGTTCTCTCGGCGGTACTGTGTTTACCAACGATGTCTTTCATGAACAAAAGTTCGTCTCGACACGTTACACGACACCAGAATTATAGAAAGCCAATAAGTTTCGTCGCTTTGTGAGTGATATTTTTTTTTGTGGTAGGGAGGTGAACCGTTTGACACATTACCTCGGGCAGGTTTCGTTTTGTTACGCCGTGAGGCACCTTCAAGCTGAGGGATCCCCCTTCTAGTGGGAGGGGAGAGGGGAAGAGGAAGTGCCAGACGAGCGATCCCCCAGCATCAACACCTCCAGTTGCTGTGAGTTCCTTTTATCTTTTAGGACTGCCTGAACATAATGTGCTACCTGGTTCCGTTTGTCAACCGATTCGAGCATCACCGTGACTATATTTTCCGGGGTGAGCTCTCCCGTTTCCCTATAGAGTTCCCTTCGCAGCTTGTTCCATTTTTTGCACGCAAAAAATGTGTGGCAGGCATTGTTTTCCTCTCGTGGGCAATACCGACAATTGGGGGACCGTGAGTTACCAATCTTGTGCAGGTAAGACTGAAGGCACCCATGCCCACTCAAAAGCTGCGTCAGATAGAAGTCAGTCTGACCATGCCTTCGATTTAGCCACAGTCTCATATCCGGGATAAAGCGATTCACCCAAGACTGCTGCCAATCGTTGAGCGCTGTCTATCCTCGCGGACAACCATCTCCCTTGCATCCACGTTTCGACGCAGATAAATAGAGCGGCTCTCTCTAGCAAGGAGGGCGACAGGTATCACGCCTGCAATGACTCTCACCGCCGAATCAGAGACTGTTGGGTAGGAAGATGCAATCCGCAGCGCTCTTCTCCTCTGTACCTGTGCCAGGCGTTTTCGGTAAACTTCCTTCCTGAGAGCGTCATCCCATACTTCTGCTCCGTACAGTAGCACTGAGCTTACAGCACTCATCAAAAGGCGTTTTCTTGATGGGCTGGGTCCCCCTACGTTGGCCATAAGTCGACTCAGAGCCGATATTCCCGAAGAAGTATTCTCAGCCGTTGCCCTGATTTGCTCAGAGAAACTCATCTTCGAGTTGATCAGTAGCTCCAGGTACTACACCACTGGCTTCTATTCGACTTGTATGTCTCCAATACTAATCATCCTTTCTCTAGCGATTCTCTTTTTTGTCAAGATGACCACTTCAGTTTTCTCAGTACTAAACTGAGCCCGCGAGCAGTCATCTAGTCTCTCACTCGATGCATTAGCATGCCTAGCCTAAAATGCGTTTGTTTAACGGTGGGTCTAGCGACTAGAGCCGCAACATCATCCGCATAGGCGATCAAGCGTGACTCATCTGGCATCTCAAGTCTCAGTCGCCCATCGTAAGACACGTTCCACAGGTCCGCACCAAGGATAGATCCCTGGGTAGCACTCCATGCAACCGCAATCTTTCGTAGGTCCTTTGTCGTGTCGTAGAGCACGCTCCAGTATTCGATAAGAGAACGTACTGCTCCAAAGCCGTACTGCCGAGGAGATAGGTCCCCAGCAGCACAAATCGCATCAGTGAGTCT
Organism: Odontomyia ornata; assembly: GCA_963969285.1. Taxonomy (NCBI): domain Eukaryota; kingdom Metazoa; phylum Arthropoda; class Insecta; order Diptera; family Stratiomyidae; genus Odontomyia; species Odontomyia ornata. The sequence goes on along the minus strand of OZ017741.1, from coordinate 89,061,753 downwards.
TCCCTTGATGAGTTTCTCTTGCACTTTCCCCGCGTGTCTAGCATGCATAACGGGCGGTGTGCAGACGGTGATTCGGGATTTCCCTTCCCCTTGCTGATCAGCACGAGCCTCGCCACTTTCCATCATACGGGGAAAACCCGTCCCGTAGGTAAGCGTTGAATGTGCTGAGTAGCAAGTCAGAAAAATGTGAAAGACAAGCCGCAACACCTCAGCCGGAGCACCCTCTGGACTTGGAGCCTTCCTCGCTTTCAATGAAAGGATTGCCTCCTCCAGCTCCGGCTATGGGAAGAGGGGACACTTGACTGCTGTTTCATCATGGACAGTGTCAACACGGACGGGATGGGCGGGGAAGAGTCCCCGCACTATCTCATCCTCTTTTTCCCCATCATGTATATAAGGCTTCCGTAGGACGCCAAGCTTCCGCATAACTAGCTTGTAGCAAAGGCCCCAGGGATCCTTGTTCACATTGTCCACTAGGTTTTGCCAGCAGCGGCCCTTGCTATTTTTGATCAATTTGCGAAGGCATTTTCTGGCCGACTTATATGCTACCACTATGTTGCATGCCTCGTCGCGGTTCCGCGACTGTTGTGCCTCACGTCGAAGTTTGTCACACTCCCTTCATTTTTCAGCGATTTCAGTTGATCACCAGTACACTGGAGGTTTGCCGTGCCGGAGTCTTCGACGGAGCATAGAAGCGCTGCAAACAGTCGTAATGATGCTCATAGTAGAGTTCACCATGTCTTGAGCTGCCAGTTCTTCCGTCCCCTCCGAAGCTCCCTGCAGTGGCTCACCTGCTGTTAGCACCTCAACGAACCTCTCGACGTCCATCCTTCCGATGTTCCATCCAGTTGTAGAAAGCCGAGAGCACGGACGTTGGGAGGCACCGTCGCTTATCTCAAGCAGAATGCACTGATGATCACTGGCTGAGTAGTCCTTTAATACTTTCCAATTGTGTATCCTCTGTACTAAGGACTCCGAGGCGACTGTCACGTCCGGTATGGTTTCCTTACAGCCAATACGGCGGAAGTCGGCATATTTCCAGTGTTAAGTACGACGAGCGGCATGGCATGCTGGCCGCCATTTCTAGGATTCATTTTTCCCGCGGATTTGTGTAAGGCATGCCCCATTTGATTGCTTTATGTTAGCGTTGAAGTCTCCCCCAACGAGCACGTTCCCATCAGCGTTCGAGACAGCGCCCTCCAGAGCATTAAGCTTGGCTTGGAAAGATGATATCGATTCGTTCGGCGTTAGGTTCACACTAACGAAAGTGGTCCCTGAGCACCGCACCCACACGAAACCATCCCCCCGTCCACAACTCTCAGCTTGAAAGTCACTGCTCCGAACCCAGATGGCGGCAGTATCAGTTTCGTCGGGATACCATTACACAGGACTTTCATCATGATGTTGCTTACTCAGCAGTAAGAAGTCGGCTTTCATTTCCCCTCGCAAACTGCTTAAGCAGATTTTGGGTGGGTGAACGTCGGTGTAGGTTTAGCTACTGGATTTTTTTTTTTTTTTTTTTTTGTGGTAGGGAGGTGAAGGCATTTATGCCCGCCGAGTCTGGCAGTGTGGGACTCCCATGGAGGATACCTTTGGACTACCCACTAAACACCTCCCCTGTCAATCTGAGAACCTAGCCTGGAACCGTTTGACACATTACTTCGGGCCAGGTCTCGTTTTGTTACGCCGTGGGGCGCCTTCAAGCTGGGGAGTCCCTTTCCTAGCGGGAGGGGAGGGGGGAAGAGGAATTGCCAGAAGAGCGATCCCCCAGCCCCAGCGCCTCCGGCTGCTGTGAGTCCCTTTTATATTTTAGGACTGCCCGAGCATAATGTGCCACCTGGTTCCATTTGTCAACCAATTCGAGCATCACTGCAACTATATTATCCGGGGTGAGCTCTCCCGTCTCCCTGTAGAGTTCCCTTCGCAGCCTGGCCCATTTGGTACACGCAAAAAATGTGTGACAGGCATTGTCCTCCTCTCCTGGGCAAAACCGACAATCGGGAGACCGTGACTTGCCGATCTTGTGCAGGTAAGACTGAAAACACCCGTGCCCGCTCAAGAACTGGGTCAGATAGAAGTCAGTCTCACCATGCCTTCGATTTAGCCACGGTCTCACATCCGGGATGAGGCGCGCAGTCCACCTTCCCTTCGTGCAATTCCTCCAAGACTGCTGCCAATCGTTGAGCGAGCGTTGTCTCTCCTCGCGGACAACCATCTCCCTCGCATCCTCGTTTCGGCGCAGGTAAATAGCGCGGCGCTCTCTAGCAAGGAGGGCGACAGGTATCACGCCTGCAATCACTCTCACCGCCGAGTCGGAGACTGTTGGATACGAAGATGCAATTCTCAGTGCTCCTCTTCTCTGTACCTGTGCCAATCGTTTTCGGTATACCTCCTTACTGAGAGCGTCGCCCCATACCTCTGCCCCGTACAGTAGCACTGACCCTACAGCACTCATCAAGAGGCGTCTTCTTGATGGGCTGGGTCCCCCTACGTTGGCCATAAGTCGACTCAGGGCCGATATTCCCGAAGCAGCCTTCTCAGCCGTTGCCCTGATTTGCTCAGAGAAACTCATCTTCGAGTCGATCAGTAGCCCCAGGTACTTCACCGCTGGCTTCGATTCGATTTGTATATCTCCAATACTGATCATCCTTACTCTAGGGATTCTCTTTTTTGTCAAGATGACCACTTCGGTTTTCTCCAGTGCTAAACTGAGCCCGCGAGCAGTCATCCAGTCCCTCACTCGGCGCATTAGCATACCTAGCCTAAGTTGCGCTTGTTCAACGGTGCGTCCGGTGACCAGAGCCGCAACATCATCCGCATAGCCGACCAAGCGCGACTCATCTGGCATCTCAAGTCTCAGTAGCCCGTCGTAAGACACGTTCCACAGGTCCGGACCAAGGATAGATCCCTGGGCAACACCTGATGTAACCGCCATCCTTCGTTGGCCCTGTGTCGTGTCGTAGAGCAGGCTTCGGTCCTTTAGGTAGTTCCTCAAAAGCCGCATTAGATATTCTGGAACTTGAAAGTTTTCCAGCGTATCCAGAATATCCACCCATCTAGCGGAGTTGAAGGCATTCCTGACGTCGAGTGTCACCAACAGGACGATCCGTCGCTTGGTGCGACTATATGCCTCTGCCTTTTGGACCGCATTCACCACCTCTGCAATCGCATCGATGGTAGAACGTCCTGCTCTAAAGCCGTACTGCCGAGGAGATAGGTCCCCAGCAGCACAAATCGCGTCAGTGAGTCTTCCCTTGATGAGTTTCTCTAGCACTTTCCCAGCCGTGTCTAGCATGCATAACGGGCGGTATGCAGACGGCGATTCGGGATTTCCCTTCCCCTTGCTGACCAGCACGAGCCTCGCCACCTTCCATCGTACCGGGAAAACCCCGTCCCGTAGGCAAGCGTTGAGTGTGCTGAGCAGCAAGTCAGGACAATGGTGATAGACGAGCTGCAAAACCTCAGCTGGAACACCATCTGGACCTGGCGCCTTCCTCGCTTTCAGGGAGAGGACTGCCTCCTCTAGTTCCAGCTGTGTGAAGAGTGGGCACTCGACTGCTGTTTCACCATGGACAGCGTCAACACGGACGGGATGGGCGGGGAAGAGTCCCCGCACTATCGCGTCCATCTTTTCCGCGTCATGTATACAAGGCTTCCGTAGGGCAGCAATTTTCCCCATAACCAGCTTGTAGCCAAGGCCTCACGGATCCCTATTTACATCGTCCACGAGGTCTTGCCAGCATCGGGCCTTGCTCTTGTTAATAAGCCTGCGAAGATATTTCCTGCCGGACCTGTATGCTGCTAGCCTAGTGTCTGCCTCCTCCCGTGTTCGCGCCCGCTGGGCCTCTCGCCGAAGTTTGTGACACTCGCTTCTTTGTTCGGCGATCTCGTTTGACCACCAGTATTCTGGAGGCTTACCGTGTCGGGGTCTCCGGCAGGGCATGGAAGACTCGCAAGCAGCTATGATGGCACTCATAGTTGAGTTCACCAAGTCCTTGGCTGTAGGCCCTCCACTCCCTGGCGGAGCTCCCAGCAACGGTGCGCCTGCCGTAAGCGCGTCAGTGAACCTCTCGACGTCCATCCTCCCAGTCCTCCATCCGAGGATTGAAGTTTGGGCGTATGCACGCAGAGTGGCACCGTTGTGAATCTCAACAGCTATATACTGGTGATCACTAGCCGAGTAGTCCTCTAGTACTCGCCAGTTGTGTACTCTAGGTACCAGGGACTCCGAAGCGAGTGTCACATCGGGTATGGTTCCTACGCAACCCCAGCGGCGGAAAGTAGGGGTATTACCAGTATTTAGGACAAAAAGCGCTGTTCTGGCCGCCATGTCCAAGATTTGCTTTCCCCTTGGGTCGGATTGTGGCATACCCCATTCGATGGCTCTAGCGTTGAAGTCTCCCCCGACCAGCATGTGGCCCTCTGTGTTCGAGACAGCGTCCTCCAGGGCATCGAGTTTGGTTCGAAAGGATCGCATTGCCTCGTTAGGCGTCAGATATACACTGAAATATGTTATCCCTGAACACCGCACCCACACAAAACCATCCCCGCGTCCATGGCCCTGCACCTGAAGGCGGGCGCTGTCTCGAACCCAGATGGCCGAGGTACTAGATTTTTCAGGGTACCACGCTTGCGAGTCCTTGTTATGATGTTGCTCGCAACAGGAGGTCAGCTTTCTTATCCCTCGCAAACTGCTCAAGTAGGTCCTGGGCGTTTGTGCTTCGGTGCAAATTGACCTGCAGGATACGGATCATTTGAGTATCGATTTGGCTTTAGTTAGGGCCTCCTTGAAAACCCGGCATTTCCCCTTCCCCGGCTCATGTTTGAGGTCGCCGGGTGCTAGCTTAGCATCCTTGCAAAGAATGCATTTTGCCTCGTTCGTGCACTCCTTCCTTTTGTGCCCCGTTTCACCACATTTGTAGCACAGAGATCTCCTGTCGGGTCCCCTACAGCCATACGCGGTGTGTCCGTATTCGAAACATCTGAAGCAGCGGATAGGGATCGCTCTTCTCAGCTACTGGATGCGGGTGATTTAAGTTCTGATTTTGCCTTGGCTAGGGCTTCCCGGAAAACCCGGCATATTCCTGATCCCAAGACGTGCCCATAATCGGGTCTTGGATCAGCATCCTTGCAAAGAATACAGTGTGCCGCCTTCGTATTCTCGTTTCTTTCATGTCCCATTTCACCGCATTTGTAACATAGAGAACTCCTATCGGGTCCTTTGCATACTTGTGTGGTGTGACCAGAGCCAAGGCATTTGAAAATCGAAGAGGCGTTGCTCTTTGCCGTATCCTACAGAGAACCCATCCTACTCTTACTTTGCCCTTGTTCAGAAATTTGTCGGCGTCATTTTTGGTCAAGTCAACTATAGCCATGCGTTGTCCCCTGGTGTTTTCTGGCGTCAGTCTTGCTTTGATCCCTCTCACGCTAGGGAACTCCCTTTTGATGGCCTCTTCGACCTCGGCCAGATCCGTGACGCAGTCAACGTCTGTTATTTTGATCTTTGCCATTGGCTCGAGCGAGGCTATAGTTGCGCTTTTGCCAAGAACTTTTTTTACTGCGTCGCAGAATGCTTAATTATTGTCGGTCTCTGCTCCGAATTCGACCAGTATGTGGCCCGACCGCGTTGGTCGTACTGCTTCAACTGTAGTGCTGGTGTCTTCGGGCCTTAGGTTTCCGTCGACCATCTTGAGTTTTACGAGCAGTGCCTGCTGCCGGGGTCTTTGTCTGGGCTTCTGCCTCTCCTGTTTTGCATCAGGTCTTTTTTCTGATCGGGCGTCCGCGCGAACTTTACTTTCTGGCGCTTTTTGAAGGAGTTCCTTTGCGGCTTTTTTCGCTCCTTTTGTAAGCACTATCTGGAACCCGTGATCTGGTGCTCCACGCCCATCAAGTGCCTCTCCCTTCCTTCTTTTATCCCGATCTCCTTTGATTGGGCTAGACCCCATTCTTTTAATGACTTTTAAGGGTAGAGCTTGTCGCCTTCAGATTTCGCCCCAAGCGCCTCGCTAGCCTTCTGTTTGTCTTGAGCCCTTAACCAGCTCCTTCGATAGTGCCCTATGCAGTCCAGGAGCTCCTCTAGTTCAAGGAGCCCCACCTTTGCTGCATTGCTGATTTTTGGGGAGTCACATGCAGATTGTATGCCTTTTAGAACATCTCCCGCTTTTCGGAATAGCCTTTCTTCTTCATATCGCTGGGCGGCAATTGTACTTTGTGACCATCCTTGGGAGAGGTTATCGCGTTCCGTTTCCGAATGCGGAACTTTCGCCACATTTTCGAGGTTGGCGGTGCAATCGCACAACGTCACATTATATGTCTGGTCACTCGTTGTTTTTCGTGCCGTAGTCTCCTCGTTGGCTTCAGGATGTTTCTTTACTATGTCGGGATTTGCGACCTTTGCATCGGTCGCTTCGATAATGATCGCAGCAGTGACAATCGAATTTGCGATACTCTTTATATTATCTTCCACCGCTTAAACACCTGAAGCGTCCTGCAGAGTTTCCTACTTTTCCTTAATAGGATGCTCTGGCGTTCGCATAATTTTTTTGCTGCGCCCGATCGCCGCAGGAATCTCAGTCTGAACCAGACTGTCTACTAATGTCCGTTTTTCGACCGTCTTGACTGTCATTGTGGTATTCGTCGTTTTTTTCATGATTAGTACCGCTCTCGATGTACTTTTGACATCGTGGCCGCTGGTTGCGTCGTCGTTGTTATTATTTTTTATTGCTTTTTTTGATCTTTTTTGTATGTTTTTGGATTCTCCAGTTTTATTGGATCCCCCTTCGGAGCCGCTATCTCCATTCGTATGTGTAGTCACCTTTCTGGTCCCATGGTTATCTTTGCAGAGCAGGGAGGCCATGCGAGGGTTGACACAAGCCCTTATGGAGACAAGTGCTCAGAGCCAGACCAGCGCTAATCGGGGGTTCGTCTCAACGGAACCTACACCACCAACCCAATGGTGCGAGCTTCGAACGTACTCCGAGGCCTGCCAAGCTTTTACCGGGACGGAGACGGTATGATAGTTGAATTGGAGCTATTTACACACGAGTTTTACCTCGGCGGTCCAAACCATCACATCCGCCAGCCCAAAGCATCAATTCCAGTTCGTTGTCCAAAGCGTAGTCTAGATCCAATCAGAGTCGTTACCTGTCATTCCAAGAGGGAACCTCGTAGCGCCCCCCATATCCTCGGGTCCGTGGGGCGGCGCTCCTTAAAGAATGCTAGCCTCCAAGAGTGCTCTTGTCGACCGGCATTCCCCCTGCGGGAATTTCCTCGGGTACGTGGGGGCGGATCTCCCCAAAGAATGCTAGCCTCCAAGTGTGCTCTTGTCGACCGGATTCCCCTGCGGGGAAGAAAAACGTTGGAATTAGAGTTTAAGGCAGAGCAGCGCCGTAAACGGGAGGCACCCGCAACAAACAACCAGGATAGCAAATTTAGTTTGAAGAATGAATAAATGTATTTGATTGAGAATACGTGCGTTTCATTGGGGAAGCTCTAGAGTGAAGTTGAGTGGAGTTTTCAGGTATTTCAGACTAAGTGAGTGAATTCGCGACCGAACCGAATATATACAAGTGGATATATTGGTGGTACGTCCAACGAGACTCGCCACAGTTGGTTAGGCGTTTGAAAAACGCTTAGCAAGATTGACGCAGCCTGTTGGATATCGGTTCTGTGAAGGCTACTGTCAGAGACCGTATAGCATACTAACTGATGGGAACATCAGCCGATAGCTGAACCAAACATTTGGTACATAAGAACGAGGTTGGAAGCATTCATTGCCTGAAATATCTATTTTTTTGTTTGCCCAATACGCTTCACTGTTGAGTTGACCTAGTGTAAAACTACGCTTCTTTAATTCATGTACTAACAAAAATTTATCTTACAGCGGCACGCACATATAAACCTCAAACTAAGCGAGACAATTAAACAAGCAGAAAGTGAACTATATAATTTAATATGAAATTTTGAGTGAATAGTGAACATTTGAGCACGAAAAAAAACATTCAGTGAAAAAAATAAATACCCTCAGGTCGAATGTTAAGAAAGTCTTAACACCCCAGGACTAACTAATGACCGACAAACCCTTCAGCACGGAGGACATTTTTTTACCATTCTACGCCTGGAAGAAAACCAAGCCGAGTCATCTTACGGAGTGGAAGAATACTTAAAAACACAAAGAAGTAAGTCTGAGTCGTCAGAGGCGACTAACCAAGTAACCACAGCATTTCTCGACAAGTGGAGTTCATCAGTAAATTCCGACGGCACACAGAAGGTTTTAAGAGAGAAATCAAACAGTTCCGTGGAACCTCGCATAGCCAGGTACTAAGCTCAAACAACCTATCGCAATCAGTTGACCAGTTAACAACTCCCAGAGACTGGAAAATCTCTCTTGAACTAGGTGATACATCATTCATCACTAACGGCTCCATGGTAGGAGGGACATTCAGCAAAATGGCAGACTCCATGAAAGTAGCCAAACTAATGGGGCAAATGATCCCCTTGTTCTCAGCAACCCCAAGCTCTACCATAGTTTACGAGTTAAAAACATTTTTATGATGCAGCAAACTAGTCTGGTTTGAACAGATTGGAGCAATCAGCGTTTATGCAAATCTTCCCTACTAGGCTACGTGGTTAAGCCTACCAGTTGATTTCCTCTAGCTGCCCCACAACACTTGACGCTGCTGAAGAGCTCCTAAACCGATTGTATCTACCTCGGGAAACTTATCAGGAGTTAGTTATCGGACAAGCCACAGCCAAGCAGTTCCCTACTGAAAAGCTTACTGCCTACACCTCACGAATGTGACAACTGTTGAAGCGTAGCTAGGAAACAGCCAATATCAAGTTTGGCAAGGAGGCGGCAAAGGTTTTAAATCAGCAATTAGAGGATTTCGCTATGGCATTCCTAAAAGGTGGAGTCAAGAGTCCTCACGTGCGAGAGTATTTACTGCCATTGGAGAAGCTCACGTTTGAGGAACTCATACTTAAGGCTTTGGACATAGAGAAAATGCAGCAAGGGGCTCGCCATGTTCAGTGAACTCCCCAGGAACTTAGTTTCAGCTATCCAATGAGCCAAACCGCTCTTTCACCCAACCCTCTTGCACCATCATTCTTGCCTCGGAATGAGAACGAAGAAAGCATCTCAGCGCACGTGCAGGAGCGCAAAAAGCAACACAAGATAACTTGTAACTTCTGTCGTACACTTGGGCATACTTACACCAAGTGTTAAAAGCGCAAAACACCCCTTTTTGTCCTACTTGCAAGCAGTACGGTCATAATTTAAGAGACTGCAGGGCCCAGCAAGCCACAATTAAACAACAGGGTAATCTCCAAGGGTATCGCACGTCAGTAATTTGTGACTTCTGTGGTCGCCAAGACCATCAGGTGGAGGACTGCCATCAAAAAACTAAATAAGAAAGTACTAACGCGGGAAACGCCAAAAAGTCGAGTCGAAAATCCCTGACTCGACTCTAATTAGAATTAAATTGGGCATTAATCTCGGCGGAACTAAACTGTTTTCCGCCACTCTACCCCTAGGTATAGAAATACAACCTACCACTAAATTGACTATAGACACAAGCGCAGAAGTAAGTCTGCTCAAAAAATCAGCGTTCAAACCAAGCAACATCAATCCACGTCAAAAGGTAGCACTACAATGTCCGCTTGAACGGGGAAAAACTCCAGGAGTTAAAGTAGGAAAATTAAGCCTTCCCACTCCCTTTTTACGTAACTTTCAAATGGTGGATGAAATACTCGGAGTCATTGATGATAAATTATTAGGCAACGATTTTCTAACTAAGAACTGCAACGTGGAGGGCCTCGCTCAAACTCTCAGATTTTCTCGCACAGAAATCAACTTCAGAGAGTTTTCCATCCCATTATCTCTCACTTTGAATGGGAACCATCTAGAGCAGAGATAGAAGGAAGCGTCGAATAACGCAGACTTAGACCCTGATAAGGAGCATTTTGTTAAGCCTTTTTCAAACGCCTAACCACCTGGGGCGAGTTTCATTGGACATAGCACCAATATACCCACTTGTATATATTTGGTGCGTACGCGAATCCACTCACTTAGTCCGAAATACCTGAAAACTCCACTCAACTTCACTCTAGAGCTTTCCCAATGAAACGCACGTATTCTCAATCAAAAATATTTATTCATTCTTCAAACTACATTTGCTATCTTGGTTATTTGTTGCGGGTGCCTCCCGTTTACGGCGCTGCTCTGCCTTAAACTCTGATTCCAACATTTTGATTTGTCTTTTGAATGGTTCCTGCTCCGCTTTGGTGACGTGCCGATCAGCGAAGGTTGCTATTCTTGCGGCGATACTCAACAATGCACCCACCTTAGTTCATGGTTGTCCAGTCGCCAACCATGTATGTCGGTCGTGGTGGTTGCTGGTGGTGCGAGCCGGTCGGTAGGTTGCCGATAGCAATTTGGCCCAAATTGTGATGTCCGCACGATCGCTGATGTTGCGTGGTACTGGTAAGGTCGCTGGCGATGCGTGTTGGTCGCCGATGGTTAGATGATGGCAATCCAATCTCCGCTCACGTATGTCGGTCGTGATGGTTGCTGGCGGTGCGAGCTGGTCGGTTGGTTGCCGATGGCGATTTGGCCTAAATTCTGATGACTGCACGATCGCTGAATTGAAATCGCGTTAGCCTGCTCGTTCCTCGGCGAAATGCCTTAGAAAAATTACTGCTCAGGCAAGAGCCTTGAGCAGGGCAAGTAACGCTGTTTTGATCCGGCCTGGTTGACAAGCTGGCTGATGTGCGTACGGGCTGGCTAACTAGCTGGCTGATGTGCGTAAGGTTACCTCTGCTTGGATCCGGGCTGGTTTACTATCTGGCTGATGTGCGTAAGGCTACTTGGATCCGGGTTGGAATCTTCTTGAAGTTTGTCAGTCCTGAGCTAACGGTTCTACTCGGGCAAAGGTCTTGAATAGGACAAGCGTAGTATCAAGAGTGATTGGTTTGTTGATGACCATGGACAATTATACAAAAATAATGCCTACCTCAAGTTTACCTTTGTTGTGAATCATTTGCATTTCTTATTGGGTGCATTTACCTCTTTGCTTAGTCAACTAAAATAACGGTTAACGTTAATAGTAAATTAGGTCAGTGGGTTGACTAGCAATAATGCTTAAGCTTTTCGAGAAGCGATTTTATATGTGTATTATTTCGATTTACCTCAGCTTTGTGGTTTGGTCAATGCCAAGCTAAGTGGACGAGCACGAAGTATATGACATATTCACGCATATACTTACATCTCAAGCTTTTGCGCATGATGCAGTATACCTACGAGAACCAATGTGTGAAGCGTTATTAATGCTCGAGACATTGGCCGAGCCTGATGTCTCGAGGTTATATTGGATCACCGCAACACTGGGCTAAACTACTAATTAAGAAATCAATGGCAGCATTCATTTGCGATACTATGAGCTTATTATAATTTAGTAGAAATACCGTAAAGCAACAAATCGCACAAGGATTCAATTGATATTGGCTTTATGAATTCAAAACAGACAATCGACCAAGAAGTACTATCATTTTCTGGAGAGATTTTCTAGATTTCTTGACGTAATGGTAAACATTTACTAGAGCAAATTCCATTCAAAAGCATTCCAAAAAAATTGCAAGTTGCTTAGTGAAAAATAAATATTTTTTTTTTTGGAATTTCCTATTTCGTGTTTTAATCATTTAATTAAATTCAAGCGCTAACAGCCTTCTCCCTTGAGCGCTCATGGAATGATGAGTAAGTGTGTTTTTTCGGATTTTTGTGAAAAGTACAATACGCCTTTGACTATATTCGATTCTTTTATCTATAAACATATTTATTAAACTCGTGATATTTCTCAATGCGCGATATATTTGCAACTATTAAGCAAAATGGCAAACACAAAATAAATTGTCAATAAGAGCTAAGAAAGAAGTAACTTTCCGTCTTCTCATTTTGTCAGCAGTATGAGACTCGAACTCACCACGTAAGTTTGTTTTTTGAAAGACGCCCGCAGCCACTGGGCTGTAGATCTATATTGAGTTTCAGGGGTTTTCGCCTGGGATGGGGAGTCATCGCAATACAATTTTCGTCATCAGGACTTTAAGTTCGGTTGAAAGGGGTGCGAGGGGGTACCAATTTCAACGGATGCCGCATATTTTTCCGTAGTCAACAACTTCTTAGACAAGGAATAAGCATATGCTGTTGGCGCGCGGTTAGGTGATAGGGAAAGTAGAAAATCCGTATTATAGTTGCTCTTTCCTTTCAGTTCCGGCCTAGACCTTTTGATTTTGTTTTAAACCCTTGTAATTCGTATGTGTGAAATAATTTGTAGTGGGCTTGGATCCCGGGAGAAAGGACCCGCCCCATGACACCACAGACAGTTGGCTGCTAGCACAAGTAAGTTATCCCTAGGTCTTGTCATGTCCAACGCTCCTTAGTGTCCAAACGCACTAAGGCAGTATTCCGGACCATTTATAATACTCGTGTCTTAAAACACTGCACAAATGTAATAAAATCTAATGCGGCTTTTGAGGAACTACCTAAAGGACCGAAGCCTGCTCTACGACACGACACAGGGCCAACGAAGGATAGAAATTACATCGGGTGTTGCCCAGGGATCTATCCTTGGTCCGGACCTGTGGAACGTGTCTTACGACGGGCTACTGAGACTTGAGATGCCAGATGAGTCGCGCTTGGTCGGCTATGCGAATTATGTTGCGGCTCTGGTCACCGGGCGCACCGTTGAACAAGCGCAACTTAGGCTAGGTATGCTAATGCGCCGAGTGAGGGACTGGATGACTGCTCGCGGGCTCAGTTTAGCACTGGAGAAAACCGAAGTGGTCATCTTGACAAAAAAGAGAATCCCTAGAGTAAGGACGATCAGTATTGGAGATATACAGATCGAATCGAAGCCAGCGGTGAAGTACCTGGGGCTACTGATCGACTCGAAGATGAGTTTCTCTGAGCAAATCAAGGCAACGGCTGAGAAGGCTGTTTCGGGAATATCGGCCCTGAGTCGACTTATGGCCAACGTAGGGGGACACAGCCCATCAAGAAGACGCCTCTTGATGAGTGCTGTAGGGTCAGTGCTACTGTACGGAGCAGAGGTATGGGGCGACGCTCTCAGCAAGGGGGTATACCGAAAACGATTGGCACAGGTACAGAGAAGAGGAGCACTGAGAATTGCATCTTCGTATCCAACAGTCTCCGACTCGGCGGTGAGAGTGATTGCAGGCGTGATACCTGTCGCCCTCCTTGCTAGAGAGCGCCGCGCTATTTACCTGCGCCGAAACGAGGATGCGAGGGAGATGGTTGTCCGCGAGGAGAGACAACGCTCGCTCAACGATTGGCAGCAGTCTTGGGGGAATTGCACGAAGGGAAGGTGGACTGCGCGCCTCATCCCGGATGTGAGACCGTGGCTAAATCGAAGGCATGGTGAGACTGACTTCTATCTGACCCAGCTTTTGAGCGGCCAGGGGTGTTTTCAGTCTTACCTGCACAAGATCGGTAAGTCACGGTCTCCCGATTGTCGGTTTTGCCCAGGAGAGGAGGACAATGCCTGTCACACATTTTTTGCGTGTACAAAATGGGTCAGGCTGCGAAGGGAACTCTACAGGGAGACGGGAGAGCTCACCCCGGATAATATAGTTGCGGTGATGCTCGAATCGGTTGACAAATGGAACCAGGTGGCACATTATGCTCGGGCAGTCCTAAAATATAAAAGGGACTCACAGCAGCCGGAGGCGCTGGGGCTGGGGATCGCTCTTCTGGCATTTCCTCTTCCCATCTCTCCTCCCGCTAGGAAAGGGACTCCCCAGCTTGAAGGCGCCCCACGGCGTAACAAAACGAGAAGTAATGTGTCAAACGGTTCCAGGCTAGGTTCTCAGATTGACAGGGGAGGTGTTTAGTGGGTAGTCCAAGGGTATACTCCATGGGAGTCCTACACTGCCAGACTCGGCGGGCGTAAATGCCTTCATCTCCCTACCACAAAAAAAATGTAATAAAAAAACTAGCGTATTTGAAACTGAAATAAAGTAAGGCAAATCGATTTTAGTGATAAACAAGCTTCGTAAAAACCTACTAGTTTCGCGTCTTGTCTATTCGTGCGTGACTACAAGTTTCCTCCGAAACTATAGAAGTTACAGCCCCCAAACTTTTTGGGATGATCAGAAACGGTGGTTTTTCAAAAGTTAAGAACTTTTCAAAAAATTTCAATGGGGGTCACACCTTATATTGAAGTGACTTAAACATTTTTTTATTGTCAAAGGTGGGTAAAAACTCCGCCATAGACGGTCCATAGCCCGTTTGAGAAAGGACGAGGTAACCCCTTGTTTCCCCAACCCATAGCTTCCATGATTCTTCATTCCACACCCCCCCCCAATGAAATGGTAGTAAATGCTCTCGGAGTGCACATTGGGCTACAAAGCAACGAAAATAAAACAAAGCTCATGACGCAGTCGAGGAAAAATACCCCAAATACACAAAATATCACGCTTGGCGAATACAGTATCGAAAATGTTAGCGAATTTGTGTATTTAGGCGCCAAAATAACGAAAACGGGCAATGAAAGAGACGAAATACGCCGAAGAATACAGCTCGCAAATAAAATATCTTATTCAGTATTGACGATATTGCAGACCAGCGGCATACATAGGAAAACAACGCTCCAAGTATACAAATCTGTCATAAGACCTGTGGTATGCTATGGGTGTGCAACATGGACCCTAACCCAAGCATCCGCAAATATATTGAACGCCTTTGAGCGACGGGTCCTGAGGCGAATAATCGGAGCGAAGCTAGACGGGGACCAATGGCGAATTCGAAACAACCATGAGCTGTATGAAATTTTTGACGAACTGGAGGTCTCAAGGATTGTAAGAGTGCGGAAGTTGCAATGGGCTGGACACACGAATCGTATGTACGAACAACGGATACCAAAGAAGGTATTCGTTGGGAGAACTGAAGGCCGGCGGCCAGTGGGGAAACCGAGGAAACGCTGGTCTGTCTCGGTCGACGAAGACAGTTCATCGCTGCTCGGATTTCGGAATTGGATGACGCGGTCAACGGACGGAGACAGTTGGAGGCGCTGTTTGCTGGAAGCGAAGGCCCGCTCTAGAGGGTCCAGGAGGAGGCAAAATGTACGAAAAAATTATCTGGCTATTAAACAGAATAAGAAATTTTGTCGGACAACCATATAATTGATCAAGAAGAAAGCCATATATTTTTATACGAAATGAGGTAGTAATCATGGGGGTTACAAAAACGGCTTCACTTTAAAGTGCCGGAAAAAGAAATTGCCAGCCAATTTTGATCAGAAAATATTTCTACTTGCTTTAAAATATTTCAATAAGCTATACTGAAAAAATTCAGGTATGACGAAAAAGAAAATGTTTACAAGTTTCCTGTGTTGCGGAGGTCGTAAGCGTGAAACGACCCAATGCATTCTTCTGACACAGTTTTCCTTTTTTTCAATAAAACTTGTGATTGACATGAAAACAACGCTGAGTTCATAATTTTTTTTTGCAATTAATAAACTTGAAGCGCTTCAACAAAACAACACCCCACTACCGAGATTTTCCCTAGAGGAAATACTTGTTCGATGGACTGAGAATAATACGTTCACGAAGTTTCTGCGGTGAGGTAATCAAATTTTATCTTAGTCCTAGCCCCAAAGATTATATAGTAAGTTATTAATTCATAGCTTTTAAGCATTAAAATTACATGATATACATATTAGGTGTAAATTTCTGAACTTCTCATCACTCAAAATATTAAATCAGAGACACGTGTTACCACTAATGAGACCGATGCCTTCACACATTAAATGCCGAATATATGAGTGATTCATACATTATTCAAATTCCCGGTGGCCAAATATTCTCTAACAAAGCCCCTCTTCACACCAAACACCATAAAACTTGATCCATTTATGCGCAAAGAACGACAAATCTAATTTTAACATAGGCTAACATTGAAAAAGTGTCGAACTAAAAGATAAACCAGCATTTGAGAAATCCACTTCAGTATCATATTTCCAGATTCAACCTTTAAAATTTGCCTATCCAAAAAGGAAAGGATTCAAGTTGCTAACGAAAATCCGTGGCAAAGGTAACTGAAAAGTAACCCTTTTTGTTAATTTCACTCAATCCTGACCTTTGATAGAATAAATTCCGGGACACAAAGCGAAGAAATACAAATTGGCTGTTAGGTCACTTTTGAACTTAAGATGATGGATGGTGAATTTGAAATTACTTTGTATGGAGATAGTACGTGTGATTTTGCTTTATGGATGAAATACCTTTACGAGATTTCAAAGTATTGCTTTTCAATTACATGAATAAATAATGTTCCTGGGTTATATATGCATTGGTACATGTAGCGGGCGGATGGTAGAAATGAATATTTTAAAGGTAACAAAAAGGATAATGGGTTTCTACGTAGAGATGTATAATTTGATTGTACTTTAATTCTTGCTCCCCACACATTGATCGAAGATATTAGTAAATACTAGAGTGTTACCTACTTTAAATTTCTCGTTAACTGTCAACGTTCTTATGTCATTTCGATAACATTCGAAAAGTCAAAATAAGAGGACATTTCTATAAATATCGATACACACTCAAACATGAAATTGGAAGAGTGCAAATTCACTACAATAATTATCCTGAGTGTTGAAAGCCAATTACGTTGAGTGATGAATCTCATTTCCTGCTGTCTTGATAGTTAAACAAGCAAGCTTTCGTATCTGTCGCTTTAAAAATCCAATGAATTACATTTGGGTCATATATTTTCAAGTATAATGCTGTTTGGGTGAATGGATTAGGTTGTCGAGCCATGTTCACTGATCTTTTTATCTAAAACTGTTTTTGAAGGCATCAAAAATTTTAAGTTTCTGCATGGCGTTTGTAACACGTTTTTTTTGAATCATTCAAAAGTCGAATTTTTTTGGATCGGTGGTTTGTTACTATATATATGTATATATATATATATATATATATATATATATATATATATATATATATATATATATATATATAATCCTCAAATTTGATATGCGGTGGTTAAGACGCTAAAACACTATTTATTCTCTAATTTTCCACGTTTACAATAACACCATGACCTGTGATAAATCTCGATAAAAACTTATATTACTGAATGCTCGTCAATTGCTAACTCTCGTAAGGTTTGGAATGAAGTGTTCTTATCTCTCATCGACGCGATATCAACTTCCACCAGAACATTCCGCTTGCGTTAGAACTGCTGACCATGCGCACGTGCGACCACCAGACATGCTGAGTAGAGCTATGGTCGTGTAAAGTGATATGGCATGTTTGCTTAAGGCAATTGCTGCGTTGGTTGAAGTATCGGACAATGTTGCAATGCTAACGCTGCCACCACATATATATATATATATATATATATATATATATATATATATATATATATATATATATATATATATATATATATATATATTGAACTAACTCATACAAAAATGCATATCATAATTAGTCCTATGTCAAACAAAACACTTGTCACAATTTCGCAGACTGTCATAAATAAAAATTTGATTTGATTAGAGTAGGCCATAGAAGAAAAATGCAAAATAAAGTAGAGTGAAAAAGGAATCTACATTCGAACTAGGTTAAGCCAAGTCGATTCGTGTTTCGTGCTTGATTTCGTTTGCTTCGACGTCTTACATTAAGTGAATTTTGAAAAAAGCCTACAACACTTTGCAAAGGTGAAATTTTCTGTTATTGTACAACCCCCTCTGTGAGTGTACTACACCACGAATCTATCTCAAGTATGTAAATCCGTCGTGAAATACCTGTAAAAGCGAACAATCGTTTTCGTGTCGCAAAGAAAAAATTTGCCAGCTACGACGAAGATTTTGCAAGTGAAAGCTGCAACGATATCGGCGAACACGGACTTTTGATCAGGTTTTTCGCTTGACATTGCAAGGAAATTGATCTGACATAGTTTTCACTATTCTGCTGGTTTGTCTCGCTCTTACATCTATGTAGTTTCACCTCTACATCGAAGGCTCAGCACAAATAAGCTAGAAAACCGATAAATTGCCGAATCAAAAATGTTTTCATACGTATACAATAAAGAGAATAACCGTAGAAATCTTTCGGATATTCTTTTACGAAAGAAAAATATAACATCTACTGAAGAAGGAAGGAGTGAGAGTGATTTATTATACAATATTGTCAATTTTTAGAACTAGCGCGTGTGGCATTTCAAGTGGTGAGAAAGCAACGAAATAATGAGCAATATTATTCCCCTCTAATACTACCCCCTATTTTGTCCATTCCATACGCCAAGGTTAAAATCCAGATTACCCTCCTGCGTACATCTGTCCTATGCATAATACATAGGAATTTAAAAATTATTTGGGCTTAATTTTACCTGGCAACATAAAGCTATTTCACTATTAACAATGCGTTCAATGATTGCCATATGATAACTGATAGGAAATATCAACTGTCATCTTTCATAGTGTTTAAAATAGCAGTGGCATATAAACGTCACAACATACATCTACGCAAATTTAAGTAAATCCATAATCATCTGTTTGACTTTTGACTTTTCTGCGGACGATCCGGGTGAAGATCCGGAGTTTCCTCCTTCAGAATTTTAACAAAAAACGTGCCCCCGTAATAGCGAATCTAGTAGCTCAGATGAGGAAATGTCGAACACTCTTCTATCGGACAATTCGCATTTGGAATCAACCACTTTCTCATATGTACCACCAGCAAAAAGATAAGCCAGCAGTACTTCCGGCGCGAGTGACGTCATTAGCCAGTCCTAAACCAATTATGATGACTAAGCCTAAAATCCCAATCACTATAGACTCTTGGTCACAAATAAAATTCGATAATAACGAATCATAAAGAAATTGTAAACTAAACATTTTGATAATAAAGAAATATACAAACTAAACATATCATGTAGAAATATGCATATGAAACAAATTAGCATAAGTCAGCATTAATAAACGATAAGAGAATATTTAAAAGACTTAAAGACAGTAGCTAAAGAACAGTTGTTATTAAGAAACGGTTGCGAGTGTTTGTCTTTAAGAATAAATTAAGTTATTGTTGTGTGATGTCTAAAATACCAGTAGTTTAAATAAAGTTCCTTTAAGTGATTCGAAGTGTTTTATTTTTTTGTCCCAACGCTCGACGGTTGACAAAAGTCGCGAGGGTACGTATTGTTCATCATGGCCAAAGTGAAGGTTCGAAATCATTATTCATCCAACAGATCGCTATCACAAATATGTAGTCAAAACAATGCTCGCGTTCAAGACAGTTGGATCCATACCAACATAAAATCAGAAATAAATGATTTAATGCAACCAGCATACACAAAAAAATATACAGGAATGGAAATGACACCAATCCCATGACCATCACATGGATGACAACATACTTACTAATATGGTTGACTGTACCAATAGAAACCAGGTTTTAGAAAATGATAAATACATGGGGCTTACATTAAAGGGACTCAAAGTATATATTGGAATTACCATGGTCATTTTCGCATTACAGTATCCGCAGATATAAATGTATTGGTTAGAAAAATGGAGGATACCAATAATAGCAATGGCCATGACCCGAAAAAGATTTTTTTTCATAAGAATGAGGCTGAAATGTGTCTATGATCCTGAAGTGACAATGAGACAAAAGCTTAAAAAATTTGGATAATCCAGCCCCTATTTGAACACATACTAGCTGGATGTCACGAACAAAATCGTCCAAGGGAAATGAGTATTGATGAAATGAACATCCATTTTACTGGAAAGTATCACATGTGGCAGTACTGTCCTAACAAACCAAATCCAGTCGGCCTAAAAATTTTCGTCATAGGCTCCCCAAAAAGTGTCGTCTGCGTTATGGCAATTCACCTGGGAGACACAACGTTTGCTCATTTAATCAACCAAGGATTTACTTGTAATTTTGGAGAGACTCCTATTATTCATTTGACTAGAACTTTGGTTTCTGGGCAATTATTAATTTTTGGCCGGTTTTCACCACTTCAAAACTTTGCGACGAACTAACTAAGCTTGGTTTCTATGGCTTGAAGCTATTATGAGAATAGAATCCCAAAAAACTGCGCATTAACCCAAGAAAAAGTGTTTAAAAAGCAAGAAAGTGGTATCTGCGAAAACATTGGTGGCGTCGATCTCGCTGATCGGATGCTCTTGGTTTGTCCCTCCCACAATCGTACAAAAAAGTGGACTATTCGCGTTATCTCTCACTTTTTGGATTTGTGTGTGGTGAATTCTTGGCTACAATGCAAAGCTATAGAAGCTGACAAGGGCACACCAAAGAAAAATATTGTGCAGATGCGATAATTTAAACTGAATTCGGGCACCAACCTCATCGACCAAAATGATGAAGAATGTGAGAATGAGAATCAAATTGGCTATGATCAATTCGAGCCAAATCACAAAAACCGTAAGATTCTAATATAGCCCATTCCTTCGAAAAAAAAGTCGCACTAGAAGCGCTGGATATCTATCAGAATATCGGACGAAATAATGTCGCTGCAGGAAAAGTGGTTATGATAAAAAAAACCAGTCTTATGCAAAAAATGTAAGACGTATTTATGTTTTACCACCAAGCGCAATTGTTTTACGAATTTTCATGAAAGCTGATAAAAAATGTTCTTATCTCTAAGAATATCTATTTCTTATTTTGAATTCCTTTGATTTTGCAAATAAGTTTAAATTTCGATTAACTACAACACACTCACTCCTCTTGACTCCTTGAGATGTATTTTTGAGAAATATTAGTGCATCTAAGACACTCTAAAAAATGGAAAAGTATTTCCATATTCTCTAACACAATGATGAATAATATATTAATTAAATGCCGTTGTTCTTTCAAAAAGACATCGCAAAAAACCAGCTTTATTAGTCTAGCATTTTTTACTGTTTTTTCCAATATTAAAACTTCGTAAAGGTGGGAATATAAGATTTTCAAATTGAAATTTGTAGTAGAATTGGGTGGATATCAACGTCCGTGAAGGACTGCAGCGATGGTCTGCTGCCTCGGCGAGCGGGGATGTTGATGCTCGCCGAGATTGTACTTGTCTGAGGACGCGCGAATACGCACTACGAAAACTGTCAAAACGTAAAATAATAAAAACTAGCCTGGATATTTCATTTTTTATTCCTAAAGTAACAATGACGTGAGTAAACATTTTATTGATCAATTAAAATCAGGGTCAATTGTCAGGCACAGATCTATAAGTGGTACATCATCGTCTGACTCCCACTCAAATTGGCCTCCGGAATCTACGCCCAATAAGTCTTTTCGCATTTCTATATTCGCATTGGATTCCCAAACCCAGTCCATATTGTATGAAGGAATCGTACGACAAATTATCTTATGGTAATCGTTGAAAGTCTTGAAGATATGGACTAATTTATGGGCTTTCTCGATTCTTAATCAGTTACGTATCTTCGACTACCCAAGACCGAAGGTAGAGAATATTCTTTGGAGACCAGCTGTTGATGCTACTGCTGAGAGTTATTGTTCACATAGTGTTTGAAATCTTTCTTTCCCATCCCAGTTGAGCCATCGATTATCGTTTGTGTTCATATTTAGGAGCTTCCACCATTCTAAAGGTGGAGTCTGTTTAAAACTGTCCCCAAAAAGATACTTAGGAAACATTGATGATTGCGTTAGCAATAACGTTACAATGGGCATGAAATCGGGCGACATTTCAGCAAAACTGTATCTCTTTAATCAATGCTCAAATTTTTGCCCAGAAATCGGCAATCCAAAATATTAGCCAAAAATGAACAGACTCAAATGCTATGTCACGTCGATGCCGAAATAAAGTCTTGACTTCTAATGTTTCATTTTCTAAATCGTTTTCTAGCCGGTACCATATTTCTACTGCCACCGATATTGTTGTTCCATTATTTTGGGCTTTGTCTAAGGCTCTAGCTATGGGATCCAAGCGTGACAAGAGTTGAATTTCATTGTTTGTGATTTGTGCATCATTTACGATTTCGAGTATGTTTTTGTCAACTTAATTTTTATTATTTAGGCATATCTATACCAATATTCCTCGATTAGCAAGGTACGAGCTAATACGTCGGTTATGGGCAATTACTAACTTTTTACCATCGGCAGCCTTGTACCAACTTGCGAGGGGATATTAATTCCGAAAATATTTGATCACCTTAATTATGTTTATCTTTGATTTCCACATCTTGCACTAGTAGGTTTAAGATATGCGCAGCAGCCGTATTAAATTATGATTATTATAATTCGTGCCCCATTTTTTTGACCTAAGCTGCATTGTCGGTAACGAAGCTCTTAACAATCACTTTGAAGTTTCTTTTAAATAATCAGCAGCATGAGTATGGCCTGATGTATCGATGGTATCAACTAGTATCGATTGTCCTTCGCGTTTAGTGAGGCTGCAACAAATTATAGGCTCATTGTGAACGTAAGACTAACCGTCCAAAGACTAAGATACGGCCTTGCTATCGATTTCATCTTTTTGTTTTTGTAAGGTATCAGCATAAGAAACGGCCTCCTATTTGACGAGATGTGGGAAGCTTTTAGCCTGGACAAAGTGCCATGATCATTTCTTTAAACTTCAAGTGATCAGCCTGTAAAAACAGTGTATTGGTGGCATAGGAAAAGTTTGCGATCGCCAAATCAATTTTTTTCGCTTGGGATTCCGATATAACAATTACTTTTTCTAATATGTTGAATTATGGTCCGCCAGTCAACAATGCGCGTTGTTTGCCACTGATTCGATTATGGTATCATCTGATGTTGTGAGGTGGGTACCATGAACAGAATCTGAAGTTGGCACATATGAACAAGAAGCCCTTGACACTGGACAAACATTCACATGTTTCAATAGATGCACAGGAATGCCTTGTTCCCCATCTTTGAAATAACATTAAATTTTCCCCATACAGGATTCGTAGGTTTCGGCATGGCTCAAATTGGTTCGAGTACTGTGGAAAAATGAAATGTAGAAAGAAAAACACTTGGGCTCAACGATCTGACAACTTGTATTGTTTTCACACTACCTTCAAACTTATCGTTCAATAGGTGAGTTATCTACTTCCATGAATATCGCGCAGCAGATTAATGCAAAGATCACTGCACTACACCAACTAAATAACGATATAAAAAGGAAGTACAAAAGTAGGGTTGTAGCATTAACCTTTTAAACTAGCAAGGCATTTCTTAGGTAGATATTAAATTGACAGTATACTTGAGTTCAAAATTGTCAAATGCTAGTCCGCGTGCACGTAAGTAAAATTGGGAGTCCCCGAACTTCTGATGAGATAGCTATTTGGGGGAAAATAATTTATATTTTAGTTTTTCCTTTAGTGTCGCCAAGATGCTAGATAGAAAATATCAATTGATATATATCCGCATAAATATCAAATAATATATATCGTGATATATCCTCAGATATATATCGGCAAACCCTGAGTAGATTAAGTATGAAATTTATTCGCCGCGCAGGCATGTAAATGTTTTATTACAATAGAAAATATGAGTTTTATTTCCATGTTACATCACCTCGAGTTTATCTTGGAAAGTTATCGACAATGAATTTCTTTTTCGTTGATGATTTTCGTACAACAAACGCAATAATCTCAAAGTAGATTTTAAATATTTTTACTACTGAGGGGCATTAACATTGTTACAGAATTTAATTGGCTGGATTGTGTGACGAGAAAATTATCGCCTTCACTGAAAAACATACAAAATTTTAACTTGTGCACTTTGATACTCATATATATATATATATATATATATATATATATATATATATATATATATATATATATATATATATATACGAGGTGTGTTCAAAATATATCACGAATTTTGTTTTTTTTCAAAAATTATTTATTTATTCATGAATATCTATTTTGTCCCCTTCAAATTAATCCCCA
Organism: Odontomyia ornata; assembly: GCA_963969285.1. Taxonomy (NCBI): domain Eukaryota; kingdom Metazoa; phylum Arthropoda; class Insecta; order Diptera; family Stratiomyidae; genus Odontomyia; species Odontomyia ornata. Next base: position 89,037,805 of record OZ017741.1, on the reverse strand, counting down.
TTAGATATTATACACTTGTGCCAACGGTTTTTCCGATCTTCGAAGCACTTCAAAAAATCGTGGTGCAAAAGCCAATTTTTGTTCTCCCACAAATCCGGGCGTTTCTGACGGATTGCTTCGCGCAAATTGCGCATAATTTGCAGGTAATATTCCTTATTGACCGTTCTTTCTTGTGGCAAGAACTCACGATGCACCACGCCCCTGCAATCGAAGAAAACTGTCAGCAAAACTTTCACATTCGACCGAACTTGGCGCGCTTTTTTCGGTCTTGGTTCATGCGGCAGCTTCCATTGAGATGATTGAGCTTTGGTTTCCACGTCATAACCATAAACCCACGATTCGTCACCAGTTATGACCCTCTGGAGCAAATTTGGTTCGTCGCGGACAGAGTTTAACATCTCATTAGCAATGTTCATGCGTTGCTGTTTTTGGTCGCAATTGAGCAATTTTGGTACGAATTTCGCGGCGACCCGTCTCATGCCCAAATCGTTGATAAAAATCGAATGGCACGAGCCAATCGATATGTTTAGGTCCTCAACAACTTCTCTAACGGTGATTCAACGATTGGCCAATACCATTTTCTCCACTTCATTAATTTTTTCGTCTGTTGTTGAAGTGCTCGGGCGTCCGGCACGCTCTTCGTCGTTCACATCTTCTCGGCCTTCTAAAACATTTTGTACCACCGATAAACGTTGCTTTGGTCCAAGGTAGCTTCTCCGTATGCCACAGTCAACATTTCGTTTTTCACACAAAATTTGATACACGTTCTTTGATCCATTTTTTTGAATAAGTAAAAATCGAAGACGATTGTAAACACGTGCAAGTAAAGCAGCTATCACCAATCAAGTGAACATTCAAAATTACCGAGCTTGTCGGCATAAGTGACAGACATGAGTACAAACATAACGCCACAAAAAACTGAAATTCGAATATACGTAACCCGTGAAAATTCAAAATTCGCGATACTTTTTGAACACACCTCGTATATATATATATATATATATATATATATATATATATATATATATATATATATATATATATATATATATATATATATATATATATATATATATATATGTATATATATGTATATATATATATATATATATATATATATATATATATATATATATATAAACATATATCATAGGAAGTATTGGCACCCTCAATGTTATAGCACATTACAGTCAGGGACATTAATCCAATTAAAGCTGAAGCATGGCCAAGTGCTTGAAGTGATCTAGGTTTGGATAATTCATCATAAAAATAAGAGCCCGCTAATTGCTTTTGGCGTGAAAAAGCTTCTATTTGTTATACAAGCTTAAAACTAAAAAACTAATGTCCACGAAGCCACACGAAATGCAGACGAAACCGAAATAGCACAACTTTCCTTCTTGACAGGTCATCCGAGCTTCACGCATTTGCAGAAAACACAAGAAAAATATATCATGGGGACACTTGGGCACTTTTTGTCGTGGCAATTTGTTTGTGTAAATTTCATTGCACTTTACAAGTACTAAACGCAGCCTACGTGGAACCAAAGTCTTCTTCTAATATTACTTCATCGAGTCGACAGCGACCACCCAAATCCAGTTCATTTTCATAGTTTGCTTTCTTCTTTACTCTGTTCCAAGCAGCAATTCGCACACATGGAATCACTCACTTGCCCTTGAAAGTCTCTGCCATTGCCTTAGAGTTCTACAATTCGAAATTTTACGCGGCCTTCACAACCGCTGCGAATTCCGGGACAGCTGCAGAGTTTCCATTCGCAATGAACATTCATCCCAAACACTCTTCAAGACAACAAAAACTAACTTATCATCCCTTCGCTCAAATAATGCAAGTTGCAAATCGCCGAGCCACGAAAATAGGAGGGAATTGATGGAAAGGTATTGTGACCGAGCTAAATTGACAGACAGATCGATGATTATGGGTACGATGAAGGGACTCGGATAGTGTCACGTCGCGCGAACGAAACCCGGTTGCAGGACCTTTCACACGATTCGCGGGGCCGCAAAACATACAGAACGACAAGACCTGGACGTGAACATTATTCGCGAAAATTAAACGCGAAACGCTTTTTAACTGGAAAAACTAGAAGCTGCGATACACGAAACCAAAAGAGAACTTGTCGGCTACTACTACACCTCATTCAAATGTCAGACACGAAGAGAGTCTCAAAACAGACCTCCACCACTTGTGGCGATCAGCAATAGAACTCGTTCTTGTGTCACAACGGGGTTTTCTAGGCGGGCCCACTCATGCTGTCAACTGCAACGCAAGTCATTGATAAGTTGCGGAAAATCTGTAAGCTACGATGCTTTGGAGCTGTGCGAAGGATTAAGAAGGTCCTTGAAATGTGATCCCCACCTTTCCTTAATCCTGTTTTCATCAGCAATGCTGCTGCCGATGTCTTCACGGTACAGCGTAGTTTTGGATTGATAACCACTTTTTAGGCTTTTCACTACTTTGTATGCTTGTCTTGTATTGTTGTTCACTATGTTTATATCGATACTTCTCAATTGGTCGTTATAGTATTTTCTTTTTCTTAATTCTAATTGTCCTAATCGCTACTCTTCTGAGATTTTCATAATTTTCTCTCTTTGTCTTGGTTTTTCCACCTACATATTCTGGCACTCTTCATCAAACCAATAATTTTTTTTGGCTCCGGGCTTGATGTCCTATCGTTTGTTCTACTATGGTATTAATTGCAGCTTTCACTGCCACCCATAGCACGTTGCTTGTTTTTAGTGATTTACCAGATAGGATAGGAGCTAGCTGTTGTCTACGGCCTTGGTGAAATTTTTCGCCACAGGCGCCATTTGGAACCTTTCGATGTGGAATTTTCGTAAAGGGCTGGTCTTCGCTGAATACGCCTTTGACATATGACATCAATAGGTTAATTTAATCAGGTAATTATCTGAGTTACAATTGGCTCCTGGGTATGTACGGACGTCAATTATGCTCGAGGCCCAAAGTTGTTGGATCAAAACATGATCGATCTGGTTTTGTGTGTTGCCATCTAGTGATACAAAGGTCATTTTACGAACGCGTCGATGTGGGAAGCAACGCGAACGTATGACTAGATTTCTACTGCATGCAAAGTCAATCAGGCGCTGGCCGTTGTTGTTTGTTTCATCGTGGAGGCTATATCCTCCAGTCGTTCCTCGATGGGATAGCTCATTGGCAACATTAGCGTTGAAATCACCCAGAATTATTTTTTTTTTGTTTGTAGGCAATGAGTCGACTAGTCTTTCGACGTGATTGTAGAGCGTTCCCTTCGTTTGTTCATCCTTTTCTTTGGTCGAGGCGTGAACATTTATCAGCCAGATTTTGAAAATTTCGCTTTTATACGGATCGCACACAAACGTTCATTGACTCCCACAAATCAATAACGTGTGATTTGAACTCCCTATCCACAATGAAGGCCACTCCAGATTCTCGTTCTCCAGTAGGCTTCCCACTTTTGAATATTGTGTGCGATCTCATGTCTTGAATGTCATTTCCAGTCCAGTTCGTTTCCTGGATTGCCAGTATTTTTAATTGATATTGACTGACCTGTTGTAAAAGGTCCTTAACCGCGCCAGAGTAATTGAGTGATCTGACATTCCAGGATCCAATGCCATAGTCCTTTTTTCGTTTGCGAGGTCGTTGGCGTTTTTGCAATCCATTCCGAGGCCCATCTGCAGGTTTCGAAACATTCAAAGGTTTTCCAGGGACGGGGAGTTAGCCCGTCGTCCAACCTTGACTCCGGCGGCAAGGTTATTACGTCGATCCCGTTATCAGGCGCGGAAGATTCGAGTTCACCCTCTTACGCCCTCAGAAGGAAGGTGTAAGTAGGATTCAGTAGCAGAGCTCTAGATGTATTTACAGTTATTAGCATTTTTCGGCATTTAATGTCGTATTATTGGGGAACCAGTAAACCCAATCTGCGACCCCGAAACATTTACTACCATTTAATTGGGGGGTTTGGGATGAGGAATCATGGGAGCTAAAGGTTGGGGAAACAAGGGATTCCCTCCTTCTTTCCAAAAGGGGCTCGGGACCGTCAACGGCGGAGTTCATACCAAAGCATTTATGCGTTTAAGCGTCAATTGGTTAGAGTTCACATGCATTTTCAAAATCAAAAAGTTGCAACATTAGCTTCTTCATCATCTTACACTCAGGAAACGGTTTCTTCTCGGGAAGTTGTTGTTGACGATTTTTCGGATATAGCTTCTGAATAACTTTCAAACAATACTACAATAATCAATACCGGAAATTATTATCTTAAGATCGCTTTCTCACTACATAATAGAAATATTTTCAACAGGAGAGATGTTTCCATCATATTAAGAGAATGGGAAGATTTGATTTTTAACCCAATGTATAATTTGATAAAAAACTCCATTTTGCCTCGCATTGAAAACGATAATAACAAAAATGAAGCCTAAATTCTCTTACAAAAAAGCTTTTCAGTATTTGAAGAAATTCAGACAGAACACCGATGTTTTAAAGTACTTCAGCAAAATAGTATTTTTGAATGGGCAACTTCTTAAATATTTAACGAGGAGGTAACAGAAATAATTGCTCATTCTGTGCCAACTTTGGATTCAATTAAGTGAAAATTTCATATTAAGATTTTTTGAAACGGCAAAATGTTGAAAATGACTTTAGAAAATATGAGACACAGAAGAAACTACATCTTATTACAAGAATTTAGTGAACGGTGAAATTTGGAAGAAAAAAGTTATGGATTATGATGCCAAAGTTGCGATTCTTTATCTTCTTTATTTTGACGATTTTGGTATTGTGTGGTATTTGTTACAATTTCCCCACGCTCCCAAAGCATTACTTGTCCAAGTTAGACAATTCATTTGTTGCTGGTTTCTTCAAGTCTTAAAATCAAAAAGAATTTGGAAATCATCATACAATTCAGCCAATTATAACTATTATTAAATCCTTAGAACGAGATGGTTCCGTAATCAACTGTGGAAATGAAGAAACTACTGTTCATTTCACTTTAGCCTTTGTAGTTGGTGATAACTAAGGACTAAATATTATTCTTAGTTTTTCGTCTAGCTTTAACTCCAATTATTTTTGTAGGGTTTGCAAAAGAAGTAAAAAGATACTCAAAATGCCACCAGAGAATATTTTAACAGCTTACGTAACGTTGAAAATTATGTAGAAGATCTTCTAGTCGGAAAAAGAATATTGTGTTTTCAACGATGTTGCCAACTTTCATGTGACAGACAATTTCTGTTTTGATATCATGCATGATACCTTTGAAGGTATATCCAGATACGATATCTCAGTAGCACTATATTACTTTATCGAAAATGAAAATTACTTTACTTTGAATATTTTGAATTATCGTAAACAAATGTTTTTTTATTTGTGGTAGGGAGGTGAATGCCATTTATGCAGAGAGTGTGGGACTCCCATGCTCGCAAGAAGATGACTGGACTACTTACTACACAGCTCCCCTGTCAACCTGAGAACCCAGCCTGGAACCGTTTGACACATTACTTCGGGCCAGATCTCGTTTTGTTACGCCGTGAGACGCCTTCAAGCTGGGGGAACCCTTTCTTAGCGTGAGGGGAGAGGGGAAGAGGAAATGCCAGACAATCGATCCCCCAGCCCCAACGCCCCCGGCTGCTGTGAGTCCCTTTTATCTCTAAGGACTGCCCGAGCATAATGTGCCACCTGGTTCGATTTGTCAACCGATTCGAGCATCACCGCAACTATATTATCCGGGGTGAGCTCTCCCGTCTCCCTGTAGAGGTTCCTTTGCAGCCTGACCCATTTTTTGCATGCAAAAAATGTGTGGCAGGCATTTCCTTCCTCTCCTGGGCAATACCGACAATCGCGGGACCGTGACTTACCAACCTTATGCGGGTAAGACTGAAAACACCCATGCCCGCTCAAAAGCTGCGTCAGATAGAAGTCAGTCTCACCATGCCTTCGATTTAGCCATGGTCTCACATCCGGGATGAGACGCGCAGTCCACCTTCCCTTCGTGCGATTCACCTAAGGCTCTCCTCGCGGACAACCGTCTTCCTCGCATCCTTGTTTCGGCGTAGGTAAATAGCGCGGCGCTCTCTAGCAAGGAGGGCTACGGGTATCACGCCTGCAAGTCTGACTATCGTATACGTTGATGCAATCCTCAGTGCTCCTCTTCTCTGTACCTGTGCCGCACGTTTTCGGTATACCTCCTTGCTGAGAGCGTCGCTTCATACCTCTGCTCCGTACAGTAGCACTGACCCTACAGCACTCATCAAGAGGCGTCTTCTTGATGGGCTGGGTCCCCCTGCGTTGGCCATAAGTCGACTCAGAGCCGATACTCCTTAAGCAGCCTTCTCAGACGTTGCCCTGATTTGCTCAGAGAAACTCATCTTCGAGTCGATCACTAGCCCCAGGTACTTCACCGATGGCTTCGATTCGATTCGTAAGTCGCCAATACTGATCATCCTTACTCTAGGGATTTTCTTTTTTGTCAAGATGATCCCTTCGGTTTTCTCGAGTGCTAAACTGAGCCCGCGAGCAGTCATCCAGTCCCTAACTTGGCGCATTAGCACGCCTAGCCTAAGTTGCGTCTGTTCAACGGTGCGTCCAGCGACCAGAGCCGCATCATCCGCATAGCCGATCAAGCACGACTCATCTGGCATTTCAAGTCTCAGTAGTCCATCGTAAGACACGTTCCAAAGGTCCGGACCAAGGATAGATCCCTGGGCAACACCCGATGTAATTTCCATACTTCGTTGGTCCTGTGTCGTATCGTAGAGCAGACTTCGGTACTTTAGGTAGTCCCTCAAAAGCCGCATTAGATATTCTGGAACTTGAAAAGGGTTTTTCAGCGTATCCAGAATATCTACCCATCTAGCAGAGTTGAAGGCGTTACTGACGTCGAGTGTCACCAACAGGACGATTCGTCGCTTGGTGTGACTTTGTACCTTTGGCTTTTGGACCGCGCTCACCACCTCTGCAATCGCATCAATTGTAGAGGGTCCTGCTCTAAAGCCATACTGTCGAGGAGATAGGCAGCACGAATCGCGTCAGTGAGTTTTTCCTTGATGAGTTTCTCTAGCACTTTCCCAGCCACGTCTAGCATGCATAACGGGTGACAAATGTTTAATTATATTGAAAGGGAAATTAGTAATACTTCTACCCAACTCAGCCTGAGTAACATTAAAAATGCAAACTTTAAGATAACAGCTCGTGAAATGATGACGTTTTTCCACTGTTTGCAGCTTGTGATTGGGAATCTAATTCCTGGAACGACAAAGTATGGGAACTCACATTAACTTTGTTAACAATGATCGATATTATAATGACCAGAAGTGGATTTACAAACCAATCAGACCAATTGACACGTAAAAATAAAGAGTTATAGGTAGCATTATTTGAAGAGTCGTTAAAACCGAAATTACATTTCCTCCTTCTTTACGTTAAAGCCATGAAAAATGTGACTCTCTTAATAATCTGTGGTGCATGCGATTTAAAGCTGTTCACCGAATTTTGAAAGTTACGCACGATCAACTAATTTTCGCGTCAATATTCAAAAGACTCTATCGATAAAAACAGCCTTCAAATTTGTAAACAACTTACTTTTAAAAAATTTTCTTCAAAATGAAGTAGAATGTAGCGATATTGATTTATTACCGTATAAAAAATTTGAAGTGTATGATAACCTTATTCATAATAATTTGTAATTAAATGATTTCAAATTCTATAAAAAAAATAAATTAACTATAAAGGAACTATAAATAAGGCTGATTATTTTTTAGTAGTTCAAAAATTTATTGACACTCATTTACTCCAAATAGAAGCTATTTTCGTTAACGGTGATACACGGTTTTTGATGATTTATTTTGAAAGAATTTGTCATATTTCGATAAGCACCTTAGCATATGTGTTGAAGAGAAAAATACAACTCCTGTTTTTTGCAATAAAGAGGATTTCAATTCTCCACCAGTGCAGAATGAAAGTAAAAAGTTGATAGCAAAGAAAAGTGCATGCAGGAGAGAAGAGGAAAGAGATAGGATATAAGAAGAAGAAGACAGAAGATAGGAAGAGAAGGAAGTAGAAGGCAGAGGGAGATAGATAATAGGAGAGAAATAGAGTGAGACGGAAGATAGAGTGAGAGGGCAGATCGAGTGAAATAGAAGACAGAGCGAGATGGCAGATATAGTGAAATAGAAGATAGAGTGAGAAAGAGCATATAGTGAGAAAGAAGATAGAGTGAGATAGAAAGAGACGAAAGACAGAAAGAAAGAGATAGAAGATGGATAGAAGATAAAATACATAAAGAATACAGGGGACTTTAGGTGTGTGGTTTGGTATTCTTTTACTAACCTGGGTTAGTTTCAGTCGTATTTTCTTGCTTTTTTGAAATTTAATTTTTTTTGCATTATATTGAAGTGAAAATTAGTTATTTGGCGGATATTAAACAATAATAAAGAGATAGTTCCCTTTTGACGGAAAGGATGTCGACGGAAGATGGCATGGTTGCCGGACGTGACATATCCGACAAAGACGAGCAAATTATTTCAATGGCTGCCCAGCTCGACAATATTACGCAGAAGTTGGATCAAGTCTTTGTAACGCTGTTGCAAACACAAGAAGCTCTTACGAAAACTAACACCGAGGTGGCCGGCCATCGAAGCAAAAAGGAATTGCTAGCTGCGAAAAATGTAAAACTTGTTCAACTACTGAAAAATAAGGCTAAGGCTAACTGGAAATTTAAGAATGACAGCCCTCAGATGAAGGAACGAAAGGTGAGGACGTCTTCACCTCCAAAGTCTTGTTCCTCGTCTGAAAAGTCAGAAAGTGAGATGGAAGTTGATTGCATGAGTGGCAGTAAAGATAAAGAGAATGAGGTTTTCCCTGACCTTCCAAAACCAAAACCAGCTACGACATTTACAGATATGGCCATTACACCAAAACAAACACTACCGAGCACTATAAACACACAACCCGCACCACAAAAAAAAGGAACGTAAAACAGTACCAATCATTTTACGAGAGCCCTCAAAATAGTCCCAAACAGATAATATTATGAAAACACAAAATATCTCATACACACCCGCTGAAAGGGTCTATATTGGCATACAAATCATACCAACAATACCCACAAAAGCACAAAAGCACTAAATGAAAACGAAATACAATATCACACCTACATACTTCCGGAGGAAAGACAGCTGAATGTTGCCTCCAGGGACCTGAATGGCCTTTTAGTCGAAAAAATCAATGGAGACTTACAGTCTCAGGGCTTCAACTCAATAGAAATCTATTATACTAAAATGAGAGAAGGCCTTTCTAGGGTAGTTAAGGTTCTCCTCCCAAAGTCTGAAACGAATATTTACAATATTAAATCTGTTTGCCACCTTATGTTCATCGTGAAGGCACAGCGTCCTCGGACAGGCCAGGTTATGTACCACAATTGCTAAGAATTTGGACATTCTTCTAGGACCTGTCATGCACAGTCTCGATGCGTCAAATGCAATTCGCTTTACCATTTTTCGAACTGTCCAAAATAAATTGAAGAGAAGCGAAAATAAGCGGAGGACATCCAGGAAGCTACGGAGTTGTCCCAGGAATTAAAAGAACGTGAGAAAATCATTCTCCCACACAACCAGCACAAAAACAAACAACCATAACACAGGACCTCCACGCACACAAAATCAACCTCACAATATAGACCAAATGTTTGCCAAAATAATAATATAACCAATTCCAAAACATGAAGCAAGAGACGGTGGCAAATATGATTCAAATCACTTTCGCTGTATCTCAAAATGTCATCAACACTAAACACTAATGAGTTTGATGAACAACGTTTCAATTCTGATGTGGAATGCGAATTCCTAGTTTCAGCATACTGGTGAAATACAAGAATTTATATTTGATCACAAATTTGACATCATTATGATCCAAGAAAACTCTCTGAAGCCTGGAAGATGATTCCGCATCCCTAACGTCATTATGTACAGAAATGACAGAATAACGGGTAGAGGAGGTAGAACGGCCATTCTCGTGACTCATTATCTCATTAATACACCCGCACTTCAAAAACTAGAGACCACAGCAATCAATGCACGAACTGATTTTCTAGAGTTTGTTGTGATTCCTGACTACAATCCTCCAGGAAATAGAAATCTCTTAAATGATCTTAGAAACGCAGTTCCGTAAAAAATTTTCAGACGAGGAGGACTTTTAAACTGAGGAAAGAATTGAATCTTCTGTCAACAGACTCCTGACGGATAAGTTGGACTTGGATGAAATCAAAACCATTATACAGACACTCAGCAAATATAAAGCACCCAGATACGACACCATTACAAACACAATGATTTCACGGCTACCACAAAATATTTCACAAACATTTAATGTCATTATTAATGCAATATTCCGGTTGAAAAAGTATTCTAAGATATGGAAATCAGCGGTTATTATCGTTTTCCTGAAACCTCAACCTCAGGACCCACGATTTCCACAAAACTGGAGACCCACCAGTCTCCTCTCATCACTGTTGAAAATTGAGGAAAGGGTGATTCTGCATCGACTTAATGAGGTTCTATCCGACAAAGATATTATATTGGAAGAACAATATGGCATCAAGCTAAACACTTTACTGAACTCCAGTTAGTTAAGAATTCAACAGGCCTAGTTATGTTTGACATAGCTATATACCAAAAAATAAGGTGACATTTGAATTTAAACTGCGCGCGTCGAAGGATTTGGATAATTATTTTGTTTAGGTTGGTAGTACTGTCAGTGATATCTATGTCAAATTTACATGTTAAAATTTCCATTAGTGTTTGAGATACGCGTCGTTTCCGGGATGGCTTTCAGTTCCGTGTTCGCTGCGGCTTGAATATCCTCTATCATATCAAAGCGGTGCCCCCGGAGCGGTCTTTTGAGCTTGCTGAACAGCCAGAATGCGCACTGCGCCAGATCAGGTGAATACGGAGGTTCCGAAACGATATGGGTTGAGTTTTTTGCGAAATGATCATGAATTACGAGTGCAGTATGGGATGATGCATTAACGTGGTGTAAAAACCAAGAATTGTCTTTCCACTATTCCGGCCATTTTAGGCGGATAGCGTTACGCAAACGACGCATAACATTCAAATAATATTCCTTGTTGACTGTTTGGCCCGGCGGAAGGAATTCATAATGCACAACACCACGATAATCGAAGAAGAGAAGAGGTTCATGGTCGCCCAGGACGTTCTTCGCCTTCGACACGTTCACGGCCGGTTTGGAACTCACTATACCACTTGTAAACATTTTTTTTAGACACATCCTCATCAGCAAAGGTTTTTTGCACCATCCTCAACGTATCCGTAGCAGAAAAATGATTCCGCAAATAAAATTTAATGCAAATTCAACAAATTTCGACATCGCAAAAAACGAAAAACTCACTTTTAACAGCTCACAAAATGACGCGTATCTCAAACACTAATGAATATTTTGACATGTAAATTTGGCATAGATGTCACTGATAGTACTACCAATAATTCTCCAAAGGTAGACAACCTTCATGCTTCAAATGAGAAATAGTTGTGGTACCGGTGGAGCTTCTCATTTGTAGCATGAAAGTAAACAACCTTCATAACACAATTCATCTCACAGCAGGAGAGCCAGTGACGTATGATTTCTCGAAATTGAAGCTTCAATTAAAATTGCATGTTAACGTTTTTTTTGTGGTAGGGAGTTGAAGGCAGTTACGCCCACCGAGTCTGGCAGTGTGGGACTCCCATGGAGGATACCCTTGGACTACCCACTAAACACCTCCCCTGTCAATCTGAGAACCTAGCCTGGAATCGTTTGACACATTACTTCGGGCCAGGTCTCGTTTTGTTACGCCGTGGGGCGCCTTCAAGCTGGGGAGTCCCTTTCCTAGCGGGAGGGGAGAGGGGAAGAGGAAATGCCAGAAGAGCGATCCCCCAGCCCCAGCACCTCCGGCTGCTGCGAGTCCCTTTTATCTTTTAGGACTGCCCGAGCATAATGTGCCACCTGGTTCCATTTGTCAACTGATTCGAGCATCACCACAACTATATTATCCGGGGTGAGCTCTCCCGTCTCCCTGTAGAGTTCCCTTCGCAGCCTGGCCCATTTGGTACACGCAAAAAATGTGTGACAGGCATTGTCCTCCTCTCCTGGGCAAAACCGACAATCGGGAGACCGTGACTTGCCGATCTTGTGCAGGTAAGACTGAAAACACCCATGCCCGCTCAAAAGCTGGGTCAGATAGAAGTCAGTCTCACCATGCCTTCGATTGAGCCACGGTCTCACATCCGGGATGAGGCGCGCAGTCCACCTTCCCTTCGTGCAATTCCCCCAAGACTGCTGCCAATCGTTGAGCGAGCGTTGTCTTTCCTCGCGGACAACCATCTCCCTAGCATCCTCGTTTCGGCGCAGGTAAATAGCGCGGCGCTCTCTAGCAAGGAGGGCGACAGGTATCACGCCTGCAATAACTCTCACCGTCGAGTCGGAGACTGTTGGGTACGAAGATGTAATTCTCAGTGCTCCTCTTCTCTGTACCTGTGCCAATCGTTTTCGGTATACCTCCTTGCGGAGAGCGTCGCACCATACCTCTGCTCCGTACAGTAGCACTGACCCTACAGCACTCATCAAGAGGCGTCTTCTTGATGGGCTGGGTCCCCCTACGTTGGCCATAAGTCGACTCAGGGCCGATATTCCCGAAGCAGCCTTCTCAGCCGTTGCCCTGATTTGCTCAGAGAAACTCATCTTCGAGTCGATCAGTAGCCCCAGGTACTTCACCGCTGGCTTCGATTCGATTTGTATGTCTCCAATACTGATCATCCTTACTCTAGGGATTCTCTTTTTTGTCAAGATGACCACTTCGGTTTTCTCCTCTGGTCCGGCGACCAGAGCCGCAACATCATTCGCATAGCCGACCAAGCGCGACTCATCTGGCATCTCAAGTCTCAGTAGCCCGTCGTAAGACACGTTCCACAGGTCCAGACCAAGGATAGATCTCTGGGCAACACCCGATGTAATTTCCATCCTTCGTTGGCCCTCTGTCGTGTCGTAGAGCAGGCTTCGGTCTTTTAGGAAGTTCCTCAAAAGCCGCATTAGATATTCTGGAACTTGAAAAGAGTTTTCCAGCGTGTCCAGAATATCCACCCATCTAGCGGAGTTGAGAGCATTCCTGACGTCGAGTGTCACCAACAGGACGATCCGTCGCTTGGTGCGACTACATGCCTCTGCCTTTTGGACCGCGTTCACCACCTCTGCAATCGCATCAATGGTAGAACGTCCTGCTCTAAAGCCGTACTGCCGAGGAGATAGGTCCCCAGCAGCACGAATCTTCCCTTGATGAGTTTCTCTAGCAGCACGAATCTTCCCTTGATGAGTTTCCCTTGATGAGTTTCTCTAGCACTTTCCCAGCCGTGTCTAGCATGCATAACGGGCGGTATGCAGACGGTGATTCGGGATTTCCCTTCCCCTTGCTGACCAGCACGAGCCTCGCCACCTTCCATCGTCCCGGGAAAACCCCGTCGCGTAGGCAAGCGTTAAATGTGCTGAGCAGCAAGTCAGGACAATGGTGATAGACGAGCTGCAAAACCTCAGCTGGAACACCATCTGGACCTGGAGCCTTCCTCGCTTTCAGGGAGAGGACTGCCTCCTCCAGTTCCAGCTGTGTGAAGAGTGGGCACTCGACCGCTGTTTTACCATGGACAGCGTCAACACGGACGGGATGGGCGGGGAAGAGTCCCCGCACTATCGCGTCCATCTTTTCCGCGTCATGTATACAAGGCTTCCGTAGGGCACCAAGTTTCCCCATGACCAGCTTGTAGCCACGGCCCCACGGACCCCTATTTACATCGTCCACGAGGTCTTGCCAGCATCGGGCCTTGCTCTTGTTAATAAGCCTGCGAAGATATTTCCTGCCGGACCTGTATGCTGCTAGCCTAGTGTCTGCCTCCTCCCGTGTTCGCGCCCGCTGGGCCTCTCGCCGAAGTTTGTGACACTCGCTTCTTTGTTCGGCGATCTCGTTTACCACCAGTATACTGGAGGCTTACCGTGTCGGGGTCTCCGACGGGGCATGGAAGACTCGCAAGCAGCTATGATGGTACTCATAGTTGAGTTCACCAAGTCCTTGGCTGTAGGCCCTTCTCCGTTAAGTACCATAGAAATGTTCATCAAATGATTAGTGAAAATTTTCAAAACAAGCCAAGACTGAGATTTGGCAGATGTTAAATTATATTACTAATTAAACAGTTTTTAATTTATTTGAAATAAAAATAATACCACTTTTTCGCGAAAAGCAGCGTTTCATCTTTAATTGCGTCTCATCATTTTTTTAAACTAGATACATCACGGATCACAAAAACACCGTATTGCGTTCCGTTATAACAAGCATTACAATTAATTTGTACAAAATACTAATTCCAACTATTATTGACATCATTACCATGAAATTATCTGACTTCAAAGAAAAATTAAAGCGCTATTCCAGCTAAAAATATTGATATTATTCTCAAAATTTTCTTTTATCCTTCATAAGTTCAAACAGAATATTAGTATTAATTATGATGAAAGAGAAAATATTTTCCGTATAAAACGTCCTTTTTAATGCTAATCTTGTTTTTACTCGCAAACATATGTGCCCAAGAGAATTATGGCCATCATATATTCTAAAAAGCTTCATCATCGCCATAGACGACCTGAAGCAGAATATACTCATATTCTAGTAAAGCATGAAATAGAAATTCTCTGGAGAAGACACAACCATGTTTGAGTTACACATTACATTCATTATACTTTACGGTTTGTACGGTGAATATTAGCCTGCAGTTAATTCTCATTATTTCGCTCGTATGCTATGAAGAAACGAGACGTTATAATTATTCCAACTTTGGGTTGGGAACGATTTGCGGTGGTTTGGACTGGAATTAAAGACGCGAGTTCTAATTCTTAAATTTAAAAAAAAGTCCACGTATAGTTACTGTTACAGGAATTTTTAATAAATCGTATTCTCTTGAACATGAGAATTATCATTTTAATGGTAGTTTGCAGATTGTAATATCGGGGTGATGTGCACTTCGACCTTTACAAGTTTATTGTGCCCGGTTTTACGGCGTGAGATTCGAAACGAACAGTCGTCGAGGCAGCACGGATCGCGCAGCAAAAGATTTTCGGAGGATTTTTCGAAGATTTTTTGGTTATTGATATTTGGAAGAAATTGGAAATTTCACGAATTGCGGGATTTCGGAAGGAAATTTTTTTGGAAATTGAAGAAAAAGAAAGGTGTTTAACCGCCTGGGTAAGACGCATCGTGCGAGCATGAGTAGAAAAACAAGTTAAATTATAGGAGTGTAGCAAAGGAGTTGGATTGGAACTGGAGAAATTGGAAAAAAACAAAGAGAAGATTATTATTAAGGCTATTTTTAAGCGTTATTTTTCTTTGCAATACAATTATTTTGCTTTTTAGCTTTTTAATTCTTAGGGAATAAGGGTTTCAGGTTTCACTTTCTTTAATTTCCCCGCGACAGTATTCTAAGCTCTGTCTTGGAATCTGTGGGTATGGAGGAAAATAATGAATATGGGGAGCTCTCTGTCGCTAAATCTAGCTTCACGGGGAAAGCGAGGAAATATTTGCAGCGTTTCTGCGAGAAATTTGGGGAGGGAGGGGGGGGAACAAAAAGGAGGAAGTTATTCTGGACCTGCTTGCTTGCTTTAAGGTGCAACTGCAATTGCCGCAAGTCTCCAGTGACATGGAGATGGACGAAGGTGGAAGTTCCACGGACAGTGGTGATGAGGAGGAGGCTATCGTAAAGCCAGGAGCCAGAAGGAGGCCTATTGGGTCGCCAACGCAAGAGCCTACTTCTAAAGTATCAAAGACCCTTGAGGACTTCCCCCAGCTGAAAAAGGTGGCAAAAATAACTCCCACTAGTTTCCCAGGGACCATACCCAAGCTGGCTAGAAGGCCGGGCCTTGAGGGAAATAAAGGGAAATCGAAGCTCCAGCAGCCAAGCGTGGCTGCTACCAAAAAGAGAGAGTGCCTCCTATAGTGTGATATAGGCTTAACCTGAAGGCTTTCAGGGATAGCGTCAAAAGGGCACGCGCACGAAACTTGAAAAGGGTCCGGAGCTCAACGTGACGGTGAACAGCTCCTCACGAATTTTGTTCCGCTCTAAAACGGGTAAGGATCATACTAGCTTTTCTAATTTTCTGAAGTGTGCGAAGGTGGCTTGCTACATCTACACCGTTCCAGGAGAGAGAAAATTTAGTCTCCTTTTAAAAGGCGTGCACTGCTAAAACGACGAGGATGATGTTGCGGCTGAGCTGAAGGAATATCTCGGAGAAGATATCCTTTCAGCAAAAAGGTTCTCCACTATAACCTCTAGGAGGGGAAAAAGGACATTTTCATCCTTCTTAGTCCAGCAATGGACATAAAGTTCGTATTGTACCAGAAGATACAATGAGAGCGTCTGCAGAAAAATTGCGCTTTCCAGTGCTTCAACTGCCAAAGATTAGGTCACGTCGCTTCTAACTGCGGACTCAAAGTTAGATGCGTAAAATGTACCAAGCAGCATAAGTCTATGGAATGTCCAATCTTGAAAGATGAGAAAAAGACGAGATCTTCTATGTAAACTGCAATGTTAAGGGGCACCCTTCGAGTTTCAGAGGCTGTCCTAAAGCAAAAGAGTTGAAGAGAGGAGGAAGAGCCTCCAAAAGAAAAAAGAGGAAAGGAGGTGTTAAGGACAACGAGCCTGCCCAGCGCCGAAGGAATCGTTAGTTCTTAGTCAAAAGATTTCAAATAATATCAGTACCGTTTTTTTCGCTTCTTATATGCTAATATACTAATTACGTGTTTTGATCTTGTGAATGAGGTAAAGTTGTTATAGATATTTGAATGAGTTAAAGTTGTTATAGATATTTGGATGAATAAAGTTGTTATAGATATTTGTATGAAGTAGTAAAAGTGAAATAGATATTGTGAGCTAAATACAAATACAGCTTTTGAGTTTGTGTAATATAAATACCGTCCACCCGCAACATAAATTGGTCCGTCGAGCCGGAGCCGAAAGAACCTGCAGACCATATTGAGCGCTTATCCAGAACCACAGCCAGCAGCCGTCAACCGATCACGATGGTCATCACACGGAGCCAAGGCGATGCAGCAGAGCTGGAGGAACAGAAGCGCCGAGAAAAGCAGAGGATCGAGCAGCGAAGATTTTTTTTTGGAGTTAGCGGCCTCGCCTGCATTGGTATCGACCGCTACAAACGAGAGCGCCGCGAGTAAGAGAACGATTGTGGCAGCGGTGTCAGGTAAATCGTCACAGCATGCGAACGATATGAACGAACCTCGAGCCAAATTGCCAACACAATCAGTATACTCGCAGCGATCTACAAACAGTGTTGAAGTGCAGTTGCGGTTAGCGGGGTTAGCTGCCGTAGAAAAATTAACCGTAATAAAGAAAAAAGTGCTGGAATTGGAGGCTGACTTAACTAAGAAGCGACTAGCAGCCGAAATATCGGCTCTTAACGAGGAGAAAAGTTTTGAAGACGAAAAACTATCTCAAGCTGAAGGCGATGGAAAAGTAGATAGCTGGCCACATACGAACCCGTTGGTCTCACGTAAACACGAACACAGCGCTGAGCAGCGAACACAGCAAAGATACGAGCAATTCAAGAGCGAGAGGGATAGACCTTCAAAAAGTGATATCGAGCAACTGGCGGAAACTTTGGAAAAGATAGCAAGACCGCATGTTCGCCACATCGAACTGCCAACATTTTCCGGATCGCCGAGCGAATGGTTGCCATTTAAAGCATCTATGCGTGACTCCACAACCATGTACCACATCACAGCCGCTAAAAACATACAACGACTAAGAGCCTGTCTTAAAGGAGAAGCCCGAGAGGTCGTGTCTGCATTACTTCACACAGACACAAATCCAGACGTCATTATGAGGGCGTTAGAGCAGTGTTTTGGGCGACCAGAAGTCATCCTCAACCGAGCATTTGAAGAGCTGAGGAAATTACCGAGTTTTGCTGTCAAGCTTCAGAACGTGACCTGCGTTCTCGAGACGATCGACCGGCGTGCGTACTTGTACAACCCTATCCTGGCCCGAGAAGTATTGAGCAAACTAAGCCCACATCTCTGGTCACGTTGGTGTGATTACGCTAGTGACAATGAAGACACAACGGGCCCAGAGATTATCGTCCTGTCTCGCTTTCTCATACGCGAGGCAGACCGGGCGTTGAAATATACATACGCCCCCTCGACAAGCACAATTTCGCCAGCAACGGGAAAGGAAATGAAGCCCGTGAAGAAGAGAACAGGCAATATATACGCTGTCGCCGAAGTGTCCGAAGAGCGAAGCAATCAATGCCCGAGCTGTGAACAAACCCACGTGCTATCGCAGTGCCCGAGCTATAAAGCAATGACGATTGAAAAGCAATGGGACTTTGTGCGCGGCAACACGCAGGTTAACACGTACGCACTGCTTGATGAAGGTGCTACCATCTCTCTTATCGATGAACAGCTGGCACAAAGCATCGGTGCCGAGGGGCCAAAGCAACCTCTGCACTTGAACGGCGTCAACATGTCTCAGCAGGTAAGAGACAGCAAACTCGTTACCGTGCAACTGAGGGGAAAGAAAGAGAAAACGTCTTATAAACTGCGAGCACGAACCATCATAGACTTGAAACTGCACCAGCTGTCCATTTCGGCTACGCTGCTGCAGCACAATCACCTTAAAGACCTGCAACAGGAAGCAGTGTGCTACGAGTTCGCGCGCCCTGGTATTCTGGTGGGGACAGACCACTGGGAGTACATTGTATCTCTAGAGCTGCGAGTAGGTGAACCCGATCAACCAGCTGCATCCAGAACACAGCTGGGCTGGGTATTACACGGAACTGTACCACGCAGCATGATCTACAACCACGAAAGCATGCTGCACATCTACGAACCTAAACAGCTCATGATCGGACAACACGACCAGCAAATTTATGAGCTAGTAGAAACGCACTTCCGGATGGACGTGCTTTGCGTCACGTGCAGGCCACGAGTGAATGAGGCAGACCAGCGAGCAATAAATATAGTCAAGCAGACAATTAAAAAGATCGATAATGGATACGAAGTCGGGCTGCCATGGCGGAGAGACGATATGGCATTTCCTTCAAGCTACGAGACAGCTTACCGCCGACTGAGAAAAATTGAGCAGAAGATGGACGATGACCCCGAGTACGCCAACCAATATGCAGCCCAAATAGAGAATCTGGTCAAGAAAGGCTACGCCGTACCATGCGACGGATCGGAGCAGAAGAGTGCAATCTGCTGGTATCTGCCACACTTCACTGTGCGGAATCCAAACAAGCCCGGTAAGCAACGCTTGATATTCGACGCAGCAGCCAAGAGTAGCGGTGTGAGCCTCAACGACCAATTGCTAGAAGGACCGGACTTGCTGTTATCACTGCAAGGCGTTTTGTTCCGGTTCAGAGAGAAACCCATTGCAATCACCGCAGATATTTAGGAAATGTTTCTGCGGGTGAAAATCCGCCCGGAAGATCAGCCAGCACAGCAATTTCTATGGAGACGTGACAACAGGATTTTACATCCGAGCAAAGATCATTCTTCAGAGCCTGTGGCGCCTAAAGATCCACTGGGATGAACCAATTCCAGAGGAAGCAGGAGAACTCTTCACCGATTGGCTGAAGTGTCTAGTCGATATTGCAGATCTACGTCTCGGACGGTGCTACACGCTTAAGGATTATGCAAGTGTAGAACTCCACGTGCTATGCGACGCAAGCACGCAAGCTTACGCAACTGTAGCTTATTGGCGGATCATCCACTGTGACGGCAGCATCAGTGTCGCCCTAGTGGCAGCTAAGGCTAGGGTGGCACCGCGACGCACACAGACCATTCCTCGTCTCGAACTGCAGGCCGCCGTAATCGGAGCCAGACTCGCTGAGACTATTAAGAAAGAAAAGAGCATCGAAGTAGTAAGAACTATATATTGGACCGACTCGACTACAGTAGTATACTGGATACGTGATGACACGCGATAATACACACCTTTTGTCGCTCACCGAATTGGCGAGATTGCGGAACTTACACATAAAGACCAATGGCGATGGCTACCAACCAACGACAATGTAGCTGACGACGCAACGAGATTTGCCCGCACGCCTATCAAACAGAACGACCGCTGGGTTCTGGGCCCTAGCTTACTCTACAAATCCGAGGAGCAATGGCCTACGCAACAAATATTTGCAGCAGAACAAGAAGAGGTTTTGTTCCACACAAAGGAGGCGGACTCACAACGCGATGGCTGGCTGCCTGATCCCGCTAGATTCTCCAAGTATGAAACGCTAGTACGAGCAACAGTGCGGAATTAGCCTTCATCGACATATGCCAACGCAGATCGACACGCGTGGAACGTCGACACATAGAATGCGCCGAACGGGAACTCATACGGCGCGCACAGAGTGAAGACTTCAGTCCTGAGCTACATAGGATTGAATCATCCCGCTCTATTACAAAGGCAAGCCGATTATTCAGATTAGATCCGGTGCTTGAGGAGGATATCCTGCGGGTGCGTGGTCGAATTGGAGCAGCAGCCGCGTTGAATGAGGCAAATCGACCGATAATCCTGGATGGACGCCATCCCTTGACAAAGCTCATTGTGCTGCGAGAACACTGCGCTGCTGGTCACGCAAATCGAGAACGCGTGACGAATGACCTACGACAGCGTTATTGGATTATTCGCCTTCGACGTACCGTTCGCGCTATAGAACGCAGCTGCGCCCTCTGCAAAGTCCGACGAGCAAAACGCCGAATACCAGTCACTGGAGACTTACCACGAGCCCACCTCGATGCCTTTCACCGTCCATTCACAAACTGTGGAATTGACTACTTTGGACCAATGATGGTGAAAGTTGGACGGCATCAAGAAAAACGATGGGGTGCACTATTTACGTGCCTCACTTCACGTGCCGGGCACATAGAAGTTGTTGCATCTCTCTCCACCGACTCCGCGATTATGGCGCTGCGACGTATGGCGGCGCGCCAAGGATGGCCCCGACTAATGTATTCGGACAATGCGTCGAACTTCCGTGGAGCCGATCACGAATTACGAATCGCTTACGCCGAATGGGCACCACTACTACGAGACGAGGGACTACAACACCGAATGGAATGGCGTTACATACCCCCTGGTGCTCCCAACCAAGGTGGCGCATGGGAACGATTAATACGATCAGTAAAAACCACACTGAGTGTCACGTTGCGAGAGAAGACACCACCCGAGGAAGTCTTAAGAACCCTCTTGGCAGAGGCAGAGTTTTCAGTTAATGCTCGACCGCTTACCCACGTGAGTGTAAACCCAAACGACCCAGAAGCACTCACGCCGAACAATTTTCTGCTAGGATCATCCATGGGCCTGCCAACTACTGGACCATGTGACGAGGCCGACCGGCGAACGTGGCGAGCAAGTCAGGCGCTCGCTGATCACTTCTGGCGGCGGTGGATAAAGGAATATTTACCCACGCTGGTGCCACATGGCGAGTCAACGAATAAGGTGCGACCACTACAAGTTGGCGATATCGTGATCGTAGCCGACCACACGATTACCCAGAACATCTGGCCAATGAGATTTATCGAACGCACCTACAAAGGACCAGACGGTGGTATACGAGTCGCTGATGTAAGAACGAAAGCAGGCATTTTCTAACGCCCCGTTAGCAGGCTCGTCGTGTTATTACAAGAAGAGGCTGCGCAAGCTACGCCGGGGGGAGAAATGTTAAGGACAACGAGCCTGCCCAGCGCCGAAGGAATCGTTAGTTCTTAGTCAAAAGATTTCAAATAATATCAGTGCCGTTCTTTTTGCTTCTCTTATGTTAATATACCAATTACGTGTTTTGATCTTGTGAATGAGGTAAAGTTGTTATAGATATTTTGATGAGGTAAAGATGTTATAGATATTTGGATGAAGTAAATTTGTTATAGATATTTGTATGAAGTAGTAAAAGTGAAATAGATATTGTGAGCTAAATACAAATACAGCTTTTGAGTTCGTGTAATATAAATACAGTCCACCCGCAACAGGAGGTATTTCATCACCGGCTATATAAAAAATAGTGTATGTGAAGGGGTCTCGTACTCTAGCGTTTTCGAAGGTGTAAAGAAGTAGCCTTTACGTCCACAAAAATAGCAACCAATGCAACAACTCCAGCAGTGGAAGCATGACCGAAATTCGGTTTTGAGCACTGACTGCCAACAATTTTTCGGGTGTGACTTGTTCACACTCATTCGTAAAGTAAACTCTTTTATTCCCCACTATAAAAAACTCACTAGCCTTAGTGAGAAAAAAGCTGCGTACTTAGAATTCGCCTTCAAAGTATGTTGTCGTGATGAGTTCCATTAAATTCTCCATCCTCAACATATGTTCACTAGCTCCACGCTATAAAAGGAATTTCGTTCAAGAATACTTGAATGCCCTTAGACCAGACTTCTTGTTTATATCGGAAGCAAGACTCAAAGAAAGACATAGAAGGCATCTGGGGAAATGCAAGATCATCAGGCATCATGATCCAGAGGGAAGTCTTGGAGTTGCTGTGGCTCACAAAAATAACCTGAAAGTGCAAAGGCACTGCCTTCCAAGTCTGAAATGTATTGAAGCAGAAATAACAAGCACCTTTGTATTCGTGAGGATCTATGTTTTTTTTGTTTTTTTTTTTTTATTTATTTATTTATTTATTCCATCTTACAGACTAAACAATCCAATCACAAAATGGAACGCAAAAAACAATCAGCAAAATTTAAATGAAAAAGAATACTAAAACGTCGATAATTAAAAGTTAAACTAGTAGTAACTCTCTTAGTTTTTTCTTAAATGCTATGTAAGAAGAGGGGAAAGGACCAAGCTCGAGATTATTATGATTTCGTACGATTCTTAAGATTGGTGAATAGAAATATAAATCAGTTCTAGCATATGGTATAACGAAATAAGAATTCATCCGAGATGAACGAGATGTTTGTCGGAAACGCAGCTCAGAAAAAATATTTAACGGGACTTGATGGTAGCAGAGTTTGTACAAAAAACATTGGTCTAAATAAGTTCGTCGGGATATTAGGGATGGAAGAGATAGGAAAGATAAACGACTTTCATAAGGCTGATACGGCAAATTAAACTTAAGGAAAAGAAAACGCGTGAACTTTCTTTGGACTGTTTCTAAAGAAGTCACGAGATAGGAATATCGGGGGGACCAGACAACAGAACAGTATTCAAGCAAAGGGCGAACAAGACAAACAAATAGGCGGACAGAAGAAGAGATGCTATTGAATTTATGTAAATGTCTAAGGATAAACCCGGAAACTCTAGAAGCTTTACATGAATACTCGGTGAGGGAACTCATTGACGACTTGGACTTGGTTGCTTACACTGTGCAAAAAACTTGGTGCTTACACAATGCAAAAAATTCGATTTCTATGCGATGGGAGGTGATTTCAACGCGAAGCATCGCTCGTGGGCAAATATCGTATCTAATGGCTATGTAACAGCTATCTCTAACTGGGTTCAATCAAATATGGATCTCATATTGATTGCCCCGAAAGAGCCTGCTTTCCGCCGAAGCTAGTCTTTTATTGACTTCTACATTGTGTCTGCCAATCTGGTAAATCTCTGCCACAATTGGAGGAATTTCGAGTGTGGAGTTTTTGACGTCAAGTCTGATCATCCTTTGGTTGAGCTGACCTTTTTTTTGGTATGGAGGTGAATGCCATTTATGCACAGAGTGTGAGACCTCCCATGCACGCAAGAAGGCGACTGGACTACCCGCTAAACACTTCCCCTGTCAATCTGAGAACTGACCTTAAGAGTGAAAAAGGGTGTTAAACTTGAGGTTGCAGATACTCAACTTTCCATTCCATACAAGCGAATCGATTGGTCAGCAGTAAGGGCTGACCTTGACGGAAAATCAAAGGGGATTTCGATCAATAGATCGAAGAATCTTTCTATTTCTGAAATCGATGAGGGAGGGAGGCTTGTATAAATCCTACCCTGGATGCGTTCATCTCAAAGATCTCCGTTAAGAAATCCTCGACAAATCACTTTAATCGAGATTTATCGGAAGACATCTTGGAGATTCATCGTAGACGTAGTTGGCTTAGAAAGCTACTCGCAAGAATCTGCAACCACAATTTAAATATGGTCAACTAGAAGTATGAATTCATGAGGGGACGAACTGCCTTTGCGTTGGCTGGTGGAGCTAGTTCAGACCCATTTTGAATTGACACGAGGGTCCCGCAGGGGTCTATATAAGCCCATTTCGTTTCAACATATTCATCTCTGACGTCCCGCAAGTAAGAGATGAATATAAGCCCGGAATCAAGGCCAACCTCTTCGCTGGCGGCTTGTTAGTGTGGTCATCTGAGCACAATTTGCGCTTTGCGAGGATGCAGCTTCAAAGATATTTAGAGTCTCTTACTGCATATTACCGGAAATGGGGAATCAAGGTAAATGCACAGAAAAGTGTATTAATTCTGCTCAAGGAGCCCCACAAAAACTTCGGTCGTCGTGCAAGAGGCATCTGTGACTCCAGGGTTATGTTGAGTGGGCAGATGGTGCACTGCTCTAGGCAAACGATGTACTTGGGGGTAGTTTTCGACAGGAAAGCTACCTTTAGTGGTCACGTCGATAACATTTTGAAAAAAGTGACTTATGCGTACCATGTTCTTTTACCTCTTTTCAGATAGCATTCGACAGCGAGCCAGCGAGTGAAGGTTTTGGCCTATAAAACCTTGATTCGTCCAATCATCACACATGCGGTGATGATATGGATTGGAGCTCCGAAAACAAAATGGGGCAAGATAGGATTAGTGAGCGAAAAATCCTTCGGGCTTGCACAGGACTATACAGACGGGAGGACGGAGACAGGGGGAGACAGGAATGGAGCTGATAAGATCGTATGCAGAAAAGCTTGCGGAAGCGGAATTATACGAGCCAAGGAGCACAAAGCGGGAGTTATCAGGAGAGTGGCGGACAAACGCTCTATGGAGGCAGCGAATGAGTAGTTTTAAGGTAGTTTTAATGAAATAATGTAATTAATTTTAAGGAAATCAATTTTAAATTTTAAAACTAGTTGTTAGAGCAGATGATGTTTACAAACTTCTTTTTTAATCTATTAATGTATGATAATGTTTTGGCTGGCAACATTTTAAAGTTTTCTTTTACCAAAAAATTAATATTATAATGTGAATAAAATAAATTATTATTGAACTCCGGGAAAAGCCCTAAGGCACAACCTGCATGCATATTGTTAGGTTAAGCTATTGATGAATTGTATATATGTAAAAAATTGAAAATCACCAAATAAAGATCTTGAATCTTGTATCCAACGATTTCGGTCTTACATTTTATTGATGCATCGGCTATGCGATCAAAAAATGTATGTGTGAATTTAACAAAAATTATTATTTGTCGTTTGTTGAGGTGGAAACGCGCACCGGGACAGGAATTTGGAGTTGCCGCCTTATAGGATTGTTTGGAGTCGCCGCTTTATATGTTAATTTTCTGATCCTCGAACAACTAGTTACATACATGTGGTTAACTACTCTACTTTATGCATTACTTTTCAGTTCGAAAAACAATCTGAAATTTCTATTTTTCACAATTATCACTAATTTTAAACCTTGGCTCGCCGTGGCTGATCTATTCCGGTGCTCAAAACAAATTCTTCGTTTTCTTACGGTCTTGCATGTATAGTATACACGAGAGTTTCTTCGAAGTGGTAGGGTGGGAAACAAGGGTGACTCGTAGCATCCCGTCTATGAAAATGATATTTGTTTCAAGTGATTCTTCGGATAGACTATAAGCTCGTTTGGATATGATACGTACTGGTTTGAAATCGGAATGTATCGCAACTGGGCGAACGAACATAAGACCAAAGCGTGGTACTGACCATATCACTTTCTCGAGTGTCGATACATTCAATCAAGATAATGAGATATTCTAACTATCTCTACGCGAAGGCCCGAAAGAAGCTGTAGTGCTAAAGCATAAAAATTTTACACAGTCACAAACATTTTACTACTTTCACGTAATGAGAGTGGTATCAGTTTCAATCTTATGGATGTAGGCAGGCATGCCAAAATTCAACGAAACAGTTATTTGGGGAATACAACGTAAGGCCATGTGTACTTTTGTGGTTTAACCTTGTTACATGAAAGACAGGAATTACTTTAAAAATTTAAAGGGCTGGCATTTATTACGAAAGTATGTTGGAGGGAGCCCTGGGCTGCCTTCACAATGAAAGTTCGTTACGACGTTATATTTACAAAATTTGTTTTTCTCTACAACAATGATAGCAATAAATTTTAGTCGTCTTTTTAATTTTTTTATTTGGTCCTTTATCCTATTAATTAAGTATTTAGCCATGCCAGTATTTAATCACTCTTTCTGTACTACATAATATGGATTATACAAAAGATAAGCACCACAATTAATAATCCAGCTCTCAGTTCATCAGAGTATAAGGTTGTTTGCATGGGAGAGCTTCCTTAATTAAAAACTATCTTTAACAAATTGATTTTCACTTACCAACACAGACAAGCTGCAAACAATATTCCCGTCTTCAGTTTTCTGCTAAAAACAAATTAATGAATTATTTATTTAATCTAAGTTAGCTAAGGAATTTATTGGAAAGGTTTGCCACAAGAATCTTTAGAATTTGCTCCATTCATCCCCACACCATTTCCTTATGCACAAATACAATCAATCGTTGATTGTGTATGCGTATTTATACTCGTACATGTAGATCAAAAATAACCCAGTTGGTAGTACTCGAGCAAAATTAAATTTCCTGACAAAATAATATGAAAAATATTTACTTTGTTCACTAAGAAATGCCAAACACTCTTGTGGCCTAGTTGCGTGAAATGAAGGGAAAAGGAAATACGCTGTTGGGTTAGTTGTCCATGTCTGCGTGTTGAACATACTGAAAAGCTTTTTATTGTCAACATCTAAATTAAATTGATCCATGAATGAGGTTTCAATGGGAATTCCTGTAAAAAAATTTCCGACAATGGCGAGCGGGAGTTCTTGAGGATTTTTTTTTTATTTTGGCTTGTGGTAGAAGCAAATTTAGGAACGTGAAATTGGAAGAAGCAGTTATCGATCCCACCAAAGAAAATTAATGCTTGGGGATTTTAGAGCAAGTTGGAAAAATTTGCGAACAGGAACCAATTACATTATAATCATTGAACAAATAGAATAATTGAATACTTCTTCAGTAAATGGGAACAATTGAATTCAAGGATTTTGATCCACATTCTTGTCTGTCACCATTATTATATCAAGAAATTTTGTGCAGCTCACACATAGCAACAGAAGACACATATTTGTCTAACTTCCCAAGGAAGAGCCTACAAAAACATATACTGGTACGCATATTCTACGCTTGGATAAAAAATAAAATAACAATCTTTGAAATAAGGATTCCGAAAGACTCGATCATAAAAGTAACATCATTAGTTGCAAGGATAGCATTAACGTAAAATAAGCTTCGTCAACGTTGAAATAAATGTAAGGGATACAAAGAAAAGTTCACGAGGTGAACTTTTTTAATGAAGGATATCTCTTTAAATGATATCACGTTTCATGTCTAAGTCATTTGAACTCAATTATCTATTAAAAATGAAAGGACAGCTTTGCAATAAAAAAGTTCAAGATTCTATCCATTTCCCAATAAATTGATTTCTTTAAGATAATACTCTTTGAAATTGCGCAGCAGAGAAAATTGCATGGATTTAGTGGCCACTGAATGATAATGGAGCTTGGTCCACTTTTATATTCCAGCACCACTTTTTTCGGTATAAATCAAAATAACCAAGGTTCTTCTTTCTTTACACAGAGAGAAATACACTGTTCACACTCTTTTCATACAAAGGTGAAAGTCATAAGGAAAGTCATACATGATTTAGGCAAATTAGACTCGACGACGATAGGCAAATTGAACTTGAAACTTAGGCATTATAGTACAGTCTATTTGGCAAAAACCGTCCGAAAAATGACCTACCAAAATTTGACTTGATAAATCGTTAGGGGGGGCATAAAATAAAGTTAATGTTAGATTTCCGAAGTGATCCCCCCTGGTTTTGAGAAAATCCAAAAAAAAATTTTGAAACGCGTTTTTCTCGGAATCCATGGGTTCTAGAGAAAAATTTATTGAACGGAAAATGTAGAGGACATCGTAAACTACATTTTATCTCATGGAAATGAAGTCGTCCGACTTAAATTACAAAAAGTTGGTGGCGCCAAAGTATCAAAATCATTGGAATTATTGGAAGCGTATGCAACAATATCCCTTGCCTTCCAGTATAATTGTTGATCGATTTCGCAGATGTATAGAAGTGTTTCCAATTTTGCAGATGTATAGAAGTGTAGTGAGTACTGTTGAGAGGTCTGTAGGGGGTGCACTGATGAAAGGCAAAAATAATACTTTTGAAATTTCAAAGGATTTTCCTTCCGTAACTTGCTCCATGAAACCGTTCCAACTAGGAAATGAAGCATCGCACTTCCACTTTGCATAAGCTAACATCAAGTCTAGTTTTGTCGGTGAAGCTCGATCTAGAGAGAGGTATGGTTCGTCAAGATTGAACACTGAGATTTGTTTTAATCCAGTTGAAGGCTTGGGATCATATGGAACCAATTCGATTTTTGCGAATTCGGCTGGAAGAACAGATCTTCTCTTGCTTAATTCCCTACGTGCTGGCGCGTCTTCCTGAATCTCAGCGGCTGGAGTAACACACAGAAACATTCCCATGACATGCCATGAATTATGCCCGTCTAAGGTATTGATGTTGAAATCCGCGTTATCAGCAACCCATTGAGAAATTGCAGAAGGTAAAAGAATAAGCTGATTTTTTTCCAGATAACAAGCCTCCAAGAGCTGGACTTCGTTATAGGAACAGGAGAAACCAATTGCTGCTAAAGCTTCGATTAGTTCTCTCGATCCGTGTTTTTTTTTCTTCATGTAGCATCCAATAGCGAGAAGAACTTTAGGCCGAAAACATATTGGACGAGCAAGTTGAATGATAGCATCTGCAATAGCTGTTATTATTTCTTCAAGCAGAATTCTTAGCAACATCGGGAGATCTCTTTCAACTTCTTTCATGAAGATGGCAGCTGGAGGATAATCTTTTGGATTTGATTTCTAATACTTGCAACGAATTTTTTCTCCGGTGACACGTGCTATTTCACGAGTAGTCTTTCTTTTTCAGCTTTTGCATTTTTCTTTCGAGAGGCGTAAAATGCATCTGACAGTGATTTTTGTCCAGCTTCACTTTGGAAAAATATGACATTTCTTACACCAGATACGTTGGTCGTAATAATCTTATCCTTATATTCTTGCTTAGTCTTGTTGTGACCGTTTCTGTAGTAGGCTGATCATCTTCGGGAAGTAGTTGAATGAGATCCCTTACAGCGAATTGACATGCATTCCGACTTTCAGCGATGAAGGAAAAGATATTCTCCATGACTTAATCGACTTTTGTGGTTGGACGCCCAAGTTGTTCGCCACATTCGTTATTCCGTCTTTGCAGATTCGTATAACATTTCTTATGGTACCGAGCTTTTACTTGTACCAAATCAACATCTTTTATCCTATTCCTAATAACCTTACTTTGTTCATCCTTTTGGGGTGTTAAAATCTTCATCAGGATATCCCAAACAGTGTCTTTCAAAAAGTTTTGTCCCTTGTAGCCGCATAGGAAACATACGTTTGGAATGAAGTCTGGGACGGCTGGTTCCGACTTCGATGATGGGCCAGGCTCGGATTCATCGTTTTCCTCTGCATCTTTTCGAATTCTGGTAAAAAATTACTTATTAAATGAATGTGTGTAATGTAAATAATGAAAGTAAGGGCTGCACAGGTATAAACGTCAGCGTCATTCAAAATTATATGCGTACAAGCAACGCCGGACATATATTTATTTATTCATTCTCGTTTTAATAATAATTTATATTGCATAAAATACCTTCTCCATTCTTGTCGAGCAGCAGCAAGCGCAGCATACCGTGCATCTGAATAACACTTATGGCACTGGATGTGGACCACGACAGGATTGCTTTCATTTTCAAGCAATTCTTGGATGGCAGAATCAACTCTGATTTTGCTTGATCTTATCAACGACTTTCGCGCTTTTGGCCCCACGGTGCTCTTATCATTCACATCAACACTTTTCTCACAAACGAAACAGACATTTATTTTGAGAGAGCAAAGTTTAGACGACTTTGCCCTTCAAAACAACTGAAAAATGCACGCTAGTAGGGGATTAGGCAGATGTTAGAGACCGGTCCTTTGTCCAAACTATGCCGACCGGCCCGGCAAAAGTGACAAAGAACCGTTAACTATGCTGCGCTGCATCTTTTCGCATACAGTTCGAGAACAGTAAGTTTTACAAAAAAATTGTTTGAATAAAAATTGTGGCAAATTTTATGATGGACAACTTTTTGATTTACATTTTTGTGTAAAACTATTTTCAACGAAAATGCCAAAAACCACTTTTTTGATACTTTAGCGCCACCTACTTTTAGTAATTTAAGTTGGACGACTTCACTTCCATGAGATAAAATGTAGTTTACGATGTCCTCTACATTTTTTGTTCAATAAATTTTTCTCTAAAGCCCATAGATTCGAGGAAAAAGCGTATCAAATTATTTTTTAACTTTATTTTATGCCCCCCTAACGATTTATCGAGTCAAATTTTGGTAGGTCATTTTTCGAACGAATCATATTTTTTCGTGCGAAATAGACTGTACTATTATGTATAACCAACACGCATGCGAGTAATTTAGTGCAGGATAGAATCAGATGTCCTATGGCTCAATATGAGTGTTCTCAACTTGTGCGACTTCCAGTCTAATTGGAGTTAGTTAAGTACGTATACGACTTCAAATGGGCAAATGAAGAAATGAATGTAAATGAATATTTATCCAACATATAGGCTGTAAAATTATGGCTTAAAAATGAGTAGGGAGCGGGAAGATTGAGAAGAGAGAATCAGGTTTAGGGAATTCCTGCATAATGAATGTAAGGTTTTCTTAATGGGTGATGGGACATGAGTTTGGGTGATTTTTCAATCCATACGTGCCTGCAAATTTATTGACCCTTTTATACACTACAATAATCATGGCCACCAAGTCCTTCTGAACATGTTCAATAAATTTGTGCGCATTGAGCGCACCCGAGATGGGTGACGGAAGTCATTGAAAAATGCTCAATCATTCTGGCATGGCTGTCAAACTCTTAGCTCTAATAAGTGAGGAAAGTAGGAACCAGGTTTTGCGTACAGTTGACGTGTTTTACTTAATTCTCACAAATATTGACTGTGTGGATATTTTTCGAAGAGGTTTTATTGAACTTTGTACCGTTTTCCAGTAAATAGTTAACTACCGACCTCAGGGAGAAGATGAATCCATTTGAAGGCTCCATTGCAAAATTGCAGGTTTCACAGCAAGCGTGAAAGACTCCCTGCATTCTCTTATGGTAACTTTCTCGAAAATATATCCGGCGACCAACACGTGGAGGCAGAAGTATGAGTTAATAGCGCAGCTCTTGCACTGCTCAGCACTTAAGCCTCTTTGGGAAACTAGTGAGCCTAATGTGACTCCCAAACAATTCATCTTATTTTATAATAACGAGACACCCTAAAGTCCACCAAGAGATTACGGCGGGAAAAGACAGGAGTCACCAGACAAATAAAGCACCGTCATTTGATTTCATTGCCACCGTCAGAAATGTGGCCGAAGTAATGTATTCGGAAACGGAAGCCGATAAAACCTCCCAAGAAATGTCATCGCAAAGTACAATTGCCGCCCAGCGATATGTAATAATTTTCTAGACGTGAAGTCTTGGGACGTGACAACGGACTGTACCCTACAGGTCAACAAGTCTGGACAGACATATTCTACTCCGAGGTGCCTGCTGGCTAGCTGGCTAGTTCGGAGGAGTTCGGTCGCGGGTCTTGCGCGAGCAGACTAAGTCCAGAATCCAAAAATTCAGCCACCGGCTCACATGCCCAGTTTAATAACGCGTCAAAAACATTAACATACGGAAAAGAAACCTACTTAACTTTATTCTGTATTCCTTTCATACATTTTTTTCTTTTTTTTCCCCAAAAATTTCACGTTCAAAGTTCACGTCTTGCACTCTGATTCTCAAGCTTCTTGACTCAACCCACCTGCCACCCCCTGACAATGGACAATAAATTTACATTACCTCTCAATCCCGTTGCGGTAAATTCGCGATAATATTTGAACGGTCCGAATAGAACTTCACTGTGATAGCGGTGGCGTCTGTCATGATTTTCGTGTGGCATTCGCCAGGTATCCGATGCGCCATGGCGATCTGCACTGACACAAAAAAAATTGCGGTGAGGTACTCCCTTTGGGTTCACACTTTACTCACTTTGAGGTTAGGTACTCCGCACTTTTTCTGCTTTGTTGCCATCGTGTAATTGGAAACAGCAAAGTATTTTTCAGATTCTAATGTGTTTGCTAAACACAATTTCAACATGGCCATCTTGCTATCTGGCCCGTGCCTTCCACTTTCTGACGTTCACTCCCACACAAAACTGACGTCAACGTCAATAACGACTGACTAATAATCGGCAGTGGCGTAGGGCCGATTCATTACAGATATGAAGAAGAAAGGCTAATGCGAAAGGCGAGGGATGCTCTGAAAAGAATACAATGTGCATGCGACTCGCCAAAAATCCTTGAACTAGAGGAGCTCTTAGACCCCATAGGCACATCTGAGGAGTTGGCTAAAGGCTAAAGAGGCCCAGAAGGCCGAAGAAGGGCAGAAGGCTAAAGAAACGCTGAGGGCTAAGTCTAAAGGGCATGCGCAGATAGCTCCACTATCAAACATTAATAAAACGATTCGCTTCTAGCCCAATCGAGCGAGATCGGGATGAAGGAAGGAAGAAAGAGGCACTTGTTGGTCGCGGAACGCCACATCATGGGTTTCAGATACTGGTGACAAAAGTAGCGAAGAAAGATGCAAAGAAACTCCTTCAGAAAGTGCCAAAAAATAAATTTGTACGGACGCCTAAATAGAAAAACTACTTGATGCGAATTGGGGAAAGAAAGAAATCCCGACAAAAAACCCGACAGCAGGCACTGCTCGCAAAACCACAAGATGGCCGATCGTACACTGCGAGTACAGCAGTACGACCAACGGGGTCAGGCCACTTGCTGGTCGAATTCGGAGCAGAGGCCGACTATAGGGAAGCATTCTGTCAGGCAGTAAAGAAAGTCCTCGGCAAAAGCGCAACTATAGCCTTGCTCGAGCCGATATCAACGATCGAAATAAGAGACATTGACTATGTCACGGATCTGGCCGAGGTGGAAGAGGCCATCGAAAGGGACTTTCCGAGCGTGAGAAGAATTAAAGCGAGGCTGACACTAAAAAAGTAAAGAGGACAACGCATGGCAATCATTCACTTGACCGAAAAGGACGCCGAATAATTACTGAACTAGGGCAAAGTACGAATAAAGTGGGTTGTCTGTAGGATACGGCAAAGAGCAACGCCTCTTCAATGTTTCAAATGCCTTGGCTATGGTTATACCTCACAAGCATGCAAAGGATCCGATAGAAGTTTCCTATGTTACAAATGCGGTGAAATGGGGCATGAAAGAAAAGAATGTACAAAGAAGCAACACTGTATTCTTTGGAAGGATGCTGATCCAAAACCGGATTTTGGGCACGTCTTGTGATCAAGAAAATGCTGAGTTTTCCAGGAAGCCCTAGCCAAGGCAAAATCAGAACCTCAATGAACATCCTGCAACTAAACCTACACCGCACTTTAATCGCCCAAAATCTGCTTGAGCAGTTTGCGAGGGACATGAAAGCTGGCTTTTTACTGCTGAATGAGCAGCACCACGATGAAAGTTCTGCATCATGGTGTCCTGATGAAACTGGTACTGCTACCATCTAGGATCGGAATAGTGATTTCCAGGCGGAGAGCTGTGGACGGGGGGATGTTTTTCTTTAGTCCGTATCTAACGCTGCACGAGCCGATATCATCTTTCCAAGCCAAGCTGAATGCTTTGGAGGGCGCTGCCTCAAACGCAAACAGCAACGTGCTGTTGTGGGAGAGTTCAACGCTAAAGCAATCGAATCCGCCTGGAAAAGGAATCCCGGAAATGGTGGGCAGGAAGCCACTATCGTACTTAACACCGGAAGTACGCCGGCTTTCCGCCGTATTGGCTGTGAAGGAACCATACAGGACACGACATTCGCCTCGGAGTCATAAGTACGGAGGATATGCAAATAGAGGACTACTCAGCCAGGGATCATCAGTGCACCCTGCTTGAGATCCGTGATTTTGTCTCCCAGGGCCCGTGCCTTCGACTTTCTACAATTGAGTGGAACCTTGGAAGGATGGACGTCGAGAGGTTCCTTGAAGTGTTCACAGCAGGTGCCCTTCTGCAGGGATATTTGCGGAGAATGGAAAAACTGGCAGCTCAAGGCGTGGTCAACTCAACTATGCACCCTGCTTGAGATCCGTGATTTTATCTCCCGATGCCCGAGCCTTCAACTTTCTAAAATTGAGTGGAATCTCGGAAGGATGGACGTCGAGAGGTTCCTTGAAATGCTCACAGCAGGTACCTCTCTGCAGGGATATTCACAGAGAACGGAAATACTGGCAGCTCAAGGCGTGGTCAACTCAACTATGAGCATCATTACGACTGCTTGCAATGCTTCTATGCCCCGTCAAAAATCCCGGCACGGCAAGACCGCAGTTCACTGAAATCGCTGAAAAGCGAAGGGAGTGTCACAAGCTTCGACGTGAGGCTTGACGGGCACGGAATCATGACTAGGCATGCAACCGGGTAGCAGCATATAAGTCGGCCAGGAAATGCTTTCACAAATTGATTAACAACAGTAAGACTCGCTGCTGGCAACATCTAGTGGATAATGTGACCAACGATCCGTGGGGCTTTGACTACGAACAAGTTATGCAGTAGCTTGGTGCCCTACAGAAGCCTTGCATATATGCTGTGGGAAGATGGACGAGATAGCGCAAGCACTCTTCCCCGTCCATCCTGTCCGTGTTGACGCTGTCCATGGAAAAACAGCAGTCGAATGTCCACTTTTTACACAGCCGGAACTGGAAGAGGCAGTCCTTTCACTTAAAGCGAGGAAGGTTCCAGGTTCAGATGGTGTTTCACCTGAGTTGTTGCATCTTGTGTGTCAAGTTTGTCCTGACTTGTTGCTCAGCACATTCAACGCTTGCTCAAAGGATGGGGTCCCGGATTGCTGTCTGCTTACCGCCCGTTATGCATGCTAGACACGGTTGGGAAAGTGCTAGAGAAACTCATCACGGGAGGACTCACTGACGCGATTCGTGCTGCTGGGGACCTATCTCCTCGGCAGTACGGCTTATGAGCTGGACGGTCCACCATTAATGCGATTGCAGAGGTGATATACGCGGTCCAAAAGGCAGAGCCATATAGGATCGTCCTATTGGTGACACTCGATGTTAGGAACGCCTTCCGCTAGATGGGTGGATATTCTGGATACGATGAAAAACCCTTTGCGAATTTCAGAATAACTAATGCGGCTTTTTATGGACTACCTGCGGACCGAAACCCGCTTCACAATACGACATAGGGCCAACGGAGGATGGAAGTTGCATCAGGTGTTGCCCAGGGATCTATACTTGGTCCCGATTATACAACGTGTCTTACGATGGACTACTGAGGCTGGAGATGCGAGATGAGACGCTCCAATGAAAAACCACAACTTAGGCTAGGTATTCTAATAAGCCGAGTGAGGGACTGGATGACTGCTCCCGAATGTGAGACCGTGGCTAAATTGAAGGCATGGTGAGACTGACTTCTATCTGACCCAGATTTTGAGCGGGCATTTTCAGTCTAACCTGCACAAGATTGATGAGTCACAGTCCCCCGATTGTCGGTTTTGCCCAGGAGAGCAAGAAAACGCCTGTCACACATTTTTTGCGTGCATAAAATGGTACAGGCTACAAAGAGACTTTTACAGGGAGATGGAAGAGCTCACCCTGGATAATATAATTGCAGTGAAGCTCGAATCAGTTAACAAATGCAACCAGGTGGCACACCATGCAGTCCTCAAAGATAAAATTAACTCAGAGCGGCCGGGAGCGTTGGGGCTGGGGGATCGCTTGTCTGGCGATTCCTCTTCACCTCCCCCTTCCCGCGAGAAGATTGATACCCCAGCTTTAAGACGTCTCATGGCGTAACAAAACGAGACCTGGCCCGAAGTAATGTGTCAAGCGTTTGCAGGCTGGGTTCTCGGGTTGACAGAGGAGGTGTATAGTGGGTAGTCTAGTCGCTTGCAAGCATGAAAGTCACACACTCTGTGCGTAAATGACATTCACCTCCCAACCACAAAAAAACAATTTATCTGTGTCTAGTTATGGAAAACAAATTAGGGTTTTAGACTTCAGATTGACGAAAGTCAGCAACGAAATTTTTCAAATAAGATGGTCATGCATTAAAGTTAAATTACTATATAGTTTTTTTCTACTCTGGGTACAAATATATGGATGCTTCAAAACAAAAATGAAGAAAAATATCGTGTATTTTAGCTCACTAAATGCTGTGTTCAAGCTTGTTCTCATTTGATGTTCATACATACGCGTATTTATGAATGCGTTATGAAATTACTTTTATTACCTTTAATCCTATAAGTATGTTTTCCTTCATGTAGCGGAACACTTTTTCCCCAACTTTGGTAGTCATGACATGAATATTGGCAAAGTCTAATGACGCCTTATTTATTGTACTGAAGTAACCCATTTAATTCAGCAGGCAATCTTATGAAAAGGTTGGGCCGTATTTAACACTTCATTTTTTACATAGGAATTTTGGTTCAATGGCAAACGGAAAAGTTTTTTTCTCAAGTTCATAAAACGACTGGGTTTTGCATTGGAATTAATTTCAAATTAGCTTGCTCGCCAAAAATGTCTACTGTTATCAATTAGGCAATGATATCTTACATTAGGCGTTTAACTATAACCACTGATCCCGCGGACCGATATTCTGCAGAGATCTGTCACCCCTAAAAAAATTTCCCAACCAGCTGATAAGGCTGGATGGCAGATCTCTGCGACTGAACCGGAACTTGACGTCAGCAAGGAGTGGATAATGGAGGTCGATAGGAAATGTGATTGGTTCTGATACGCGCTAAGACCGTAGTAAGTCCAAATTGCATTTAAACCTGAAGTCATTCTTGTGCAAACCAGTTCGAGTAAAGTATTTAAATTTTCCGCAACGTGCTGAGTGAGACCGCCGGAATTATTTGCGAACGCCGGATGCCAGGAATTCGTGTTTCCCTGTGCTAATAAGTTTTTGGGTTGCTTGCAAAAATAAGTAACAGCGCAGTTAATGATTCTCTCTATTGTTCTAGAATGTACCAAAGGGCCACCGCTTCAAGGTGCTCTTGTTAGTGCGGATTTGTGTCCGATATTTCGAATAGCTTGCCAAAGTGGTTGGCTGAGGTGGATGCTGTGTGACAGTGCAGCTTGCGTGAGGGGTTTAATCTTGACAGCACTGCTTATGGTTTGCGTTTCACCGTCACGATTCGGAGAGCATTAGGAGTTCGTAGGGTGTGATGAAATTTTTAGTGCCTTGCAGTGGAACAGTGGCTGTGTCGTTCCATCGATTAGAATGAGCACCACTTCTGGCAGAAGTGGTCAAAAATCATTGGTGAGTTTATGTTCGAGAAAAAGCAAGAATTACATGCCAAGTGCAACTACAAATTTATCTCACAACTCCGGACAGCCACAATAGAAATTTAAACATTTTTTTTGCTAGGCGGTCTTTTTTTGTGGTTTGGTGGGTGGGTAGAGTCGGTGGAGGTTGCTCGATGCGTGTTAAATTGGGCATTTGAACCAGTGGCTGGTTTTGTACTTCGGACTTAGTCTGCTTGGGTAAGACCTACGACCGAAAATCCTCTCCGAACTAGCTAGCCAGCCACTTTGGAGTAGACTAAGAGTGTCCAGACTTGTCGACCTGATGGTTACAGTCCATTATCACGACCCAAAAAAAAGGATCGCCGAAAGGACGACGATTTACACTTCTTTCGGGAATTAGGGTCATTACGGGAGAGACGCACTACATTTCCATAAGTATAATTTAAATCTCTAAATAAAGCACTAGTGATTGCATTTATATATTTATTTTTTAAGTTAATTATATGCTAAATACTAGCAGATAGGCACAGCAAGAAGCTTGGTGGTAGTGAAATAAGCTTTTCAAAAAATTTAGTAAATACGCATCCCTCCCAATGATGTCGGGGTGAATGCACTTCGGTTGGGAAGAGACGCACTTTTCCTTTTAGGGGCATTCATCAACAACATCAATGCATGCGAAAATTTGGGATTCCTCTTCAAACCCGCCGAAATTCAAGATTAAAAGTACGGGACGTGTTGACTCTTCGCTCAGCTCAGATTGTTATCTCAAAACTTCAAAATGAATTGTTCAAAAATAGCCCCTTAAATCGCCTCCATTTCCGAATGATGTCGTGTTCTCAATCTAGAAAATGTTAAATGTATACTCAAATCCATCAGGTCAAGAATTGAGATTGTAGGATTTCATTTAGCAATATGCACGAACTGAGGGTGAAAGATCAAGTGGTGTGCGTAAATTGCGTAATCAATTCCGAAAATGTAAGCATATCGTAAGGTCAATTAAATTTGTCGCGATCGTCTGTCATTCTGCCCCAAGACTCGAAGATCATCGATAGTAGCAAAATCGAAAACATCAGTCGTGCAGTCGGTGTCGAGAATGTTGCTTGCATTGCTGTTTGACAACCGTGAAGAAAGCAACAACTTCTAGTGGCGTCAGTAAACGCGGAGGGGGAAATTAGTCAACAAATATTGGAAAATTTAGTGAAATTTTTCACTTTGAAGACAGGCATGAGGTGCAGTGTGGTAGATAACTATTTTCCTTACTGTTTTCATAACAACAATTATAATGTGAATGAATTATAAAACGTCATCAAATTAAATACCGTAATCAGTCTAAATTTTCCCATTTGGTTGAAAAGCGCAATTTCTTGGGGCAGCTGCCAGCTTTGGTGAAAAATCATTCTGTCTATGTGTTCCATTATTGTTTATGTCTTGGATCTTTATAATGCAAAGCCAATTCTTTGAATATTAAATATTGTTGCTCTTCGCTTTCTCAAAAGTGTTCATCATCAGTAACATAACATCAGATTTTATACTAATTACCATCTTTAAGTGATGCAGAAGGACGTTTTTTTTTAGGAAATTAAAATATTTTTAGTGCCCACAGGTCCCGTCAACGAGCGCTCGTCGGAGTAAGATTGGGTAGGTATCCTTTTGGTTATATTCTTTCCTTTATTCATTCAAAAAAATAAATAAACATCAAAAGAAACAACACGTTATAAAAATAGATAAATAATTGGAAAAGCAAAGTGGATTTAATGTTATTAGAAAAATTATGTTACATGCAATTTGATTTGTTGCAGCCAATTTAACAGCAGGACTGGAGTTTTTTTTTTTTTTGTGGTAGGGAGGTGAAGGCGTTTATGCCCGCCGAGTCTGGCAGTGTGGGACTCCCATGGAGGATACCTTTGGACTACCTACCCAATCTGAGAACCTAGCCTGGAACCGTTTGACACATTACTTCGGGCCAGGTCTCGTTTTGTTACGCCGTGGCGCGCCTTCAAGCTGGGGAGTCCCTTTCCTAGCGGGAGGGGAAGGGGAAAGAGGAATTGCCAGAAGAGCGATCCCCCAGCGCCTCCGGCTACTGTGAGTCCCTTTTATATTTTAGGACTGCCCGAGCATAATGTGCCACCTGGTTCCATTTGTCAACCGATTCGAGCATCACCGCAACTATATTATCCGGGGTGAGCTCTCCCGTCTCCCTGTAGAGTTCCCTTCGCAGCCTGGCCCATTTGGTACAAGCAAAAAATGTGTGACAGGCATTGTCCTCCTCTCCTGGGCAAAACCGACAATCGGGAGACCGTAACTTGCCGATCTTGTGCAGGTAAGACTGAAAACACCCGTGCCCGCTCAAAAGCTGGGTCAGATAGAAGTCAGTCTCACCATGCCTTCGTTTTAGCCACGGTCTCACATCCGGGATGAGGCGCGCAGTCCACCTTCCCTTCGTGCAATTCCTCCAAGACTGCTGCCAATCGTTGAGCGAGCGTTGTCTCTCCTCGCGGACAACCATCTCCCTCGCATCCTCGTTTCGGCGCAAGTAAATAGCGCGGCGCTCTCTAGCAAGGAGGGCGACAGGTATCACGCCTGCAATCACTCACACCGCCGAGTCGGAGACTGTTGGATACGAAGATGCAATTCTCAGTGCTCCCCTTCTCTGTACCTGTGCCAATCGTTTTCGGTAAACCTCCTTGCTGAGAGCGTCGCCCCATACCTCTGCTCTGTACAGTAGCACTGACCCTACAGCACTCATCAAGAGGCGTCTTCTTGATGGGCTGGGTCCCCCTACGTTGGCCATAAGTCGTCTCAGGGCCGATATTCCCCAAGCAGCCTTCTCAGCCGTTGCCCTGATTTGCTCAGAGAAACTCATCTTCGAGTCGATCAGTAGCCCCAGGTACTTC
The DNA here is from genome assembly GCA_963969285.1 of Odontomyia ornata. NCBI lineage: Eukaryota > Metazoa > Arthropoda > Insecta > Diptera > Stratiomyidae > Odontomyia > Odontomyia ornata. Next base: position 88,997,203 of record OZ017741.1, on the reverse strand, counting down.
ACCGCTGGCTTCGATTCGATTTGTATATCTCCAATACTGATCATCCTTACTCTAGGGATTCTCTTTTTTGTCAAGATGACCACTTCGGTTTTCTCCAGTGCTAAACTGAGCCCGCGAGCAGTCATCCAGTCCCTCACTCGGCGCATTAGCATACCTAGCCTAAGTTGCGCTTGTTCAACGGTGCGTCCGGCGACCAGAGCCGCAACATCATCCGCATAGCCGACCAAGCGCGACTCATCTGGCATCTCAAGTCTCAGTAACCCGTCGTAAGACACGTTCCACAGGTCCGGACCAAGGATAGATCCCTGGGCAACACCCGATGTAATTTCCATCCTTCGTTGGCCCTGTGTCGTGTCGTAGAGCAGGCTTCGGTCCTTTAGGTAGTTCCTCAAAAGCCGCATTAGATATTCTGGAACTTGAAAAGAGTTTTCCAGCGTATCCAGAATATCCACCCATCTAGCGGAGTTGAAGGCATTCCTGACGTCGAGTGTCACCAACAGGACGATCCGTCGCTTGGTGCGACTATATGCCTCTGCCTTTTGGACCGCGTTCACCACCTCTGCATTCGCGTCAATGGTAGAACGTCCTGCTCTAAAGCCGTACTGCCGAGGAGATAGGTCCCCAGCAGCACGAATCGCGTCAGTGAGTCTTCCCTTGATGAGTTTCTCTAGCACTTTCCCAGCCTTATCTAGCATGCATAACGTTTGGTATGGAGATGGCGATTCGGGATTTCCCTTCCCCTTGCTGATCAGCACGAGCCTTGCCACCGTCTATTGTACCGGGAAAACCCCGTCCCGTAGGCAAGCGTTGAATGTGCTGAGCAGCAAGTCAGGACAATGGTGATAGACGAGCCGCAACACCTCAGCTGGAACACCATCTGGACCTGGAGCCTTCCTCGCTTTCAGGGAGAAGACTGCCTCCTCCAGTTTCAGCTGTGTGAAGAGTGGGCACTCGACTGCTGTTTCACCATGGACAGCGTCAACACGGACGGGATGGGCGGGGAAGAGTCCCCGCACTATCGCGTCCATCTTTTCCGCGTCATGTATACAAGGCTTCCGTAGGGCACCAAGTTTCCCCATGACCAGCTTGTAGCCAAGGCCCCACGGATCCCTATTTACATCGTCCACGAGGTCTGGAGTTTAGAGCAAACTTTAAAAAACAAACAAACAAAAATGATTAGATTCTCAGAATATTTGCTTCAGGATTCAAGCATTTATGTAAGATTAATGTGAGTAGTAATATCAGTGTATTTAATGTTACAAAAAAATTAAATTATTCCATGTGATTACTCAAAGAATGAATATATAATTTGAACAACACTTTCTGCATTTTTACTTGCATGGAATCTTGACCAGGTATGGGACCCGCCAAGTTGGCTGGGTCCACCACTCATGAACTAGCCATCAGGTGAGCTCACCCCTTCTCTTTGCGTTGCAGGTGCTCCTGCAGGGTAGAGCGGCCTTCCGCTTAAGTTTCTTATTAATGTTATAGTATTATGTGATTCCATCATATAAGACTATACCATCAATCTGAAACGTTGATGTTGTTCATTTAAAGGAAAAATTCAGGCGAATTATGTTTGTATGAGTTTTTCATTTGAACGGAAAATATATGGCCACGTCTACAATGGATCTTGATCCGGATTGGGGGTGCGAGGGGGCACCACTTCCACCTGGATGCTTCTCTCTTATTTGGTGGCGGTAAGTATACCCAGTAAAGACAACATCCTTTCGATTCTCGCTCGCTTTTGCCAAGCCCAGTCAGTTGGCAATTCATCCCTTTAGTGGATTACCACGGCCGCGGCACCGTCGAACCGAGTCGTTTTATCCCCTAATTCGTGGATGGGAAATTTTTTCGTAGTGGGTCCTAGCGCTGGTTAAAAGAACCCGCCCCATGACATCGACATCCACGCGTCCTCAGACAAGGCCAATTTCGGCGAGCACCAACATCTTCGCTCACCGAGGCAGTAGACCATTGCTGCAGTTTTTTACGGACATTTGATATTCCTTTAATTCACTACAGCTCGACCTCTAAAATTTCGAAGAATTTTCGTACGCTTTCCCTTTTTAGGTCTTGCTCCTTTGCAATGTATAGTCCCTGGGCTTGGGGTATGCAAAAATCTTTATTTCTTCCTAGAAATAACTTCAACCAAGCGTAACCTTTCATTTCCGTCTCTTTACAAATTCGATAAGGTATTGTCATCTTTTCGACAAGCTTGAATACCATCGATCGAACAAAAGTGCGATCAGATGTGAGTCACGTAGCTGCTAGGCTTTTTTGGAATGCAAAAAGCCCTTGACGCTAAGTTAACGCCAATTACAATAGTTATCTCCGAGATAGCGTCTTTCAGCACTTCTCTTATCCAGAACAGTCTTATTACAATATTTGCCTTCCTTTCAATACACCCTGGGCATATTCTATAATAGTAAACGATCGAAACAAGGGACGGAGAAACGAATCTGGAAAAACTAGTCAACCAATTGCCTAAAAACGACAAAAACATAATTCTGGGTGATTTCAACGCTAAGGTTGGCATCGGGGAACGACTGGAGAATATAGCCTCCACGATGAAACAAATTACAACGGCCAGCGCCTGACTGACTTTACATGCAGTAGAAACTAAGTCATATGTCCGCGTTGCTTCCCACATCGACGCATTCATAAAATTACCTGGGCATCACCAGATGGCAACACACAAAAGCAGATCGACCACGTTCTGATCCAACAACGTTGGGCCTCGAGGATATTTAACGTCCATACATACCGAGGAGCCGATTATAACGCAGATAATTACTTGACCAAATTAACTTATCGATGTCGTACGTCAAGGGCATATTCAGCGAAGACCAGCCCGTTACAAAAATTTGACATCGAAAGGCTCCAACCGGCATCAATGGCCAAAAAGACCCTTGATAACCAGCTGGCTCCGCCCATATCAGGCGCATCGCTAAAGCAAGCAACAAGCTCTGGATGGTAGTGAAAGCGACTATTAAGACCATGGTGGAACACACTATCGGACATCAAGCCCGGTGCAAGAAGAATGATTGGTTCGATGATGAGCGCCAGAATGCGTTAGACAAAAGAATCAGGCATATGAAGAATACGTTGGTAGAAAACCAGTGCGAAGGGAAAACACTATGAAAATCTCAGAAGAGTGGCGAATAAGATCAATTGAATTAAGGAAAGCAAATACTATGACGACCAATTGAGAAGTATAGATGTATATCTACAAAATAGTGAAATGCCCGAAACGTGGTTATCAGCCCAAAACTACGCCCTGTCGTGATGGCATCGGCAATATCATCACTGATGAACAAAGATGGGCATCATATTTCAAGAACCTCCTCAATCCTCCATATATCTCCAGAACATCGAAGCCAATTGATTTCTGTTTAGAGCTTCCATTGGCCCCACCAACTATGGATGAAGTTTATTCAATCATCAAGGCCATAAGAAAACGCCGGGCATCAATGAGATTCAAGTGGAGCTCATCAAATATGGTAGCAGCAGTGTTCATAGAGCTATTCACAAAGCCATCCAGCACATTTGGCAACAAGAACATATGCCAAAAGAGTGGAGTGACAAGTTACAGTGCGAAAATTATAGAGGCATATCACTACTTGGTACGGCGTACAAAATATGTTCAAAGATCTTAGAAAATAAAATCGGATCACACGCCAACAGTATTATTGGGGAGTATCAAGGTAGTTTTAAAGCAAGTAAATCAACGATACGCCACTGTCTAGCACGTACTTGAAAAATACTGATAGTTCAACATAGACGTACACCAAATTTTCGTGGACTTTAAGCAAGCATACAACAGTATTGACCGTAACGTACTTTACCAAATAATGCTTTTCTTTGGTATCCCAGCAAAATTAGTCCGTCTTACCAAAATGAAAATGACGTAAACGACCTCCCAAATCCGCATCAATAACCAACTCACCGACGCCTTTGACACAAAAATCGGACCAAAGAACAAGGAGATGGGCTGGCCCCATTACTATTCATTTTGGCTCTGGAGTACGTCATAAGGAAGCTACCTTTTGATACACGAGATACATTAATTTACAAATCAAACCAAGTGGTAGCCTATGCAGATGACACCAACATTTTGTAACGTTCGTTAACAACTGCCAAAGAACTCTTCCTGAAACTCGACAGCACAGCACAACTGGTAGGGCTACAAGTCGATGAAAATAAAACAAAGCTCATGACGCAGTCGAGGAGAAATACTTCAAATACACAAAACATCACATGTTGGCGAATTTGTGTATCTTGCCCCAAAATAACGAAGTCGAGTAATGAAAGAGATGTATTCGCTGAAGAGTACAGCTCGCAAATAAAGTACGTTATTCAGTTTTGACGATCTTGAAGACCAGCTGCATACACAGGAAAACAAAGCTCCAAGTATACAAATCTGTGATAAGACTGCTATGCTATGGGTGTGAAACATGGACCCTAACTCAGTCATCCGCAAACATATTGAACGCCTTCGAAACGCGGGTCCTGAGGTGAATGATTTGCTGTCCAAGCATGCGAGCGGACGTTTTTATTGATTGCTCCGTGTAAATTTCACTGTCCTGTTCATTAAATAACTTAACTGTTAAATTTAAAGTGAAATTTCTTTTTACCTGTGACCCCTGATATTATTTGTTTGTTGCATTAGTTAATATAATATAATAATATAAATGTTATTTGTTACAAATATCTTTTACATTCGTGAACATTCTTGAAATTCTTTTGAGCATTTGTGACCTAATTATACATTCAACTTATGGACGTAATTAACTTTCCAGTGAGTGTATGCATTTCGATTATCGACCCAAATTGTGAATTCTGCAAGTTTTCATTAGCTGTGCGATTATTTTCTTTTGCTTGTACTGGCATAGCTAATGTGAACGTGAATATATGTGCGTGCGTATAAATAAATTACTGACCTTCCTCATTAAATATTAAAGTGAGATACACAAACAAACCATCAACATGAGTGTTGAGTGCAACATCGGGTTCGACACTACCTTCAAATATGTGATCCTTTGCAACCGCAAACTGCACGGCGCCTGCATGGATGCACCGAGGGACTGGTATCATCCCTATCTAGAGGAACATTTCATTTGCTCTGATTGTCAGAATTTTGAGCATAAAATGAAATACATGTATGACCGAATTATTGATCACATCGATAATCTAATGGAAGAGAAGGATGAATTAATCACGCAGCAGCAATCGACATCTCGAGCGAATGATGAGAGCTTTGTTGAAATGGCTAGTAGTTTCGACGAACTAGCCACTAACCTATCAAAGAGCGATAAGAAAATATTTAAAGCTCTTGAGATGTTCGATAATCGGTTGATCTCTATGAAGGAGCAAATTGCAACCATCCAACCATCGTGCAAGGAAGGCTGCCGTAAAGGAAATTGCCGTAAAGGAGATTACCATGGAGAAAAGCTGAGTGATATGTTAACAAACATCACCAAAAAACTATCCGAGCTGACAGATTCATTGCAACAATCGGAAATCAAAACTTTCAAATATTGAGAAAAAGTGTGATTCACTAGAAAATAAATTACAGGAGCAGCGTGAAGTACACCACACATTTCCAATGAAGAGTGATGCGAACGGTCTAAATTTGAGATATCCAGAACCGAAACTATCAATTCAACCTCCAGAAGTCGTAAAAGCTTCTTCAAGCTAGGCACGTTTTGGTCAGTGGATGAATGGAATGTAAGGCTCCAAAGTTAGAAGCAGTTAACGCAAAAATAACTTCTGGAGCAAATTATGAATCATTCTTCCTACAAAAAGCACCAAAAAAATATTAGCGCTGCTGGAGTTCGAAAGTTTTTGGAGAATAGTCTCATGCTCAAAGGTTGCAGAGTTGGGGACGTATCAAAGGGGAATAAGCGTAAGCGTTCAATTAGGGCTTCCATCCCACATAGGTTTGCCTGGCTTTTCTCCAACCATCAACCTGAAAACGGTACTATCAACTGGAATGGAATGATGTTTAAAAAGTGGAAATCACATAAGCCTGTTTACAACAAGGATCAACCAAGAAAATCTATGAATAGTATAATAATAGTTCCCACTAATGATAAAAATACCAATACTAACATGACTCACAAAATTCACTCAAAGATTACTAATAAAACTGTAAATCCTTCAGATCCTTTAGATGGTAGTCTAGTGGAAAACAGTACTGTTTGTCATAGTAACCAGCCAAGAGCTAGTGTTTGTTCTTCACATGAGCATTCTATTTTCACTCCTGAACTGAAGACTATGAAACCGCACCCCAAATATTCCAATTTCGTAAGTGATGGTCTTCAAATTTCGTCCACACAAGGATCAATTCAGTTACCTAGCACATCAAATAACTCGTTAGCTGAAAAGGAGTCCTTTTTAGACTCTCTCTTACCTCCACCTGTAAAAGCAACAATTAACTCTAGTAACGATCTTGAAAGTAGGTATCTCTTATCAAAACTACGAGAGCATAAAATATATGAGTTTGTTCGACTCTACCTGGCCTACATACATAAAGCGCCGGATACAATATGCATTGATGGTAAAACAAAGACCAATCTTAAAGTATTGATACAAAGAGAAGGTCTTCCTATAGAACTAGATGCTCTTCGCAAATTATATTTTAAAAATCACGAGCAACTATTTATTAATCCAGGACAAGAACAAAAAGATCTTGAGACATACGCTTCACATGTAAGCTCAAATCATATATCTTCGCTTCAAAGGACAAGAGAACAGCATCACAAATTTTTTCGTCCGCAATAAAAGTACTCCCTGATATGTGCTACCTCAAGGCAGTCCCCTCGGACCTCTTCTCTTCAACATTTTTATAGTGGACCTTTCTGAAGTGTTATCTGATATACCACACTTATTTTATGCGGATGATTTCAAATTATATCATGTGATAGCATTCCAAAGTGATTCTTGGTTCCTGAAGGACAAAATAAATACTCTATTAGAGTGATCTAACAAAAATCTTCTATATTTGAATTTTGAGAAATGTCAGGTGACAAGTCTTTCTCGGAAAAGTACAATTTTATTATCTGATTATCACCTCAATGATACAAAGCTTTCCAGAATTGAAAGGGTAGTAGATCTTGACGTTCACTTAGATAAGAAACTCGGCTTTAATTTGCACTACGATGAGGTTCTCTCCAAAGCTAATAAGCTTTTAGGTTTCATCAAATGACGCGCGAAAGAATTTAAGAACTTGTGGGTAACGAAAGCGTTATACACATCATTAGTGCGCCCAATTCTGGAATACGCTTGTGTCATTTGGAATCTGGTCTTTGATGTTCACTCAGAGAGGTTTGAGTCCGTTCAGAAACAAATCCTACTGTTTGCTCTGAGATCCTGCTATGATCCAAAAAATTTCAATAATTTGCCATCATACGATAACCGGCTATCCCTTCTCAATATGACACCACTTGCCTCCCGTAGAACCACATTATACTCTTGGTTCGCATTTGATGTCCTTAGAAGAACCAGAATCAATATCTAATCGAAAAAATAGCCTTAAACGAGATAGTAAGATTTACGAGACATTCACCTTTGCTCCTAGAAAGTAATCATCATACTATCTATGCATTGGCGTAGCATAGAGGGGGCCAGATGGGCTTGGCCCACCGTAGAATCTTCCTGGCCCACCCTAGAATATTAGCTGTTAATGCACAATGAGAAAATTAGTTTACGATAATCTACATCAGCATAGGAAGTTTTTAAAATTTTTCAAAAAGTCGCGTCGATCAGTTTTGTTATTCTGCCGCCCAAAGGAATGCAACACACATACCATTGTTGACTACGTGCATGGATTTTGCAGCCGTGGCGCTGGCCGCGCATCGAATCAGTCATTCCAAAGCAAACACAAAACGCAACGGTGTATATTTTTTGTGCATTGCATAAGGTAATCAGTTGAATTTTGTATCGTGTTGTGAGTTTATGTGGTACAGTGTTGACGATCTGATCTGAGGTGCTGTTGTTAATCGGAAAAGTAGTTTGATAAGGTATGTCTAGTTTATTAAGATTTAACAATAATAAACAAATGAAATGTGAATGGTTTTTCTTTCTCCGCTATATGTAGTTATAATAAATCAATATAATGAAGAAATTCAAGGACATACGATGTTTTTTCAAAAATAATACAATTCAGCCGCAATCAGATGACAGCGGCGAGGGTCAGGAAATCGCTTCTGGTATTAGTTCTAAGGAAGAAAATCGTTGTTCCAATGAACCATCTAAAGCATGCACTTAAAGTACTGAAAATGACCTTGGATGCCGAGAAACTGAACCATCAAGGCCAGTCAAAGATTTCCCTAGAAGAAAAATCGGTGACCGATTCAGATGTTTTTCGTCGAGATATTATGATGAATATCCCTGGATTGAGTACAGCATTAAGGAAGATAAAGTTTACTGTTTTGTCTGCAGAAACTTTCGTACAAAGATTTTACGCATCAACACGAAAAATTTATTTCTAGTGGTTTTGATCATTGGAAAAAGCTAGGGGAAGCGGTGCAAAAACATTACCATTCATTTGTTCATAAACAATCGACTGAATTTCATATCGCTTTTAAACAATCACTAATTTCGGGAAGCGTACAAGATAAAATAAATACACAACACAATGCTGAAATAGCTCAAAGAAGGGAATATTTGACTAAAATAATTGAGATAATTATGTATTTGTCTCGTCAAGGACTTGCACTAAGGGGACATTGGGAAGATGTGCTTTCCCATAATAGAGGAAATTTTTTGGAACTGTGTGACATATTTGCCAAAAATGATGCCACATTTAGAAAACACTTCGAAAAAAATACGAATTACTGTTCCCCTCAGGTTCAAAATGAGATTATTACTACTGTTGCACAAATTACGCTGCGTAAGATAGCAACGGAAGTAAGAAGTTGTGGATTTTTTTCTTTGATGGCTAATGAAGCACGATCGTTCAAAAAGGAGCAGTTGTCGATTGCAATTAGATACGCAAATAATCTAGATGTTGAGGAGCGTTTTCTAACTTTTATTGATTGCTCTACGGCACGAAATGCGCAGGGTTTGGCAACGTTTATTTTAGAAGCATTAAAAAAATGTGATCTAAATGATTTACCCGTGGTAGCGCAATCATATGACGGGGCAAGCGTTATGTCTGGTCACAACCGTGGCGTCCAAGCAATTATTAAAGAAACGTACCCAGAGGCGATATACATTCATTGCTTAGCGCATATGTAAGTATAATTTTAGATTTCCTATGATCATGTTTAATTAAAATTACGTTAGAACAGTCATATTTCATGCACGAAAAAATTATCACAATTTTTTTCGGCTGTTTCCCATTCGGTTTGTAAAAAATAAGTAAGCATGCATATTATATTCTATTGTTCTTCGAAAAAAATAGATATGTTTGGAACTCATCGTCGATTGTCTTTTACAGACTTAACTTAGTAGTAGTAGATTCTTGCAACAATATTTCAACAGTCAGTGGATTCTTTAATGTCATTGAAGCGCTACATGCTCATTTTACGCACCCACGTCTAAACGCACAACTGAAGAATATTCAGGAATCTCTTGGTATTAGTACGAAATCAAGTCGAGAAATA